>OY720286.1:5000000-6250000 GCA_963082995.1 Noctua comes
GTAATAAGGACTTCACAATACCTGGTGATACTGTGAGTGTTTTTTGCCGTGGCTTAGTGTCGAGTTCCAGTAGTGCGCGTAGCAAAAGGCAAGGAAAGAGGGTAGATAGATTTGTCTGCTCTTAACAATTTATTTTCCATCCACCCGCATTCTCCATTCAACCCGCGATCATGGCGCTAGCAACAGCGTCGAAATATCAGGAGCTCTAAATAATGGACAATCACGGAAGATATCCCGTAACTGACAGTATAAGTTTATCAGTTACGTAAGTCATCAAGATCTCAATCGCAAATTTTCATAATTATTACAAAGTCAAACAACAGATTAATCTGTAGACACACAGAATATTATCAGTCGAGTGAACTTACCAACTCAGCGAGCTCGGCAGGGGATGAGCAGCGAACTGATATAGATTTATAACAAGCTTCTCAGTAGCAGTTCCTAATCGACTCGCGTACAAACTTGATTGGGAAAATTAAATCACTGTCGGCGTTATTTCAAAACACAAATTAGGCATAAATTGTTAAAGCTTAGGATAACAGTATAAATTTTCAACCAGTCATGTAACTCGCCTGTAGCTACAGTGAAGTTAGTTTTGTTTCAATTATTGTGTACGAATAATTTCACAAAAGTTTAGTCGCGGGACGTACAAAACTATCTGAAGCTGAATATTTTAATTATAAATATTGAAACTGTTGCTAGTTGGTATTCTACTGGTGAACATGGACTACTATCATCATCATTTCAGCCGACAGACGTCCACTGCTGGACATAGGTCTCCCCCAAGTGTCGCCACATTGTTGCGCTCATCATTGGGGGTTTTGCCATAATCGCCACGCTTGGCAGGCGGGTTGGCGATCGCAGTACGGTTGTTAGAAAACGCAGAGAACGCTGCTGTCCATTCTCTGGTAAGACTGGTGGACTACTATAGATGAGGTAAAATACTCTAACCGCTTATGTAACACATGTTAACCACAAAAATCAATGTTCAGATTATTGATGCAAAGGTAATGTTGTTATAACTCGAATACGTTCTAATAAATTGACATTTTACCGCGCTTTTTTATTTTACTCACGAATTAACGTTTTAGATTCTAAGCGTTAAACTTTTCCGGAATTCACAAAAAAAGAGAAAAGTTTTAGACATGAAACAAAATTAAAACTAAAAGTGTCGTAAAAAAGATCCCACTTTTTCGTTCAGTTTCAACAACTTATGCCCCGAACCCTAAAATAATACCTGCTACTAATTGGGACAAAGTTGCTAAAAAGTACTTTTTACGGGAAAGTTGATTTGTATAAAAGAAAAACTGTGTTTCAGACGCAAGTTTTTCAGGAAAAGATTTATGGAGTTTTGAATGACTTGAACTAGTGTTAATGAGTATAATCTACTTTAGAAACACACAGTATAATATAATATGGAATGTAGCAAACCAAATATAAATATGAAAATATGAATATATAAATAATAATATAATTGAATAATAATGAAAATACTTCTAATAATTAACTACATTATTCTTATGCAATATATAAATAAAAATACCTAATATAATACATATATTATACCTATACGCACAAACCTAATAATTTATATGTATATATTCATGATTATACACCCAATTAAACACATTTAATCATTTATAATAATATTATTGAACTAGCTGTTGCCCGCGACTTCGTTCTCGTGGAAAAATATACATAAAAAAGATAAAATAACTAATAGTAATCTCTATCATAAAAAATTACAACCAACTACAAAAAGTATAATTTTTACTGGGGATCGAACTTGCGACATGATGAACGTAAAGCGGTCATGAAACCGTTTCTCTATTTGCTTCGCTGACATGTACTTTGAAATAGACGTTGTTACGCATATCATGACTGAAACGATAAACAATTGAATAATACTGACATAATGCAATATTGCTCATCCCCTTAAGCAAGTAGCTTGATAATATATAGCCTAACATTTGAAGAAGCCTATTACAGATATTTGTGCAAAATTTGAACAGGATCTATGCAGAAGTTTTTGCGCCAAGTCGGAACATCGGATCGGATTTTAACGATTTTATTATATTATTATATGTAGAGAAGAAGATTGCTACTTAGCCCTCTTCCTCTCTCCTAATGTTGCTGTGCCCGACAGGGTCCATATTGAGCTTTTAACTTGTTACACCATCTATGTAATATATCATCATCATCTGCCGAGCCTTTTCCCAACTATGTTGGGGTCAGCTTCCAGTCTAACCGGATGCAGCTGAATACTAGTATTTTACATGGAGCGACTGCCTATCTGACCTCCACAACCCAGTTAGTACTGGGTAATACGATACCCCTTGGTAAGACTGGTTGTCAGATTTTTAGGGCCACTGACTATATACACCTAACGACTGTCAAAGATTTACAAATGACAGCGGCTTAACGTGCTTTCCGAGGCACGGAGGAAACTAGGTATGTAATGGGTGATCACCCATCCACAGATCAACCTAGGCAAGCACGGCTTAACCTAAAGATCGACCCGAGTGGCTTTTATTATTTAGCCACGAGCTCCTCTCTCCATCCATCCATCTTAACAGCTCTGAAGTAAATAAACATCTCAATTTACTCTCCAAAGCCAAAGAAATCTCGTGAAAAATTCAGAAATTACTTCGCTTGAGCAAATTGCGGTCGCGTTTTTGTAAAATACTTCCTCACGGCAGAAAGGGCGGGAGTTACATTTTAAGTGAAGGAATGTTTATCAAGTTTCTTGACACTTGTGAGGAAATGTGCCGTGTGACGACAAGACATTGTTTTACGGAACATTCTCGAAATTCAAGCTGCTAGCGATGTTTGTGTTTTGGAATGTGCAGCTAGTTATGCTTGTGCAGCTAGTTAGTGGTCACGTTCTAGTTGGCAGGCGCTGAGCTGAAATATTTCACTTTGGGTTTATAGTTACTACAACATGCAAAGTAGCGAAAACCAGTGTTAAAGTACGAACAGGTTGTAAAGTTCTACATCCACCATAGAAAATCGAGGATCCTCTGACCAGACGGGTGTATGTCTGGTGGGCTACTGCGCGACAGTTGTTGTCGGGTTCCCCTATAAAGGGTGTAAATAGACCCTTAACATAACCAAAAGGCACTTTGTTCTCCCCGTCATTGCGATTATTTTTTTGTTCTATAGCATACCTGGGAACCTTCTAGTTACGGAGATATTGGGGGTCAAAGTTCCAACTTTTTCACAAGTTTTTTTTTAAAACACAAGGTTTTAATGTTGTAACTTTACTTTAAATACCTCCACGACCCCCGTACTATTCAATACATCCACCAGCACAATGTATTGAGTGCGTTACTTTGAGTTTTACCGTAAAACGTGATTATTCACCCCAAAAGTCGTTTCCCAGCAATAATGTTTGCGTAGGGTTACTTAGTTTGATGTACAGAATGCTTGGTTGACGGCTTCGTGAAGAGTCTGTTTACCAGTAGCGAAGGGTCAATTTTTGTAAGAGGTAAGCTGGAGTACATATCTTTAATGTGATTATATTATTTGTCTATAGAATACTGACTGTGCCATTTTTCAAAGGGAAGCCGATAGGAATCGAGTTGTATGGAACCTTCGCCACTGCTGTTTACTCATTGTATAATAATAACCCATGCCTGTAGAAAATTAGTAAAGTAGCATGGAAATGTGGTAAAATAATGAAGCCATTACAGAACAAAGTACCCCATTACTGCTCACTCGTACATTCTGAACCACATAACAGTAGATAATACGACAGGATCACCTAAAAATGAATGTTTGTTTCCCAGTCTAGCAGAAACGTAGTAAAGTGCTGAAAACGCCCAAAAACTTTCGTATTTCATACAAACGAGGCCATTATAAGAAGTTATTGTTTTATTCGATACATTTATTTTTTACTGATATCAGTGAAATAGCAGTCAGCTGCTTAATAGGTTTGGTTTTGTTGTAATAAGATTATTATATTAAACTCCATGTGCAGTAGATAGATTTAATACCACAAGGCAATCTCTAAAAGGACAACATTGTAATAGGGTACAAAAGTAAACAAAAATAGCCTTAATGGCTTTAACACTTTTTTTTTTTTTTAGCTTGGTAAAATCATCAAATGAGTCCTCCCACCCAGGGCAGAGCGGGAGGGACTGTCAGACTTGTACTGACTAAAATCCACGGTGTCCTTCAATAGCCGTTTATGTTCCAGGGTCACGGTAATTCTATAAGTCCCGCGACCCCGGCAGGCTTTGGCCCTCTAGAGGGGGGCCCCGTCATTCATTAAGATCACTTGCACAATAACGAACCTAAACTCGTGAACATTACTGGCAATTATGAAGATTAGCTGTGATGCATATCGTTCAATGCTTTACGCGTCCAATACAATAACGCGTTTAGGGTGTTGTTACGGCTGCCGCGGGCATGCAGCGCATCAGGGATGTTTGCGGATGCACAGGTGGACTGTTTCCATGCCATCTTGCGCAAGCGGTGCGCCGCCCGCGCCGCCTTGCGGTGCAGAGTCTGCGCCAGCCCTAACGGCATTCTGACGATGTTTAGTGAGTGACAGACTGGACGTCGATTGAGTAAGTTTTGGAGCAACCTACATTTAAGTTTAAATACTAACATAGTTAAGTAAGTTCTGTATTTTTACTAACATTAGGAATTAATTTTGTGACATCTGAATTAAATGAATTTATTTATTTATTTATGATGCTGAATCACCGCGAATCCAAAAGTCCTTCCTAGTCAACAATCAATTCTATTTATCACGCAACATTGTACAGTTTACTTCTCTCACGTATATTGACAAAGCAAGTCATCAACAATCACGGCGTGTGCGAAACACAAACACGGTGCTATGTGTGAACAAACTTTTAAACAATTGTAAATATTTGGACTGCCTCGTTTCTCTAGTGGTCGCAAGCCGACTGAAGACTGCTGAGCATATGATCTGGAGGTCGATTCCCGGGTCGGGAAAATTGTTATTGGGGTTTTCCAACAGGAATTTCTCAGTAGCGCCACGGAGTATGGATTTTTGCACGGTTGATGGCAATAGGCTCGCCCCCTATTACATGGGACTCAAACATAACTGGCGAAATTTGGGTTTACTTAGGTACAGGTAGGTTACGTACACCTCTGTCTAACCCTACGGGGATTACAAGGCGTGATTTTATGATGATGAAATATTTGGACTGTGTCGTCACGATAAGTACCTACCAAAATCACCTCTGTGCACTTCGGTTCACACCGCGAACTACCGAAAGTGCCGAACCGAAGTATGAAAAGAGGAGAAACGATGCTCGCTCGGCTCGCTCGCTCTCTCGCTAGCTGGCGGTGTGGCCTGCGCTTTAGAGCGACAAAATAATGCTTGAGCTTAACCCTACCGCTGTTTTTTCTCTATTATCGGCACGACAGCTTATTATTCCCAGCGCTAAAGTTGACTCTAAAACAAGCAAAGGATCCGAAATTAACCCAGAGATAAAACCAAATTGTTTAGAAATTCTAATTTAGTTCCATCAGTTTCCCGACGCTTTGTTTAGAAAGTTGACCTTATTATCATTAACAAGATAAGGGTAAGTTTAGAAGCATAGTTACTGTGACGATAAGAATCTAACATCAAATATTGTACATAGACCTTTGTGTCGGAAGCCATTGACGAGAATTAGCCGAGTTAATAGTGCAAAGATATAGCCTCGGTGGCACGTGCATCGTTGGGTTTAAACCTACTTTTAGATCTCAGATAACAATGATCCACTATCTCATTCCAACAGATAAAAGCTGACTCGAAAACTAACTCGTAATTCTCGACTATAGCTCAAGGAAAATTTCACTGTTCTCATATATCTCAGAAACTCGACGATCGTAACGTTGAACACAAAACGCTTGGCTTTCCACAAAATTGCGGAATTTACTATTTGTCAAAGTTTTACCACCATAAAGCGAATTCCTAGCTGACCCTTATGTTGAAAACAGACATTATAGCACGTATGTTATAGGCCACAAGGTTGTTCGCAAGTCCTAAAATACTCAGATATTCTAAACTATAAGTTTTATGTAGTATTTACGAGTATTGCGAGCACCCTCCCATTAGTAACTGCATAACTATTCACAAACGATTCGATTCGATTTCGATTCGACAAGTCGTATGTCTATCTTTTTCTGGCATTACAAAAGCGAGCGAGATAGACATACGACGTTCCGAATCGAAATCGAATCGAAGCCTTTGTGAATAGCAATGCTGGTGTTCTACTTTTCGTAAGTTGCTAGTAAACAAAATCAAGAGAATATTGAAGCAGATAAGCCAGTACTTTGCAGAATTATGACAGCCATTGAAGTCTGTAATGAATGTTGAAAGGTAACCAAGTTTTTACAGCTTTCTTGAAATGAAAAGCTTGTTGGAGAAAATGTTTACACAAATGAAGAGTGAAGATAATAGGAAATCTTAGTAAGGGGTACTCGCTTTTCCTCTTCAAGGAATGCTTATATTATAAGCCTTTGCAACTATGTGAGAAAAACGTGAAGATTACTTAGGTAATATTCTCGGTTGGATTTATTCATGGTTGCTTTTTAACTTATACTGTCACTTACGGGATATCTTCCGTGATTCTTCATTATTTTGAGCTCCCGATATTAAACAAGTGACAGTATAAGTTTAGTTGTAAACCGTTAAAAGCTTAAAACAGTGTTTGATGGTTGCTTTTATTACAATTTTCTAAAACGCTTACACAGAAATATTTTCGCTGAAACATATGCTATTCTCGATCGATTGAGCAAAAAGTGATAAGCTGCGATGGATTGTTATATCTGTGTCCTTGAACTACGTCTTTCCAACACAAGGACTCGTATATCTATTGCTATCCGTGTTACGTTTGTTCTGATTCATTATTTACAAGTCTCCTATTTTTTGTACTGAGCTGAACATCTTCTGAAGGTACTTCTAACATGGGCTCGGATTTATTGTGACTCGTAAATCAGCAAGGGTAAGTCTGTTTTTTTATTTTCTGAAAACCTTCACTATAATAGTTTGTAAAGTTTCTTTTTGTTACAGTAGTATTTTTGTCAATTTACCATATTTCCTTTGAATCTACGGCTCAACGTTCTAGCCATTTTCTGTATTGTGGTTTAGATAAGATACATGGTAAGCAGTAAAGTTTATATCATACTTTGATACAGATGTTAGGATCGGACTCCACGTAAGCGGAGACGAGAAGAGAGGAGATGTGTTTAAAACCACTAAAGCAATTTCGTTATGTATACTTCTAGTCTTAGTGTGCGTGTGGAGAGCGGTGTGCTGTGTGCGCCGTGCGGGAAGCGGTGTGCTGTGAGCGGTGAGCGGTGTGTTGTGAACGGCGTGCGGTGAGCAATGTGACATCTCCGCACAGCTTCGGTGGATACACCCTAGCTTTTATGCATCTCCTCTCCTCTGCCGCTTCGCACATCTCCGCTTGTCTCCGCTTTGGTGGACTCCGGGCCTTATGTCTGTCAGCTGTAGCAATGTCTCCGACTCACTAAACTCCCAGCCGTGGTAAATATATCAGTATTAATTCCCCACGAACTCCCCTTTCAACAATAAAATACGGCATTACTGTACAACATAAAAATGTTCAATTTATATTATGGTATTGCACACATAATTACTCACAAAGACTATGAATAGAGAATATCTATGCAGATGTGACGCGCTTCCTGTACAGCGCCTCGGTGAGGCCATCTCGTTTATATGGGTAAGCAGAGAGTGCCTTATCTAGTTCTAGGTAGTACTCGTAAATATGAGTTTTATGGACTCATGTCTCTACTATGTGCCACATGCGTTAGTATTGCGGCTATAAACTTTATGAAGTGCATCAGCAGCCTTCACTTCATTTGCTCAAAGAACTGGGTCAAGTGGTCACAGTGTTATTAGCTTGTAAGTAACAGAGCTCACTATGACACAAAGAAGTATTAGCTGGAACTGCTACATGGAATGTTGACAGGTTCTTCATGCGATCATTGAGCTATGTGAACATAAACTCAAACTCAAAGCATTTATTTCAATTAGACAAATACAGGCACTTTTGAATGTCAAAAAAACAAAAAGAAAAGTGAAGCTACAGTCACGAGGCATAATAACTTGAGAAAGTATTGTAGTTGCACATTCCAAAGCGTATGTCTCTCTATATGTGAGAGCGATGTAGAAAGACGTGTACAAGGGATCTAACGTTGTTTTAATATTACTTAGTTGACTAATTTTTCTTCGAACAAAGTCAGGCAAGTGTAGTCGAAGTTGGAAAATCACGTTGAAATATATTTTTTTAAAATTCTTTTCCCGTATAGGAATGTAATTTGTGGAGACAAAAAAAAAACACGTTTTACTTTTTTTTATTTGACAAAAAGCAACACTTTTTAGCTCTTACGAGAAAATCTATGACACCTCGGGGAGACATTGTGTGAAGAAAACCATAAAGCGTTCGCTTATCCATACGCAGTTTACAGTAGGTACGTGGAACATCGAAGAGATGCGATAATATTTTCATGAATTTTGTGAAATGTCTCATGAGAAGCGCTTTTGTTTTCGGTGAACTTAGCATTATTTTGTTGAAGATATTATTTAAATCCAGATAGCAGTAGCGCCTATCCTGTGTGTGTGCCAACTTATGCTTACTATGTTATACAAATCGTGTGATGTTGTACAGTAATAATGAATAGTTTGTACGAATCGATATCTATACATATAAAATTCAAAGTCCTGACTGATTGACTGACTGACTGACTTATATATCAACGCACAGCCCAAACCACTGGTCCTAGAGACATGAAATTTGGAGGGTGTATTCTTTGTGAAGAGTAAGTATCCACTAAGAAAGGGTTTTTTTAAAATTCCACCCCTAATAGGGTGAAATGGGGTGTTGAATTTTCTATGAAACTTTTTATTCTCCGAGTCGATTGAGTTGAAAATGTGTCTACATATACTTCAGTTAAAATGATGAGATACGTGTATCACAGTTTTTCCAAAATCATCTCCAATTTAAAATGCAATGTCCTGACTGGCTGACTTATACATCAACGCACAGCCCAAACCACTGGTCCTAGAGACATGAAATTTGGACAGTGTACTCTTTGTGAAGAGTAGGTATCCACTAAGAAAGAGTTTTTTTGAAATTCCACCCCTGATAGGGTGGAATGGGGTTTTGAATTTTATGTGAAACTTTTTATTCTCGGAGTCGATTGACTTGAAAATGTGTCTACATATACTTCAGTTAAAATGATGAGACACGTGTATCACAGTTTTTCCAAAATCATCCCCCAATTTAAAATTCCATGTCCTGAATGGCTGACTGAAATACCAACGCACAGCCCAAACCGCGGGTCCCAAAGATATAAAAATTGGAGGGTGTATTCTTTGTGAAGAAGAGAGAAGTTTCAGTTTTTCGAAATTCCTACCCCTTAGAGGGTGAAATGGGGTGTTGAATTTTCTGTGAAACTTTTTACTCTCGGGTTCGATTGACTTGAAAATTTGTGTACATACTCTTCAGATAAAATCCAGTAAATCCGATGTCCAATCTCAAACCAAGGTATCAATATTTCACGTATCTAATTTAATTGATATAACTTTAAACTAATAATTGCAAGTTATAAGCAAGTACATGTAAATCTATGTATGTATTGTAGATAGATACATAGATTACTTATTATCCCGTGGGCAATTCCCTAACTCCACGCGGGCGAAGCCGCGGGCATAAGCTAGTGTAAAATGAAGAAGAATAAAAAATAGTAAAACTATTATTAAATCAGAAGATTATGCCCTAGTTAGCTCAATTTCCCTAAGCATACAATTCAATTTCCCCGTCACAACATACTTATAGGTTCTGCCTTTAGATCTATATATATAAATAAAAAGAGAAGTCCTGACTGACTGACTGACTGACTGACTGACTGACTGACTCATCAACGCCCAGCCCAAACCCTTGGACCTAGAAAGCTGAAATTTTGCACAGAGGTTTGATTTATAATGTAGACAAGGAATAAGGAAGGATATTTCGAAATTCAACCCCTAAGGGGGTTAAATAGGGGATGAAAGTTTGTATCGAAAATCGTCATTTTTGTAGTTTATACCATGAGAACTGCTGATTACAATTTTGGTTAAGAAATTAAAAACGACGTGTTTCAGTGTTTTTCGAAATTCCATCCCTAAGGGAGTTAAATAGGGGATGAAAGTTTGTATCGAAAATCGTCATTTTTGTAGTTTAAACCATAAAAATTGATGATTACAATTCTGGTTAAGAAATTAAAAACGACGTGTTTCAGTGTTTTTCGAAATTCCACCCCTAAGGGAGTTAAATAGGGGATGAAAGTTTGTATCGAAAATCATCATTTTTGTAGTTTAAACCACGAAAATTGGTGTTTCATTCTGGTTAAAAATCACGTGTTTCAGTGTTTTTCAAATTCAACCTCTAAGGGAGTTAAATAGGGGATGAAAGTTTGTATAGAAAATTGACATTTTTGTACTTTAAACCATGAAAATTGGTGTTTATCATTATGGGGAAAAATTAAAACCCACGTGTTTTAGTGCTTTTCGAAATTCAACCCCTAAGGGGGTTAAATAGGGGATGAAAGTTTGTATCGAAAATCGTCATTTTTGTAGTTTAAATCTTAAAAATTGGTGGTTACCATTCTGGTTATAAATTAAAAACCACGTGTTTTAGTGCTTTTCGAAATTCAACCCCTAAGGGAGTTAAATAGGGGATGAAATTTTGTATGGAAAATCATTATTTTTGTAGTTTAAACCATAAAAATTGGTGGTTGTCAATCTGGTCAAAAATTAAAACCATGTGTTTCAGTGCTTTTCGAAATTCAAACCCTAAGCGAGTTAAATAGGGGATGAAGTTTGTATCGAAAATCGTCATGTCTGCAGTTCAAACCATGAAAATTTGTATTAAGCCTTTTGGTTGGTAATTAATAAGTACGGCAGATATCACTGGGTTTAATTGAGTAAACATGTTTCTCTACAAATTATTTTCTTTTAGTCTTCTTCTTAGCGTTTCGATGGCAAAATGTTTAAATATGTTTAGCCCAAAACTCAGCCACGCGTACCCCGCTCACTGATGCAGTAAATAAATCATCAAGAGAGCAGGTGAAAGGGCATGTGGGCCATTGTTTGTGGGGAGACGCCGCATACGCACTTGAGGTCTGAGCCGTCCATGAATCCCCATCTGCAGAGATTGTCTTTGCTCCGGCCGACTTGGGTTCGAAGTCTGTTTAGAGATTTCCAAGTCGGCCACGGCAACTCGTGTCCAGGTGGAAGGTTTTCTGATGGATCGTTGAAGTTGTCAGGGGGCTTAAACCGCTCCCGCCAGAGATTGCATCTTGCTGTGGAGGCGTTGAAATTGACTGGGCTAGCTGGGCTCACGCACCCAAGAAAACTTTTACGACTTTTCAGCCTCTGGGGCACTGAGACGTAGCTGTGCATTGGGTGGCGTGAGTCAGCTTGTAGTTTCGTCCTCTCGATACGGCTGGCTATAGTCCTGCGAACTTGGGGAGGCGCGATGCCAGACAGTGGATACAGCATTCGTACCGGGGTCGGTTTAAGACATCCAGTAATTATGCGGCACGTCTCATTTAAGGCTGTATCCACTAGGTGTGCGTGGGCAGAACGGTCCCATACTGGACAGGCATATTCACCAGCAGAGAAGCAGAGCGCCATCCCTGTGGTTCGCAGAACTTTTGGAGAGGCCCCCCATTTTGTGGATGTAAGGCGGCGTAAAAGGTGATTTCTGGCATGCACATTTAATTTAACATTTTGGCAGTAGGTGAGTGACCGGTCTAAGGTTATGCCAAGGTATTTCGGGTTATAACTGTGGGCGATGGGAACCCCTTACCGTGAGATACTGAGATTTTTTATTTTGTATTTTTTTTTTTTTTTTTTTTTTATTATTTTAATTATGTGTGCTTGATGAACTGACGTCAAATAAACTTTATTCTTTCTTTCTTTCTTTTCTTTCTTTAGATGTTTAATTTACAACCCACCTGTCTATTACGGAGGTGGAACGCGCATGATTCTTTTAGTGAATTCAACGCAATCAAGCACAGATTACTGTATTTATACTTAACTACGCGAGATTAAGAGGGAGATGAGGGGGTCAAGCCAAATCTCACGACATCCCACCACAGGGGGAGGGGGGTCGAAAAATCAGCTCACGTAATTAACGCCCCCTAACAAAAGCATCTGCTTGCTATAAGTAATTGACATAAACATATTTTTTTTAACACTTTGCCCGACCCCGGGAATCAATCCCCACGCTTAGTAGTCGCGCTTGCTACCACTAGACCAACGAGGCAGTCTCACACATGCACACCAAAATTTTCACGCGAACGAAGTCGCGGGCAACAGCTAGTTTATGATATTTTTAAGGACTTCTTCGTTGTAAGTGTCGTCCCTACAACGCTGTTTTCCTCGTAACAGATAAATATAATAAAAGTTGTTCGTCGTTAACGTTAATCATCGTAGTTCATCACAACAGTGATTTATTACATTTCAATATTTAAATTATGTAAATACGAATATAGTTCTGAATCGTTATTTATTTCAACTGAAATAAAAGCTGACGCTCCAATAACGAATCCCGTCAAATACAGAACTGCCTGACGCAGATTGCAAATAAATTCGTAGGCACAGTCCATTTTAATTTCCTTTTCATCTAAATCAGACCTTTTACAATTCAATCATTCAAATGTTGGAACGAAAAAAGTTCACATCTGTAATTTCGCATCGATTTTGTCGCCCGAAGCTTTTATGACGTGACGCCACAGAGCCTTTATTACAAGCTTTTTTTTAACTTGCCTTGTTAGTTCGTTGCTATGTAATGGTTAAATCTGAAGAATAAGGGTTAATTCACACCGAGACGTGACGAGACGCGACGCTGCGTGCACTGTAAAGCCATTTTATACTTTATCTCCATTAGAAAATGCATAGTATCGTTTGAAACACTCGGGCCACGTGACAAAAAAATGACTTCAGAATGCGTGCGCATTCTGAAGTCATTTTTTGCTTCGCGTCGCGTCGCGTCTCGGTGTGAGCTGACCCTAAGGCTGATATGAAAAAAATCTGGACATTTTCTAAAGGATCCGGTCTCAAAGAGTGCCGTAACAATCTTACTGCGACTTGTATAAAAGTAATCGATTGAAAGTTTCTTTTACCGACTGAATAATTTTTAGTATCTGACAAAAAAAATCGAAGTGTGTAAGGGATAGAGGTAATTAAAAAAAAAATTGAAAACAAACGACACTCGAAGGTCCCAGAAATTGTCTACGGCCGTTATCACAATCATACCTTTTTTCTAACGAATAAAAGAATATCATGCCGGAAACAAGACAACTCTTGAACCGATCAAATAATACGAGTTTCTCCAAACTTTAGTGTGCGTGAACCCTCACAATATTCCGAGAAACTTACAAGTGTAAATATCAAAACTATTCGTTGTGGTCTATGTGGATCAGATGCACCCCTCGTAGAAGAAATAAAGTTTATGATTGTTGGAGTGGGTCCAGCAGACTCCCGTCCGTTGCCAAATCCTACATGTTCCGCTCTTCATAAAACTGTCGGGGCGATGCAAAAACTGTTTGATAGCGAAAGTAAAATACAGTACTGCGTAATTGTTATCTGCACGTTGTTTCACACGCGGGGTGAAAAGAGTACTAAGACTTTAAGTGTTATTTTAGTAAGTTAGTAAGTTTTATTACTAATGGTTGGGCACAGAGATGTTATGGATATGATATTTCGGATCTGGATACGGATATAAAGGGTGTAAATAGACCCTTAACACATCCGAAAGGTACTTGTTCTCTACGTCTTTGCGATCATTTTTATGTTCTAGACCATATCTGGGAACCTTCCAGTTACGGAGATATTGGGGGTCAAAGTTCCAACTTTTTCACAAGTTTTTTTTTTAAATACATGTTTTTAATGTAAGATTTTTACTTAACACACCTCCACAACCCCCGTACTATTCAATCCATCCATCAGCACAATGCTTTGAGTGCTTTCCATCGAGTCCTACCTTAAAACAATTTTTCACCCCAAAAAAAAAGTCGATTTCCAGCTATAATTTTTGCGTAAAGTTACTTATTTTGATGTACAGAATGCTTGGTTGACGGCTATGTGAAGGGTCTGTTTACACCTTGTAGGAATAAAATTATATCGGTTTCGGATACGGTTACGGATATGTAATTATTTCGGATTATCCGTTAGTTTCGGATAGTTTCGGTTACGGATATTAGATTGAAGTAAAATATAACACACACTTTGGTCGCATTTTGTCTATAGAAATCAATTTAATACTTAACACAAGACTTTCTTAAATTAAGTATCAACTCTTAAATAAAAAACTAACTAGTTATGAAAGAGGTTATGTTAATAAAAAATTCGGCCAAGTGCGAGTCGGACTCGCGCAGGCAGAGTTCCGTACCATCGTAGTGGGGAGTCCCTTTTTATTTTTAATGTATTTTTGTTATTTGTTGCTATAGCGGCAACAGAAGTACAATTCTGTGAAAGTTTCAACTGTCTATCTATTACGGATCATGAGATCCCCCCCTCCCTCCTTCCATTCGGGTACGGAACCCTAAAAAGGATTTTATTTGAACTGCGCTTTCTGAATACTATTAAACTCGAAGAATATTGCGAATACAATTCCGCTTCATTAAAAATATCAAACAAAAAACAGCCAAGCGACTTCAAAAGCATTCATCATGTCATGCACTTCGTTCGTTACCTAACCGCACTCCTCTCGCTCGCTCTACATTCTTACTTCCAGTATTTTAATTAGTGAAGCATTTCTTCACTGCGGCCTCTCCCGTGGTTCCGCATATTTTATGAATATCACGAGAGCTGCGCGGAATGAGACAAGGGGGCGATGAGATAAAAGATTGTTTGCAAATGCATAACATAAAACTGTAAGTACATTCATTAAAAAGCTCTTAAAATCTTTGAAAATGCAGCAGCGAGCGATCCCGGCATTCGTAATTAAATAGATGGCGGCACTTCACGTTGCTAAGTGCAAATGTGACGTTGTAATTAGAATGTAGTTATTTAAGCTGTTTCGTTAGTGTCGTGAGCAGACTCAAATGAAGTGTAATGGAATCTGAAATTCAGTGCAACTGATTTATCAACTAATTAACGAAATTGCCGACGTTTGGAGAGCAGCGGTGGCACAGTGGTGGCGGCCCCGACTTACGAGCACTAAGTCGTGGGTTCGAACCCAGGCAGGCGCATTACTTTGTGTAATTTATTCATCGCCACTGCTCTCAAAAACGGTGAAGGACAACATCGTGAGGAAACTGGCATGTCCTAGAACCAAAAATTCGAAGACATGTGGCATCTGCCAACCCGCACTGGTCCCACGTGGTGGATTATAGTCCATTCCCTCTCATAGAGAGGAGGTCAGTGTCCCAGCACTGGGAACATTATAGGCTGATTATGCTAACACCCGTCTGTGTAAGTTACCGTGGTACAGACACCAGGACATCAAGCTACTGCAATCTGTTTAATTTATTTAATAGATTTTCAACTTTATCGCTAAAGCATTAGGTTCAAATATGATTGGGAAAATTTGTCAATTCCGGGTAGCTTGATGTGCTAGTGCCTGAACATACTGGCAGTTGTGTCTTGGTGTTTTCATTTTATCATCAAACAATGAATTTACCTACGAAAGTTACGTTAAGAAAATACTATCTACTAATCATTTTCAACTATACGATAGTAATAAATCATATAACACGTCGAAGTTTGCAAGTAACATGGAAATTACTAACTCTGCACTTTTATCTTGTGTAAGTATTTCGCGTTGAAAGTGTTTCACATTAATATTTTGACGTGGTTTCTTGTCGGATATGTCAGGATTTACTCCGTTATGCTCGTACATCATGTGGGCTGACGATGGGTTTCGTGCTATGAAAACACACTGGGTACGATACACTGTTTCTAGCAAAACTAACGAATTACTTGAGATTACAACTTAGCACAATAATACGGGGCAAAATGAATCGGGTACAGTTCCAAGACGTCTCAACTCCGCCGCGATCCGACATTGACTGTCACCCTCGCCTCGAGAGCTGGACATCAGGGCTCTGTAGAAGCACGCTGTGTTGTTACTGGTAAGTAGGTCGCGTGATGTCACCACTGCACACAGGCGCGCTTTCCAATTCATTTTATGTCCATACTAACGACCGGATCCGACATAAAATATGGTATTCTTTGATCTACTATCTTTGAGAAAGAACTGATGACACATGACACGTTGTGTTTCGTTCACATGTAAAGCGTAGCGTTTCTAAAGTTTCCCTCATTGCTGTAACTGTTGCTTATGAAAATGAATCATCATCATCAGCCTACAACAGTCCACTGCTGGGTATAGGCCTCTTCAATTGCACGCCACTAAACTCGATTCTCGGCAACTCTCATGAAACTGAATATTGTGACACAAATATTTTTAACATAGCTGCTATGAATAAGCCAAAAATGCGCTTTAATTAATTAAGTTTAATTAAACATCACACAAATATATCAATGAACGGTAACGAGGGATCATTGTTTAAGCAATATCTCATATGAAATAATCAGTAAACAATGGCTGACCCATAAACAAAACCTTATTTATAGTTCCTTTAGTTATGTCCCTATGATTTCGATTAACAAACAAAAAATAGGTTTTCACACAGGACAGCAATCAAAACGAAAATTAGAATGCAATTATCTACGCTGTGAAAAGGAGCCAAAAAATTAGAATTGGAAAATGGCGACCGAGGGACCCTGAAATCACCTTCCCTGCTCTTGATTGTCGAGATCGTTTTAACGTAACTGGCTATTTGGCACATAATCAAATGATATTGTTTGAAAATTGTCAATTTTCGAGTCTGAAGATATCCCTTTTTTTACCGACTTCCAAATGGAGGAGATTATCAACTCGTCTGAATGTTTTTTTTGTGTTTTTTGTATGTGCAGCGTTAACTTTGAACCACGTTGGCCGATTTCAAAGATTCTTTTTTTATTGAAAAAGGGGATATTTCTGGAGTGGTCCCATTTTAATTCCATTATGTTCTGATGGTAGTTTTTGAGTTAGCTTATTAGCGTTACTGTATTTAATCTACTACGCCTATGTACAATGATATGGATTGTTAGCCGACTTCTAAAATAAGAGAAGCCATTCCATAAAATGGTCAAGTTCGAATGAGTGATTTTTGTGTTAGCGTAGCGTCTTTAAATACTTATTTAATATACTTCGTATATTTTGATGATGCTACTAGTAAAACGTCCCACAACTAAAAATAAAAATAATAAAAAATTGCAAAAAATACATCAGTGTTACATGGGACTTACATAACTGGCGAAATGTGGGGTACTAGTTACCTGTACGCCTCTGCGTAACCCTTCGGGGATTACAAGGCGTGATGTTATGTTATGCTATGTCCCGAGAGCTTAATATTCTGTGGCGTTATTCCGACACTAAATAACATTGTATTCACAGGATGATTTCCACCAAACGGCTCGCATCGCATCGGATCGAAACGGATTTTACAATCTTTAAACGATATTAAATCGTGTACACAGTATTTAAAGTCTATTTTACGAAGCCGCGCACAGCAGCTTGACCAAGGGCGTATACCGCGACACGCGATCGTAGCCGAAAGTATGCTGCGACGCGCGATCGGCTCCGTTCGCCTGTCTTCGTATTCGATCGGATGAAATGAAACTATTTGACTAGGCACGGAACCGGATATGTTCGCAAGTGACGGTACGGAGCCGATCGTATGCGTCGACAACCTGCCGTGCGCGATCGGCTGTCGCCGCATGCGTTCGTATCCTTTCCGATCCGATCCGATGCGAGCCGTTTGGTGGAAATCATCCTAAACGTCACATCCTTGTTAATCCTCACATATCTCACGAAGTGTTTCAGTTAAATACAAACTATTTATGTTGTTAATAACACCATTACGCTGGTATTACAACTGATGATTAAAGATATACTTCGTTACCAAATACTGTACATTTTCTGCGGTATTAATGGATTAAATGGCTTAAGGTGATTTTGTTACCGCAAATAACTACGTAATGAACTTAAATGTAAATTCTTGTTTCGAGAAACCACTGGATTGTTTTCCATTAATTTGAGAGTGCTCCGATTTAATGTTAATACCAGTATTCAACCAAATCGGTTATTTCGTTAATGTTTTGTATATACAGGGTGTAAACAGAAGCCGTCAACCAAGCATTCTTTAACTGTAACTTTACGCAAAAATTGTTGCTGGGAAACGACTTTGTTTTTTGGGCTGAAAAATTACGTTTTGCGGTAGGACTGGATGGAAAGCACTCAAAGCATTGTGCTGATGGATAGATTGAATAGTACGGGGTCGTGGAGGTGTGTTAAGTAAAAATCTTACATTAAAAACATCTATTTAAAAAAAAAACTTGTGAATAAGTTGGAACTTTGATCCCCAATATCTCTGTAACTAGAAGGTTCCCAGGTATGGTATGGAACAAAAAAAAATCGCAAATATGGGGAGAACAAGTGCCTTTCGGCTAGGGTTGCCATACGTCCGGAATTTTCCGGACAAGTCCGGAAATATAGGTCTTTGTCCGGAATGCGGGGGGAATCTTAAACCGTCCGGAATTTCTACAAATAAGTGAAGAGTGAAATAAAAAATGAATGATTTGGTTAGTTTATTTACTTGCACGATGCGTAACGATTTTAATAAAAAATTAACAAGATTGTCCGGAAAGGATGTCAGCAAAAGCCCATACAACTTTACTTTATTAAAACATGTACCTCGAGGTACACGTGCACCAAATCGTAGAGAAAAAATCGAGGAATTCGAAAATAATTGTGTTTTTATCCATAAATAATTGAAAACTACTTAATAAATTATTTAAAGTTTTAATAACCTGTAACACAATTAAATCATGTGGCAACTTTGCATGTACGGGTTGACATTAGTAGTATATGTGTTCTGTGGACATTTTTTCGTGGATAAATGTCATTCACAAGTCATTCCGTTCGTTTCTGCGTTTCGGGGTACTCTGATGTTCGTTTGTGTTGTGTATTTTGTTTAATAACTTGGCTATTCTTTCGTCTGCCACCTCACGATTCGGTTCTTGACGATACAGTGATCCCGAAATCTTGGCTATTCTTTCTGGACTTTTGTTACCTCACGATTTGGTTCCAGTACTCCTGACGGATTGGCTATTCATAATCGACATTACGATTTGGATACTCAGGCTTGAGTATCCAAATAGGCTATCAGAAAATATATGTAAAATATATCAGGCTTTGGTTTGGGCTCGGCATCAAGAAAATATAGCAGCCTGCCACTTTCCTTGATAATATTTTAATGAGAGATGTTATTGAAAATGAAGAACGCTAATAAAAAAACAAAAAAAAATGTTGTTTTATTCCATACAACTAACTCGATAAGTCTATTTATTTCATTGTTATTGGTTTTATTACTGGAAAGATGACTTCCAGGCTTTAATTCATTGAGTGCCACTCGGGCTCCAGGGCCTGATAACAGTAGAAAATGCTTGAAAGGTTAATTGAATTTCATGAAGTGGACTACTCAGTATCTAATCTCAAATTCAACTTCCACCCCTTATGCACATCACAATAGAGGCAGAGTAAGCATAAAAAAGTGTATTTTATGAAAGAATTCGATGTTTCTTGGCTTAATGTTCTATTTATTTCAAGAAATCAAGATAAAGTCAATAAAAGGCTTCATTTAAATGCGACTTCTATTCACTGAAACCTGGATGATCTGGCTTGATTTATGTTAAGCTGGGATATGACGGAGGATCCAGGTTCCATCAAGTTGGAACCCTTGGATGTCGGCGCTAAGGAACTCATTTATTTATCGAGTTTGTTATTCGCTCTGATAGACTTCTAACACTGATTCCTATATTAAGTACTGTTCATCAATATTCACAGCTTGTATTCAGCTACTTTGGGTATAAGCATCCTTTCTTATGTTAGGTAGGTACATAACTTTGCCTAACGAAAATCGATTATACAATGAGAGTTATTATTGAATTCAGATTGAATTAAACTATAAAATATTTGAAATGAAATCAAAACAACAGCAGCTGAAGCCGACAGGCAACTGTCAACATGACAGTTTTTTTTTTAATAGGTAAGGTAATGGACCAAGGTAGTATAATTGTGCCCAAAATGGCGAGCTTTTTATTACGTTAAAAGTTATTTTATTCTCGTCCACGGGTAACGATAAGAAAAATATATAAATGCAATATTATTCAGTGTAATCTAGTGTATTTTATGCCACTAAGTGTACCTCGGTACTTCGTTGGGGCAGATTTTGGTGACATCCTTTCATGGAATGTCAGGAATTTTCTCCGGATTTTTGATATTTTGATCTGGGAACCCTACTTTCGGCTTCGTTGAGGGTCAATTTACATCCTTTAAGTATAAACACTGCATTGTATATGTATTATTAAAACCTTTTGGAGGACTATTTAAAATGGAATAAATCTGAATATAATTTATAATGAACTCAATTTTAAACTTCGACGCATTTAATCTGTACCCGACGCGATCCCTTTCTCACTTTACAATTTAACTCTGTGAACGCGTAATCATCTTACTGAATAATATTTTATCGAAGAAAAGTATCAGAAAATTATACTTTTGCGAGAGGGCTTAATTTTTTAGTGGTTTTTTTCCCCGTTCATGTTGTATTATACCAGTGCAGAGTTTCTTTCTTTTGTTAAATAAAAGAATAGTTTTAGACTTCTATTAAAGTTCTGTAAAGTCTGCAATTTTAATAAACAAACGGACGCAGTGATTTAAACTTCGTTACTTTATTGCACGTTCGTCTCCCTCGGGGTGTAATATCGTCTCATTAGAGCCAAGAAATTGTACTTTGAATTTATTCTACGCTAGTTTTTTAAGTGGTACTTATTCACAATCGACAAACACTAGGTGTTCACTTAAGATCTCCCCTTTTCACCCTTATGCACTAAGTAATAAGGTTGAGAACTGGATGAGCATCAGTGAACTCAGTAGTACAGATGCCAGCACATTAAGCTACCCGAAACTGTCAATTTTCCCAATCAATCTTGAACCTAATGCTTTAGCGACAAAGTTGAAAATTTATTTAAAAAATTGTCAGATTGTAGTAACTTGATGTGCTTTCGTCTGTACATACATTCATATACTACCTTAAGCCATTTAATCCATTAATACCGCCGAAAACAGTGGCGTGCCGCTAGGTCAGAATGGAGGCAAGCCCAGTTAGTCAGCTACCGATGTGTTGGGAAATAATTTTATAAATTATAGTTTTTCAATTAATATCTAGTCTCGATATCATAATACGCTTGCATAATTGACAAAGGCGCCATCTATACGTACGAATCGTGACACCAAAGTAAGTTCGCTACGCTACTGTTTACAATTCAGACGTGCAAAATATTTCATTCAAAATAGCCACTAGATGGCATTTACACTATTGATTTGTTATTTTATTGCCGTACACACTATTTTATTAATTCAATATAGTGTCGATTAAAACTATAATATTTGATAATTATTACATAAATATTAATGATCTCACAAAATCATTATAAATCACTAATAAATAATAGCCACTTTTATTTACTTATTCTAATATTCAGAACAACTCTTTAAGTACCTAAACTCTTCGATAAAATCATTGGGTATTGTATTTTCTTATTTCAAAGAGATATAATATTACGATGATGGTTCTTTATTTTGAAGAACTTTATCAAATAACTACAAAATGGTATGCGAAAAGCGACAAAAATACATTGCCGAGAAAAACTATCACTAGGACTTCTTTAACAGTGAAGTAAAGAGCTAACTCAACGTATTTACATACCTTTTCGACGGTAATATCCGAATTCACATTTTAATAATCAGACCACTATATAACAAACAATTAATCACTTGCAAAATCATAGGTCACATCACATCGTGGTGGAGGTATAAATCACATCGTGCTAATAGCTTTCACACAATTACAATAACAAAACAAAACCTAACTTTAGAATATTGTTCTCAAAATTTTCAAAACAGCATTCATTCGTATTAATTGACGCGTGCTACTGGCATTATCAACTCACTTCAGGCCGGTCAACGCGGACGCTGATTTGAGCGAACTTAATACCACAGAAAAGCCGGGCTTCTCGCGGCTTGTGGCTCCCATAGAAATGGTCAAAAATCGTCTCCGAATTTATCAATGAAATTTTAACATTTCTATACAAATATTAAGCCAAATGGCGAAGCCAACGAGTGCGAGAGAGACGGCGCACTTCAACGCTTAGTGTATTGCGTTAGAGCGAGGTCGCAACTGTGGGTGGCATTTACGGCTGGCGTAGGTTTGGTCGTGTCGCTGCATGATGAATGCACGCGAAATTTAAATAGTATTCCGATAATTATGAATGAAACAGATAATATTTGGCAACTTGTGAAATCGCGCGACGGATGACGTTGCGTTCGGCGCTCGGCGCGCGGATTTTAATGTTATTATTATTTTGATATTTATAAATGATTGCTATTATGGAACGTTTTTTTTCTTGTTTATTAATAGGCTGATTGTTAGGCAAGCCATGCTTCTGGGCTTGTATGGAAGGCACGCCACTGGCCGAAAATGTACAGTATTTGGTAACGAAGTATCTCTTTAATCATCAATTGTAATACCAGCATAATGTTTTTATTTACAACATAAATAGTTTTGTATTAAACTGAAACACTTCGTGAGGTATGTGAGGATTAACAAGGCTGTGACGTTTGACTAGAATGTTATAACAGAATATTAAGCTCTCGGGGCATAGCATAACATCACGCCTTGTAATCCCCGAAGGGTTACGCAGAGGTGTAGCTACCTAACAAGACCAGTAACGCCAGTTAAGTGCAAGTCCCATGTAACAGCCCATAATGGATGCAGATTCTCTTCTAGCCCAGGACCTCTTGCTTAGCAGTCGCGCTTGCGACCACTACATCAACGAGGCAGTCTTATGTTTTAAGTCTCATGTTATTGGAGACTGCTTAGCAGTAGCGCTGGCGACCACTAAACCAACTAGGCTCTGTTAGTATTTTATTTAACTTTGTGTTTTCTTTTGCAAATTAGCTGCTCTGACGCTTAGTTGAAGTTTTAAACCCACCCATGCAGCTGTCATTCCCATCACTAAACCGCTCCCAACTCGGTACAACTGAAACACCCTGTGTGTGAACTTGTAGATAGTACACAGTTCACGTTAATGTTGATTCAGCGTCATGTTCTAAAATGTTTATTTAACTAAAACGTTTTAACATTTTCATTACTACCTACCACTTGTCTAGACAAGTACATACTAGTCTAGACTAGTATGTACATATTAGTCTAGAGATAAAAATAATCCATTGTTATACAAAGGGGTAGAAAATTCGGAGGTTTTCTTGTCAAATATTTTCAACGAGAACCTAAACAGTCTTTCAGAAAAAAATATTGTTTCTAGTTAGCTTCAAAACCTGGAGTTCAAAGTCACGTAGCCTAGCACCGTCATCAACTGAAGCATCTTAAGGACGGGCCTGTGGACGGCGAGTTATGCGCTCGCTCGCCTTCCGGCCGTCTTATGACGACAGGCCGTGTCGACGGCGCGTTCGTGTTCCACGCGCGCATCACAGAGATGTCAGCAACCATGTAGGGGTCCGCATGGGCCGATGCCTGCCAGGGCTGCGGGACTGTTCGAAAGAGATACCGTGGCCCTGGAACACAAAGGGCAAAGAAGGAACATGGATGGGTTTTAGTCAGTACAAGTCTGACACTCCCTTCCGCTCCGCCCAGAGCGGGGGAGGGGTCATTTGATGATTTCCTTCTGTAATTCGCTGGAGTTTAATTAAGCGTCCTCTACATACATACATAAACTCACGACTGTTTCTCATGGGGGTAGGCAGAAGCCTCAGAACGCCAGCTGCTACGATCCCTACATACTCCTTCTGCCTCGTCCACGTTCATACATCTGGTCATACCCGCACGCCGGTTGCGAGTAGTACGCACTTGAGCTTTCTGAAGAACCTCACCAATAGGGTCAGTGTATGTCCTTCTAGGGTGGGACATTTCAGTAATTATAAGCATTCAATAACGTACCGAGACAGCACAAATATCTTACTACTATTATAAATGCGAAAGTTTGGATGGATGGATGTTTGTTACTCAATCACGCCAAAACTAATGAACTGATTTTGATGAAATTTGGAACACAAATAGGTTGTAACCTGGATTAACACATAGGATACTTTTTATCCCGGTAGTGTGACCCCGTGGGACAATTTATCGAACTTCACGCGGGCGAAGCCGCGCGCTTATGCTAGTTGGTTATATACATATATTGCACCTAGACAATTTAAAGTAGCTTACATTTCACGCATATTTATGTACATAAAACGGACCGTAAACCTTATTAGTGGATCTACAAGAGGAAAAGAACTAAGTGACTCTGCAGCGCGTTCCTTTTATGTCCATTGTGCTCCAGTAACATTTATATCCAGCGCTCATTCTGCTGACCCAGCACTCGGTAACAGGCGTAATGAATACACAAATGAGCTATAATTTGCATATCGTTACAAAACCTGCACGTTTGATTTTATTGATAGCGTATAATGGAGCCGTGTGCCATCTGTCACCGCAGATAGCTTTTTTGTGTGAATACCTCGAGCTTTTGCATATGACGTAGACCTTAGCTACAAAACTGAACAGACGTACGTGATAGTTCTGTAAGATAAATAATTTAACAAGCACGCTTTATAATTGAATTGAATCTCTAATTCTTTGTTGACAATCATAAATTAAACACGATAGAAACCACGTGTCTTTGTAGTATCACTATAAATAGTGCGCGCTTGGCGACCGTCCAATCTGCGATGTGACGTCACCGTGGCTGTGTCACATATGATATACAACCACGTGGATGAGACACCTGTAACCGAGTGCTGGGTCAGCAGAATGAGCGTTGTGATGACGACCAGCCGTATGGCGAAAGTACTTTACAGGAAACGTGGTTCGCCTGTGATGACGTACTTTATTTTTTTATTCGAGTTAAGGCATTTTTTTTTTTTTTTTTTTTAACTTCATAAAATCATCAAATGAGTCCTCCCACCCAGGGCAGAGCGGGAGGGACTGTCAGGCTTGTACTGACCAAAATCCACGGTGTCCTTCAGTAGCCCTTTATGTTCCAGGGTCACGGTAATTCTATGAGTCCCGTGACCGCGCAGGCTTTGGCCCTCTAGAGGGGGGCCCCGTCATTATGCTGACTCTCTTTGAGGCGCGCGTAGAACACAACGCGCCGTCGACCCGGGCATGGCCCATGGTCGGACAGCGAGTCTTCGAGTTAAGGCTTTCGATTAAGTTCAAACTTTCGAATAACTGCCATAAACTGTAGAGCATAATTTATATTGAACGGCCAACTTCAACTGTTGCAAACAATCCCACTATTTCACGTGTTCTGAAAGCCCAGTTATCGAAACTAGCACAAATGACTTTCGAATATCAACAATTAAAAGTTTCACAATACAAAAACTTCGTCGAGCAAACTTTGTAGTGTATTTTGCAATAGCCGGCACCTCGGCGTAGATTTGCATAAAGTTTTACAAATAAAAGGGACGAGAAGTAATAAACAAATGCTGTAATTATTTCCTACCGTAGCGCTGCGCAGCGCGCTGCCTAATAGACTGAAGTAGCTCAGTACTTCTGAAGTACTGAGTAGTACTGATTGTACTGTCTGGATCCAGTAACTACATGTATCAGTGTTGTTCTCACGGCACATCGTAGAGAAAGGAGTCTTTTGTAACAGTTGAAGTGAACGAGCACAATGCAGCCGTTGTTGAAGGTTGTCGTTCATTAAGAATACGCTGAGGAGACATTAAGGTGTTGCGATAAATAAGTGTTTTATCTGTTCGCTGACACTATTAAAACTTTCTTGAGAAAATAAATGTATAATTGAGAGCTTTATTCTATGCAAGTCTTTTGAAATAGCTAGTGTAACGACATCACGCACCTGAAACAGTCTGAGTTGTTCGTCAATAATAGCTGAAAATGCGCTGGCGATTGAATATTTTGAAACGAAAAGAATTAATTGTATCTATTAGAATCTTCTGGTAACCATCGCTTGGAGACTTTTGCCCAGCGGTCATCGTGCATGCGGCTAGCGTGACCCGGCCAATCCCATTTTAGCCTAGCAGCCTTCTTGCTAACGTCCACTATGTCCGTTTTGGAACGCAATGTGGTGTTATGAACCCTATCTTGTCTTTTGACCCCCAGAATGCTGCGTTCCATTGCCCTTTGGCAAACTCCAACTCGTACCGCGTGGGCTGGTTCGAGGACGCACGAGAAGAGAGCACATGGAAGGAATTGGGGGAGACCTTTGTCCAGCAGCGGGACAGTACAGGCTTAAAAAAAATGAATCGTCTGGTTTATCCCTACTTGCCTATTGTGTGTACTTCTCTTTTACGCACGCACGCTTCACGCACGCTTCACAAACGCCATTTAAACCTACCGTAACAAGGATTACGTAAGAACACAGGATAATCTTTTCGGGTTAATGTGAGTACATAAAGCATGACCCGATGCGAGACCAACAGTGTGCTCGAGCCGTCGACCGTCGTCATTTAATAAAACAGAGGGTCGCGTGAAGAGGAGCTGTGTTAACGTCATGAATGTGCTAAATAGGTGGGATATGGAGGACTTGACCTAATTAAATGAATGTTTCCGAAATTGGTAAATCGTCATCAGCCTAGCCTTTTCCCAACTATATTGGGGTCGGCTTCCTGTCTAACTGGATGCAGCTGAATACCAGTATTTTACATGGAGCGACTGCCTATCTGACCTCCACAACCCAGTTAGTACTGGGTAATACGATACCCTTTGGTAAGACTGGTTGTCAGACCTTTTTGGGCCACTGACTGCCTAACGACTGTCAAAGATCTACAAATGACAGCCGGGACCAAAAGCTTAACGTGCTTTCCGAGGCATGGAGGAAACTCGGTATGTAATGGGCGGTCACCCATCCACAGACCAACCTAGGCAAGCACGGCTTAACCTAGAGATCGACCCGAGCGGCGGTTATTATTTAGCCACGAGCTCCAGCTCGAGTTTTCGAAATTGGTGAATCTGATTGGAAAATATTTTAGAAGTGAAACTGAGAGTTTGACCTGTCTGAGAGCCTATCTTGTGTCATCATTATTATCTTCCTACCAGTGGCGAAGGTTCCATACAACCCAATTCCTACCGGCTTCCCTTTGAAAAATGGCACAGTCAGTATTCTACAGACAAATAATATTCTATACAGTAAAGATATGTACTCCGGCTTACCTCTTTATAAAAATTGACTCTTCGCTACTGCTTCCTACCCTTGTCCCATATTACTTGGGGTCAGCGCAACACGTTACGTATTCTTCCATTCTCCTCTGTCAACCGTCACGCTATCATTTACTCCTTTATCTCTCATATCATTCCTCACACAATCCATCCATTATTACTCTCCCTCTCCATCCATTATCAGAGCCTATCTTGCGTAAAGAATTTAATTTAAAACCCTAAAACCGTATCAAATAAACAACAATGATATTACAAACTACGAGTAATACAAAATACTTCAATAATTCGAAGTACTTGCACTTCAGAATTGAAAATATCTTGTTTCTTATTTAACTTAGATTCCAATTAAGTCTGAGATGTTTACTTCAACTTGAAAACACACAAACAAGAAAACGAGTTATTTTATATTGGATCTAAGTTAACTACAGCGATTGAAACGTTACGACGTCACAATAGCGTCATAATCCTGCTTTAATATTAATGCGATAGTTTGTGAGGATTGATGGATGTTTGTTACTCTTTCACGCAAAAACTGCTGAACGTATATGGATGAAATTTAGCATACTGATAGGTTATAACCTGGTTAATTACATAGGAAAATTTTATTTCCGGTAGTATGATTACATGGGACAATTATCGAAGTCCACGCGGGCGAAAGCTAATGATAGATAAATACCATTTCGCGATTGTAATAACCTGCAGTCCGAGCGATTTGTTAAATGAACGATGCAACGTATCAGATTAATACGCAATCCAGCTACCGACAGCTAACATATTAATCTAAACAGATTCAAATAACAATACTGTTTTGAAGTCGTGGTTACGAGAGACTCTCCCGGTTCACTGCTGTACTTACAGCACAAAGTTGGATACATTCTGAACACTGCCGTCCCAAAGGGGACGTTCATACAATGTGTAGTTTTCTCAAATTTACTACTACTCAGAGTGCTGTTGCGCCTGTGGCATACGTTACGTACATACGATAAAAGACATTTAATTTTGTATGCATTATGTGGATATAAAGTAACGCACACACATGTGGCGCTGTTCAAAGCCCCTTTTCAGGGAATTACGTTGAATTTATAGCAGATTACTGGCTCATCCTGCGTTTGTAAAGATTTAATTGTTTCGTATTGTTTAATGAATAAACAAAGTGTACAATGGAGTTATAAATTCGAATGAACATTGTTTTATAAATATTATATCAATAGCCAATAGTGATGTGAACGCTGACTGTCTACGAAGATGTTGGTCAACATTGTTTTAAAGGTGTTCATGTTTCTGCCAACTCGTCACATTGTAATAATCGAAATACACAATTTATGTTCGCTTCACATTAAGTAAACGTTGTAGTATTTGCCTAGATTAATCCAGAAAATTATAGACAGCTTACGAACCTAAATAAGATACAATGTTATCAATTTCTCATTTAACAATTAAAATGAGAAACGCCTTTATTCTTATTTTTCTTTACCAACTTATACTATGTATATATCGCAACTATGTTTTACCTGTTATACTTTGTATATAACGGCTAAAAAGTAACGGGTAGTTACGGGTTTATATAATGTGTATGTACACTGAGGCCAAATATTTGGCTTACAGTTTATATGTGTGGGTGAAGTCATAGTTATGCACACAAACACAAAATAAAACGAGCGAGCTCAGTTTTTATTAGTGTGCGTGTGGCACATCAATTACCATATACCAATATATAGTCATCATTCACTTATGATGCTGAAGGACATATAATATTTTGCATGATGTTAATATAGCAATCCTGGCACAATGGCTATCGTCTTTGGTCACTGAACGAGAAGTCGTAAGTTCAAATCATGCATGCAATAGTATATTATTTTTCTTTTTGTATTCATTATTTTGTTAAAACATTACTTAAAGTAGAATTTATAACAATTCCAACGTTTGAGACAAACATTGAACTCTCAGGCTATTTGATTTTGACTGTTTAGACAACAACTACCGACAATTTAAAAATATTGTTTTCAAACACCTTCATTTATAAAAAATGAGCATTCTTACTTGTCAATCTACGAGTATTTGCATTACTGAGTTTATTGATTACTACTCTTGAGCATGTGTGTGGTTTTATTTCTGTGGATCCAACCATGCAACATTTATCAATGTTCAAAGAGGTGGAAATCGTTGTTTTGGATGAGCAAAACGTATCTATATTATGTGAAATTGTGAGTGTAAATGTGGTGCTGCCTAACAAACGATGGGACACTTTATATCGTGTCCTGCCTGTTCTGTTGTTTGCTCCTGTGAAATGCATCACAGGACGCTACTGAAAGAGCCAAACTCGTCGCCAAATTTTGGGCTGACTCAATTTGAATTGTTATCGATTAGCGTATCGATGAGATGAAGTGAAATTACAAGGCGCTTAATGATATCGGTGAGTAACAGTTGGATATTACGTTGATATTATACCTACTTCACTTTAACTAACTCCTCTATTCTCTTTCTTCCTAGTAAACATTGAAAGGGATGTTTACTAGGAATAAATAATTAATGTAACTTAAGTGCAATACCTACCATAGTTATAATAATATATTATCATAACTGAATTATTATAGTTTCTTTTTTTTTATTTGTAATCGTATGATGATTATGATAAAATTAGCTTGGTCTAAAATTAGCTTGATCTAGCCTTTAGACAGATTAAAGAAAAGCCTTTGAATAACGTAAATAAAAATAGATTATAATGTTTGCTAATGTCAGTGTTTATCTTATATTTATGTATTGTATTATTATAAGTAATATTAATTAGGTATATATAAGTATATTGAATAAACATATGTAGTATAAAAATATAGTGTTTATTTATTATAATATTAGCTATTATTATAAGTATTATAAATACTGTTTTTATCCACAGGGGAGAACTGTGCAGTTATGGGTCCGCCGATATGCGTATTTTGGAGACGTAGAACATCTTAGGCCAAAACCAAAGGCAAATTCATCGACTCGACACTACGACATCGTGGCAAGGCACAAGGCTGATCCCTTCTTGTCCACCCGCATAAAAGTGTGCTTACAAACTGTGAGATCTCATGAGCAGAAGGTTACAAGGAGTAATAGAAAACGAAGGATTGCCGACTCATTATTAGTCGAATTTATTTTAATTAGTAGACGAATGTGAATCTTATTTTTATGCAAATAATGTTCATATTTGTTAAGCAAATTAGAACAAATACAAAACTTAGTAATAAGTAGGTAGGTATAAAACGTTTTTTTTTAAAACCACAACTCGTAAATTATTGAAAGTATGGTGAAGTGATGTTATTGTTATGCGATTAGAAGTTGTCATAATTTCTTACTATCTAACATGTTGATTCACTTCAACTCTAATTTTACTTTGATTCAATTTATATATCTATCTACTTTGACAAATTATTTACGTCAATCCTTACCAATAAAAAACTTTGTATTTGTCAAAAAAACAGGTAAACAACAGTGTATTAAATCATTGTATCGGCCACACAAGTTTTTTTTTCTAACATACAGCCCCCACCAAATTGAACCTTAAAACAACCAATATAAGAAAGGAACATATTGGAAGAAACGAGACGGATAATTTGCTAATGACCCAAGCGATAAGCTAAACAAACAATAGCAATGTTTATCTAATAAAAAAATCAAATTATTTCATTGGTTATATTTAGTTACTTTTTACTTTTTGCTTGAGTAATTTTATTGGCCACAAAATAAATTTATTAAAAAACAAAAAGTAAAAAGTAGCAAAAATAATTCCTCAGTTGGGTTCGAACTCGCGTCGTCGAGGTTAGATCACTAGCTAACGCAAGCGCTTACACCAATCGGCTATGGTTACCATGTTAAGTTTGTATAAAATGTTGGGCTTTATTGTAAACTCGTTTATATTATTTTTACTAGATTACCCGACAAGCGTAAAGATAAAAAAAATAAACCCCGTGTAGGGTACAATATGTTTACTCACACAATAATAATGAGCGGCTGTATGAATATTACCGGCTCGTACAGCAAGTCAAGTTAATTTAATTTTGTGTTTGTGTGCATAACTATGACTTCACTCACACATATAAACTGTAAACCAAATACTTGGGCCCAGTGTACATTTGTTTTCGTGTTATCTCCAGCAGTGTTCAGACAGACAGTTTTTTTGTTGATCTGTCATTTTGTCGATTCTTCCGTCGACAAAATCTGTTTCTACGGTTGGCATGCTACTCGTGCTGGTCACTGCCACAATCAAATGGAATCGTCTCTAAATTGTGGTTATCGGAACACAATCAGAAGAATTAGACCCATATTCGGGTAATAGATACCGCATGTAGAATAGGTACCGTCCGTACGACGAACTGAAACTACTCAATAACTCTATGAGCAAGGGTTTGTGTTAATGAAAGGGTATTTCACCAATATCACTGTTATGTGAAGCAAAATATTTGTTAAGAAATGTCGCTTTGACCGGTTTAATTCGTATGTGCAAAAGTAAATATTTTGCGATGATATTACCTATGTACTTCCAAGCACATAAAGTTTTAAACCTACAAAGTACAAAATACAGACAGTCAAAAGTCTGGAATGGTACTTTTGTCAGTTATATTCTGGGAAAAAGCCCTCATGTAGCTCACAGGGAACAAACTTTTCGTTACACACAGCTTGATGAGGAGACAGCACAATGAAGATAATGTTATTGTAGTTTGGGTCTACTGTGTATAAACGTTGACGAATTGCGAAGTCAAGGAGCAAGGAGCTAGGCAATATGATTGATCTGAAGATGTTACTGAATCTGGCATATTGCCTGCAATGACATCGGATAATATGTCTCGTATGTAAAAGACGGCACGGTTGGCGCAGTGGCTGAGCAATTGACTGCTGCGCTTCGTGTCGCGGGTTCGACTCCCGCACGGAACAAATATTTGTATGGCCTACAGGTAGTCGTTCCGGGTCTGGCTGTTTGTGTATGTGAATTTAAATGTTTGTAAACGCACCCACGATACATGAGAAATTCCTAGTGTGGGGTTTTTAAAAAATAAATAAAAAATAGTCGTTTTTCCATAAACCAATTGCGATACACGTACGTAAAACTTGCACCAGAAATAGTCAATCCTTTTTTTTGTCAACGTGAGAATGGTTTAGACATTTTCCCTTGAACATTGCTAATAGGACCAAGACCTTTAATTCCACGTGGTCACGTTAATAAAGCCTGACCTTACTTGTTATTGGTTCCCCACGTTCGTCTGTCTAGACCGTAGTTAACCTTTATGTTGTCTTGACAAAATGTTCAAAGAAAATTGGTTAGCGATGACTCGAGAAAATGGAGGCGTCCTAACGTCTTTTATTGATGTCGAGGACAAATGCCTACAGGTGACCACGTAGATTCTATTGCTAAATTCGGGAAGAGGAAAATATATATTTTTTGCTCTAGTAGCATAATAGTTATGTGTACGACTGCCTCGTTGGTCTAGTGTTCGCAAGGACGACTGCTGAGCATGAGGTCCTAAGTTCGATTCCCGGGTCGGGCAAAGTGTCATTGGGTTTTTCCACCAGGAATTTCTCAGTAGCAGCCATGGAGTCTGGATTTGCGCCCGGTTGATGGCAATAGGGTCGCCCCTTATTACATGGGACTTAAACATAACTGGCGAAATGTGGGTGTACTATTAGGCATACTTCTGCCTAACCCTTCGGGAATAACGACGGCGCGGTTGGCGCAGTGACTGAGCAATTGGCTGCTGCGCTGCGTGTCGCGGGTTCGATCCCCGCACGGAACAAATATTTGTATGATCTACAGGTAGTTGTTCCGGGTCTGGCTGTTTGTGTATGTGAGTTGAAATGTTTGTAAACGCACCCACGATACAGGAGAAATTCCTAGTGTGGGGCAAGGTTTTAAAATAACAGGCATGATTAGTATGCAAGCATGTATGTCTACGACTTGACGTGTTGTTAAGTAGTTAAGGATTACGTAACTAAACATACTCTATGTAGATAAGCTTCTCCCGAAGGCTTTCTCAAACTACCAACGTGTTTCAACTACACCACTTTTAGTTATAACACAAGGATAATCTGAACAGCACACACTTAACACGTGAGCTGCCAGCTGTTTGAATAATGTAGTCTCTGTGGTGTGATTAATTTACATACTCAATTAGATTTCCAGTAGGCATGTATCGCTTGCGATTATACAGGGTGTAAACAGACTCTTCACGAAGCCGTCAACCAAGCATTCTGTATATCAAACTAAGTAACTTTACGCAAAAATTATCGCTGGGAAACGACTTTTTTTTTTTGGGGTGTAAAATCACGTTTTACGGTAAGACTCGATGGAACGCACTCAAAGTATTGTGTTGATGGATAGATTGAATAGTACGGGGGGGTTCTCTATTGTGTCACCTAACTTTTTTATCCATAATTTAAAGTGCCATAACTTTTTTTGTCCTAATCATCATTTGTCCGAATGATAACTTACCCGAACTTAATATCACATAATGTCACATGCCATAAAATTGAAATCCCTAAATATAATATGTTCTAAATCCCTTTGTCATAAATATTACAATCAATAATATACAAAAGACATAAAACCGTTTTCAATAAAAGTTAGAAGTCCTAAATTCAAATTACAGAAGTAATGTTTATTTATAATAATAATATTCTTCGGGATAAATATATTATACATGGACTCAATAAAGCAGTTGATTGTAAACATGTGGTTTTTGTAAGCAAGCAAGCATGCAGCATGCAAGCAAGCATGCAGCATGCAAGCAAGCATGCAGCATGCAAGCAAGCATGCAGCGTGCAAGCAAGCACGCAGCATTCAGCATGCAAGCAAGCAAGCAGCATGCAAGCAAGCATGCAACATGCAGCAGGCATGGTTTCTGTCACGGCTCCGGCGCTGCGGGGCTCCGGCGGTCCCACGCGAGTTTATCGTCGCAGATGGGTATAACGCTCACCACCGCAGCTTCGGCTTGCTGGCCGGCTTCGCCGGCCAGCCTCAGCCGCGGCGGCGAGTGTTACAACCACCTGCTCCTCAACTCGCGGGCCGCCTCGCCCCTCCGCGCCTACGCGATTTTAAATTACACTATAGGGGTAGAGCAGACAAGACTGCGTGGAGTCGGATTTACAGCGATTCGTTTCTGTCACTAAGGCTGTACGCAGACTTGAGTCACGACAGTTTTAAGTGTTTCAAGTTTGCGCGGCTTCATACTTTATGTGAAGCAATAGTCTTTCTTAAGACTATCTTGACTCAAGTCTGCGCTCAGCCTAAAACCTAATTTTTAGCAAATGTTTTAAGACTAAAAAAATAAATGGACTTTCGGAATAATACTCATTATTTAACACAATACTTAGGACATATGACTTTAGGTCATGTAAAATTAGGAGATTCAATTATTATAGTACTCGATATTATGACAGAATACTATTAGAACTAAAGATAATTATGTTAAATAAAATTTCGGGGTTTCGAACATTATGGTTACTGAAGTTTATAGCAAACGTGTTATGGATAATGATTTTCGGTCAAACAATTTTAGGAGAAGAAAGGGAGTACCGTACGGGGGTCGTGAAAGTGTTTAAAGTAAAAATCTTACATTAAAAACATGTATTTAAAAAAAATGTGTGAAAAAGTTGGAACTTTAACCCCCAATATCTTCGTAACTAGAAGGTTCCCAGGTATGGTCTAGAACAAAAAATTTATCGCAAAGACGGGGAGAACAAGTGCATTTCGGCTTCGATATTTAAACCATAAACAGCCAAGTTATCATACAATTAATTACAGTTCTCAATTTCAAACCCATGGTGTTTGCCGCGCTTGCCTAGGTTGGTCCGTGGATGGGTGACCACCCATTACATACCGAGTTTTCTCCGTGCCTTGGAAAGCACGTAAAGCCGTTGGTCCCGGCTGTCTTTTGTAGCCCGAAAGCCTGACAGCCTTGTCGAGGGGTATCGTATTACCCAGTACTAACTGGATTGTGGAGGTCAGATAGGCAGTCGCTCCATGTAAAATACTGGTATTCAGCTGTATCCGGTTAAACTGGACCGACCCCAACATAAAAAAGGCTTGGCAGCACTAGCGAAGGGTCAATTTTTGTAAGAGGTAAGCCGGAGTACACCTCTTTAATGTGTTTATATTATTTTTGTCTACAGAATACTTACTGTGCCATTTTACAAAAGGAAGGCCGGTAGGAATCGAGTTGTATGGAACCTTCGCCACTGCTAGTCAGACAACACTATCAGTGTGGTCTGTGACATTTTATAAAGAAGGACTTCTGTAAAAAAGAAGCTCTGTCTTTACCCTCTTATACTTACTCGCATTTTGAGAACCTAGAGTCCAACTCCATAGTCTAAAAACCCGACCTCAACAAAATCGGCTTCGCTATCTAATATTTATACAATCCTAAATCCTGGGAACGAATCACAGCTGAATAATAAAGCGTTACATTGTGTCTGTGGAACACGGGGCTACCTACTAACTAATGGAGTGGAATCATAAATTATTTTACTAAGGGGAACATAATAAAACCCATAATCACATCACACTTTTCTGATGCACGTTGTATATCGTACGAGTATGTTAAATTAAACATAGTTTCTGAAACTTTTTGACAGATGATTACCCGGTATTATTACGATAGCTCGCGGACGCGTGGCAAATACGCAACGTTTTCGTCGCGTGTTTGTAGCGAGTTAATGACGTACAATACACGCAGTAACAAAATTGATACGGATGACGAAACACTGCTGTTGGCTTTGTTACTTCGAAGACGCCGGAGACGAAAACGAAAGCATCGAAGAATTAGGGAACATCCATTATCCGCAAAGAATTCGCTGCGCATGCGCGTCGTGTTCGTTGTGTGCCCGTAACGTATTCGTTGCCCGCCTGCTCCGCTTTGAGGACGCTCGCAATCCGCTAGTATGATAAGGCCCTTAGCGCTTTCAGACTCAACGCACGCGGAGGCAAGTTAATATATTCACAAATCCTCAAGTTAAATTATCATCATGTGACACTCGTGTTCACGCGACGCGGCGACTCTAACTGTGAAAGCTTATCCAGACTGGCATGAATGTAAGATATATCATTTTGTTTTTTTTTTTTTTTTTAACGTGGTCATATCATCAAATTAGTCCTCCCACCCAGGGCAGAGCGGGAGGGACTGTCAGACTTGTACTGACTAAAATCCACGGTGTCCTTCAGTAGCCCTTTATGTTCCAGGGTCACGGTAATTCTATGAGTCCCGCGACCCCGGCAGGCTTTGGCCCTTTGGGGGCCCCGTCATTATGCTGACACTCTTTGAATGTAAGATATATCATTTCATCCAAATTGAAATTGGGTTGTCAATGTTAAATTAGATGGTGGAGTCTCTTACAAGTTTATTTGACTAACCTATCTGAGAGCTGAGAGCCTGGTGACCTGTAACACAGGCTTCTTCAGAATCCTGCATCAGGCCCCAGTCTCTTTCAATGGTGGAATATAACATTAGCCAAAAACATTGTTAATATTTAAGGAAACCTTGATTGTCAACGGAGAATAAAATAAATTAATTGAAATTGAATTGAGCTAAGTAGCAGAAAACTGCCGGCATCATATTCTTTGGATCTGTCAGCAAACACACATAACATTTAACAAACTTGGATCACCGGTAACAACCGAACTTGCCTCATTACTGAATTACATTGACTCTTCGCAGAAAAAAAACATAATAATGCTTCCGAGTTTATAATACTTTGTAACCGATTTCTAAGAAAGGAGGAGGTTATGTATTCCACCAGCAATTTATGATAATTTTCCATTTGTTAGCATAAGGACAGATTCGCTTTACGCCAGATTCGCGTTAGGCCAGATTCGCGTTAGGTCAGATTCGCTTAAAGACAGAAGTACAGTCGGATAAAAAGTAATTTTATTCATTAATACGAAACATCAGAGAAAATAAAAAAAAACCTTACGGGCATCGTTACAAACCAAAAATAAATTCCCTGTACTAATTTTAATCCTATATTTTTTCTACATTAACCAAATACTCAAAATGTTTTAAACGTTTTAAAGTTGAAATTTATCCCTGGAACGCATTGTTGACAATTTTTTAAATCTTTTTTATCCTTTTTTAAGTCTTCTAGCCTTCGTGTTTTCCCTCATCTGTAAAGACTTTGTTTAGCAACTGAAGAAAATAATATAAAGCTGGTTTGGGCGGTATTTTTGAATTCAGTCCACGATGGTTTCCCTCCACCCCATTTGTTATTCCGATTTTTTCTCCGTAACAAAAAAATTGTCAAGCGAATCTGTCCTCGGGCACGCCGCAACCGAGCACGCCGCAATCGCGGCGGTAAGACCCCTCTTTGAGGAGTGGTTGGATAGGCGTCACGGCGTCCTGACCTACCGCGTGACGCAGGTCCTCACCGGACACGGAAGTTTCGGGAGGTACCTGTGTCATATGGGGAAGGAGGAAACGCCTGGGTGTCACCACTGCGAGGACCGCCGGAGGACACGGTGGAGCATACGGTGCAGGACTGCCCCGCTTGGGCAGAGCACCACCGTGTCCTCACGGCGGCGATAGGCGGAGACCTCTCGCGCCCGGCATTGGTCGAGGCCATGCTGCGGGGCGAGACGGAGTGGGAAGCGGTCGCCTCCTTCTGCGAAGCAGTCATGCTCGCGAAGGAGGAGGCGGGCCGCGTGAGGGAGAGGACAGCGTCCTCCCTCCACACCAGCCGCAGTGGTAGACGCCCACGGCGCCGGACGTCGGCAGACGATCTCCGGCCACCGTAGGCGCGGGCATGCGGGCGGCGAGTAATGGGCGACTCGCTGTCCGACCATGGACCATGCCCGGGTCGACGGCGCGTTGTGTTCCACGCGCGCCTCAAAGAGTGTCAGCATAATGACGGGGCCCCCCTCTAGAAGGCCAAAGCCTGCCGGGGTCGCGGGACTCATAGAATTACCGTGACCCTGGAACATAAAGGGCTACTGAAGGACACCGTGGATTTTAGTCAGTACAAGTCTAACAGTCCCTCCCGCTCTGCCCTGGGTGGGAGGACTCATTTGATGATTTTACCACGTCAAAAAAAAAAAAAAAAGCGAATCTGTCGTTATGCGAACAAAGGAACTTTATGTTGCGGTCTGTACATATTCTGTCTTTAAGCGAATCTGACCTAACGCGAATCTGGCCTAACGTGAATCTGGCGTAAAGGGAATCTGTCCTTATGCTAACAAATGTAATTTTCATGTGCATGAGATTTACGTGATACTTTTCCCCTATATTTTTATTTAATTTGCCGAGTAGTTTATGAGTTAGTTCCCTTTAATACGTTTTTATTCTTCTTGACCTATGTTGATGACGTGATGGTCCCTTAATAACTTTTAGTTACAAAAAATATATAATTCATGGCAGGAATTTGTGTGGGATACTAACAATAACTAAAAATGGTAAAATAAAAAACTTTTTTTTTTTCAAAAAAGTAACCGACTCCAAAAAATATACAAAGTCGGTGGCAAAACACGGTGGAGCATACGTTGCAGGACTGCCCCGCTTGGGCAGAGCATCGCCGTGTCCTCACGGCGGCGATAGGCGGAGACCTCTCGCGCCCGACATTGGTCGAGGCTATGCTGCGGGGCGAGACGGAGTGGGAAGCGGTCGCCTCCTTCTGCGAAGCAGTCATGCTCGCGATGGAGGAGGCGGGCCGCGTGAGGGAGAGAACAGTGTCCTCCCTCCACCCCAGCCGCAGTGGTAGACGCCCACGGCGCCGGACGTCGGCAGACGATCTCCGGCCACCGTAGGCGCGGGCATGCGGGCGGCGAGTAATGGGCGACTCGCTGTCCGACCATGGGCCATGCCCGGGTCGACGGTGCGTTGTGTTCCACGCGCGCGCCTCAAAGAGTGTCAGTATAATGACGGGGCCCCCCTCTAGAGGGCCAAAGCCTGCCGGGGTCGCGGGAGTCATAGAATTACCGTGACCCTGGAACATAAAGGGCTATTGAAGGACACCGTGGATTTTAGTCAGTACAAGTCTGACAGTCCTTCCCGCTCTGCCCTGGGTGGGAGGACTCATTTGATGATTTTACAACGTTAAAAAAAAAAAACAAAAAGTCGGTGGCAAAAAAGTCAATGAAACAATCTAAGTCACAAACTTTCGAAAGTATACTTATTTCAGACTTTTTTTGAAGGTCGGTTTTTTTTTGCAAAAAAGTTTTTTCAACTGTGAACAGACCCAGTATTAAGGTAAATTTAAATGAAACAACAATTTCGAAATACAAGTAGAAAAATATAATTTCCATCACATTATTTTTGGGCACCGTAAAATTATTATCTAAACTAATACAAATTGAATACCGAACCGATTAACAATGAGATCCGTCGTATAATGAATAACTTCAATGTAACGTAACTCATTTCTTTGCCAAAAATTGAATACATTGTTCGTTGTTTTTACGAAAATACGTTACTAAATATTATAAAGGACTTATTCTAAATTATGATACATTATATAGGGTGTAAACAGACCCTTCACATAGCCGTCAACCAAGCATTCTGTATATCAAACTAAGTAACTTTACGCAAAAATGATTGCTGGGAATCGACTTTTTTTTTTTGGGGTGAAAAAGCACGTTTTAAGGTAGGACTCAATGGAAAGCACTCAAAGCATTGAGCTGATGGATGGATTGAATAGTACGGAAGTCGTGGAGGTGTGTAAAGTAAAAATCTTACATTAAAAACATGTATTTAAAAAAAAAACTTGTGTAAAAGTTGGAAGTTTGACCATGTATGGTCTAGAACAAAAAAATGATCGCAAAGACGGGGAGAACAAGTGCCTTTCGGCTATGTTAAGGGTTTATTTACACCCTTTATGTATAGTAAATTTGATAATATTAAATGTACATTATTCTACCTAAGCTGCTTGTCATATCACATTCCTGTTTCCAAGTGCATAGTTTACCCACGCGTAGCGCTCACTACTAAGGCGGCGCTTCTTGCACGCGCTGCGAGCTGTGGTCGGTGGCTCGGTTTGGCGTCCTGTTGAGTAGGAAGTCCAGGTCATGTGATATCTTGTGCAGCACTTTGTCAGTGTGTGTGTACGTGCTGCGAGTAGATGTTGTGTCGGGTGAGTGTGTGTTCACTAGTTGTGTGTGTGAGTGGTTGTGCTCGGTGCTGCACTCGCGGTGGATGGACGGCAGCGAGCTGCTGCACGACATCTGCGACGCGCGCTTCTTGAGACAGCTCTTGATCGGACGAGCCGACACGTCGGGCGTCGACTGACTGCAGATGGTACAGCTCTCCTGGGACAATGATGCTGTGATAAGATTACAAGTTGACATGTAAAGTGCATTTGAGTGTATTTTCACTACCTTGGGCGTATCGGTGCTGTCCCTGTAGGTGCGCGCGCGCGTGTCGCTGACGTGTGACGGCACGCGCAGCTCCACACACACGTGGGACATACCGCCATCACCTTCTAACATAATGCCATCAGTTACAATCACAACAAAACACAAGCGGCGACCGAAGAGAGATTCAAAGGGCCATTGCAGAACAAAAATAAAGTTAGGGCATTGTGGGATTTATCTAATAGCTGTACTTATGACCCGCCTCCGCTTTACACGATTTTTACGACTTGAAAAAACATCACGATTTTATAGAACTTACGTATAACCACAGAATACATAAAATAATCATCATCATCATTTCAGCCGAAAGACGTCCACTGCTGGACATAGGCCTCCCCCAAGTGTCGCCACATTGACCGGTCCCGTGCATCTCGCATCCAGCGGATCCCTGCAACCTTTACAACGTCATCGGTCCACCTAGTGGGAGGCCTTCCAACGCAGCGTCTTCCGGTTCGCGGTCGCCACTCCAGAACTTTTCGGCCCCATCGGCCATCCGTTCTGCGAGCAATGTGCCCTGCCCACTGCCACTTAAGTTTGGCTATTCTTCGGGCTACGTCGGTAACCTTGGTTCTCTTGCGGATCTCCTCATTTCTGATTTGATCACGCAAGGAAACACCGAGCATAGCCCTCTCCATTGCCCTTTGGGTGACTTTAAGCCTTCTGATGAGGCCCATTGTGAGCAACCACGTTTCGGTCCCGTATGTAATCACTGCCAGTGATTACATAAAATAATAGTACAGTATTACTAGTATATGGTATAGTTGTTATGTATTCTGTGGTTAATATGGCGTGTGGTGTGGTGGTTAATTCGAGTAAGCTTAATGCGAATGCATTAAACACATACATTATAACTTTCAGGAATAAATTATCTAGATGACGATGAAAACTGGGATTTTAAATTTATTATACGTAGATTTGCCAAGCGACAGCGGAGTCTTTAGCCTAGTGGCTCGTACAGTTTGTAGTGCTACCTGTGGGTATGAGGTCGCACAGTGCGCGCGAGTGTGTGCGCGGTGACTGCAGCTCGTGCTTGTACTCCACGCACCGCACTATGTCCGCCACACACGCGCCGCTCGACTGACGCCTGCACCAACATACCAACGTGTTAGCACTGATGTAGACGATACTCTTTTATTATAGATCGCGACTGAGTAATAGTGAGATTGTACCTCAGACCTCACCTGTACGTGGTGTTCGGGCTCTCCACCGGCGGCGCTTGCCAGTAGGTGCTAGCGGGCGACACATGAGACGAGGAGCACTCCACCTCGCGAGCTTGCTTTATGTACACTACAACAATGTGATGACAACTGCTTAGTAAGTTTCATACATTCATAAGAAAGCAAACCGCACAAAATAATTCAATATTTTAATTTTTGACCTTTTTTACAGGCAAGTACACTGGGCCCAAGTATTTGGTTTACAGTTTATATGTGTGGGTGAAGTCATAGTTATGCACACAAACACAAAATAAAACGAGCGAGCTCAGTTTTTATTAGTGTGCGTGTGGCACATCAATTACCCTATACCAATATATAGTCATCATTCACTTATGATGCTGAAGGAGATATAATATTTTGCATGATGTTAATATAGCAATCGTGGCACAATGGCTATCGTCTTTGGTCACTGAACGAGAAGTCGTAAGTTTAAATCATGCATGCAATAGTATATTATTTTTCTTTTTGTATTCATTATTTTGTTAAAACATTACTTAAAGTAGAATTTATAACAATTCCAACGTTTGAGACAAACATTGAACTCTCAGGCTATTTGATTTTGACTGTTTAGACAACAACTACCGACAATTTAAAAATATTGTTTTCAAACACCTTCATTTATAAAAAATGAGCATTCTTACTTGTCAATCTACGAGTATTTGCATTACTGAGTTTATTGATTACTACTCTTGAGCATGTGTGTGGTTTTATTTCTGTGGATCCAACCATGCAACATTTATCAATGTTCAAAGAGGTGGAAATCGTTGTTTTGGATGAGCAAAACGTATCTATATTATGTGAAATTGTGAGTGTAAATGTGGTGCTGCCTAACAAACGATGGGACACTTTATATCGTGTCCTGCCTGTTCTGTTGTTTGCTCCTGTGAAATGCATCACAGGACGCTACTGAAAGAGCCAAACTCGTCGCCAAATTTTGGGCTGACTCAATTTGAATTGTTATCGATTAGCGTATCGATGAGATGAAGTGAAATTACAAGGCGCTTAATGATATCGGTGAGTAACAGTTAGATATTACGTTGATATTATACCTACTTCACTTTAACTAACTCCTCTATTCTCTTTATTCCTAGTAAACATTGAAAGGGATGTTTACTAGGAATAAATAATTAATGTAACTTAAGTGCAATACCTACCATAGTTATAATAATATATTATCATAACTGAATTATTATAGTTTCTTTTTTTTAATTTGTAATCGTATGATGATTATGATAAAATTAGCTTGGTCTAAAATTAGCTTGATCTAGCCTTTAGACAGATTAAAGAAAAGCCTTTGAATAACGTAAATAAAAATAGATTATAATGTTTGCTAATGTCAGTGTTTATCTTATATTTATGTATTGTATTATTATAAGTAATATTAATTAGGTATATATAAGTATATTGAATAAACATAGTGTATATATAGTATAAAAGTATAGTGTGTATTTATTATAATATTAGCTATTATTATAAGTATTATAAATACTGTTTTTATCCACAGGGGAGAACCGTGCAGTTATGGGTCCGCCGATATGCGTATTTTGGAGACGTAGAACATCTTAGGCCAAAACCAAAGGCAAATTCATCGACTCGACACTACGACATCGTGGCAAGGCACAAGGCTGATCCCTTCTTGTCCACCCGCATAAAAGTGTGCTTACAAACTGTGAGATCTCATGAGCAGAAGGTTACAAGGAGTAATAGAAAACGAAGGATTGCCGACTCATTATTAGTCGAATTTATTTTAATTAGTAGACGAATATGAATCTTATTTTTATGCAAATAATGTTCATATTTGTTAAGCAAATTAGAACAAATACAAAACTTAGTAATAAGTAGGTAGGTTTAAAATGTTTTTTTTTAAAACCACAACTCGTAAATTATTGAAAGTATGGTGAAGTGATGTTATTGTTATGCGATTAGAAGTTGTCATAATTTCTTACTATCTAACATGTTGATTCACTTCACCTCTAATTTTACTTTGATTCAATTTATATACCTACCTACTTTGACAAATTATTTACGTCAATCCTTACCAATAAAAAACTTTGTATTTGTCAAAAAAACAGGTAAACAACAGTGTATTAAATCATTGTATCGGCCACACAAGTTTTTTTTTCTAACATACAGCCCCCACCAAATTGAACCTTAAAACAACCAATATAAGAAAGGAACATATTGGAATAAACGAGACGGATAATTTGCTAATGACCCAAGCGATAAGCTAAGCAAACAATAACAATGTTTATCTAATAAAAAAATCAAATTATTTCATTGGTTATATTTAGTTACTTTTTACTTTTTGCTTGAGTAATTTTATTGGCCACAAAATAAATTTATTAAAAAACAAAAAGTAAAAAGTAGCAAAAATAATTCCTCAGTTGGGTTCGAACTCGCGTCGTCGAGGTTAGATCACTAGCTAACGCAAGCGCTTACACCAATCGGCTATGGTTACCATGTTAAGTTAGTATAAAATGTTGGGCTTTATTGTAAACTCGTTTATATTATTTTTACTAGATTACCCGACAAGCGTAAAGATAAAAAAAATAAACCCCGTGTAGGGTACAATATGTTTACTCACACAATAATAATGAGCGGCTGTATGAATATTACCGGCTCGTACAGCAAGTCAAGTTAATTTAATTTTGTGTTTGTGTGCATAACTATGACTTCACTCACACATATAAACTGTAAACCAAATACTTGGGCCCACTGTACATCGGAATCATGGCAATAAGTGGAAAAAAGGAGATTGTCACTTACGAGTATGAGAGGCGTCTCCCTCAGGCGCGTCCTGCCACTCGCTGTGTGAGGAGAGAGTGAGCAGGCGCCGCGCTGCTTGCAGACACTCCTCGTCCATGATCACGTAGCACACCAGCATCGCTATACCCTGGACAACACCCAAGCAACAGAAGATGTAAGATGAGTCCTATGGATGTAGCGCTAGAAATCAATGCAGTAGAGACTCACATTGGCGAGCGCGGCGGTGCTCAGTACCGCGGCGCGCGTCACGCTGGTCTCCGCGGGCTGCACGTACGCCACTCCGGCCGCTTGCGTGGCTGCCGTAGTGGCCAGCAGCACTAGCGTGTGCCGCACTACTCTTGCTCGCTCGCGCACATGCTCTTGTCTGGCCGGCTTGTGCCCGGGTGCTCGCCCTCTGAGCGCGAGCGCGAGTGCGAGCGCGAGCAAGGCTAGTAGCGCTTGGCCTGCAGCACACACGGCATTGGCGGCCGCGCCCAGCTGCAGCGGCGCGCCGCCCCACAGTCGAGCTGTCAGCCAGCATAGTATGCACACGCCTGCAACCAGTTAACGTGAGTATAGCAACATGCCCGGCCCTCCTGCACACCGGCCCACCTGCACCTACACATACCGCACAGTAGTCCGACAGAAGGCGCGCGCGTGGCTGTGGCAGCTAGCTCGGCGTGTAGCAGCAGCGGTGCAGCACACAGCGCGGCGCAACCCGCCATCCAGCACAGCGCCGCCGCCCATCCGACGCTGCCACCGCATGCCACGTCCTGCAGCACATAGTGACGCCTCACTCACACATTACCTGAATCATATTATACACAGGACCAAAGATATTTCAACTCACCTGGCTCATGTCACATTCTAGTAGAACCAACATAGCTGCAGACTGAAAGCCCGCAGTGGCAGCTTTCAGGAGCACTAGCAGCTTTATCTTACTGCCAGCTACCAGGCCCAGGAGCTGCAGTAATGCTGCAACTAGACACATTGCACCTCCCAGGCTAACAGTAATCTTCACGATACCTCGTAAGTCATTCTCTGAACCTGTCTGAGGAAAACAAGATTGAGATGTTATCGAATGTTGTGTTATCTTAATATCACTTCTCCTAAAGTACTCACGAATGCCTCTCTCTCTACTGTGAAGAGTGCAATGGTGGCGGGTCCCTTACAGCGGCACGCGACGTGTGTGTGATCAGGTATGCGCAGCTCACATGCCTGCGTGCTCCACACTCGTGGCGACGAGCGCAACCGACCTCCACACGCGACTTGAGATGCTGACCAGAACAACTACATGAGCTCAGTAAGTTCTTGTTGACATCGTTGACTACGGAGTTGTGTAGTGTAGGTATCTACTCACCAATAGCGCTGTAATTCTTGGAGTGCGCGAACAGCAGTGTGACAGTGTGAGAGAGCGAGGGATCAACTCCGGCGCCGCTGACAGACACCTGCACCTGTTGTGATGCTGCTGTGTACTCTGTCGCGCGGCCGGATCTAGAACAGTTGCCGATACAAATACCATGTTATAAGGGAAAGGAAAATAACTTAAATAAATAACAACATAACTAAACCAAACAAAACAACACAACTTACTGAAAAACCAAAAATAATAATATTAAAATATTGAGAATACAAAATTTTAATATTATTATTAAACATCAAAATCCCGTTAAAAAAGAGGGTCCTTACTTATACTCGACATATCTTCTCAATGAAGGCAACCTTGCTCCTAAGTCATGATACAGCACAGTGACCACTGAAGCATTGTCAGTTCTATCCGGCAGCTGCACTCCTGCTGACGTCAAGAGCCACTCCTCGCCCCCCAATGGAGCTGGCTGAAGCTCGAAGTGCGCCGCGTTGTCCAAGTCTGCTGGTTTCGTTGTGACTGTGAATTCGTGGAAGCGCTTGTCGAAGTTACTCCTCATGCCCGCTGTGTCCACCACCGCGTTTTGGAGATCGAAGATTTTCTAATAGGAGTAACATGGTGTATTAATGTAACATTCTAAACTAAATGAACTTAACCTTGCTTCTCCAACTAATCTCTTGAATGATCTGTAGCTAAATACCTCCTCATCCAGGAAGGCATCAGGATGTGTGAGCAGGTGTTCATAGATGTGCAGCAGATGCTCCGCGCTGTGGTACCTGTCGGCTGGCTGAGCTGCAGCAGACATGAGGTAGTGCAGCATGCGTGCTGCATGCGTGAGGGGAGGCTCGCCCTCGCCCGGGTATGTCGGCAGCGAGCGCAGCACTGCGCCGTACTGCCGCGACACGAGCGACACAGCGCGCCAAGAGTAGCCCAGCGATATCAGAGTAAACTGACAACATCATAACGTTTTATTTTGCTAGTAGTCGTGATTAGACAGCATCTTCAAAACAATTTGTCCAGTTTTCGTTTACCTGTTCATAAATATCTCTAAGTGAGTCTGCAACACAACCAGAGAAATCCGGTAGCATCCATTTGACGCCGTGTTGCCCTGTTTTCGGTTCACAAAACCTGAAAATAAGTTACCTGCTTAAAATACTGCATGGTTATTGATGTAATGACAGGTTATATTGACTGCAAGAGGAAGGATCAAATCACATTCCTAAATATTGATTTATTCACTATTTTCTACATGCCTGGTAGTCTCCCCGCTGTGTCCAGGTGGACAGGAGGCTGTGGCATGCGCTCCGGGAGCAGTCTTCGGCCAGCGCAAACCATGGGAGTCGTTACTCTCACACGCTACGTCGTCAGCTCCTAGAGCCCACATGGTCACGGCTTTGGCGTTGGTGCCAGCTACTGATGATACTTGACACCGGAACTCGCTGGATTTCTATTTAAAAGACCAAAAGGACGACCTCGAATATAATCATCGAAGTTGTAGACTAAAAAACATATGCCCATGCAAACAATATGTAACGCACCTGTACGTTATAAAGCTTTAGCACGCTCCCCGCGGGGAACAGATCCTCCCAGACCTCTCTGCCCGGCGCCATCCTCAGCAGCGTCCTCTCCCTCGCCCAACTGAACCCGAGCGCGCCGTGCACGCGCCCCGCTCCCGCCAGACATGTTATACTCACGTTGTCGCCCTGACACACAACTATTTTATCACTTCAATTTGAAATTGTTTATTGTTACTTTATACAATTTTGTATTCTACCACCGCTGTAGAAGTCCTCACCTTATTGACAGTGATTGTGGAAGGCACGAGTCGTATATCGGGCGGTCTCAGGACCGTCAGCCTCAGCGCTCTACATCGTCTCCTGCCAGCATCGTCTGCTGCACAGGACCACTTGCCGCTGTCGGGCCTCTTCGCTTCTGATATGCCTAACACTGACATGCGACGACCGAGCGCGTCTTCTGACACTGTGCGCGTCCAAATCTCTCTGAAAATAGAATGCTCTTCTAATGGCAATGTGTGCTTACTGCCAGCTGATAATTACGTACTGCGTCGACTCGTTTTTGCAAGCCCCTACAGCGAAAAATTGGTTTAAAGACAAGTTTCACTGCTGCCGAATGAGCATTCTTGTTTTTTCCTAACGAAGTGAGATCATAGGGGAACGAGCTTGTTAGAAGTTGACCGATTAATCGATGCGGTTAAATAACAGTCGCTGGTAATTGGATGGGCGCTCACTCGGTGCCGGGACGGTCAACTGATAAAGTACCGTGTCGTTTTGTTTTTGCAAGTATAAGGAAAACCGGCCAAGTGCGAGTTGGACTCGCGCACAAATAGTTCTGTAACACAAAACAATATTATAACAATATTTTTAACGCTCATTCATATGCCAATTACACTCAACAGCAAAACTTAGTTTTTCATAGTGCGTTTATGAAAAACCAAGTGACTCCTACAGTTTCACGAAAAAGTCCCATATCTCAAAAACTGCATATCAAATCTAATTCAAACCAATTTTTGGTGAAAGTTTTTTTACGTTCTACAACACCCATATTTTTTAAAATGTTTAAACAATCGGCAAGTGTGCGCGCGGGATAAGAGGGCCATACTGATCTATCAAACTGATTTACCGGCCGATACCGAAGACTTGTAACATGCGCACTAGCATACAATATGCACATTACCCGACTAACTTACCGAAAAGAGTAACCATGGAGTATCTTGCCGGTTCTTCTCCATAGGAAACGACCAACCCGAACCGTGCACCTTTTTGTCGACGTTTTATAAGTGCCCATGTGAAATAAAATATTTTGATTTGATTTGATTTGACTAAACTTTCGGCTGATAGTAAGTCTGCAGTCTGCATGGACTCTAAACGAAACGCAACCATCAGCGAGCGAACGTGTTGGAAGTTGACCGATTGATGGGTGCGGTTAATAACAGTCGCCGGTAATTGGATAGGCGCTCGTTTGATGCCGGGACTGCAGTCTCGCTCAGCTCGGCTGTCTCGACGCCAGACTGTTAGCTAGTGTCTATTCTGTCCAACCGTACACACAGTGGCACATGAAGCTGTACATTTCCAGTATAACTTGGCCTCGCTTTGTATAGGTTTCCTATACATTGAAAGATCCGAATAAACTGGTTTTGTATAGCTTGATTGGCCGTAGTGCGTACCAGTCTGATTACTTTTTAAGATTAAATTTTTCGAAAAACTGAACTGTACACTTCTCACACACACTAATGCAACTGAACGCGATTAGCACATTTAAACAGCCTTCAAGAGCTATCAGTGTGTATATTTCCAAGTCCTATTCACTTACCTCAAAGTTCCATTGAAGTTTATCTTGACACCGTCTTTGTACCACGTGAAGGTGATGTTCGGCGATCCATACGCCATACATGTCAGTATGAATTCCGAGCCCTCCCATATTTCTGGACGATGGTTCACAACCAGGGTCTGCAAAAGGTTCTTAATAAGTTGAAAATGATCACAAAAGATATCCTTTCATTGAATGACATTACTGCATTACAGTTTTGTGTTTGAAAATTAAATGTGTCTAAAGCTTGATATTCGTTTGTCGAGCAATCTTCGTTTTCCAAAGACAGGGAACTGATCCAATCTCAGTAAATATCCTTTTAAAAGAAATTTATCATAACTTTAATAAGCTTTACTTAGGTGTAAGTAGATGTGCCAATCATCATAGGTTTTTAACAGATCTCAATAAAATTAATGTCAATGTTAATTAATTAATATTAAGCACGTGTTTTAAATTGTAAATTGAGTCAGTATTAATTTTATTTCACACATAAATTTTATACTTTCTGCTGTGCCCTACAGGGTCCGTAATTGTACCTTAGCTTTAAGACCTTTAGATCTTCACACATTATGGAATTCAAATAAAGATATGAATATGAATATTTATTATAACAGTTATCAAACAATGTTAGCATAACACCCCAATAAAGTGTTAGGTTAACGAGTATTATCTGGTAGCAGGTGTGCTGGACTCGGAAACAGATTTTAAGACAATATATTTTATTTCAATGCTTCGCAAGTGCGTTGGTGTTTTTACACCAACTTCGACCTGTTTCTTATTTATTTATATTTTTCATTTTAAAAATGTTAAAAGAAGGTAATGCACCCTAAGAAGATTTGAGAAGTCCTAAGCTATAAAAGCGTGTACATTAGTATTTACCGCGCCCCATATCCATTATTAAACGATAGCGTTGACGATAAACACAACCTATGCATTTACGAAAATGTACTCGTAGGTATCTCAACAAACTTTTTCAATTAAGCTTACCACGCTATCTCAAGAATGTTAATATATTATGTAGTCGTATTTTGTACGAAACTTCTCCCTATACCCTGGCATGCCGCTTTTTCGCCATTGTTATAAAAATACCTACAAAAATGTATGTCTAACATACGACCCTTTCTATTTTACTTATTCCTCACATGGACAGGTTAAAGGAGAAGGAATGTGTCCTTTCTAAAAATAGATTAAATATAGACTGACCTCAGAAACCGCCGATGCGGGTTCTACACACAGGGAGAAACGAAATATTGTCTATTCACTTCTCTGAGACTTTATTTGCGTAATTATTTTAAGGGTTTTAGGCAGGCATTAGTTTAAAAGCCCAGTTACCTAGATAAAACGGACATAATTTAGTTAGCAAAATCTGAAATAAATTTATTTAGGTTGACTGGTAGAGAATGCCTTGTGGCATTAAGTCCGCCTACGACCACTCTTGTACATGAAGTTTAAATAAATAAATAAATTTAGCTTGGATTGGATTTAGCTAGTTAGATGTTTGAAGATTAGTGACAAGAAGTTCAGCTGTTATCTGTTACGAGTCGTTTCATGGATACATTTTAAGGTACTCTTGAGTGACATACAAGTAAGTACCTACCTACCTAATGTTTTGAGTGAACTAGAAATTCTAAGACATTCGGAGACCGAGTCATGATATAAAATATACTCACTTGTAAACTAAGCGCGGGTTGCATGTGGAAGTGCAGCGTGTTGGCGCGCAGACGCACGTGGTGTGTGCGTATGCGCGCCAGAGCCGCGCGCAGTGCGCCCGCCTCGCGTCGTGCGCCCCACACACGCACCCACACAACGCGCACGCCCCCCTCCCCCGCCGCACTGTCACACACACCAATACATAAGTATGTACCATCACGAATTACAAAATAACAGTATTCAATGAAAACTTACCTTATGTTTAAAATTTCTACATCATCCTCTAATGTAATGTTTGACGCCTTTAAATAGCTTGTTAACTGAAAAAAGGAACATAGATTAATATCTTTTTCTCATTGAAATACAATTATTTAGAGGTTTTAATTCGCAGTAAATACCTGTTTAACAATTTCTTGAGATATGTTTACACCTATTTGATCCACTACTTCCAGTTTTGTGTCAAATCGTGCTGATGCTACAAACATACAACGTTTAGATATGATTACATAGCAGATCTTACTAATCGAATATTTACCGTTGTTTTCTGACATTATTGATGAAAGTCATTACTCACAGTAATCTGTATCCTTCGGGTTACAGTCACAAACTGTTCCTTGCTTACAAACTTCTGCACATTCTTCTACACCGCACTCTGGAAAGAATGTTGTAAGGGAACAGGTGTTATTAGAGTTTAGTAACAATTTTGAAAAAGTAGCTGTCTCGGTTCTCGTTATTCTGTGTCTTTAAACCCGGTAATTATTCAGTCAGCAGACAAATTAATATCTATACTATATTATAAAGCTTGTTTGGTTGAACGCGCTAATCTCAGGAACTTCTGTTTCGATTTGAAAAATTCTTTTAGTGTTGGATAGCCCATTTATCGAGGAAGGTTATCGGCTATAAATTTTCACGCGGAGGAAAGTCGCGGGCAACAGCTAGTTCTCTAATAAAGTGTTGTACAGGCTCAGAGAAGCCTTTCATTCCTGTAATCCTTATTAATTTCCTTGAAATTGCTCGTTATTTTGGGAGCAACTTCTTAATGATGATGGATCGCGAGCTATTTAAAGATCTGTGATGTAGGTACCTTAACATTGACGTATAGTAGATTGTTAATTGAGCTGGCGAAATTGATGGCAGTATTGTGAATCGGTCACGGATTCTGGATTTAGCGTTCACTCACTGTACACATACAAGTTACTAAAGTTGGTACCTATATAAGGTGACTGGTAATTAGTAACCGATACTTAAACACGTGATTGTACTCATGATAACGAACAACTTTCTCAAAGAAACATTTTTTTATACACATTCACTTTTATCACAATAAAACTTACGGAATGGGCTTGCGAGCCGCGCGGGTGCTCTGCCGTCCCACTGTTATACGGTACGATAGTAATGAGACAAAACGACGTCACGCGGCTAACAGTTGATAGGTCTCGCGCGCGAGTTTCATACGGCTGTTGTGTTATTGTGATAAAACTGAATGAGTATAAAAAAAAATCTTTGAGAAAGTTGTTTGTTATCATGAGTACAATCACCTGTTTAAGTATCGGTCAATAATTTCCAGTCACCCTATATAGTCAGGAAAAACCTTCCGTTTTGTAAAATCTGTAAAAGTTGAAGGATAAAAACCTATCTCACCTGGTGGTGCTAGCTGCGCCTCGCACAGGTCGCCCGTGTAGCCTGGCGCGCAGATACAGCTGACGGCGGCAGGGCCCATCTGTCTGTCGATACATACTACTTGTACCCACATTATGAACAATATTACCTACAAATTTGATGATAATTTTTGATCGAATTCCTCTCGTAGATACTATACTTTTACGAAGCTTTTATCCTCTATAAAAATGTGCCCGAAATTCTATAAAACAACCCATGTTTGCATTAGGCACTTTAATTCTAAACCCTTTTTGCTCTCGAGAACAAAAAACCGACGAAATTGAGGATACACGACGCAAAAAGTGGAACGTTTTCAAACGCTGAATGTGAGCCTTACTTACATACAGATGGGCCTCAGTTTGCGGGCAAAAAAAAACAGATCTGTACAAAGGAAAGATTGTCTCCTTTTTATTCCCCAGTTTTTTTCGTTAAATAGTACATTTTGATATGTGGGGAAACTTTGTCATTGCATTAGAGGCGGAATTCACGCCCGAGCCCACAGGCGAGGGTGTTATGGAGCCAAGAATTGCAAAAACACACAAAAACATACTGAAAACATACTGTTACCTTAAAAAAATGTGTACGAAACGGGTTCACTCACCTGCAGGTGCCGCCGTTCTTACACATGTTGGAGGTCCTCGGGCACAGCGGACCCTCTCCACAGTCCGCTCCGGAGTAACCGGAGAAACACGAACAGTAGAACTCCCTGCGATGCGGAATATATTGTGGAGTTAGCAATAAGTATTATAAATAATCACGCACCCGTATCGGATATTAAAAAAACGAGGTTTTTTGTTCACTTTATTTTATCAGTGACTTCGGCACCCGTTTTGTTCTCGCTTGCACTAAATTTCCGGGCTTTATTGCCTGCGCTAACGGAGTTTCCAACAAAGGCTGTGCTTTATTAGAAAATAAAAAGGTTTTTTCCGGAATGAAATTGTTTTTCATCTTTCCCACGTATTTATGAAATATGCATTAGTATTCACTTATTGTAATTTACAGTTTTTTTGGAGTAGCTTAGCTTTAAATTCATCGCTAAATTAGTGCTCAACTCAACTCACTGATAATCCTTTGTGGCGTAGCAGTGGCCCAGCAGCCTACACTCGATGGCGCTGCATGAAGTGGGTCCCAGAGACTGCGCTGCTCCTCGCACCTCATACGTCACGTTGAACCCGTACACGGACAGCAGACCCAGCGCCCTGAGCTGTGTGCCCTCTAGTCTGTTCAAGGTTAGTTCCACCACCAGCACTGGACTCTGCACCTGGATACAAAATCACGATTCACGACCTGCTACATAATTAAAATTACCACTCGATCATAAATCTTTATTTTCAATAAGTATCAAATATTCAACTTTGTAAACGTGTGCATTGACAAACGCATTTGTAATATTCGTTTAAATGTTCATATCTTCAACAACAGTGTTTATATAAAGAGCTCTCATGATTTGACTCGTATAGGTATCCGCGAGGCAGGACGCGGCCTCCATAGGAGGAGTAACTACCGATTAAGAACACATTTTAGGAAAAAGGAAAGCGTTACTATCCTCATTTATTTGGCAGCCTCATTCTCAATGCACCAACAAAAGAGACATAGGTCCATAGGTCATAGGTCCTGTCAAATTATTTGTGAAGATATTTGTCAGTTACGTCTGCAGGAAGAACGAGAATTAAGAAGTAAGCGAAACGATGTAGGATTTGGCAAATCTCCAGACGCAGAAATTGTTATTTTTATTTTTTTGAAAACTAAGTTTTGCTGTATACGTATATGCGAAATAATGTGACGAGACAGCCTATTGTAACAAATTCGTTACAATTTCTTGAGGCATGCAACGCATTTAAAATATAAGGACAATAAAATTCTATCGATTTGTTTTCATCGTATTACCACATGAGTAGGAAAACGGAACAGAGGTTAAGCTTCATACAACCGCGCGAATCGGTTGCACTTCTACAAGCACGCGGGGCATGTGTGCGTGACCACTGGCCGCTTGTCGCGTACGCGGCGAGACTGGAAAAAACCGGTTTACGCTGTCACAGCCAGTGGACAATCTCAGGGTTAGCACGGCACGGTGCCATGGCAACCAAGGGGCACGTTGTTTGTTTTGTCAGTTGCAAGATTGGTTGCAAGTTTGAATATTAAAATTAAAATGGTTGTTTATTGTACTGTGTGTATGAATAATAGTAGAAAAAACAAAAATATATCATACTTTAACTATCCCAAGGAGTACAATAGGTAAGTAAATATTTGACTATTACTTTTTCAAGTAAGTACCTATATTTTATTGTATGATCCTTTTTTTTAATAAGAAGAGGATACTACTCGGTGTGTTTTTACCCGACTGCGGCGAAGCCCAAAAGGAGGGTTATGTGTTTGACCTGTATGTATGTAATGTCTGTTTCTATGTTCCCTCGTAACTAAGGAGTTAAGGAGCCCGGTAAGCCGAAGATTATCGAGTTACGACAAGGACAGAAAAAGAAAGTATGTATGGGAGAACAAGATAGAATGAGTAATGGTCTATATCGTATTTGGGACCAACTAGTTTTCTTATTTTGTTAACTTATTTACATTTTTTTATTATACTCCCCCTGCATTTTATGCTTCACTTTATTTTCGGCTTTCTTGTCATGGGTGTCATTTTCGTGGTTTTTGGGGTCGCTGAGAACTAAAATTAGGTCAAAATGAAAATTCAAGATGGCGTCGACGAAAATTTTCGGTTTTTTCTTCATGGGTGTCATTTTCATGGTTTTCGGGGTCGCTGATAACAAAAATGAGGTCAAAATGAAAATTCGATGGCACCAACATTCTTTTTTTGTTTTTTTCGTCATGGGTATCATTTTCATGGTTTTCGGGGTCACTGATAACGAAAATAAGGTCAAAATAAACAGAGATAAAAAACTAAAAAAAATGTATTTCTCATTTTTTTTCTTCGGGTTCCCCTGACTGAATTTTCACCCTTCGCCACTGGACTGTATCATACTCAATAATAAAACTAACAAATGTTTTGTTTAATTTGTCTTAACATATTGTGACAACCCTACCAAAATAGGTAACAATTTTGAACGTTCTTTAGAAGCTTTAACTCTGTTCCGTTTACTTACTCATGTGGTATTACTCCCACGAGCGAGATTTACCTACATTTAAATTGCAACTGTTTTGTATTTTTTTTAATTTTTTTATTTGTGAACAATAACAGTCACGGTGTGTTTTTATGAAGAAGTGTGTTGCAGTATTTACGAGTTCTCAGAGGCGAGCAATTTCCACAGCACTTATGAAATCATAAAGGTGGCTTCACACTCTCGCTGAGACACTCCGAGGCAGGGCCATAGCCAGTGCGAGAACATACAGCCAAGCGAGGAACACCGAGGCGAGACGAGCTCTCCTGTATGCACTACCACCACAAAAATTGCAGACACACCACATTCAATAATTTTTGTATACCCCCCAAAAAAAAAATCGCGTGAACACCTTCGATTTCTAAAATATTCAGTGCAAATTCAGCGTCGATAAAATTGATCAAAGACGTAGTAACAAAAATGCTTGTTTTCACAGTTACGAATGAACTCGGCAGTACTTTAGTAAAGTCGGACGCAGTTATTGAGAACTGCATTCGTTCTACAATTGTACACAACAGTCACGATCCGCATCCGAGCAGCAAATAGAATTAAGATAATTAATTAATTCATCTAATCAGTTTAACACAGAGCTTTCCTGAAGCGCTGAGTTCATCAAGCTACGAATAAGAATACGTATTCGATGGCCTGAAGAAACTTCTTTTGCTTGAATACCAATACATTTAGATTGGATTCTCATTACGGAGGATCGTAAAAATCTCAAGTTTAATTTCTTTGTTGGCATAAAACTACCACTTTACAAAGGAAAGGAACAGAAAGGACACTGACCTTCCACTGAGGTTAGTAAATGAGGAATAATTCACTGAACACTCAGCGCATACAGTATTCAGTAGAGTTGTGTGGTGTGTGCTAACACTGTCTTTAATTATGAGGCATTAAGTGTGCGGACGGACGGCCGGCATAATTGGCCAGTGGTGAACCCGTTTAATATTATTAGGGAGAGCATCAGTCCTTGTTTTAATACAGGTAAGTAGTCAAGATGGTATGAGCATGTGATGCAGAGGAATGAGGAAAATGTCGTGAGGAAAGTTTTGAGTATGACTGTGGATGGGTATAACAGTAGAGGAAGACCAAAGAAAAGATGGATGCACTGTGTGAAGAATGATATGGCACGAAAGGAGGTGTCTGATGAGATGACGAATAATAGAGAAGTATGGAAGAAGAAGACATGCTGCGCCGACCCCAAATGAATTGGGATAAGGGTAAGAGAATGATGAAGTAGTCAATTGTAGAGATTTTGTATGCACAAAAGAGTCCGGAGAGATTAACTTTCTATCAAAACACACAATATTGATCCAATATCATGTGAATTGATCAAGAAGATAAACCTGTTTTATCCAGACTTTGATGCAGTTGAAGCGGAATGCCTCTAAGCCCTGGTATAAGTCTGCGGGTATATTGTGGCCCGGGGCACACCGCGGCACCGGCGCGATCCGCAAGTACATCACGGTGACCGCACATATCTCGAGGGGGATTTGTGTGCCGGGCTTTTTGATACAGAATATCTGCTGCTGTTTTTCAAGATGATTTCTTCGGATTTTGCTGCATGTAAAAAAAATAATTTCTTTAAAGATTTTTTGGTTTTTACTTACAAGGTTTACTCATATTCAGCTGTATTTTTTGTTACATCATAATAAAGAAAATAATAATTCATAGCAACAGGTCGCTTTAAAAAAATGTTCAAAAAAAATGTTTGAAAATAATAAACTCAAAACTTGAAAAACTTTTACTTATATCTGGCAAGCCTAAGTACAAGGAATTTTTATAATTTCATTTCGTATTACAGACACTTAATGTCGTCCTCGCCTCGAGCTGCAAACACTCTGTAGAAGCACGCTGTGCTGTGGGTAGACTTGTAAGTAGGTCGCGTGATGTCATCACTGGCGTACTTGCGATTCATTTTATGTCCGTACCAATGACCGGATCCAACATGTGTGTATATATGTGTGAGTTTTGGCAGTTTCATACACTGCATATAGTACAAATCATTCCTTTTGGAAATTGGTGCTACCTGAACGGAAAACTGCTTCTTAACCGTTTCATGACACCTCTTGTGTGAATTTTAAACTATTTTTTTTAAATATCGATAGCTACGTCTAGGGAGGTTTGTTATTCAGCGCACTGAACTCTCAGCGCGTACGACCCAAATAGATGGGCGGCTCACTTTCAAACGAACCACATAACCGCCGACCACTTTCTACCAGTAAAAGGCTAAAATTCTGTGCGAAATTTAATAAACTTGACACTAAACTGCCATTACAGATTATTAAAAGCAGAAGCATAAAAAGGTATTCAACGGTAATTTTTTAAAATCTCATTACGTAAAATTACAGGGAAGTGTTTTAAGGCCATTTCATAACGTTACAAGTCGGGTCACCTTTTCGGGTAATCTTATTGAATTATGTACTCACCATCTGTTAATTAGTGAAGCTCAGCGTGTAATGGAAGACGATTAATGAGTATTAATTTACCAATACCGACCCGTGCCGGCTAATTAATAAGCCGGGGTTTAAATATTAGGATAATATTATTATAAGAGGACTTAGATTGAATTTTGATGTAATGAAAGTTGAGTTACTTCTCCGCCAAGTCTCGCAATCATTTAACGACAAAAAAACTTTTTGTTTAATTTTTTGTAAGTACCTACTTCAGGTAGAAAATTTCAGAGCACTCATAGACAAACTACATCCTGTTGGGTACATTCTCTTAGATATTGGTTCAGGAAAAGTGTGAAAATAGGAAGTGCAACTGTGACTGTGTATTTTGCGGGTTGCTGTTGACTCATAATCAATGGTTTAAATCATCATCATCATCATTATCATCATTTCAGCCGAAAGGCGTCCACTGCTGGACATAGGCCTCCCCCAAGTGTCGCCACGTCTCGCATCCAGCGGATCCCTGCAAATGGTTTAAATACTGTGAACTTATTAATATAATAGTGTAGCACTATTAAAACAAACGGTGAACCTTCCTTCGTTTTTTCTAGTACAACATTATGTATTAACGTAGAAACTCCCATCGTTTGCTTCCGACCATTTCAGCGTAAAAAGCGCTTTATAATTTTAAAACACGCTGCGGGCTATACTATAAGAATACTACCCAATGTGACTGTTAAGGAAAGCCAACGGTGGTATGCAAATTATGTATGTCGTCAGTTGGACGTGCGCCAAACACGTCTTTAAGCGCAGGTCACACCGCCAGCTAGCGAGCGAGCGAGCGACCCGGGCGGGCATCGTTTCACCTCTTAATACTTTGGTTCACACCGCGAAACACCGAGCTAAGCTACGTCAGCGATACAAACGATGTGAACGAAATATCCGACAATACCAGCGATGCTATTCGTTCACATCGCCCGCCTCGCCCGGTGAGAGACGGAATGAGACGGAACGCTCCCCTCGCTCGCCCGTCCGTCCGTAGTTTTCGGTGTGAACCCACATAGTTTACCCTCGCCATATCTTCGCGCAGTTTATATAGTTTCCATCGCCTCGCTTCGCCCGCCAGCTCGCTCGCTTCATAGCTGGCGGTGTGGCCTGCGCTTCATATCGAGTATCGAACCATAAAGTTCAAGTAAACTTCTACAGGAGTTTTTTTTTCGTCGTCATCGAAGCCGTTTAAGTCCGGATGGCAAAAGCAGGAAATTGTGGAAAAAACTTATGTTGGTTGACCAAGTTCTTATAAGTTATGCTTCCCTGTAACTATGTCAGTCGCTAACTAACTTTTTGACGAATATAACTTGGACAGACATATACAGGCAGTAAATGTGATTCTACGCAATTTTGTTTTTCCAATCATTGTCACGTCCGTATAAATAACAGTATTATTTTACAAAATAGCAAATAATTTAGCAAATATAAAGGGTGTAAATAGATCCTTAACATAGCCAAAAGGCACGTGTTCTCCCCGTCTTTGCGATATTTTTTTTGTTCTAGACCATACCTGGGATCCTTCTAGTTACGGAGATATTGGGGGTCATAGTTACAACTTTTTCACAAGTTTTTTTTTAAATACGTGTTTTTAATGTAAGATAATATACATTACACACCTCCACGTACTATTCAATCCATCCATCAGCACAATGCTATGAGTGCTGTCCATCGAGTCCTACCGTAAAACGTGATTTTTCACCCAAAAAAAAAGGTCGATTCCGAGCAATAATTTTTGCGTAAAGTTTGATGTACAGAATGCTTGGTTGACGGTTATTTGAAGGGTCTGTTTACAGCCTTTATTGTATTATTATCACAGTTTAGTTTATTGGCTCGTAAATAGTACGTGAATTTATAATCAGACAGTTTTACGAACAAAAACGAAACAAAAAGCTAATTAACTGTTACACCACATTACACAACACGTACTGTTTCCGCACTCACAAATTCAGACTCAAATTAATCACCGAGGTATTCGTGACTTTACTTGTATATAATTTAGCGTTCAAGTACAATCTTGAAAGACCAGTTAGGGAATGAATGTACCTAGGAACAAATACTCCAGTAGAATTTTCATTAACTCAGAGAACTGACCTTGATGTAGCGAGGTCGTGATCTCATTATACAGCTCAACTTTTTCTTGCCTAAATTAGAATTAGCATTAACCGTAATGAGATGCGGCTGAATGTTAGAATTTTGTAAAGCTTCCAGTTATGGTTTTATTATATTTTCAGTTAGCTTTCAGCCTGATTATAAGGATTTGTGAAGAAACATTAATGTCAGTAAGACGTTCTTTATTTTTTACTAGCATTTGCTATATTTATTTATATTTGCATTTGGCTTCGCCCGCGTGGATGTCAAAAAATATCCCACCTGAACTAACGTAGTTACTAACCTTCATCCCCCTTTTTAACCCTTCGGGGGTAGAATTATCAGAAACGCTGAGACACGTATAAATTAATTTTCAATCGTCAGGCTAAATACAAAATTTAAAGATCCTAACTTCAAAACTGACGGACTTTCATTTAAACTTCCATCCCCTATTTATCCCCCTTTAGGGGTAGAATTCCCAAAAATCCTTTCTTAGTGGATACTTACTGTTCACAAAGAACACACCCTCCAATTTTCATGTCTCTAGGACCAGCCGTTTGGGCTGTGTGTTGATATATCACCCAGTCAGTCAGTCAGTCAGTCAGTCAGTCAGATTACCATTTTATACATTTAGATTTATTTATTTATGTACACACAAAATACTTAACAAGACAGTACATTAAGATAGAAGAGCACAAAGGTACTGCTTATTTCATGAGGAATCTCTTCCAGCAGACCTGCGAGAGGAAAGTAGGATTAGAAATGTAGACACAGTGTGTAGAAAAGACATAACAGGAAAATTGAAACAGGAACTTAAAACAAAATTATACCTATACCTATAAAATAAACATACATACAAATATACACATATAAAATAAATACTAGTACTGTAAATAATACCTATAATATTTCTTTAGTTCTTCTTTTACCTAAAGCTTATTTTCTGCAATGTATCTTCCGGGTGTCGTTTGTGCTGCGTCTCAGTGACGCGAGTGTGAGCGGCTCTGAGTCGCTCGAGGCGGCCGGAGATCAAAGAGGCGACACTCGCCACGGAATGGGTTTTATAACTACATGTTTTAAACTTTCAGTCACTTAACAATAGTTAACGTAAATGTTGGTTTATAAGCACTTGAGGTCAGTGCAAGGGGAGAATAATAAGTGTTTGAGGTGAGACATATTCGGCCTACGTTGTCGTCTTTCATTTTTTTCCAATTTTTCTGTCTTTCTGCCTGTTTGTTCCGGCTAATCTCGGAAACGACTGGACCGATTTTGACGGGACTTTTACTGGCAGATAGCTGATGTTAAAATAAGAATTAGGGATCCTTGCACAAAAAAAAAAACCCTTGAAATTGGTAACAAAATTCGATTCATAAAGGGACGTCATATTTTTTATAATAATAATTTCTCGGGAACGAAGGTCGTGGGCAACAGCTAGTCTTTAAACATAATGTTTCAAACAACAACATATTTACTGCTAAAATGGTAGAAATGTTTAATAACAGAGGTACCCTCAGGAGAGTACAAACATTACTATGTACATAATTAAAGGGAGAACATTTGAAACATTAAGTAACGAGCCGGCGGGCTGCACTGACGAGTTAATAGGCTCACGTGCCGCCTTAGTGCTTATGTTAATGTTGTAAATTATAGTTCGTACGACTACTTACATTCACCTTATGAATCGTTGCTACGGCGTCGCACAAGACTGCTACGGCGTAGCACACGACCGCTACGTGAGCTGCGCCGTCGTAGCCAACGGTACCTAACTCAATAATAGGCTATAGGCGTTATTAAAAAGAATCGAAGATTCAGATTCATTTTATTTGCTTGAAAGAACATTTTACAAAAACGCGCCTGGTCGTTTGATAATACCCAGAGCACTATTCGTTTGCAAATCCGGATAAAACTCTCAGTCTCAAGACATGCATTATGCAACAACAAGTTTATTTCAGCAAAACAATCTCTTCAGTCGCCAATACGTTCCTGTCACTTTGAATAAAGCATTTCCTTTTTGTAGGTGATGTTAATGCTATGTTAAAATGTACTTAAGAATGTTTACCACAGTAAACTATGTAGTTTGATACCAACTAGAAAGGATATTTCATGATGCGATTCATTTGGCCAAGGATAGACAGAGATGGCGAAATATCGTCAGAGAAAACATGTTTTCAAGGGAGGATCACGACCCTCAATAATGAAGAGATTGACTGACAGAGAGATGGACTTGAAGAGGAGAAGGAGAAAGGATATCAATCAATGAAAAAAACTAAAAAACCCGACTGAAAAAACTGAAAAGCACAAAACAAGCACATGTTAAATTAAACAAAAGTTGGAAGCAGGCGGGGCCCGTTTGAATTTAAAATTATGAAAATGGACTTCGGGTGCCACATCGTGGATGATGTGGCACCCGAAGTCCGCCATTTTACTAGGTTAACTTAACTTAACTAAGTAAGTAGTTAAGTTAAGTTATAGTTAGTTACTAGTTACTTACTTTCGTAAGTACTAGGTACTAACTAGGTTGTGGAGGTCAGATAGGCAGTCGATCCATGTAAAATACTGGTATTCAGCTGCATCCGGTTAGACTGGTAGCTGACCCTAATATAGTTGGGAAAAGGCTAGGCAGATGATGATTATTTCAATGTAGTCAGTGACACTCGCGCTACCAACACGAACCTAACGACGTATAATTTATCCAAATCTGTTCATCCGTTTAAGAGTTACGAGGGAACATAGAAACGGACATACATACATACAGGTCAAAAACATAACCCTCCTTTTGAGCTTCGCCGCATTCGGGTAAAAATGAGGCTTTCTACCCGACCTCTTACACTCAAAATCAATATTATAGTGGGTTAAACCATTTTAAAACGCTTCATCGAGCGATAGTATTTCCATTTGTAAGCGATTTTATGACCGTATAATATCGAAACTGCCATACTGAATTGAACATAAGACGGATATTTATTAATTTATGCAGCCTGTAAGAACTTTTTCCGATCAGATTTTCTTGAAGACCGTAGTATTTCTGAAGTAACATCAAACCCGTGTATAAATACTGGTGTTTGATGGATGTCTTGTCCATAAGGTATTTCTTATTTTTTTTTTTAGAAATTTTTTTTTGAGAATGAGAGCAGCGGTAGTCCAGAGGTGGTTAAAACCTAGGTCGGCGTATTACTTTGTACTTTGTGTAATCTATTTTATCACCACTGCTCTCAAAAAATTCGAAAACATGTGACATCTACCAACCCGCACTGGGCCCGCGTGGTGGATTATAGCCCATTCCCTCGCATAGAGAGGAGGCCGTGTGTCCCAGTAGTGGGAACATTATACGCTGATTATGCTGTATTATACCGTAAATAGAAATACAAAAAAATAACTGAAAAGCAAAGTAACTTCGTGAGGAAGTGACTGTTACAGGCGAGGAGCCGGGGAGTACTTTAGTTACGCCATCTCAAAAAAAAAGTGAGAGCAATGCAGTGCAAAGGCCTTCCTTCCCTCCTTCCATTTATCTCTTTATTTGGTTACTTGGGCCCAATCCTTTTGAAAAGAGTCCAGCTCGTCACGCTATCAGCTTCGGGGGCTACCCTACCTATGTGCCACTTAACATTATCAATGATAAACTAATACTGTCACTTACGGGATATCTTCCGTGATTGTTCATTATTTTGAGCTCCCGATATTACGGCGCGTGGATGGAAAATAAATTGTTAAGAGCAGACAAATCTATCTACCCTCTTTCTTTGTCTTTTGCTACGCGCACTACTGGAACTCGACACTAAGTCACGGCAAAACACACTCACAGTATCACCAGGTTTTGTGGAGTCCTTATTACGAAGCCGGCTGCTACTTTTGAGCTTACTCAAAACTGGATTCCACGTACTTGACAATTTGAAGCCATCCTCTCCATTGAAATTTTGAATGAACAATCACGGAAGATATCCCGTAAGTGACAGTATAAGTTTAGTTGTAAACCGTGAAAGCTTAAAACAGTGTTTGATTATCAATGATAATAAAATGCAAACCTGAGACCTATAAATACTCATTAGTTAAATAGTTCTACAGTGAAAATTTTAGTAGGAAGATGGATAATTTTTGATAAAGCAATAACAGGTAACAGGCGCGTGTTTTACTCCACAAGAGAATGGATCAGCCAAGTTCATTCTAAATAAAAGGCAATTGTCGCATTTGTCGAAGCATGCTCGTTTGATCGTAAGCTATTTGTATGTATGAGCATATTATATTTGATTGATTGCTTATCGCGCCTCGAGAGTGTCGCTCAGTGATATGTTATGTTTGAGAAGTGATTGGCGGTTTGATGTTTGGCGAAGGAACATACTGTGTTATTGCGAAATAAGCAATTATTTATTGTATGTACACAAAAAATACTTCACGGGACAATATATTATTGATACATTATATGTTATTCAATATCTTATTTATTTATGTATTATTAATCTCGAAATGACAATAAAACAATTCATCATAAATAATCCTTTTTTTTTGATCGTGGTGAAATCATCAAATGAGTCCTCCCACCCAGGGCAGAGTGGGAGGGACTGTCAGACTTGTACTGACTAATAATCCTTAGGTCGATTTTCCAGTAGACAACTGCCTTACAAAACAAAAGATTCATCTTCATGCTTATGTACCCAACTGTGGGTGAACGAAAGTCAAATGCTACATTAATTATTGTTTCAAAAGTTCAGCATCCTACTTTTAGGATATTCTTTAAAAAATCAATATCCGTACTCCCCAGAGAAGAAGAACGAGGGGCGGTAACAACCTCGCTGGTTAACATGTGATACCAGCTTACCCCAGCTATGTAAACGTATTTCTATTATTTCTCAATCTGTAGACAATGTTGTCGAGTCCACGCGAGTAGCATAAGTTTCTATTACAATATAACGCTCTGTGATTTTAACATTAGCTAGAAACTGTTAAGGAAGAATGTGTATTTGCGTAATAAGAATTTGAAATCTCACTAAATATTCCTTTTATAAGATTTCTATCTGTCTGACATAACTCAACAACCAAACCGTATAACTGAAGAAATGCCAAGCAAATATTTAATATCAAACTATGGAAAACATAAACTCGATAGCTGGCATAATTTTACCAAGTCAAATAAAAGCGAGACGTCGTCGTGACAAAGAAATTAAATGAACTGTTACAGTCAATTTAACGAGAGGAGACGTCGAGGTGGCACATAATAAAGACATTATTCATTTAAACGTCTCGCGATGGATTTGTTAAAAAGGAAATGAAATAATAAAACGAATAAGGTGACTGGTAATTTGAACACGAAGCCATAAATTGTTGATATGATTCAATTTCCAGAGTCGAAATATTCTGTGTAAGATTTTCATTAAATAAAAATGTTCTTTTGTAACACAATTTACGACATTTTGACTCAAAAAATCAAAGCAATTTTAAAATATGAAACTAAACAACGCGTTTGCTTCCGCAGTTGGTTTGTTAACCTTTTGAGCTAGAGCATAAAAGCAAGTGCCTGCCCTCCACGCCACAGTTTCACCTACCATTTTGTCACATATTTTTATCGTTTGGCGTACAGGGCACGGGTTTGCTTGTCACGTATATGTGACTATGGCGGTCAAAAGGGTAAAAGAAGTAGGTAGCTGATCGAGAAAACAAGCATTCATATGGAAAAGCTAGCAGACAAATAAGCTTTTATCTCTTATCTAATACGTCGTCAAATTTTGAAGGCTCACGATACTGAAGTGCAATGTGAACGTTAATCATAGTAGCTAGAATATGGATTATACACGATGTTATTGAAACGGTAGGTATAACATGTAGATATAATAAACTACAACTGTCCACAAATATTAATAACTCTTGGCTTATTGCCTGCACACACACACACATCTACACACCCAAATACACCCACGTATACCCACACACCACTCGCATATTTTATATCTTAGGGCAAACAGACGAAATAACTTGTTTAATAACTACTTCTCTCAACTCGTATTTTTGCTACATTTGTGCTGAAATTCCGCGTCAGTACTTTCCTGAGTCTCAGCTTGTTGAAAAAGTTGTAACTTGTGATAAGTAATGAGACAGTAACTGTTCATGGGCTGCGCATATTACGCGCCGGGAGGTTTGCTCTTTGCACAGAGGGGAGTGGTATGAAAAATAAGCCTCATGCTGAGAGTAAAGATTGTTTTGTAATATTTACTATTCAAAAATCGGTTGTCTGTAAAGTCGGTTTACTGACGATAGTTGAACGTGACAACGTCATAAGAAAATACTGATGGAATGGATGCATTTTCCAAAAAATTAATGTGCGTTGAGCAATTGTTTTATGGAACGCCTCAGAGCGAGGTAACGCCTCATTTTTTCGTGCGTGCAGCCGGCTCCATCGAATTATAAGACGTTGTCACGTCAAAATAGAATAACCTACTAATAAATAAAAATAGTTAAATGTTATAAATATCATTTTCAGAAACACGCCGTCAGTCTACAAGCATCGATAACGACGCGACGTCCGTCGCCTCGTCGTCGGCCTGAACTTTCATTCGGTCTCAATATAATATTAATTATTTCGCTAAAAATAATTCCGTGACTCGAGAAAAACGTTTTCAGTGTCTAACTAGTTTTAACTGTGAAGTTTTCTTGAAAGACAATATCTTTAATGAAGAAAATATGTATGTGTCGTAATGTCAGGATTTATTCCGTTAGGCTTATCGGGGCAAAAGATGGGCTTCGTGCAGTAAAAATACACTGGGTGCGATACACTGTTTCTATTAAACTAAAAAATTACTTGAAATTACAATTTAACACAATGAATCCGGTACAGTTTCAGGACGTCTCAACTGCGCCGCGAGCAGACATTGAATATCATCCTCGCCTCGAGCTGTAAACATCAGGGCTCTGTAGAAGCATGCTGTGGTGTGGGTAGACAGATATACAGTTCGCGTGATGTCACCACTGGCGCGCTTGCGATTCATCTTATGTCTGTACTAATGACCGGATCCGTCATACGTATTTCCCGAGATGTCATTTGTTAAGGGATGTAAGCAAACTATAAAAGGATTAAAGATGCTAACTAAAAGCGGTAAGAGGATTAAAAGAGGTGTTTATCTAACGTCAACTTGGAGAAAGAATATTCAATCATTTGTTGGAGTTACATATTTACAGTCGTCTTCAAAAAAACATTAAAATTCTCCCTATATAATACGGAATGGAAATATTGTGAAATCATGCGCCGTTTTTTTCGTCTATTTTGAAAGCATACTAAAAAGGCACAACAATGCTAAACCGTAGAAATTATATTAAACACATGCGGCTGCTGTGACTCATATTATGTAAATGAATGACATAACTTGGTTAGCATTTTCCTTTTACAATCTTTTCTTTACTTTTACGATTTTTTATTGGTTCTTGCTTTCGGAAAGTTTTAAAATTCGGATTTTCATGTTTGTGATAATAATGTTATGATTATACTTCACACACCAATTGTGTGAATTCAAACACTGAACCCGTAAGTGACAGTATAAGTCTTGTATGAATTCATATTTCAAATTGTAGTTCGAGTCAAAATAAAGGCGTTCCAAATTATTTTCAACAAATCATTTTCGCGAACCTCAATTACCAGTAATGGGTATCTAATTAACATCGGATTCCGTCATGATTATGCTATTCCATGTTAATTGCCGATAGCTGTTAGTAAAGCTGATTCAGTTAAATATACTTACTTCTACTTCAATACGAGTAGCTAAACTCGTATAATTTAACCGCATATCGTTGTCAAAACCAGCTGCTTAGCATTGCATTAGTGATAGAAGCAAATGCTTGTAAATCGGATATTATACAGGTGTTCAAACGCCGTTAGTTAGGAAACTCAGTCGGTGCATTTCGTTACGGCGTATTGTTTGAAACATTCTGAAGCTTGTTGCACTGTGTACCCATACAAAGGTGTTGTCAATAGGAGCAGCCAGTTGTAGAAGGAAAAGTTTTCTCTTTAAGTCTTGTATTGCAAACTATTAAGAAAACTGGTCAGGGCCGCTCAAAGCCGTTACGAACAGAAGTTGAAGTTCTATGTTGTGTTGAAAGGAAAATAAACAGTTGGAAGCTACCATTGACTTGTCAGGGCCGCGAAGAAGTTAAATTGCGCCTAATGTTGCGTCAAATACTAAGTACCTACATAAAACGAAACGATGACGTCATTGTGGTAGATAAGATCTTTGAAGATACTGCCAGTAGCCAATAAAGCAGCAAACTCATTGAAATGTGTGTTCTACGTGTTACAAATAAAGCTCAATTCACAATGAGAGTGAAGTCTATTGGGGCAGCTGAACAATCGATTGCCATGATGACATCTATTGAAAGGGTAGGCTTTACACAGCCGCGCTATTGATGAATGTTATCGGACAACCGTCAGAGTAATGGATAGTATGTAGTTAACTATGGTATCTTTGCGTCAGATTAGTATGTTGACAAAATAATTCTCAATTAACGAACGTTACTTGTAAGAGGCATGTTACTTTTTACCCGACTACGGCGAAGCCAAAAGGAAGGGTTATGATTTTGGCAGTTCATGTATGTATGTTTGTATACACCCGATTTTGATGAATGTGTCAAATAATATAATAGGCTACATTTTAACCGACTTCAGCAATAGGAGGAGTCGGTTTTACCCCGAATTTAATTAGAGCGTGATTTTTCAGTAGTCGGGTTTTTTTGTTGTAAGTATACCACACAAATCCTTGTTGAAGCTTTTATTTAACTTGCCTTGTTAGTTTGTTAGCATGTATTGGTCAAATCTTGCAACTGAATTTCAAACTAGATCCCCCCAAACGATTGAGCTGAAATTTTGCACACATCTTTGATTCTGATGACAATACATTTTCATGACAGACATGACATAATCCGGCAGCCTGGATCGTCTCCTTACGAGAGAACTCCACAACGGTTAATAGCACGGACACGAAACTTTGTATCCGCGTTCAAAGTTCATAGATAAACCTATATTTTTTTTCGCTTCTCCTCCTATTTTGCTCAACAAGCTTGTAAGTTTTAAGTTGTACTTCGATTCAATAAAATTGAAGTAGTAGTTCCCTTTACTGCCGAATTTCGGCCATCCAGTTACCTTTGAAACTACTGAATTGCTTCCGCTTTCAACAGCTCATCGATTGGAAAATCTCCAATAAAATTCTATGTGTGTGTGCGTGTGTATGCGTATGTGTGTTGTTTGTATATGTTGCATCTTATTTTGTTATTTTTTTTAATTTAAAAAACAACAATAAAATAATGGCCTCCTAATTTTTTTACAAAAATTAGACAGTATCTAGTAAAGCACATTAAATGAAAACCACAGAGGTTACAACCCAATTTAAAATATTCAATATTTATTAATATTGTCTGACATGAATATATCTGTTCAGTTTATAGATTTTATTCTATTTAGTTTAAATAGATTTCCGATATCGATTTTCCTATTCGGTTTTACGATTATGGTATAACTTTAACAATATCGTAGTTATTACTCGAGGCTTTACTGATATAGTTTTGATCAAACCTAAGCGTCGTCGTTAAACTCCTCTTTAATTTTTATTAGAGTTTTACTTATTCCTTTATTAGAAACTAGCTTCTGCCAGCGGCTTCGCCCGCGTGGATGTCAAAAAATATCCCACCCGAACAAACATAGTTACTTACCTTCATCCGCTGAGACACGTATAAATTAATTTTTAATTGTCAGCCTAAACACAAAATTGAATTGAATATCCTAACTTCAAAACTGACGGACTTTCATATAAACTTCCATCCCATTTTACCCCTAGACAAATATAATCAGAAAGCTTCGAACTGCTAAGCTATCGGTAGTTACACGTGATATTGTGAGTCAACCATAAAAGATAGACATATGCTGTCGTGGGATATTTTTTATATAATTTTAAGGAGAACATTTCTGTCATACATGATTTCTGTGTAGCTTTAACCATTAAGGTTGCACACGCGACGGAAGCTTAAAAAATGGAGTAACTTCTCCCGTTTTCCCAACATTTCCCTTCACTGCTCTGCTCCTATTGATTGTAGCGTGATGAAAAGTATACTATAACCAACTCAGGAGTATGAAAAATAATTGTACCAAGTTTCGTTAAAATCCGTCGAGAAGTTTTTGTTTCTATAACGGTTATACAGACAGACAGACAGACAGACAGACAGACAGACAGACAGACAGACAGGCAGACAGACAAAAATTTTACTGATTGCATTTTTGGCATCAGTATCGATCCCTAATCACCCCCTGATAGTTATTTTGGAAATATATTTCATGTACAGAATTGACCTCTCTACAGATTTATTATAAGTATATAGATATAGCGACCCGACCCGGCTTCGCTCGGGTCCAATATAAACATATAAAACTTCCTCTTGAATCACTCTATCTATTAAAAAAACCGCATCAAAATCCGTTGCGTAGTCGGACAGCCAGAAGCGACTTTGTCTTATTCTATGTAGTGATTGTGTACCAAAACTAAGTTCTAAATTTTTTGCGTCATTGTTATTTCGTGTTTCAAAATAAAGAGCTAGAGGACACAATTTTAAAAATATTAGGTACTTTGTGTCATTATAAGATTGAAAACAAAAAAACTGACTCCATTACACTGAAATTACCTTATTTCCCCCATTATCCTCCAGAGGAAACCATTTTACAAGTCACTTTGTATCCCTGAAAAGCGTTCCTGTCGACCAAATTAATAAAGGAATTTGTATTCCACTGTACAGGAAGGTTGTGTAATGCATGGAAAATGAATCAGTAATTTTGTTTTTTCGTTTCTTGGTTACCGTATTTGTAGCTATTGTTATTTTAATATACAATAAAAGGCAGTAAGACACAAAGCTTTTTACAATTAATGTTTTTTGTTTATTCAACTGAAGTCTACTTCACTTTAATTTTGCGGACAGCTTTACCTTTACATAATTTTTGCTATAACCCAACTCAACTCAAAGCATTTATTTCAATTAGACCATCACAGGCACTTTTGAATGTCAAAAAAGAAAAAAAAGCGAAGCTACAGTCACAGTCACAAGGCATGATAACTTGACAAAGTACTGTAGTTGCACATTCCAAAGCGTAGTAAGCGTACTCAATAAACATATTGAAGTTGAAGAACTATCCGAGGCTGCGGGACTGTTCGAAAGAGATACCGTGGCCCTGGAACACAAAGGGCAAAGAAGGAACATGGATGGGTTTTAGTCAGTACGAGTCTGACACTCCCTTCCGCTCCGCCCAGAGTGGGGGGGGGGGTCATTTGAAGATTTCACATCCGAAAAAAAAGCTGAACAACTATGAGCCGAGAGCCAACACTTTATTATTACTTACATCGTATTCATAGTGACATGTAGATGGTATCAAACAATATCTAAATGTGTTGCAAAAAAAGATGTGAATTGTCGCCGATGAACGCTGCGCCGCGATACACCGTTTGTCACATATCACAGCTCCGTTCTATTGTTACTGTAACGAACGATACACGGTGAACGCTGCAGGGTGAATCGTGGTTGGTTGGAATTCACTATTATTTTTGAATTCTCTCACATGTTTCGACGCAATGGAGAATACGTACAAAGAGTTTTATGTTTTCGTAACAGTGGAATTAATATTTTAGTCAGTCTTCTAAAACTTCCAGTGCTAACCATAATCAACAGAGCTTGTTACCTAACTTTCCGCTGAGTTAGCTCACCAATAGGGTTGCCAACTTTTATTCGAAGAAATAGAGTATATCTGATTTCAAAGGAGGTAAATAAAGAGTACGGACTTCCAAAAAAGAGTATCATTTATATTATTTTTTAAAAAGGTATTTTTTTTTGTAGTTTTTGCAACACATAACAATTTTTCGTGTTTTTTAAAAGAATTGTATGACTACAAACAATTTTTTTAAATAAATTGCCATTTTTCTGCAGTGCTCTTTTGCGTAAAATCTGTGTTATTGTCCATGTGTATGTTTAGTCTTCGTAAACTTTTTTGGTTATGATAATGGGTTTGCATAATATTACATGACAGGCACTAGTATAGTAAACATTGTGTAAAAAAGAGTATTTCAGCATACTCTATTAGTGTTATAGATTATAGAGTACGCCTACATGATATATAATACAATACTCTATTTTAGAGTACGGTTGGCAACCCTACTCACCAAGCCATTATTGCGATACTAATAATTGCTTTATATAAGTTAGTCGTGCCCACACTCTTAAATTAACTACCTACTCCCAATATTGACTTTAATTACCAGTGTACAAGGAAGCCACTGCTTATTAGTTTCACGTGCAGAATTTGTGTGCACGAAGTTTAAGCTTGACTACACACATCACTGACAAGCTGAGCACGCCTTAGAATACATGCCCATTATAACAATAGTTTCCCTGAAGATCTATTATTAGAGAGTCGCCTTATAAGTTATACCAGAAACCAAAATGAAATTAATGCATAATAGTATCATTCACAACAAAATGCATATAAGATTATTATGCTTTCATTTGTGAGTCATCCACTTACTTTTTATAACCTACATGAAATGCGCCAGTGACTGCTGTTGTTATTAGGATTTATTTAATAACTTACTTTATTTACTTTTTTTTGGTTTATACATAATATATATTTGTTTTTTTTTTCCTTATTTTTTTATTTGATAGACTGTTTTGCTATTGAATGATTCTAGTTGATTGTAGCTGAAATGAGTGTGAACCTACGGCGAATCTTGACGCAGTAATAACAACCGAGGGAGTTCATTTCCAATATTTCACAAAAAACATGCTTATTGCTTGCTCCACTTAAAGTTATAGCATTAATTTAGATTTATTGAGAAACTATCGACCCGCCCCGGCTTTGCTCTTGAATCACTCTATCTATTAAAAAAAACCGCATCAAAATCTGTTGCGTAGTTTTAAAAATCTAAGCATAAATAGGGACAGACAGCGAGAAGCGACTTTGTTTTATACCATGTAGTGATAAAACACGAACGAATGAAAGGAAAAACAGTCTTGTAAAACATACTGTTTATGTTTGCTTTCCACTTTACTTCCGTAAAGTATGTAACACACAAGTTAAAGTGACATTATTATTCCAGGTTACGGCAGAGTATTTCTTTTACTAACTGTTAGGGATACTGCACTTTTTATAAAAGCGATACTCCTTTGTCTTCTCTATTCTTCGTTATAAACGGTAAGGGCTAGTTCAGACATGCGGGAACCGCGCGGTTCCCGTATGTCGCGGCTTGATTAACAGCGCGGTTATGTCTGAACGATTACTTAATAACTCATACAAATAAGAAACTCGCGATTTCCATGCGATTCTGAAATCGCGCGGTTCCCGCCGTGTCTGAACTAGCTCTAATATTACTTAGCGTGGAGCTGACATCTGTATGACGTCATACATCATGTGATGTCACGCCTATGGCGTCCACTGAAACGCTCCAGTTCCCACGCATTACTTTTCGTAAATAATGCTCCGCTTTTCGTTTATAACTAGGTATTCTTTTTCTGTCTATTTATTCGGCAGTAGACAACATTGTGATAAGTTTGTCTTGTCTCAAATGTTAACATTTTTGTTTAAGACCCGTATGACGGTGAAAACCTGTATGTGTCTAAAATGAGACAATGATAAACTTAATAATATGTATTAGATACATTAAATTTTCAAAGATTTCGAAGTTTACTAGGAGAGTCCCTTCATATCTGAAATCTCGTCGAGATATTTCTATTTTGTTCTCTATGTAGGTACATGTTTAATATTCAACTAGAGTAATCTTGAGTAATAAGATAAGTAAATTGTAGAGAACAAGAACTTGATGACTTTATTGACTTGACTATGATCTTTTTGAAATAATTACTTCTTTTTTCTGGCACTGTTACGAAGAAAGAAAGAACAAATTTGGAAGTTGTGTTTGTTTTTTGTATAATACTCGTCAATGTTAGCTACCGTGGGTACTAAAAAAAAACCTGGCATAATTTAAAAAACATTGTAGAAAATATGTATCTTCTGAATAAATAAGCTTCTAAAATAACAGGGAGAATAATCCTAATTAAATTATAATACATTTCGGCAGCTGCTCTGTTAACGTTAAATACCGAGCAGCCACCCCAGGCGAAGGTGAACCGGAATATCCGCCGGTGATTAGCCGGTCATTATGCAAAACGTCGGGCAAAAGCGGGCCGGATGAACGTAAACACATACACGTGGATGCTGAGCCCTCAAGATTATTTACATTAAAATAAATGTTTTAGTTTCAACACGAAATTGATTACGAGAAAATCTTTTCATAGTACTAGAATTGTTGTAATGTTTCAAAAGTTTTCATTCGTCAGGCCAAACAAAAGTTAATTAAAACCAACAAATTCCATCAGCTTTTCAAAACATCTTCAGTTTCTGATTTCATTCTCCATTGACTTGAAAAAAAAATCAATCTATTCGCGTTGAAATGATCTTGAATACTAATTCTGTCGAAGTTTATAAACATTTCTGTCCAGAGTTATTTAATTACACAATGTTAAGTTCACATTTTGCTTTTCGTTTTACACACAGTTACAGAAGAACAGAAAGGCGCCATCACGTACAATTCTATACACTCTCTTAAGGGCCGTCTCCATGAGCGAGAGAATCGCGGCGATATTCTCGTATAGAAATACGTGGCCGCGATTCTCTCGCTCGTGGAGACAGCCCCTTAGGAAATGAATAAATAGAAAATTATTTGGGGTGGGTTAATCTTTAACAATTTATTTGTGTGCGTATGGGATGATTGTGGTCTTCCTCATTATAAGTTTGATACGTGTGTGGAATGATGAACTGGTTAGAAACTGTCTGCTATTGTTCTAGCGTTTTAAACGAACCGCAAGAAAATTTAAACATTTTGTTATTTGATTATTATGTACAGATCATAACAATTCCAACCTCGTTTAGTGGAGCTACGCCAAACTACGCTCCACTTTCCTTCCTGCCGTGTTAGACCAAAAATCTGCAGCCGTAGTGACCTTTACGCTGCCACTAACGATGCGGTGGAATTAGCGAAGTTCTGGACTAACAAAATATAAAAAATTGTCCGGCACGGAGAAGAAGAATTACAATTAATGAATAATACCTAGTTGTAGCCCCACTTCGTTAATATGATTCTTGGAAATATCAGGTTGTTCTAATGTATTAACTTCCAAAATAGACCACGCCACGTTTGTGATAAATGCAGTGCATATCTGTATTCAGCACACGCTGCACCGGAGCCTCACTTCGGATGCTCACTGCCGGCCGCCATTGTGCTCGCCACATTATAATACAACGCGTATTGTTCGACATCCTTTCACGATTTTTTATGTGAAAATGTTCCGGCAATTTCCAGTTTACTGTCGTTCTGTAATACAAGCTATTTTTATGAAATGCTTTAATAAAAAAAAAATGCTTTATATTAAAAACGGTCGAAGTTTCAATATCCATTTCATTTCAAGATTCTAAGAAGATACGATACCCACTACCCAGTGACCCGTGACGCATTATTGCACATCACTGACCGCCAGTGACTGCAATGTAATGCTGAGTATTTGCTCCGAGGAAATGCTGCCCGGTGAGAGAATGTTTTACAAATTCTTGAAAAACGTCTTGCCTGTACGCAAGTTTTTTTTTTTAATGAATTGTATAAGTTTTCATTGCTTTTCGATGGTTCTAACTGCCTGCAAACGAAATGCATAAGAGTTTTTTGTAGTTTTATCAAAATAAGAATACATTATTCAGGCACAATGAATGTTAATGGAGTGGGAGAGGAAGACCAAAGAAGAGATGGATGGATTGTGTGAGGAATGATATAAAAGAGAAAGGAGTAAATGATGCCGTGCCGTGACAGGGGAGAATGGAATAACAAAACGTGTTGCGCCGACCCCAAATAGAATGGGACAAGGGTAGGAAGATGATGATTATTCAAACACAGCACCCGCACATAATAATCATTATGACTCTTCTGAACGGACACAAAATTCAGATCTCTGTTATACTATATCCATGTACAACTAGGTAGGTAAGTTTGTGTTGCCTCAGGCATTAAATGAAGGAACAGAGATTCAGAGTTTGTAGAGTATATAAGGTCTATCTTTTCATACACGAAATATTTTAAGGGTAACTTCTATAAGTCGTAAAGTCGCCATAGCAACGAAAAAAAAAAATATGAGTATTTTTTTTTACGAAATTATTATAATTCCACAATTTTTTGAGACTTTTTGCATAAAACTTTTACTCCCATATTCTAACAATGACAGTAGGTAAATACGACGTAGTAATTTAGCGTAATGGATGTTCAAAAATAAGGAGCTAGTATTTATTTTGTGGGTCAAGTAATTTTAAATTATTTATTTTTCATAAAAATATACTCAGATAAAAAAAATAATCTCTTGAAATGGCTTCGTTATTGCCTTTAGATGATTCCCTGAAAATATTTCGTGTAATTAGACCTTATATAATATATATATAATATATAATGCAAAATATGCTAAATAGACATGACATGAATGAATGGTGTTTGAGTGTACCCACAGATATGTTGAGTAATGATGTATGCTTTATCCGCGCATAGCTATATTTTTTCCTTCGATCCCTAATAAGTATTTATTATCCTGACTCATCGCCACCTCATTAATAGCCTCACAACCAAGTGCTAGCAATTCATCACGATCTCGCTTCTAATCTTCTACCGCCATCTAATTGTAGATACCAGCCTGCAAAGGTAGAATTATGCTGACGGTATGCTCGGACAACGCTGACATCCGACTAATTTACGATGTCATAACTTACTCGCCGTCACTCACGGCTGTGATGTTGTTTTGTTATTTGTTGGGTAATAACGAACATTTTTAGAGCATTTTATATTGTGTCCTGAAAGCCTATTGTGAGGATAACGAGTTTTCGGTACAGCTTTGTGTTTCAGTAAGTTAGCTGTGCACAAGATGAAAATTTGACTGTATCGCTGGGCCAAAGGTAATTTTTGGGCTGAAATATTCATAAACCCCAATTTTTATCGAAGCGTGGTTTATCTTTTATCACTTAAAATAGAAGAATAAACTTAAATCTAAAAAGTCGTTATTGAAAATATTAAGTTGTTGCATTCCATTACACGCTAATATACATTGTTAATAAATTAAGCGACTTAACGTCAAAAATTAAAAAAAATTATAAACCTATTTGTGTTTATTAAGAAATGAGTGTTAAGTGTAAACGTAATTAACTAAAGTAATTTTGAAGAATAAACACGAGAGCATTTTGCGTTAATGAGTTGTGTTTACGTGGAAGTTACAATATTAGCATTCTACTCGTAATTCAAGTAGAATATCCTGTAAGTATGTTGAGGTTCTTTGTGATTCACACAGGGAACATTTAGTATATAACGTGTAACATAATAAACGCAAGACCTCTCGTGTGGTGTCTTAGACCATAAAACTGAACAAATTCATAACTTTTTTTTTAGTATTACCATACATGTGGATCAGATGATTGCATCCGTTCCTATAGAAAGTATTTTTTTTTTTTGCGAATTTCAAAAACTCGTAGAACAAAAGATGTTTAGTTTCATGGTGCGAGAGACCACACGGGAGGTCTTGCGTTTATTACGTTACACCTTGTATATGACAAAGTTGCAATTATGAATGTTGCTTCTGAAAATTATTTGCCCGTTCTTCTCCATAGAGTTCTACGTTAGGGAATGGGCAACTACAGTACTTTCACAGTTTTTATGCCTTGTGACTGGGACTGTAGCTACATTTCATTGTTGTCTTTGTTTCGACAATTCAGTATTAACTGGCCTACTTGAATGAAATGCTTTGATTTTGATTTACTGAATAATTGTCTTCCCTTGACATACTGCTAGATCTGGGTAATAGGAGGACTCCACATAACTAGTGCCAGTTCTATTACTATAAAATTTAATTTGTTATCTTCTTACATTTTCGTTTGGTTAGTGCCTAACCTGGTGTCAGGGTTTTTAAGCCGCCCATGGGTCTCTGACTTGACTATCCATCACCGTCGAGAAATATCTTTCAAGCATGCTCGTTTGGTTTCCTCACGATGTTTTCCTTCACCGAAGCAAGTGATAATTATACAATACGCACATGAATTCGAAAATCAGAGGTGCGTACCTGGGGTTCGAACTCGATACCTCATAGGTCTCGAGTTTAGTATTTATTTTCATTTATAAAACGATATTTAAACATTTATAAAGAGAAGCACAACATATTTGCAGAGTAAGTTGTTAGTCAAATTAATAGTATATGAAACGTAGGTGGTTGTTAACTGAAAACATAGTATGAGTAATAGTTTCAGAATACAGTGTAAATGCAATTTTCCAAATACTGCGTGGATGAATTTGTAAGCAAAGCAAATATATTTCATGACAAGTAGACAAATACTATGACAATGCATGTATTTCAGCAATAAATTGCTTAACTTAGTCGCAACAGTGGCTCCCTCTTGAATAAATTTCACATTTATTCTGGGCGCGTCCTCGATGCCGACACTTGTGAAACTCGCGTATGATTAACTGTTGTGACGCGTACAGCTGACATGTGATGGCTTGTTAATAATCAGGACATAAAGGCTTTGGAAAAAAATGTAGTGCTGGCGATGGATAAATTTAATTGAGGTGCCAAGAAAACAATCAATGAAGACCAATCAGGCTACCATCACTTTCCGCTTTATGGGATCACTCTTGAGTCTGTCTGTCCGTCTGTCATAGCCAATTTGTTCCGAATCTACGGCACCGATAAATTCAAAATTTGGTACACATATGCATTTTTCTGATCCAAACACAGATGTGTAACGGAAAAACTAGAAAATTAACAAAAATAGTATTACTAACTTTACCGTGTGATACATCAAATAAAATAACTTGTTATAAGGGTCTTGTTTTAAAGTTGTATAAGAAAATAGATTTAAAAAATAACCATTCCCTGAAAATACTGAGCCTAAAATTTAAAAAAGTATAGTAATAATAATATAGTATTCTCTCGCTTGGCAGCTGGATCAAGGGTTTGATTCAGAAAGCGGTACTCCTGGACACGGCTCGTATCGTTAAGAGGTTCCTCTCTCTGGAGCCCCTGACCCTGTTCCCGATGCTGGTGGGCTACTATTTTTTATATTTTTCGATGTTTTTTTGTATTGTTTCATATTAGAATATTTAAAAATGTATTTAATATGTGTAAAAATTAATAAAAGAAATAATATAGTAATATAGTTTTTACTTAAAGATTACAAGAAAACCTATAAGAAGTCTATGGTCTTACAATGACTCGGTAAATCTGTCAATATTGTGCGTACAAACTTATATTTTTAGTTGGGATGTTAACGAGAACAAGTTTTTCAGCTACAACGTTAAATTCATGGTAGATAAATTATTCATTGAATGGAAACCTCTCTGCGCGAATTCAACTCGCACTTGGCTGTTTTTTTTCCATTTGCACCCTGTCCACGATGTTCCTAGGAGGAAGATGCTCCATTACAGAGGTAGTGTAGTCTATGGTTAGTTAAGTGCACCGCATAGACACGTGCAAACAAGACGATAAAGTGTGTTAGTTTAGGACCCTCAACTAACTCTGTAAATATGAACAGTCTAATTACTACACTCGACACGTCGTTTATATTGAGGCACTGCCCCGTAGTGGAATTTTCTAATAAAAGCAGAGCTTTTGGCGCTCGACCTACATTTTTAGAAAAATAAGAATACTCGTACTTTTTTTGTAGAATTTGGAGGCGAGAAGTATTTGTAAATTCTAGATAAAGTGTTTTTAAATTTTAGAACGCTTGCCTTTTGTCTTTTAGCCAGATCGCTTTACTACTCGTAAGAAGCTTCTTCGAAAATTTGCGCTATTTTATTTTCACACTCACTGGTTCCTAAGGGATTTAAAAAAAAAAAAACCAGTTCGGCAGTAGTGGCTAACTGTTACGGTTTCTTATGGTTCGTTTTATACAGGACTTCTAGAGGTAGCTTGAACTACAGTCAGCCTATTAAAATAAAACTTGGGGTTAACCTCAAAAACCACTTGAATTTTATCGCTTTTGTATGGCAATAAAGCGTCCCTGGATATTAAACGCTGTTTTAGTATCATAAATTTGTCTTGTGACCATAAATGGGCTGATAACATTATCCAACCCGCCTTAATAAATCAGAGTAATAAAATGAACAGACTTACATCAAGATAGCATTATTTTAGTACCTATTGTAATACCATACGCAGGGTGTGAATTATATATTATTTTCAATTCAGTGTGCTCCGAGACGCACAGTAAATTATTTTTTGCTCTTTATCTATACAGTCGAGATGAATGTGTTTCTATTATATTGTATAAAGAGCTGGTGACCGCAACTCCACGTTGAAAGCGCGTATATTGCGTGCGGGTGAGAAATTTATTCGATCCACCCCAGCTCCCCGAGAATGTGATTAGAATTAAGCGAGACCATGAGCGTGTCTAAAATTGAGACATCTCTGAATAAACTTTTCAAACATTCATTGAGTGAGAAATGTTTGTAAATTCCTAATTGAAATTAATTAAGTAGGTAAGGAACTTTGTAAGCTTCAGTTTCAAAAGTTAAACTGAAGTTTAAGACCCGGATGGTCCAATGCGGCTGAGAAAAGTAGCCGAAACCATTGCGTTGAAACAATCTCGCACAGTTTTCTGTTTGAATTATTATTTTGAAATGTAATAATTTTAAGTAAATATTTACTGGGGAGACGTAAAAACGACTACATTATAAATATATGTAAATTATTATTATTTTCCTAAATAATAGTCGTTACAATATTTTTTTAATGTATTTATTTATTATTTATTTATTTATGTACACACAAAATACTTAACAAGACATTACATTTTTTTTTTCTATTTATAATATATAATTTAATAAATAATATATATATATATAATACAAGAGACCGCTTACTTTACAGACTTGGGAGTAATGTTCGGTGTTGACTCGTGAGATCTGGATTCTGCTTGCCGTAGTATATTACTCCACAGAGTAGAAAAACCTTATTAGGTACAAGAAAGAGAATCACTTTCTTAATTAACTTTTCTATTATGAGAAAGAAGTGATAAAGTTGAATGAAATGAGAAAAGAGAAACGTAATTTAGGGAGCTATGTTAGCTAACCTTATGGTCTACCTTTTCAGCCATTTTAAGAATATGTTTGTTAGAGAGATTTGATCCTTATGATTGACCCTATCGATTGATGCCAGAAAAGTACAGGGTGTTATTTTTTTGGAATTTAACTGGTTCGATTCCCGAGTGTGGCAAGTGAATTTTCGAAAATTTTTGAATGCAGATTTATTTCTTTTTAAAATAAAGGAATGTTTCCTTTGAGTAAAATTTTATATGTCCAGTATTTATAGTACTTTCCCTCCAGGTGACCTTGAAAAGTTCCACCCTGTATATCATCAAGAATTTTAGTTTTGGCTTCTATGGATACAGTAATGGGTACCAAATGCTTTTGGAGGCAAGATAGGTCTTTGAGATTAAAGCCCTTAATATATTGAAGTTGCTTCAATTTGGTAGAACCCTCCAAACTTCAAAGCCACACCTTTCATTACAAATATTATGTAAGCAATTAATCAAGCGTATTACGTTTGGGCTTCTATGAAGACAGTAACAGACCGCAGAGCACAGACCGCAGACTAAATAACTTGAGCGAGCACATGAACAGTTTACAAAGCAGGTTCTCATCACAAGTTACGCAGGCGAAGTGTGTTAAAATGTCTTTAGTCTCGTGAATTCTTTTGTTTTCTTTGTATTTAGTAGTTAGTCAGCAGTGGCGAAGGTTTCATACAACTCTATTCCTATCGGATTCCCTTTGAAAATTGCACCGTCAGTATTCTATAGACAAATAATATAACTACCTTAGAGATATGTACTCCGGCTTACCTCTTACAAAAATTGACCCTTCGCTACTGTTAGGGTCGGCGCAACATGTCTTCTTCGTCCATACTTCTCTATTACTCGTCATCTCAGCAGTCACCTCCTTTCTAGCCATATCATCCTTCACACAGTCCATCCATCGTTTCTTTGGTCTTCCTCTACTCTTAAAGCCAATACATTCATACTCAACATTTTCTTCACTACATTTTCCTCATTCCTCCGCATCACATGTCCATACTACGATAGCCGATTACCACACAACTTTTCAGTCACCGGCGTCACTTTCAGAGTTAGTCAGTGACCATTATCGGTTAATAGTGGCTCCTTATTACCCTAATTGAAGGTATGCGTATTGGGTCGCGGGACTCATAGAATTACCGTGACCCTGGAACATAAAGGGCTACCGAAGGACACCGTGGATTTTAGTCAGTACAAGTCTGACAGTCCCTCCCGCTCTGCCCTGGGTGGGAGGACTTATTTGATGATTTTACAACGTTAAAAAAAAAAAAAAAGGTATGCGTATTACGTGACATTACGCATGCACGACGGCCAATCAAACTATACAAAACCAGTTAATACGGATCTCTCGTTGTACGGGTAATTTATACAAAGCGAGGCCATGTTATACTGGAAATGTACAGCTTGATGTGCCGCCGTGTGTACCTGAAACAATAAAATGCATATTGAGGAAAAAAATACCGAAAATTCCGTAAGTAACATCATGCATGCATCAATCATGGTCATATACGAGGATGACCATGCTTTGTATTTATATGTTTACAAATAGACTAAAAAAATATTTATTTACATTATATACAGACTACAAATAGAACTAAACTAATGATAAAAATAAGTAAATATAAACATCTAAAAAACGACGACAATAGGACACAGGCGTCAAAGTACTCCTCCGCATCGCTGTCATCTGGAAACGTGCCCAGAAGACTGGCAGCATTGCCACGCTGAATGGCAATACATATTACAGGTTTACATAGATATCTGACAATCGTAAGTAGTTGAAGTTGAGTATTGTATTATATTGTTTGGACAACAACATTCTGAGAATGTAGTCAAAATTTTAAACCTCCCACATAGTGGTCCTGGAAGCGATCTGCGGTCTACGGAGAAATATTTACCTAACCTTTGGAGTATTTTAATCTATTTGTCTTAGATATTTCAGAAATGTTTTGTGCCTACAGTCGAATTAATTAAAGTAAATTTTAACGGGGTGGGCAGTGAACGCCTAGGCCTGTTAATGCTGACATAATTAGTACCTATACAAATAAATTACCTCAAAGTTTCCACAGCACCTTCATGAATTTTAAATGAGAAACCCAAGTGCTAAAGTAAATCTTGAGCGGAAACGATGTATGAAAAGGACTTTTACGCGGTAATAGTTTGGTTCTACCAAGTGTTAATCAAAAGGCTCTCACGTACAACAAAGCCTCCCATAGCTCCCTATCGCATATTACCATACCTCACTAAATTGTTAGCCCAATTATAGCGAGTTCTCGATTAAAAAAAAACTCTGACTATACTGGCGAAATGTGAGTGTTCTAATTGGTACGCCTCTGCCTAACCCTTCGGGGATTACAGGCGTGATGTTTAAATGAGCTAGATGGTCAGGCTTTTATGTGACACAAGAAATAATGTTCATGTTTATGAAGCTGATTGTAAACCATTTGTGGCTATCGGATACGACGTTGCTACGAGACGCTACACCCGTGCTATGCGGCACAAATCTAATCTAGCTAATTTATCAAATTACTACGGCTTTGATGATCGAAGGTGGACACAATTGGATCGTGATTGCATTTCCAATGAAGAGCTACAATTATGGTCAAGACGGGTTAGTGACGTAGAACTAAATTCCACAATCAATCATTCGAAGTAGCAATGAAGGATACAAATAGCCTAGAAACTTCAGCTGTTTGCACCCTGAGTCGGTTACACTCAAATTCACTGTAACACCTGCTGACTGAGCGTCGACATTTTCTTGCGTCAAAGTCTAGTGGCTATAAAATCAAACGGAGACTACGTGAACTCTTACACATATTAAACCAACAAATCTGACCACGGTTAGCACATCTGAACCGAGTTCCAGAACTGCCAGTTTTAGTTTCGTTGGTAAAGTTCGCTTTGAGATAGACAGTCATGATTTAAAAATTGTCTTTTTTATTTGTATTCAGATTATTTTCTACTAAGTTTTATGTTTTATAGTTCATGAAATTTTGTTAATCGAGAGTTTGACTGTGACGCCTTTAGCTCTCTCCTGTTGATCGTCTTATGTATCTTGAGTTCTAGCTAATGGTTCAAGGAGCTCTTTGTCCCTGGTCATAGAAAATGTTTAATCTGTGCCAGGGTCTATGTTGCTTATCATGTATTATCTCTGAAGTCATAAGCTGATATACTACTAACTATTTTCACTGCCCCAGAGAATAGTTTTTCGGAAGAAGATAGTCACGAGGCTACACCGCACCTTTTCCCAACTACGTTGGGGTCGGCTTCCAGTCTAACCGGATACAGCTGAATACCAGTATTTTACATGGAGCGACTGCCTATCTGACCTCCACACCCCAGTTAGTACTAGGTAACAGTGGCGAAGGGTGAAATATTCAGAGAGGTAAGCCGGAGCAAAAAAAAATGCTTAGCTCGGCTGGAAAACATTAAAATGTTTGAAAAAACCATCGCGTCTTTTATAATTTATTGTCATATCTGGGCGAGCACGACCCAACTGTATTACGTGTTTTTTATTTTCAAAACTTAACCTTGAAAAGCATGTTGACACCGTTATTTTGCTAGGTAAACAAGAACTAGCTTTTCGCGGCCGTGATGAAGGCCCTAATTCCGATAACCGCGGTAACTATATCGAAACTTTACTGTATCTGAGCAAGTAGGTACGAAACAATAATGGATTCGCATTTAGAATTATGTTCTTCAGTTCAGAACCCCGTGTTTTATGGTCTCTCTAGTGAGTAGTGACATTCAAAATGATTTCATACATAGTATTGCATCAGTTTTACGCGACCACATTAGACTTGAAATAAATAAAGCTCAATTTCTGTCTGTAATGATTGACGAAACTCCCGATGTCAGTCATTGGGAGCAATTAACTGTAATTAGGTATTTAACTGAAACTAGAATCGAAGAACGATTCCTTGGTTTTTACGATGTTAGCGGAAGTCGAACTGTTGAAGTTTTATCTAATCAGTTGTTAGAAATACTTGAATCATTGTATGCCTACAATGTTACTGGTCAAGTATTTCATCGCCATCCTACTGATCTCCTACTTTGCAAATCTACTTACTCTAAAGTAGTAATATAAACTTACCGCAAATACCTAATAACAACGTACGTCTACGTAACTGATTTCACTACACACAACAACAACACATGAACACAAATAAAGAACTATAATACTTATCACTATTTTATACCAAGAAATAAATTATAATAGGTGAAACTAGCTAATGGATTCAAATATAAATTCAATAACAAAACATGTATTCATGCATTACGTCAAATGGTATGTCAACACAAAATGTCATCAAGCATTGAACGAATCCCGAGTCGATACGAAATTCAACGACCGACAACGATATTTCTCCATCTCGCTCACGCGCACGCATTTTCTATTACTGTCTCTATCAAGTAACTCGGTTTGTACCGGCTTACTTGTGACCGAATATCGCGGGTTGGCTACATTCTTTAAGTGACGTCATAACGTGTATTTTGTATAGAAGTTTGAACTGCCAAAAAGCCGATCGCTCCTGCGGCTTATTTTATAGCAATATGTTGTTGGAGAGAAAATTTTATTGATTTATGTCCAATAATGTAGGCGTTTTGTGATGTTTCTCTACTTTTAAATGTACTAATTGTGTCATTTTTCAATTACGGTTGAGAGAGTGGTTGTGTTCCAAATATCTGAAGGGAAGCCGGTGGGAATGGGCTTATATGGACGCTTCGTCACTGCTAGGTAATACGATACCCCTTGGTAAGAGTGGTTTTCAGATTTTCGGACCACTGATTACCTGTAACGACTGTGAAAGATCTACAAATAACAGTCGGGACCAACGGCTCCAAGCTATATGCAACGTCGCGTCGTAACGCAATCTAAATTCATATATGATATACATATATACAGAGGCGCGCATGTGTGACTGATCTCTTATTTACCGCGACGTGAGCTGAATACGCTTTACCGCAAGCTTTCATTTAAAATCGATGAATATTCCTCGGTTAGAGGAATAAACTAAATTTAATATTATACAAACATCACTTTTAAGTGATATTTGTTTGTTTGACGAATGTGAGATTTTTTTAACCCGAAATATGTCCGTAACTTTTGTATTTCGAATCAACTGCAGTTGTCTAGCTGACCGATTGACGAGATGCTCCATCAACGGATGCTGTATGTCATCCGTCTATGAACAACACAAGTGGAGAGCAAAACGTATTTTTGCTATTCGTTGGTGTTTCGTTTTATTTTTGAGTTCAGTTTTTTGTTACTTTAAGTTCTTCAGTAATAATATGTATGATGTAATCATGTATTAAAATAACTACCTTACAGAGCCCACCAGCTGAAAATATAAATTCAGATTGCGGTCATATCCCCAGGGAAATGTTGAGGCCGAATATATTACCCCATTTCTGAAGAAATGGTTTCTCCAGAAAAAGGTTTTAGTGGGTGTAGAAAGTATTCACTCATGGATCATCCCTTATCTCCTTAGATCCCTTTAGAGTTTAAGTTATTGTGAGACGAAGCCCTTGCGGGAGAGTTTATGCCATCAGAATACTAAGATTTAACTGAGACCACTTATTGATTTCAAAAAAAGAAAGACCTTTATATAGTCTATAGGCTTCGTACGTCATTCAAAGCAAGCAATCAATGTGCATACATAAACATAGTGTAAACGGACCCTTCACAAAGCCGTCAATCAAGCAATCTGTACATCAAACTAAGTAACACTGTGTAAAAATTTTAGCTGAGAAACAATATTTTTTTGTGCACGTAATGCATTTTGTTACTTTGACCTTCGATGTCTCCATAAGTAGAAGGTTCTCTGGTATGGTCCAGTACAAAATAATGATCGCAATGAAGGGAAGAATACGCGCCCTTCGACTTCGTTAAGGGTGATTTTACACCATTTATAGACCAATCAGGATGTCTTTATCAATGGTGAATTGGGTTCAAATGTATTCCATACATAATTTAAGCATTACTATTAATACTAATAACGGGATATTCAGTTTATCCGTGATCATGGTGCTTGCAACAGCGCCGAAATATCGGGAACTCATAGAAAACAGTAAACATGGTAAATATCCCGTTATTAGTATTAATAGTAATGTTAGTGATCATGTTAGTTAAAAATCTTATATAATTTAAGCATTCAGGACTAGGTTTGAATACACGCATGGCAAGGTAATTATGATACCGGTGTAAATGTAATTACTATTACACCCTAAGTTGCTAGCTGTAGATTTTAAGGGAAAATATTCCTTCAAATAAAAAACTTGATTAATCATCTATTCTTTTAATTTAAATACCCAAGTTGCGAAAACCGCTAACAGCCAATAAGCCGACTTGTAGTAGATCCATAGCAAACAAAACATTCCTTTATAATAGTGGTAACTATGCTAATAGCCGATTAAGCTTCGTCTGATCTCTTCCGCTAAAGCTACTTATAATAAATAGTACGTTTTTAAGTCTCAGATAGTCTTAAGTTACATAAAATGACTAGGACCAGCGGTTTGGGCTGTGCGTTGATATATCAGTCAGTCAGTCAGTCAGTCAGGACTTTTAATTTTTAAGGAATTTGATTTTTTTTTTTTCTTTTTTTGTTTGTTTTTTATTTTTTGTTTTTATTTTTTTATTTTATAGATAATTGCGTACGACATATTTGGGTCAAACTAAGAGACGGGACTAAAACGCGTTTCCCAACATCTAAAGCGCATTATTTACGCAATCATACTCTGCTATAGGTTACGAAACAAAACAAGAATTGACCCTTGTCAGCCGCGTCCGTGTGCCGTCACATACAGCTGACACACGACGGTGTTACGTACGCCAATAGTGTGATCACAACGTGACGTAGTCATGTGTTAAAATTACAGCGCACTGAGTAAAGTTAAAGAAGGCTGAGATATTTATTTTTGAAGAATAAGTTGTATTCTTAAAGTTTTTGAAATACTTTAAAAACATTTCAGAAAACAGAATGGGAATTCATCCGGCAACATGCACGATTATGCAAAAAAGGAGCTGAAATTCATGTCGCTTCGTATAATATTGAATACTAGCGACGCGCCCTTGCTTCGCACAGCGCCACCTATCGGGTCCAAAACTATATCTAATGTGACCAGCAGTAGAGCGGTGAAAACTGCGTCCAAATCCATGCAGTAGTTTTTGCGTGATGCGCGTACAAACACACAGACAGAAAGACAGACAAAAATTTTAAAATCTGTTGTTTTGGCTTCTGTTGCTTTAATAAAGACCTCCCCTATATATTTTTTTCAATATCTTCAATGTACAGACATCGGCCTGTTACAATTTTATTATATGTATAGATTGCAATTCAGCTAGGATTGCTGGTGAAAGCAAAGCAATCTTATATTGGTTCCGCAGGTGGTGTTGGCCACATATGAATTTGTATCCGAATGCAAATGCAATTCAAATTTATGACTTGGATTTCATATGAAATTCAAACAACGTACAATTATTATTTAATAGTGCCGGGGCCACCGAGCGCTGCAATGGTGAAAATAGAGAAAACGATTTTTCTCAGATATGAGACCTAATAGTAGCTAGATCGATTTTTTGACCCCTTTAACTCCTATATTGAAACTTTTATAAGATTTAGTAGTAGGTGGGTAGGTGTGTAGTGTTTTAGCTTTTTTGTTTTTTCTTAGTTTTTTTTTTTTTTTAATTTTTGTTTATTTATAAGAATATTATTGCTGCTGTTTAAAGCTTTCACGGTTTACAACTAAACTTCAATACAATCACGGAAGATAGTCCGTAAGTGACAGTTTAAGTTTAATATTATTTGCTCATTTAATATTATAGAATACTAGCTTTTGCCCGCGGCTTCGCCCGCGTGGATGTCGAAAAATATCCGACTGGAACGTACTACCGGGATTAAAAAGTAACCTACAGGTTAATCCAGGTTATAAACGATCTGTGTGCCAAATATTATCCAAATCGGTTCAGCCGTGTTTGTGCAAACCGGAACATACATCCAAACAAACTGACCAAAATTCTAAAACTATATTTTTGGCATCAGACTCGAATATTCAATGTAAGGTTTGATTTGTTACTATTTATTTTACTACGTCCGCGTAGAGTTTAAACTCTTTTTTGCTAGATAATTATGAATTATTATAACAATAACAATATTGAGGTTTGTTCATGGCTAATTGTCCTGCACTATGTGTGATTTTGAGGAATACTCTAAAGAAATACCTACTGTCCAGGACCGGTATCTACCGGTCTATAAATACCGTCCTTCACAGTATTTCTTAATGTTCACTAATTCGGAAGCGGGCATTAAAACAACCAGCCCAGTTGAAGAGCACATGAGCAAGCCACATAACCTGGCCGTGGGAGAAACAGCTTGCCGCAAATCAACTCCAGCAAATTTCAGAGTTTGTCCCTGTAACTTACATTGATTGGGAACTGCAATCTTTTAAATTCAAACGGAAGGTCATTTGGTATCAATGGTATACGCGGCACGAAGACTGTTTCTCCTCTGGCAGATCCAGTTAGTATTTTGGCCTCAATAATATTGCGGCGGAGAGCAGTTACTTGGAGTCTAGTTCATTGCACAATTTTGGAGGCCATATATTTCGAAGCAACATCACAGGAGCACCTACACGCAACATAAGTCTGTGACGCGGAAGACCCAGCGGATTAAGAGAGTTTAAAAATTCTACAGGATAATAAACCGACTCGTCCATATCGACCATGGTATATCAAAATAATTATAAATCATTTCTTCACCTTTGCATGTATTTATCAATATTTCGCTGATCGCTGCGGCTTGGTTGTTTTTGGGAGTCAAAATGACTCTCTTGCAAAACCATCCATCGGTTTTTCTTTAATATTTTTATTCATGAACGAACAACTTCAATACAAAATTGCATCCCCCTTTTCACTCCCTTGTGGGTTGAAATTAAAAAAACAACGATTTACGTTGTGTTAATTTCAAACCATAAGCCGATAAAATGCCTTTTTAAAAATGCTAGTAACCATTGAGGACTCCCTTCGTGAGAAGACGATCCTGGCTGCAGGATGAGGTCATGATAAAATCATCTTTGTCTATCAAACTTGAACGCGTAAACAAAGTTTCGTGTCCGTGCTACTAACCGCTGAAGAGTTCTCTCTTGAGGAGACGATCTTGGCTGCAGGATTAAGGAATGTTTGTCATAAAAATGTGTTGTCACTACAACCAAAGGTTTGTGCAAAATTTCAGCTCAATCGGTTGTACAAAATTGAGTTGCATTCCACCCGAAAAAACATAGTACCTTCACCCCCCTTTTTAACCCTTCGGGGGTAGTATTATCAAAAACGCCGAGACACGTATAAATTAATTTTCAATCATCAGCCTAAACACAAAATTTGGAGATCCTAACTTCAAAACTGACAGACTTTCATACAACATTCCATCCCCTATTTTACCCCTTTAGGGGCGGAATTCCCAAAAATCCTTTCTTAGTGGAAACCTTCTTTTCACTAAGAACACACCCTCCAAGTATCATGTCTCTAGGACCATCGGTTTGGGCTGTGCGTTGATATATCACCCAGTCAGTCAGTCAGTCAATCAGTTTACCATTTTATATATATAGATAGATAATATGTTCTAATAAGCGATTATTAGAACAAATGAGGAACTTGAGTGTATTATTGTGCTCGTCTCAGATTTGTAATTCAATAGTGTATTGTTTCGAATTATTAATAGTTAGCTAATGATTATATGCGAAGTTTAGCAGATTAGAATATCATCCGTCTTGGAGTGTGTTTCAGTTAAATGTACTTCTCTACAGAGTTACAAACGTATGAGTTCAAACTTTGCTCCGATGATGTTGATAGGACTTCGAGACTCGAATTATTTATTTATTTATTTTACTATTTATGTACACAATATAAACAACACAATTATATTACTTTGTAGTAGAACTTGGTCCGAATGCCTCATGAGTCGTGGTTAGGTACCTACTACCTACTGTGTTCATGAGTACCCTTAATAATAATTATTATGGTTTCAGGTTTAAATCAGATTTTAAAGGCAAAAGCATACTTATTTTCACTTTTCCAAAACCACGTGTTGTGTTTTGTTATTGCCATACCAACACTAATTGTTTAATATTTCAACATGTCAAACAATAAGAAACATTTATATCGAAGTACCCTTGTCATTAGCGTCCCTCGGCGATGCGCCCAGGGACTAGTGACAATCTATACTGAAATATTCGTTTATACTGAGAGTTTTCTACTAAAATAAATATGTATTGATTTTCAATTTATGTGAAGTATTTTCTGTACAAGTATATTTTTGTTATTACATTATTCTCAAAATCTCTATAGTTGACTTTATACGTTCATACTGAACCTATTTTTCCGAAGAAAAAGGTTTACGATATTGACAGGCTATTCCGTACCCTATCAGAGATCGAATTTATTGATAATAGGTTTTTGTTCTTGAAAAGAGAGGCCTATGACCAGTGGATGAATTCAGGTTGTGGATGATTATGATGAAGATCTCCATGGGACTAACATCGGGATCGCAAAAATTAATTAACACACGATTACATATTTTCCAAATACAAATTTTTAAATGTTATATCTTTAGTAATATTTTTTGCACAGTTTGATGTACAGAATGCTTAGTTGACGGCTTTGTGATGGGTCCTTTGACACTTCTCAGTTTTCTCCATAGAGATGCCTTAGAATGGGCAACTACAGTACTTTCACAAGTTATTATGCCTTGTGTATGTGAGTGTAGCTTCGCTTTCTTTGTTTTTCTGACATTCAAAAGTGCTTATAATGGTCTAGTTGAAGCAAATGCTTTGAGTTTGAAAAAAACGCCATGGGTTTACAATAGATTCACATTCCAAGTCAGCTTCCGCCTAATTTTTTTCAAAAGTACCTTGGGTTCTTTTCCCAGGCAGCGTTTGCGACTAAATTCGATTTTCTAACTTTTCATTTTTGGAGTCATTTTTTAACCTTGACACGAAAAGAAATTGTGATGGCATTAACTCAAGGACATTAACCGTTCCCTTCATTTTGTCTCTCGCAGCTCTAAATATTCCATATACAAATACCGAGAATCCTACGAGTATATTAACAAGAATGAACGTTTAATTTAAAGGGATCTCCGTATTATTATTACAGAGTACCTGAAATTGCGAAACATCATACTAGCTATATTAGACAGACGTTTAGTAAAATTGTAAATTCAACACTGAAATAATATATGACGAGTCGCTTTATGAATGTCGTTCTGATCTACGTATGAAAGTGCGATCATAATAATTATAGATGAGTCAGGGGATTACTGACTAATTAAAGATCGCTAAATAAGTTGTTCGTTGGCACATTACTTCTAGTATTATACTTCAATTTATTTATTCCCCCTATCCATCAAAACACAAAGTTTAATATTGATGAGTCAGCGGTGGGATAGCTTTTACTATTAATATACATATTATAGGGTTGTCAGGATTTATTCCGTTAGGCTCGTACATCATGTGGGCAGAAGATGGGTTTCGTGCTATGAAAATACATTGGGTGCGATAAACTGTTTATAATAAACTCTGTAGAAGCACGCTGTGGTGTGGGAAGACTTGTTAGTTGGTCGCGTGATGTTACTACTGGCGCGCTTGCGATTCATTCCAAGTCCGTACTAATGAGCGGATACGACATGTATATACATTTGATATGTAGTCAAGTCAGTCAGTCAGATAATTACGGCTTCAGAATTGTTGGTAGGCACCGACGAAAAATGTATCATCGCGATAAAGCAGAAGACTATATTAATATCACACGATCCTCAAGTTTACCGAGTGAAACGAAGGATCTCTGATATCCAATAAAAATGACCAGCTCACACGAGTGATAAGGATTACGCAGACTTATCTCTGTCCAGCTGCTTTATTATGGACCGCTGCGGACTTTGTAAGCGATGTGGTAATTTAAAAGGATTTCACGGTAGCAGAAAATGATAAGCTAATGAGTGGAACCCTTTTTTAAATAGAAATATGGAAGTTCTGGACATAAATTTTAGAGAAAGTTTGGTTTAAATGCTTAAATTAGTCTCTTCGACGGTAATATTTTAATGTCTTTTGGGATATTTCGCGTAGGTACGGCTTAACACAAACAGCTTTGTATGTTTCGTCTCAAACGCTTTTCATCTTTACTTCTTAAGTACTTAACGTGTGTAGGAAGCTCGTTCTCTTTATTTACTTGAGACACTTCAAATTCCCGAGTGAAGAAACGAGGAGTTATTAAATATTGGGAACTTTACAATGTTATGGTTTAATTATATAAAAATTACATACTATTTACAACTCATATTATACCGTATTGTTCAAGTTACTTTTACCGCATGTGCACAGGAAATACCCAACGTGAAGCAACGTGTATTATTACTCGCGTCCGGCCCTGGTTCAATCCATGGTCCGGATTGAGAGGGAATGGGAAGCCGTCACCTCCTTCTGCGAAGCAGTCATGCTAGCGAAGGAGGTGGCGGAACATGAGAGGGAGAGAGCTTCACGTCCCAGCCGCCGCGGGACACGCTCCGGGCGTCGTCGGGGGCCACGTGATGACTCCCGGCCAACGTAGGCGCGGGCCTGTGGACGGTGAGTAATGGACTAGCTCGCCGTCCGTCTGTCTTATGACGACAGGCCGTGTCGACGGCGTGTTCGTGTTCCGCGCGCGCCTCAAAGAGATGTTAGCAAACTGGAAGGGACCGCAAGGGCCGATGCCTGCCGTGGCTGCGGGACAGTTCGAAAGAGATACCGCGGCCCTGAAACACAAAGGGCTAAGAAGGAACATGGGTGGGTTTTAGTCAGTACAAGTCTGACACTCCCTTACGCTCCGCCCAGAGCGGGAAGGGTCATTTGATGATTTCCCATCCGAAAACAAAGACAACGTGCATTATTGTAAGACGAGCTTATAACGTGGTCGGCTGGGGATTGACGGCAGCAGCATCAACATTATTGTGTAAATAATACTAGAAACGGGATGTTACCCTATTTACTGTTTCGGCGCTGTTGCAAGCACCATGATCACGGATAAACGCGCGCTGGTGCTTGCAACAGCGCCGAAATATCGGGAACTCATAGAAAACATGGTAAATACCCCGTCTAATATTAATAATAATGTTAGTGACCATGATAGTTTAAAATCATATAATATTTAAAAAAAAAAAAGCTAAGTACTTCATTTTATGCGAACGAAAATTCTGTAGTATTTGGAATCACTGAAAAACTTGATCTAATGTTAATTTTAACAGTACACAACGTTGCTGAAGCGTAGCTGTGAGCCTGTCACACGTTTCAATGGATATTCAATTTTCAGTTCCATCGACTGACAGCAGGATTATATTTTCATGAAAATAAACTGCGAGTGGTATAATTTTTCCAGTAGTCCATATTATGAAAGAAGGCTTTATTTTTGCTTGAAATCTATACTAATATTATAAAGCTGAAGAGTTTGTATGTTTGTTTGGTTGAACGCGCTAAACTCAGGAACTACTGCTTCAAATTGAAAAATTCTTTTAGTGCTAGATAGCCCATTTATCGAGGAAGGCTATAGGCTATATTATCACGCTAATAACTTAGGTGGGTGAGCAATATTGCATTATGTCCATATTCTTCAGCTCTTTGACAACGGTTTGACAACTGACAACTGTCAAGGCCTGCATTAGAAAAGAACAGCTATTTTAGACCATTTGTCACCGAAGTAAGTGACCCGAAGGTGTCAGCGGCCGCCCTGTGAACAGTGGTTTGCAAGTTCGAGCCTCAGCTAATTTATTAAGTTTTTGTATTTATTTCGATTTTTTTAATGCTGTAAGCATGGTGCAAGTTCGATCCCCAGCCGCACTCACTTTCACTTTTTGTAAATTGGTATGTTGTTTTTTTTTAAACCTTTAAGATTTCCAAATCATTACCAAATAGTGTTATACATACTTTTAGTTTTTTTTAACCATTTAAACGATGTTTCATTGTAATCGGTGCTCTCTATCAAAAGATAGTCCGAGTGACTCCGGGTATTTTTTTGGTAAAACATCATGCGTGTGTAAATTATAAAACCCATGTGGTTAGATTCAATGCACACATAATATTGTGCATAACTTAGAGAAGGTTTAAGGTTTCGTTTCATTGTAATCGGTGCTCTCACGGTGCTCTCTATCAAAAGATGTATGAATTTAAAGTGTTCAAGAAGAACTTATCATAATAATATATGTAACATGCAACGACATCTTTTGAACCAAAATGGTACTAATGAATAAAATGTGCTCACAAGATAACTTTTAAATCGACGGGCCAGTTTTTTTTTTAAGTTACGATAGCAAAAGGTACTCTAGATTAAACTTAACTAGAGTATGACTTCTATCGAAGGTCTGACGAAGGAGACAAAAGGCAATTGCAAGTGGTCCTCAAGAGTGTACAGCATCTATATCGTGTTTGGGCTCACCTTATGCATCTTGATGAGAACTTTAGACCTAGCTGGAGTATGGCTGTCATCGACGGTCTAACGATGGAGACAGAAGGCAGTTGCAAGAGGTCCTCAACAGTTTACAGCAGCTATATTGTTATTGGGCTCATTTCGAACACCTTGATGAGAACTTTAGACCTAGCTGTGGATTATGAGTGTCATAGAAGGTTTGACGATGGAGACGGAAGGCAGTCGCAAGAGATCCTCAACAGTTAACAGCATCTTTATCGTGTTTGGGCTCATTTCATGCATATTGATGAGAACTTTAGACCTAGCTGGACTACGACTGTCATCGATGGTCTAACAAAGGAGACGGAAGGCAGTTGCAACAGGTCCTCAACAGTATACAGCAGCTACATTGTTATTGGGCTCATTTCGAACACCTTGATGAGAACTTTAGACCTAGCTGTAGAGTATGACTGTCATAGAAGGTTTGACGATGGAGACGAAAGGCAGTCGCAAGAGGTCCTCAACAGTTAACAGCATCTATATCGTGTTTGGGCTCATTTCATGCATATTGATGAGAACTTTAGACCTAGCTGGACTATGACTGTCATCGATGGTCTAACAAAGGAGACACAAGGCAGTTGCAATAGGCCCTCAACAGTTTACAGCAGCTATGTTGTTATTGGGCTCATTTCATGCACCTGGGTGAGAATTTTAGACCTAGCTGGAGTATGACTGTCATCGACAGTCTAACTGATGGAGACGGACGGCAGATGAAAGAGGTCCTCAACAGTTTACAGCATCTATATCGTGTTTGGGCTCATTTGATGCATATTGATGAGAACTTTAGACCTAGCTGGACTATGACTGTTATCGATGGTCTAACGATGGAGACGCAAGGCAGTTCTAAGAGGTCCTCAACGGATTACAGCAGCTATATTGTTATTAGGCTCATTTCATGCACCTTGATGAGAATTTTAGACCTAGCTGGAGTAAGACTGTCATCGACGGTCTGACGATGGAGACGGACGGCAGTTGCAAGAGGTCCTCAACAGTTTACAGCAGCTATATTGTTATTGGGCTCATTTCAAACACCTCGATGAGAACTTTTAGACCTAGCTGTGGAGTATGACTGTCATTGAAGGTCTGTCGATGGAGACGAAAGGCAGTCACAAGAGGTCCTCAACATTATACAGCAGCTATATTGTTATTGGGCTCATTTCATGCACTTTTTTGAGAACTTTAGACCTGCCTGGAGTATGACTGTCATAGACAGTCTAACGATGAAAACGTGAGGCTGTCGAGAGAAGCCCTTATTTGAGAAAAACATAAGTAGAATGTTTTAGCGATTAATTAAATTATTTCCGAGAAGTTAAATAGTTACCTACTTGAATCTATACTAATAATATAAAGCTCAAGAGTTTGTTTGTTGGTTTGGTTGAACGCGCTAATTTCGGGAACTACTGGATAGCCTATTTATCGAGGAAGGCTATAGGTTATATGACATCACGCTATAACTAATAGGAGCGGAGCATCAATGAAAAATGTTGCACAAACGGGGAAAATATATTCCTTTTGAAAGCTACCGTTGCGTGCGCTGCGTAAACGGTTAAAGTTACGCAACAATCATGTATGACGGAAATGTTCCTCTTAAAAGTTCTAAAAAAATACGTGATAGCATATGTCTATATTTTAAGTTTGACTCGCATTATTTGCGAAGGTGTTTTTGTGAACATGGTATTTATCCTTATCCAAATAAATACGTTATTCATCTCAAGTATTTAATTTTGAACGAAATTGCTCTTACATCATTTGATTTCAATGAATATCTTAGGAGATATCACAGTTTTAAAATAACTCCGCAGCGAATTAATTTTCAGGTACCGCGCGCGCATTTTCATAATGTGGAATGATGGGTGTGATGTGCTAGAATTGTACTATAGGTGCCTACGACCCACTCTCTCTAACCCTCTCTCTCTCTTATGTGACGCAGACGAAGTTGCGCGGGTCTGCTAGTAATTTAATAATTTAATTATCAAGTCATGGTTTAGATGGTAGGGTGGTAGCTTACGAGTGATGTGTTATGTGGGTTGTGATACTGTTAGTCCAATGAATTGGCAGAACAGCCTCGGCGATGATGCTAAACATATCTAACAAGAACAAACATACTGTGTCGGTCTATGGAAATGTTTTTAATATCCTATCCTACTATTATTATAAATGCGAAAGTTTGTGAGGATGGATTGGATGAATGTTTGTTACTCTTTCACGCAAAAATTGCAGAACGGATTTGAATGAAATTTGGCACACAGATAGTTTATAACCTGCATTAACACACAGGATACTTTTTGTCCCGGTAGTATGATCCCGTGGGACAATAACCGAAATCCAAGTGGGTGAAGCCGCGGGCATAAGCTATTCTAACATAAACATGGGACAATTTTACCTGATGCAATTGCTGATGATGTTGATGTGGAAATACACCAAAATCCTGGATTATGATACTTTCACTAAACAATCCACTGACCTAGTAAAGAAGGGCGGCGAAAATGGACCCAAGGAATCTAAAAATTAACGAAGCTCCATGCAAGAGTAAATATAATATAATTATAACCACAATTATATAAGATATTTATTTAAAAAATATTGAATTTTTAGGACACGGGAATCAAAAGTTATAAATATTTTAATTTACTCAAAATTAAGTAATCGTGCAATTACAAAACGCAACATCTTTTCCGATTACGTTCCAATCCAATGACATGTGTTTTTTCTCAAGGGTTTTCTTACTAAAAATGGCACTTTCTCTTCGTTTTTATTCATTCTATAATGTACAATATTTATAAACAACATGTGAACTTGATATTAAAACGCCAATTAACAAGGCAAAATCATGTAATAAAAATGAAACTATGGTGATTTCGTAGTATATGTTATAAAGGAACGTTATCAATGTTGATTGATTGAGTCCCGTCACTACTGTCACTGTAAGATCTGTGATGATCTATTCCAGTGTTTTTCAACGGTTAATGAACGTGATCGCGACCCCCCTAGGGGTCGCGACCCGCACGTTCATTAACCAATTTCTCCCATCGTGGATTCGTTTTCTTCATCTGCTCTTTCAGTCTAGCAATAAATTCCGTGATTATTCATTATTTTGTGCTCCCGATATTTCGACGCTGTTGCAATGAACAATCACAGAATATACCCCGTAAGTGACAGTATAAGTTAAGTTGTAAACCGTGAAAGCTTAAAACAGTGTTTTAATAAATCCCCTGTTCGCACCACTCATAGCTTTTGCTCTGTCACTACAAATAGCAATGCATTTCTTTACCAAATTGATATTCATATCTTGCGTAGCTTCAAGGAACATGTTAAGCATGCATTGACCTGTAGTATTGGTGGGAAGTGCTCACAAAAGAGTATTTCTTCCATTAATTTTTCATTAGATTTAAAACGCACAAAAGCTACAAACTGTGCACAGCCCGCAATATCCGTAAATTAATCAAATTGCAAGGACACAAAAGTTACTTGTTTTTATTTTTTTCTACATAAATATCACTTATCCTGCGTTGAATGGTATTGTCAGAGAGGGGTATACTTTTGAGCTTTTCGACCTCTTGTTTGCCAAACATAATCAAAGTGTGAGATTTTTCTGCTTGTCGCGACGGCATCTGTCTTGTTTATGTACGTATGCACGAATAAACTGTGAATACACGAAAAAATGCGAAGGGTCCGAGGTCGCGAAATATTTTTTCTTACTATCATGAAAAAGGTTGAAAAACACTTCTATTCCATCGTTCGATACGTTTGTATTTTTGCGTGGGATTTTATGTTTATCATTGCGATTTTGTGGATTCTCGATGAATTGGCCTTTACATCTTGAACTGACGATAGTGCACCCTGACTCGGAGTACCGCATTCTTCTTTGGACAACAAGTTGCTTTTGATTTGGACTTTGATTTTAACCATTATCATGCGTTGCGTTAATTGCCATTTACGTCTTGCGCGCTTACGGAGGCATCGTCACTCTGATGAAGGTGCTCAAGGTGCTCAATGGATCAAGTCCCGCCTGGTTAGTATGATAATGGGCTTATGATGAACACTATTTATATTTTTTTCTGTTATTTTGTGTTTTTGACTACTTTTTACTGGTACCTATTGTTTCAGTTAACACCTAATGATGAAGTGTGTGTACCATGCTATTTGAGAGCGCTCAGAGGAGTTCCCCTAATGTTGTACCCACAACAAGTACAGAGGAAAGTACACACCCTGTACCTTCTGAACAGAGAGCAAATTGTGGATATTGAAATGGTGGATAGTGCTCACAGAAGTTCTGCTGATTTTGCACACTCCCCAAGTTCAGTAGAAATACATCCTGTCCCTATTACCTATCCTATATTTCATGGCAACCTCCCATTTATTTTACGTGCCAGAATTAAATCTATGCACATAGGAAGCAAGTCCTATTAAACGTATATCGTAGTAGATAGAAGGCTACAGGGGCGAAGTGGTGTAATAGGCTATTGTTGTCACTGTCCTGTTGGGACACGGACAGCGGGTTGTTGCTCTCATGTTATGAGCATATTATGGTATATGGGGTCTGCCAGACGCCAGAACTATATCGCTGCACCAGCTTCCTTTTTAGATAATCTTTTAATAAGATAATATTTTTTTCTATAACACTGTTGAAAAATATAAAAAAAAACATGTAAAAAAACCAATAAACGAGATTTACTACGTCACATTACACATTTTTTATTCAACAAACCCTGCCTTTCAATAGCTGTACTCGTACATACATAGCTAGTGAGCTCTGGCTGTTATAATTTATGTAAAAGTATATCTTCATTCAGCGTAGTAAGAATCGTTCTACTTGACTATAATTCGCTTATAGATCCAAGTCGTAACAACATAGTTTTAATAGTGATTGAACTAATTACTAGGTTAGTAATCAGTATAGTCTCTAGACGCAGTCTGGCAGTTTTATGATTCATCAATTAGGTACAGGCAAAAAATTCCGGTTTTGGCTTAAGACAAGTAAATAATAAGTACATCAGAATAATATAACATGCCCCGAACCAAAATTATTACCTCCCCTGGCACCTGTCAGTTGCCTTCTACCAAAAACCAAAGAGAACCAAAAAGCACAGAGCATCATCCAAAGAGGCCGTGTACAACGCGCCATGCCTTTTATACCCTTTTACTCGGATCGGGTAGGTTGGAAACGGAATTATCTAAGAGTAGTTTATTCGAATCTTCCTTTATGATTCATCCTAAACATTATTATTTTTTTATTCATTTTAAATAAATAAGCAGACATTCACAGTTAAAAACCTTAACCGTAAGATTTTTGGGTTATCTTGTATAAAGACGTATATCTTTTTTCTCCCAACTTGTTCGTCTTACTTTCCATTTGCTTTTTTGTTAGTCTTTAGTCGTTTTACAAGTATGTATAAGTTGCCATAATGAATGCAACCTCTAAGACTGGGTCCCAAAATACATGGACTCTCGCCATCCTTCTTTTCTGTTTTCCACAAACCAGTGGATTTTGTGAAATTTACACTAAATGTGCTTCTTCAATTGAAATAAAATCGCGATGCCACATTCAGCGCACATAGAATATTCCAGTAAAATTGTCGCCGAGTGTGGCTGTAAAATGTTATGTGCGCACAAATTGTCCATTACGTCCTCTAACGCTCGGCACAGCTAAATGGAACGATTGAATAAATGCAAAGGATGATTTATTTTATACTGTTGGCTTTAGAATAAATTGACTTTGAGTACAATACAATTGTAAAAAATGAAGGTTTTGTTCAAATTCAAACAAGATAATGGAATCTTCACGGTAAAGAACAACACAAGATAATCTATATTTATAAAATGGTAAACTGACTGACTGACTGGGTGATATATTAACACACGGCCCAAACCGCTGGTCCTAGAGACATGAAACTTGGAGGGTGTATTCTTTGTGAAGAGCAAGTATCCACTAAGAAAGGATTTTTGGAAATTCCATCCCTAAGGGGGTAAAATAGGTGATGGAAGTTTATATGAAAGTCCGTCAGTTCCTAACTTCAAAAGTTAGGATCTTCAAATTTTGTGTTTAAGCTGACGATTGAAAATTAATTTATACGTGTCTCGGCGTTTTTGACAATTCTACCCCGAAGGGTTAAAAAAGGGGATGAAGATAAGTAGATAACTTTGTTCGGTACGTCCCCGTCAGATATTTTTCGACATCCACGCGGGCGAAGCCGCGGGCCAAAGCTAGTTATGTATAATATTGGTCTCTAATAACTCGAATGGCTCAACTATACAATTTCAAACTAAAATAAAAATAAAAAAACATGTTTCATTTACAGCCTGCTCAAGGAAAATGATACCTAAAGACATAAGGATTTACAAAAATATGTGAGCAGTCCAAGGTCGCTCCCGGATTATCCGGCCAATCTTTTTTCCCAAAACATTAACTGAAAAGGGGTCACAAAATTTTACACACCAACATAGCAACATTACTTAACGTTCTTATGTTCTAACGAGACGTAAGTAACACGAGAGAGCGAGCGATACTCTGCCTTATGTCTATGCAAAAAGTTAAACAAAACTATTGGTACGATAAGGTCAGTCTAGGCATATCTTACAGTATATAGTGGCATATCGGCAGTGATAGGCCCAGTTGTTTACAGATTTCTTCCAGAATTCTCTTATTGACCTGAAAATTATGAAAACATCAAATTCACCTGGCATTACAAATGTTTTTTAATTACTCGCAAGTCGGTCGAGTTTTGCCTTGAATTCTGGTATCTTAGGATATCAAATCTACAAAATGTTACAACTTTGTTACTAGTAGATACGAAATGATTAATTTCTTTGACATTTCCGCATCAAGAAACTTCAACCATTTTCAGTTTGACTCCACTTGTACCGTTAACTGTTTCGCTCACAGTCAGCTCTGTGCCAGTCAACTGACGAAGGTCTCGGCCGCTCGACCCCTGTCATACGCAATAATCGAAAAAATAAAATAAACGAACGACTAAGTAGTCAAATTCATCTGTTTGGAAATAACAATTCAGAGGAAAATTCGTTCTGCTATTTAAAGGTCAATTTAATTTTGTAATGTAATGTAACGGTTTGTTCTAAATGGTCCTCGTTTGAGACAAAAAAGAAATCGCTTCTGGGAAAGTATAATTGGGTTTCATGAATTTGGTTATATTCTTTGTTTCATTTCGTAGAATATGATTTTTGCAAAAGGAATAGTATTAGCCCATAATTTTCGATTTTCCCAACGAGTCACACTGTAACAGGTCTGAGTGGAAAAAAAAATATTAGTTACAGTGTGACTGGTTGGGATTTTTATTTACAATTTTTCGCAACGAGACAGATACGTTACAGTGTGACTCTTTGGGAACAGACGAAAAAAAAATTGTCCTATCTAATAACAGTGTGATTAGTTGGGATTTGTATTCACAATTTTTCGCAACGAGTCACACTGTGACACTCTACAGTGTGACTCGATGGGAACAAACGGTAAAAAACTGTCCTATGTAGTAACAGTATGACTGGTTGGGATTTGTATTCATAATTTTTCTCAACGAGTCACACTGTGACTCGACGCGAAAAATTGTGAATAAAAATCCCAACCAGTCACACTGTAACTTATAATTTTTTTTCACTCAGACATGTTACAGTGTGACTCGTTGGGAACAAACGGTAAAAAGCTGTCCTATGTAGTAACAGTGTGACTGGTTGGGATTTGTATTCATAATTTTTCTCAACGATTCACATTGTGACATGATACAGTGTGACTCGTTGGGAATAATCGAAAATTTTTACAGTGCTGGGGCATAAACCCCTACTTTATGAGAGGGGTATCAACCTAGTCCTTGTTTATTCTTTTCACAAACCTGGATATACCCGGGAATCCTGCAAAAGCCAGTGATAAATAAAATATTCACGTGAAACCTAAACAAACAATAGCAGTAAGATCAAACGCGAGCAAACAGAAGCTGATATTCAAAGCCGTGAACTAACAGAACAAAAAGCAGCTAAACCTGGACAATTGTGTTCCGCGAGGGCGTTGTAGTTGACTCTTTTGCCACCACGAGTTTTGTTTGCAAATACTTTTGATCTTGGTAAAACGAAGAGGCTTTATTAGCACCGATTGTGTGTACTCGATTTTATCTGAATGTGTAAGGGCCGTCCTATTACACGTACGATAGGAAAGTAAAAGCACACGTGTGTGTACCTACTTATTGGTGTTCTAGTACAAAAATAAACTTTTAAAACTATTTAATGTTGGATGAGAATTAATCTGTTCCTAAGGAACCTAGTTGTCTAACGAAACGAGATTAACTTACGCAAGTTATTGAACGATTTCCCCATGTAAGTATATAGGGTAAATTAGTTAGTAATGTTTGTTTAGTTCTCCACAAACAAAGCCAATAACGACAATCGAAACTTTTCTTGTTTTGTGTAGTTGCGCAGCGAAAGTTGTGAGTGCCCGCACTCGAGAACACCCTACGTACTGACGTCATCTGTTAATGTGTAGCTATTTTTGTGCTTAACCATCAAGTCAAACTAGCAATTTAACCAGAAGAATCACTACATAGTATAAAACAAAGTCGCTTCCCGCTGTCTGTCTATCCCTACGTATGCTTAGATCTTTAAAACTACGCAATGGATTTTGATGCGGTTTTCAGTAATAATAGAGTGATTCAAGAGGAAGGTTTATGTATAAATATTGCACCTGTGCGAAGCCGGGGCAGATCGCTAGTTATCTCTAAAATCAGGAGTGTTCGCACGACTCTCGCTAGACAATCGGTAGGTGACCACAGACACTTGTGTGCTTTCACATCACGCTCTCTACCTTTGAACAGTTTGTTCCATTAGCTGACTAATTGGATGCCAATCCCAGCATTATTCGAATCTTCGGCACCACAAGACGAAATTGATAGTACCTATTATATAGGTCAGTTGGCAATGGTAGTTTGTTAATGTTGACTACGAATTTACGAATATACTCATTTTTTATGGGAGAGTGTAGTCTTAGGCAGAATGGAGGCAGTATTATGTTGGATAGTGTACAGGTCACATCGGGAGTTATTTTTGACTGTACGGACCTTGTAGAAACTAGAACCAATTTCCGTACGTTCAAGTGTTTTAGCAATATCTATTATTGGAATCAAATACATTATATAACAGCTCAGAATGTTGAATACTGAAAATCCTGATTTCGCACCAACACTTTTTCCAATTCCGTAAATCAGGTTTCGTTTCGTTTCGTTCGTAAAAAAGGGTTTGAGTATATGATTTTCACTTTAGCTTTCACATTGCCTTTAAAAAAATACACAGGTCCTGTATTAGGATACGCGTGAGATATGATATTTAGCGACAGTTGGTACGGGTAGCGATAAATGAAGCGATAGTAAAAAAAAAATACAGCTTTAGCGAGAATTTCATAAAAGTATGTAATTTAAACTTTAATTGTATTCTAAGCTGAAGTGGGACTGCACTGGCTACGTCTGCCGCTTGCCCAATGAGCTGTGGGCAAAAATAGCCACCTTCTGGAACCATGACACAGCCAGAAGGCATCGCGGCAGACCTCGTAGAAGATGGCGGGACGAACTGGACAAAATCAACGTCCAGTGGTCCACATTAGCCCTGGATGGAAACAACTGGAAGATATGGGGAGAGGCCTTTGCCCAACAGTGGGATGACGCAGGCTAACAATACCAGTAATTTTATTCACGTCACCAATGGAGAAACAATAAAAAATAATATCAAATATATAAAATAATATATCTGTCGGATCAGTTCATTAGTACCGACATAAAATGAATCGCAAGTCCGCTGGTGGTGACGTCACACGACCTACTTACAAGTCTACCCCCACCACAGCGTGGCTTCTACAGACCCCTGATGTTACAGCTCGAGGCGAGGAGGACATGGAGCGTCTGATCGCAGTGGAGTTGAGACTACCTGGAACTGAACCTGATTCATTATGCCCCGTGTAACTGTGTTAAATTGTAATGTCAAGTAATTTGTTAGTTTATTATAAACAGTGTATCGCACATACTGAGTTTTAATAGCACGAAACCCATGGTCCGCCCACATGATGTACGAGCCTAACGGAATAAATCCTGACAAATCCAATATATCTATCAATAAAAATGCCGACGAGTCTATTAACAAAATGTGAAAATACAGTACTAATCAACTGATATTGCTTTTCAAGGGCACTATAGACTTAAAACGCTCCTATCAATGATTTTTGTTTAATGGATTCGTAATTTTGGACGCCAGTAAAATAAAGGGTTTAAAGTTGGATATTGCGTTTGCCGACCAGCATGCATGCGACACACCGGGACGTTCACAACGTCAATATTTGATTTGACCCGAGCGTGTCAGGCATCGATGTTTTTCAATAGCGCTCGGAGAGCTTCCAGCCTATTTCAGCTATAATTGATATGGTTCGGATTTCAGCGTCATGTATCCAAAACTGTGGAAATGTGGATGAATTTGTTAAATAAGTTAAGCTGTTTGTTTCGATGGTGAGCTGGTATTTAAAGGAAAAGTTTGATAAGTTATGGGATCAGGCGTTACTTTGCGGAAAATACAAACTATTTAGGTTTAATTCCGCAAATAGATCCAGACTTGGATACATGATGCAGCACCACCTTCCCACCCGCAAAAATATGCACATGCAGGAAGTGCGAAAACTAGCTACTACATGCAACCAAACCAATAAAATCAATACGTATTTCACCCCCTCATATGGCCTTAAGAGATTTTGACTTGTCATTCGCGCCCGAGCAGTCGGCGAGTTTTTAGAATCGATCAAGGAGAAATATTAGCCTTAGTCTGACTGAATAAGATTTACGTAAGGAAATGTAATAAAAATAGTTCTCCATCGCCACGGGCTCAAATCCGACATTCCTTCCTCTGTCCTCTTCTTAGTCCGCTTTTCTTTAACAAGAAATTACTTTTGGTCTATGTATCCCTCTATAGCAGTGGCGAAGGTTCCACACAACACGATTCCTACCGGGTTCCCTTTGGAAACTGGCACAATCAGTATTCCATAGACAAATAATAAAATCACTTGAAAGTAAGTACTCCGGCTTACCTCTTAAAAAAATTGACATTTAAAATTACTGCTCTATAGTATGTAATTTGGAAGGGCAATTTTATCCCATAAATTATTATTTTCTTTTTTCCCCATTTTATTTTATCATATTATGTTGAACGGAACTCCTGATATTATAGGACACCACATCTCACTCGTTTATTTCACTATGCGTAGGTAATTAAAATGAGATATTTTAAAATTAATCAGTGCAGATGTACACGCAATCATTGTAAAATAAATAATGATTAAACGGCAGCACGCCCGCAGATACATATCAAATGGTAAATAGACATCAATCGTTTAATTAGAGCTAATAGCAATTACTACTATTTCTCATTTTATTAGCAAACTTGAATTCAGTTTGCGGTTTCATAAATGTGTTTGAATAGTGGAGTGACTTGTGTCATACCAAACATAAAGGTGCTCCCTCACCGGGAGCATTCGCCTGTAATGTAACAGTTCAGATTCACTTGTTTCCATACAAAATCGAATCTTGGACTGTTACATTACAGGCGAATACTCGCGGTGAGGGAGCACCATAACACAAATTTTAATTTCAATGACATCCACTATGTTTTAACGCGAGAATTTAAATGACGTACAATCTATAACTGCACTATACAGGAATATTTTTTAAGCCATAAAATCAATTTCAAAGTAAACATCTTTCGTTGACGATAACTTATTATTATTTGTACTAAGACTTATCAAAATAAAAAATTGATGTGTAAAAAAACTAATTTAAATTTAATTTGTCAAAGTTTGCGCACTGAATAAAAAGTATTCCTGTATAACAAACTCCTTGCACGAAATTTCTTCCTCAAATGATGAAATGAGTCTTCAAAGCACCAGCAAAGCCAAAGTAATAAGTTCCAATTTCGCTTGTCAAGAAAACTAAGAATAATAAGAAAATATCAGGAAAATTATGTTTAGTTTCTGTATAAATAAAGAAATATGTGTAACGGTAGAATAAGATGTAGAAAGTTTAACCGGAAGACAAAAGAAAGATATATTTGTTCCGGCTTCGTGGATGGGAGTTATTTGATGTCCGTAATCTCGAGACACCATTCTTTACTTAGGAACATCTAAACGCCACTTTATAAATGTTACGGTGTTCATAAAAAGTTTAAATGAATCTCAGTTTTAAGCTACAAATAAAATGTTTAGTTGCTTAGATGTTTATTTATTTATGTTGTTGTTGTTTTTTGTTGTTTATGTTGTTGTTGTTGTGTGATGTTATTTAATGTTTGATTACATTTTTCTTTAGCACTACTAGTAAGGAGCCTTTATAATGCAAGTGCATAGTTGAGTTACTTAAAAAAGTGAGCACAACATAACTTTGCACTATCTGTCATTTTGTCGATTCTTCCGTCAAAGAAATCCTTGTCTACGGTGGTCATGCTACGGGGGCAGCTCTATGTAATGTATCGAGTAGTCTTATTGTAATCACTCATTATTACTGAACATTTTTCAGCAAACTCCAAATTAAATAATCCTAAGAACAAGATATAAAGACAATACAATACCTACCTTAGTTGGCGTAAGGTAGATATTGATATCTTTTCTATATATTAAGCAAATAGGGTACATGTACAATTGCACACAAAACAGTCTCAGGAACCTAAAGTATCATCAACAGTATTAAACAGTCACATACCTGAAGCCATTTGATCCTGGTGATGTTCTCGTCGGTGACGGTGAGCGCTCTCCTCTCGCCCAACTTGTAAGACTCGTCATAATACATGTACTCAGTGAACGTCAACCCACTAGTAGTGTACTGCTGAGTAAAGTATATCGATATAGTGCCATTCACTATGTCGTGTTCTATTATCCATTTACACTTTATCGGGACGGGGAAAGGGTTGGGGAAGTTTGGTGTCGTTATCGTGCCCACGGGAGCCTTCAAGTGGCCGCCGCAGGTTTGTGGTCCCTGGTGTTCCCTGTGGCGCTGCTGCGCGTACGCATGCTCTGCAGCGATGCTGAGCAGAGCAATGCCGAGCATCACCAGCCTGGAACAACACAAACAATAGTTGTTATTGTACTTAATACCAATCCGCCACGGGTACACTTGGTGGGTGATCCTTGGCAGAGGAGAGGCGTGTATGACAACAGCTAGAACGTTAGACTGCAAGACTGCTCACAGTCGTACAGTGCGTCGACATTGTTTGATCACTCCTCAGTAATCTTCAATAGAAATCTACTAGAACTGTCTCTAATGCAAGTTTTTTTGTTAGCCTGTCAAGTGTAAATTAGAAAAAGTTTTCGTATATTTTTGGCAATGTGACGAAATTAGAGGTGACCGATATAAGATTGGCGGAAAACATAAGTTTTATGAAAGTTATTGCTTACTTTATTTGTCTTCGAACAATGTTGTGTTAGAGGTTTGCGCTGAAAGTGGTTCTGTTTTCAGAGATTTTGCGCGTAGTGCTGTTTTTTAAGGGTTTCGGAAGCTATGATTTGTATCAATTTGTTCTAATGGTATTAATTGCACATGTTTCTGAAGCTCCGTGCTTGATAATTCGACTTTACATTTTGCTGAAGAAATAATAAAAATGTCTTGTCTTACCTTTCAAAACTTTCATAAATTACAACAATTTAGCAACCGTAGTTTTCATCATCCTATTATTGGACTCTTATAGCTAATTTTACAGAATATGAATGATCAAAAGAGGTATAATAAAAGTGTGTAGTCTCTTTAACACGTCCGTGGTATATTTCAGCATTTCGTACGGGCGCGCGGCGCAGCGGTTAACGTGAATTGTTTTCAACTTTTATGACGGCTTGAAAATTTGATTTCAGGTACTGGATCTACGGCAACGTGTTCCAGTGTTACACTACAGGAATTGTGATCGTACTGTTGAAAAATGAAGATATTCAGTCTGTTATGTGTTGCTCATTCCTTTGTATTGAACGGCTGACATTCTTTCGATTCTTTTTCGTATCTAAATCAGCATCGTTTTTGGCAAAACAAAATCTTGTAAATCTTGTTTGCGTTACAGTTTGTTATCATTGCCGATCGCCTAAATATAAACAAACAGGAAGTTACCAATGTTTTGCGGAAAATACACTACGGAGATAAGGCCAAACCAAGTACCTAACTACAAGAAAAAGAGAAATAAGACTGAAGCGAAATTTTAAAACTTTAGGAAAGCAAAACGAGAGGACACCTAAACTCTCGAAGGATGTTTTTTTGTGGCAGACCGTTCCGACCGTTCCGTCGTGAGGGTTCGATCGTTATTAGGGTTTTTTGTATTTCTTACCAATACTCAGACACAGTCCCTGTGATGTACAGACACATTCAGTGGCAGATTGATGCTGAAACTTGAGCATATTTGGACGTAGTTAAGCAAACAGGATCCAATCCACAACATGGCCAATATTGACTTAGTGCACCAAACTGATGCTGAATATCGACACATGATCATTTGGGTTGGTCATAGGTTAGATCTTTGTTACTGGCTGATAGTATTTTTTGGCCATGTTGTGGATTGGATCCTTTTTGCTTAACTACGTCCATTTGTCTCCGCGACGGTACCCGAATAAACTCAGACTATTCAAGTAAATGGAACAGAAAATCTGTTTAGAGGATAGGACGTATTATTCCTAACACCTGTCGCTTTCGAATTTGAGCATATTATTATTTGTTGGTGTGTTTTAAAACAGGTGCGTTTAGTATTTTCCTGCTCACAGTTAAAATGATAATTTTGATAAAGTAAACTTTAGTAACAGGGTCTCACAGACACCAAAATGCTTTAGTGCAACAAATGAGCTAGAATAATTTCATTTTGGATTTAAATGGAACCTGAGTTGGAGATAAACATTAAACCGCAGACAGTCGTGATGAAGCGTGGCGTGTTTGTAAGTATTGTCCGTCTCCTTATTTCGCTGTTTTTCACCCTATCGTAAAGGGAGATAGATGTCTAACATGGCTATTGCAATAGCAGCTCTCTGAGTGACTTGCATGAGGTGGACGGTGTTTGGTGACAATCCAAGTTTCAGCCCCGTACATCCCGCAAATCGAAGTGAGCGACTGCTCGAACATGGGACACTTTAGGTTCATGGACACCCACTTAGACATCAGCACGCCGGACAGCTTATCGAAACTTGCAGTCAGACACAGTACATAGGTGCACCAGCAATCATTAATACGGCTTTGGTAACAAGTTAGTAAAAACAATTATTAGTGCATATATTATGTACTAGCTGTTGCCCGCGACTTCGTTCGCGTGGAAATTTTGTCGTGTATGCGTGTTCGATTCCCGGGTTGGGTAAAGTGTTGTTTGGTTATTCCATCAGGAACTATCAGTAGCAGCTACGGAGTCTGGATTTGTGCCCGATTGATGGCAATAGGCTCGCCCCCTATTACATGGGACTTCAACATAACTGGTGTAATGTGGGTGTACGATTAGGTACACATCTGTGCCTAACCCTTCGGGGATTACAGGCGGGATGTGTGTAAGAACTGAAGGCCTGATCAAAATGTGATAATGTGGGTGATGACTACAAACGGCGTGTTTTTGGGCGCTGTAATTCTGGGCCGCAGAGGTCTTAACGGCGTTGAGACGACGATATGGCTTAAAAACTGGAACATTATGGTGCCATACGACTTTTTTTTCAAAGTGAACAATCAAACGCCTTGTTGGGCGCTATTTCTTTATTTATTCTAATACCGTTTTGTATACAACATTAAATTAATTGTTTAATGACCGTGTGAGAAGCATGAAGCACCCAAAAGAATGCCTGCCACTTTTAAGGTTTTTCCTTGGAATTTGTTGACCGTCATTGTAAAAGCCAATTTTAAGGAAAATTGCAACTTCTTAAATTGAAATGGCTAGTTATTTGGAATAAAGGGTATGCGGGGAATTAAACCGCTCTCTCCTTTAGCCACTCCTGTAATAATGGTGACTGTTATAATATTACTGCCCAGCTCTGTGATACGAAGCCTGGTTCCATTGCATAGTCTGGGAGTTAACCCCAGGGAGTTGAGAAATTCAACGGGGTAGGCAGTACTATCATCATTAGCCATCACAGGGTCTATGAATGTCGATGCCGACGATCATATCATTTTTTTTTATTTGATTGACACACTCGTTCTTTGGCGACAGCACTACCCCTCACACAACCACCCTTCATTTTTTATATTAACAAATTTGGAAAAAAGTGCATGATGTGATGATGTGGATGGGCGTGCATCCTCTGTAGCCACTGGATGGGAAAATTCTTCGGAAAATAGAATTTTCCCATCTGCGCCCGATTCTAGACGACCTACTCCCATTTGCAGCAGCATATTCGCAAAGACACCTGCTTCGTGGTCGTTGTACAGCTGGACGCACATGTTGCAAGTAAGATGGATCTTTTCGATCCCAGACAACAGTGGCGACGCCTTGAGACATTTATTGAGGCGTTTATTTCATCCGCCGCTGTGCCCCTCTCAATAACTTGCAGTATCTGTCTAAAGTCGCCTGCGAGCAAAACGACAACGCCACCCATCAGCGCCTGGTTGCCGCGAAAGTCCTGCAAGCTGCGGTTCAACGCCTCTTATGCACTTTAAACTTGCACTGCTGCAAAAGGACTCTCCGGCCGCTGTAATGTTGCATGTTGAGGTATCTTCACTTGCAAGATTCAGCGGCAATATCAAAACGGAATGTGCAGTCCGGCCACCGATAAAAGTTGCAGCAATGTCCGAGGGAGCCACATCCACAGCTATGTGACCGCACGGTTAGCGCAGTGGCTGAGCGAATGGCTGCTGCGCTGCGTGTATCGGGTTCGATTCCCTCACGGATCACATTTTTGTATGGCCTACAGGGGCTACAGGTAGTGGTTCCGGGTCTGGCTGTTTGTGAGTTTAACTGTCTGTAAACACACCCACGATACAGGAGAAATTCCAAGTGTGGGCCTGGACTGGGGCAAAGTTAAAAAACAACTTTAAAGCTGTATATAGCGGTCCTTGAGGAGTTGGGCCAGCAGAAGATTCAGCACAAATGCAATGTGACGGCACAGTTGGCGCAGCGGCTGAGCGATTGACTGCAGTGCTGCGTGTCGCGGGTTCGATTCCCGCACGGAACAAATTTACAACGTCGTTGGTTTTATCTAATTTTATTTTTTGTTTTTATTTTAAAGTTTTTAGAGATTTTTTTTCGGCCACTGAAAACTGGTCAATTAATATTTGTTAATTTATGATTACCTAACTGTCTTTGAATGGTTAAAAAAAACCAAAAGCATATTAATCTACTTTATAATGATTTGAAAATCATAAAGCATTAGAAAAAAACATTCGAAATTGCGAAACCTGGTTTACAGGGAGGTCTGTGAACCGTCAGCCTACCTCGCTACGCTTCGATGACAAATGGGCTAAAATAGCCGTTCTTTTCTAATGCATTGTTTGACAGTAATTGCCAGTTGGCAACCAGTTGCGGAATATGGACATAATTATTAGCACGATAATCTATCTCTGTGCCAAATATCATCTACATCCGTTCAGCCGTTCTGGCGTGATTGAGTTACAAACATCCGTCCATCCATCCAAACTTTCGCATTTATAATAGAAGTAAGATACAAAAGACAGATATGATAAAGATACCTAAATATTTTTCAAGTAACGAATTACGTGTTTTTTTAACAATCAAGACGCATCAGAAATCATACATTACAATCATCCACCCTCCAACAAAGACAAAAAAGACGAATTTATTTTTGTTACCTAACAATAATAGACCTAACCGTAAATAATAGTTGTGCAAAACTAAGAACAACGACACAACAAAATAGTTTCAAATTAATTTAAATAACTGCTATTATTTTTATTGGGAGCGATAGGTGAAATTGAAAACATCGAGTCTGACAGCAACTGTGGACAGCACACAACGACGTTGTCAGTTCAGAACACCATCGAACGGCCAGATTCAAACATGAGGAAAGAGATTTCACCAATGATTTAACTTTATTCATAAGAATTTATTATATTATACATAAAAAAGAGAAAATAAATAATAATAATCTCTATCAAAAAAAATACAATCAATTACAAGTATAATAATTTTACTGGGGATCGAACTTGCGACGTGATGCACGTAAAGCGGTCATGAAACCGTTTCTCTATTTGCTTCGCTGACATATACTTCGAAATAGACGTTGTTACGCATATCATGACTGAAACGATAAACAATTGAATAATACTGACATAATGCAGTATTGCTCATCCCCTTCAGCAAATAGCGTGATAATATATAGCCTAACATTTGAAGAAGCCTATTACAGACATTTGTGCAAAATTTGAACAGGATCTATGCAGTAGTTTTTGCGCCAGGTCGGAACATCGGACCGGATTTTAACGATTTTATTATATGTAGAGACTTCCCCATTTATGTATTTATTTGGTCTAAGAACTTAAAAGATTTCCCTAATGTTATTTATTCAGCGTACCGTTTTCTGCAAATATTGAAACTCCGATATGTATTGTGAATTTTACTATTCAAAATAATTTGAATTAATTGGCATCGTACCTACGTTTTAATTAAATTTTTTCTCTATAGAAATAAGAACTTATAATCAACCTGATTTTGGGATTCGTGTTTCAGGTTCGCCTGCTTTATAGCAAAGAGTATAGGTATGGTTGGAAACAAAAACAACGTTTCGTTGTGAGAATAAATCCGTTTTGATTTTATAGAGCTTTGTTTCCCCATCGTCTGTCACTACACACGACTGCTAAAAGGTCAGTCTCGAGGGACTGACGTACGTTTGTTAACTCAATGGTCGAGTTCACGAAGGTAAACGATTGTTCACAAACTCGACGTATTGATGGTGCTTCGTGGTGGGGGATTTGATTATGTGTAGGACGGTGAAAAGTGAAAAATAAAATACAAGTTGATAAAACACCCATTAATTTATGTATTCAAAGTAAGCTGAAAATGATGGAACATTAATTAAATACCGTTACATAAATCAGTTGTAGGTAATCGTAGTGATTGCGAAATGTGTTGTTCTATAAAATAATTATAATTTATTTACTACACTCATCCCAAATTATTCTTACAGGGAATCAGTATCATTTTGTAAGCACTCTGTTTTTAGTATTAATAGCAATACGTAGGCCTTTCAGGTCGAAATATTATGGATTTTCCTTCTACAAAAATTTTCAAGAAATATGAGTATTAATGAGAATTCCCCCTTCGACAACTATCAAGCAGGCCCGAGCGGCCTATAATATATTGGCTGTTATTTTTGGTTGACATTTATCTATGTGTTTTCTCTAGATAAGTTGTAGGTAACATGATTTTAAAAATGAAACACTGATCCCAGACACAGCTTTGAGACCTACTGTCTCTTTAAACTAGGCTAGGCTAGGCTTTGTAGATTCCCAGCTGCTTGTTAACTTTTTATTTTGTTCTACATTTTTTGTGTAGTAAGCAACGACTTATTGTCGGGCCTACGCTGTCCCCCCATACTTAAGTACAAATGCTGTATCCATAAAACATTGTAACACCAAATGATTTAAAAAGAGTAACCATGGAGTTTCTTGCCGGTTCTTCTCCATAGGAAACGACCAACCCGAACCGTGCACCTTTTTGTCGACGTTTTATAAGTGCCCATCGAGGCCTATGTGAAATAAAATATTTTGATTTTAATTTTGAAAACAAACCATATCATTTTATTTGTACTACATTTATTGCGTGCTCTGTTGTTCATACATTACAGTTAACCCGATCACCTTTTCTCTGTGTTCACATTACTTAGTTTCCCTTGAGATATAAGGTGATCCATTCTACTTCCATCTCTAGAGGGTTTTGTCTTTGCATAAATAAAACAGAGATTTTAGTTTCTAGTTTCTATCTCACGTTAAGTTATTATTCAGTAAGTGTGTTCACAAACCTTTTCATTTTGCAGATCATAGTGCTACCCCCTTTAACTGAAAGCGATATTTATATTCTGTGAATACGTCGAAGATTTCAATAAAACAAAAACAAGGCGTGATTTAACTCGTCCACAATGATCGCTTGTGTTACTTTAGAGGCCTGGCCCACGGCGACTTTTTGTAGCGATGCTGTCGCGCATGTGTATCGATACAGCCGCGGTGCTCTCGCTGGTTGTGTACCTTCGCCCAATTCTGTATCGCTACTATCGCGCTGCATAAGCGCGTTTACAAAACGTGCGACAGCGTCGCTACAAAAAGTCGCCGTGGGCGAGGGGCTTTACTTACACCTGGTCATGTTAAAACCCGTCGGAAAACATTAAGGAGACCGTAGTTTTCCTACTATTTTCCTGTTTCAGCAAACTTTTTTATCCTTTTCCATTTCCAGCTTTTTATGCCTCGAATAGAACCTTACATTCTTGAGCTACACACATGGACACAATATAGCTCGAGTAAGTGAATGACCTCGCTCGACGGTATGTACCACAATGAACATCCGACGGTAGGGAAGTGCGTCCGTTTTTTAAACCACATAAAAGAAAAAACTGAGTTGTGTGGAAAAAATACAGAGCCTGCTTTAAAAAAATAAACGGATTTTTTATGGCATTTTATATGGCTACTAGCTTACGCCCGCGGCTTCGCCCGCGTGGAGTTAGGGAATTTCCCACGGGATCTTACTTCTGGGATAATAAGTAATCTATGTATCTATCTATAATACATACATAGATTTACATGTACTTGCTTATAACTTGCAATTATTAGTTTAAAGTTATATCAATTCAATTAAATACGTGAAATATTGATACCTTGGTTTGAGATTGGACATCGGATTTAATGGATTTTATCTAAAGAGTATGTACACAAATTTTCAAGTCAATCGACCCCGAGAGTAAAAAGTTTCACAGAAAATTCAACACCCCATTTCACTCTCTAAGGGATAGGAATTTCGAAAAACTGATACTCACTCTTCACAAAGAATACACCCTCCAATTTTTATATCTCTGAGACCCGCAGTTTTTTGCTGTGCTTTGGTTTATCAGTCAGCCAGTCAGGACATGGAATTTTAAATTGGGGGACGATTTTGGAAAAACTGTGATACACGTAACTCATCATTTTAACTGAAGTATACATATACTTCAGTTAAAATGATGAGTTACACACAGACACATTTTCAAGTCAATCGACTCAGAGAATAAAAGTTTCATAGAAAATTCAACACCTCATTTCACCCTCTTAGGGGTGGTATTTCGAAAAACCCTTTCTTAGTGGATACCTACTCTTTACAAAGAGTACACTGTCCAAATTTCATGTCTCTAGGACCAGTGGTTTGGGCTGTAGTAGTGAAGTATATGTACACACATTTTCAAGTCAATCGACTCAGAGAATAAAAAGTTTCATAGAAAATTCAACACCCCATTTCACCCTATTAGGGGTGGAATTTCAAAAAAACCCTTTCTTAGTGGGTATTCATTCTCTACAAAGAATACATTCTCCAAATTTCATGTGTCTAGGACCAGCGGTTTGGGCTGTGCGTTGGTATATAAGTCAGCCAGACAGGACATGGAATTTTAAATTGGGGGATGATTTTGGAAAAACTGTGATACACGTATCTCATCATTTTAACTAAAGTATATGTAAACACATTTTCAAGTCAATCGACTCAGAGAATAAAAAGTGTCATAGAAAATTCAACACCCCATTTCACCCTCTTAGGGGTGGAATTTCAAAAAAACCCTTTCTTAGTGGATATTCATTCTCCACAAAGAATACATTCTCCAAATTTCATGGCTCTAGGACCAGCGGTTTGGGCTGTGCGTTGGTATATCAGTCAGCCAGTCAGGACATGGAATTTTAAATTGGGGGATGATTTTGGAAAAACTGTGATACACATATCTCATCATTTTAACTAAAGTATATGTAGACACATTTTCAAGTCAATCGACTCAGAGAATAAAAAGTTTCATAGAAAATTCAACACCCCATTTCATCCTCTTAGGGGTAGAATTTCGAAAAACCCTTTCTTAGTGGATACCTACTCTTTACAAAGAGTACATTGTCCAAATTTCATGTCTCTAGGACCAGTGGTTTGGGCTGTGCGTTGATATATAAGTCAGTCAGTCAGTCAGTCAGTCAGTCAGTCAATCAGTCAGTCAGTCAGGACTTTGAATTTTATATGTATAGATAGAAGATGGGTGAAAGCATTCATCCGGAATATAATATAGTAGCGTGATATTAGTGTAAAACCCAAACTCAAGGACACGTTTGTAAGTCGCTTATAAAACTTAATGGCCAAAATGTTCAGTGTAGGGTCAAAAGAAAATGCGGTAAACTGCTGAATATTAATTTCGGACGAAGAAGCCACGTAAATCTTTTTTACTGGCAGTTTTTCTATTGGCAATCCACAGCTTCAATTCACACATGAGTACTAAATTCTTCGTTGGCCTTTGCTTTACAGATTTGAATACTTGGTATTATTTCTGCTAATAACATATTTGTAGTAACGAGATGTGCGGATTAACTGGCTACTGGTAATGAAGCAGCATAGTTTAGACGAGGTTAATGATGGTATGCCTTCCATCTTTTACAACATAGAAGTCCGCTAAGGGCCTGCAGATTCGGACGCGACCACTGAAGCTGGTCGCATGCCAGAGGGTCATGGCTATCCGGATGATCCGAGGATACCGTACGATCGCCGGCGAATCGGCCAACCTCCTTGCCGGATTGCTGCCCTGGGATCTGGAGGCGACTGCCCTCCAGCGCGTTTATGAGTGGCGCGTGGAGGCGCAGCGCCGGGGCGAATCCCTGCTACCTCGACAAGTCGAGGCGCGGCGGGAAGAGCTCCGGCGCGATCTCAGGGCAGTATGGAGGGAACGACTGTCGCAACCGAGGTCCGGGCACGCCGCAATCGCGGCGGTAAGACCCCTCTTTGAGGAGTGGCTGGATAGGCGTCACGGCGTCCTGACCTACCGCGTGACGCAGGTCCTCACCGGACACGGAAGTTTCGGGAGGTACCTGTGTCATATGGGAAAGGAGGAAACGCCTGGGTGTCACCACTGCGAGGACCGCCCGGAGGACACGGTGGAGCATACGGTGCAGGACTGCCCCGCTTGGGCAGAGCACCGCCGTGTCTTCACGGCGGCGATAGGCGGAGACCTCTCGCGCCCGGCATTGGTCGAGGCCATGCTGCGGGACGAGACGGAGTGGGAAGCGGTCGCCTCCTTCTGCGAAGCAGTCATGCTCGCGAAGGAGGAGGCGGGCCGCGTGAGGGAGAGGACAGCGTCCTCCCTCCACACCAGCCGCAGTGGTAGACGCCCACGGCGCCGGACGTCAGCAAACGATCTCCGGCCACCGTAGACGCGGGCATGCGGGCGGCGAGTAATGGGCGACTCGCTGTCCGACCATGGACCATGTTCGGGTCGACGGCGCGTTGTGTTCCACGCGCACCTCAAAGAGTGTCAGCATAATGACGGGGCCCCCCTCTAGAGGGCCAAAGCCTGCCGGGGTCGCGGGACTCATAGAATTACCGTGACCCTGGAACATAAAGGGCTACTGAAGGACACCGTGGATTTTAGTCAGTACAAGTCTGACAGTCCCTCCCGCTCTGCCCTGGGTGGGAGGACTCATTTGATGATATTACCAAGTTAAAAAAAAAAAAAAAAAAAAGGGCCTGCAGTTGATGTGTGTTAGGTTGCCTTTTCATTTATATTTTACTGAACAAAACATTTCTGATCCGAAAACATCGATTACACAGCTTTCATAAAAAATGCTGTATTTAATAGATAACCAGTTTAATAGTCGGATCATCATCATAATCATCATCTACCATCCTTTTCTCAACTATGTTGGGGTCGGATTCCAGTCATGATCGCATCAAGATCTAAATTAATTCAATAATCAACCGTAATTGGTGTTACATTATATTATATTATATTATTACATTATATCTGTAGAGACTTGCAATATCCACTGCATGCGTTGCCGATGTAAGCGAGGCGAGCGGCTGTGAGGCTCATTCAATTGCGCCAGACGTTTAGGGTCACAGCAAGCAGTTTTGACTTCACTGATTTCGAGATGACAGCATTTGCGTGCAATCATATATTTTAGTGAGTTTTTACTGATTTTCTGTGAGTCAAAACTTGTACAGTCACGAGCAGCAATATCTAAACACTTAACAACCTTTAAAAGTGTTTTTCTCCTACTGTTCTGATTAAAAAATCATGTTGTTACGAATATATTATTTTGGTACTCACATTTTATGAAAAAGATTCTATTTCCAAGTTACAATCGTTATTTCTCGCGAAAATTGCTTTTAACTTTAGGAAAGTGATAAACATATTGGATCCGCTGGATGCGAGACGCACGGGACCGGTCAATGTGGTGACATTTGGGGGAGGCCTATGTCCAGCAGTGGACGTCTTTCGGCTGAAATGATGATGATGATGATACATATTGGTGCTCGTGACTGTACCTACGAATACCATACATAGATTAACGAGGCTTTACCTAATTAAACATGAAAGTGCATGAAGCCGGGGTTCCACCAATCACGTTATAATTACCAATTATGAAGAACAGCGAGACCAAGAGAATAATTAATGAACCGCTGCCTCTGTGATCGCCTCCAACGAGGAAACACATTAATTTTAATTATGAGTTGAGCCTCCTTTAATTATGTACAAAATAACTTTAGTAACAGTAAATTAATCAATTACATATTATCACTGTTTGTATACTTAGTGGAAACATTAATTACACACTAAAAAGCTACTAACTACCAGGGGAACATCCATCAGGACTGAGTTTCTAACTGTGCTCATATTTTAAACATCAGCAGTGGTTCTCTTGATCTTGTAAATCCTTGTGGATAACGAGTACTGTGGAATTATTAACATTGTGGTGGGAGCTAATCAGCTAACCTTGCGTGCTCAGCCTCTTAGTGGTATCTCAGTTATCTCGACGAGCTCCGAATATATTGTACAAGAGGACGCTGAGCAGTTCGGTTTAGTTATAAATTTAAGATGTAGGTGTTCTGCATGAGATAGTAGCTCAGGTAAATGTGTGGGGCTGATAAACATTAACTAAGTGTAACCACACTCAATCTACGTCAATTTATTCATGAAGCTCGTAGGGGTTTGTTTTGATCCTAAATTCAATTTTGCAGTAATTTCGACAAGTAGTTCAAAACTATCATGAAACTTTGAAAGCTACATTACCAATGGCCCTTGTTGTTGATTTTAATTCGGATCTTTCGTCTTAGTTTTATGTTTTCATAAGATAGAAAATACCTTTCAAAACATTCACACCAATCAGTCACTCAACATTTCATTTTCTTATTAAGAAAGATAAGATAAGATAATTCTAGCAATATAATATCTCCAAAAACAATATACAATACCAAAACTAATACGATGAGTGGTGACATTTTATGTCAGGAGCGCGTCGTGGAGCGAATATGTCGATGTCGAGACGATAAATCTTGTTTCAACATGCGGGCGCTGCCAGTCATATTGTCGTGAATATAATAATAAATCTTCTTCGAATCATGTGGAATTACTGAGCTGATCTGAAACGTTATTTGAGGTTTTTGTAATGGAATGAAACATGTTACAAGATGAGCAGGTTTTGTCCAAGATGTATTATGATGATGATGATCATGATGATGTGTGTGGTTGCGTGTGTGTGTGTTGTTGTGGTTTTGTTTGCGTTGTTTCTAAGACGTAATTAGATAACTAGTAATTAATGTTTCAATAGGAGAATGTCTCTATGTTGCTATTATTTTTATTTAACGAAAATACATAATTAACTTCCAAATAATAATTTACGGTTCAATTATATCTGAATATGTTGGTTTATTTAACGGACTGATTATATTAAATTACTTTTCGAGCTACTAAATAAAGCCAGTTATTTTGTTTATAAAATTAAATAAAGTACGTAACTAAAATTCACTGGGGACAACAAACACTAAATAATTACACTTTAATTATTTAGAGTTGTGATTTATTTATTTTAGTTACTCTTGAATAAAGTTAGTCTGCAGGTTGAAAATAATAATAATAATAAATTGTTTATTTCAGATTCATCCTGAGATTTCATCCATATTTGTAAGTAGAATTGCGAGTTACAAGAGGACAGAATTTTCATAAATGAAATTCCTGTTCAATTTAAAGTACATTCATTAAAGAACAAAATATTTGATATTTTACTAAGGAGCTGCAGTATAGAGTTTGAAGTGTTGATACATTACATAATGCCGTGTAGCATGTCTTTTGTGCGAGGGAGTCGCTATGTTCAGTGAAGAAACCCAATATGGTCGAGAAATCAATTTTAGTATTGCGCAATAGCTTGTTTTGTATTGCATTGTAAAGCTGTTGCGTTTGATTGAATTTACGCTTTGCCAAGGTGAATTTAACTAGAATAAAAAATATCAACGTTCTCCACTGATTCATGAATTAGAACAGGCACGCTTTTATTTACTACTCGAATACATCCATAGACTTACCTACAATTGATTATTCCTACCTTAAAATATATTCGTGGAACACTCTGTGACAAAACTACCGTCTCCAAGAAGCTAGGTAGCCATCTATCCATAGAAGCCTAATCAATTATTGCTACCACGCATATACAGCGAAGTACTTACTATTCATTCATTCATTGTCCATTGCGTCTCTCCCTCACGTTAATGCAATTAGAGTCCTTAATACCGAGTAATGTTTGCATCGCTGTCCAAGTTATCCTTACAGCCTCTCTGATTAGGTACGCGCTCCGGCATCGGCAATTTGATAAGCTCAGTGACGTCACTGAGCCACGGACGTGAAGTTTGCTCAGCAGAGTTCCGGATAATTGAGGAAAATGTATGAACGACGAAGAAAACGGATCCAATTAATTATGACGACAGGAATGCTGTATATCAATCAGCGTACCCATTGTTTAGTATATTTAGTAGTTTAATCAAGGACTCTGTGCTGATTAGGACGAAAACGCTAACTGTAACTCGTTTTATTTCTCTTTATAGCATTCTGCAACAGGACGGTTTTAGTAATAAGTAAAAAAAGCTTGCAGAGACACCTGTTACCGCTTTTAATAATGAATATCACCATTTCGATCGTCGAAGTCAAGACTGGCACTGAGCGAAATTAATTAGCGCAAGTAGTATCATTGTAGATAGTTAAAATTAAATTGCAGTCAATTCTGAAGTACCTATGATATAAAAAATATTTCGTAGAAAGTGTGGCGTATTGTGTCACACCACTATTTTATAGTTTAATTGTCAACACTAAAGTTACCGGTAAAAAGATATATCCACTGCCGCCATATTGTAAATAGACACTTGGTCTTTTTTTTTTTTTTCGGACGGCATTGGTCTCACGACTCGACTCAATGTGTAGCTCTACCCAACATAAGTACGACTGAAGATTAAACTGTTGTTCCTGTATCCACGAGTTTTATTTAAGAGAGTGGGTCTCGAAGTACGACCCATACCTCCTAAAAAGTATCGCCATGTTAACAATGACGCTCTGTAGCATTCCAGAGACGGAACGGATAAGGGAGACCCTTATCCGTTCCGTCTCTGGTTCCGTTATTAGTAAAACTGCCAGCTTATTTAAACAAAGGATTGAATATTCGATTCATTTTTACTCCTAGAACTCAGTCAAAATGTCGGAATAACGGTTTTATTCAAGAATGTTGGTAAAGCGCAGAGCTAATATTTTAAAAGCTAGAATAGTAAGCTTCTTTTACAGAGATAAATTTCGTGCTTTCTGAATATGAACAAGTCATAAAACATGTTACATGTGGAACCGAGAGAATAAAATAACGATAGAAGCTCGGCCAGAGCTCGTGCATAACTTATTCCTATTGACACCATGATGTTGTAACTACTGAGACTTTCCTCATTTTCACACATGGGTACAGCGGTATTTTCACGCTGAAATCAAGACGCCTGGGTCTGTCAATTCGTTAAATATATTACTTTTACTTTGCGATGCAATTATTAACACTACATTCAAGACATAATTATCTTTAGTCATGTGTATACGAATTGTCTTTTTTTAGTTTTATCCTAGAATTATCAAAGACGAAAATTGGTGTTACTAATTGACCATTGTCATTATTTAGGTGTGCTATTCTCTTCTTGCCATATTCTTGATTCTTGATTGTGTTCTGGCGTGAATATCCAATCGTGTTAACAAACATTACATGTTAGGTAACATCACAGAAGTATGTAGTTCCTACTTATTTGGAACAACAAATTAAAAAGAGACGCTCTGAAATGTCACAAAACAACGTATAGTTATGTTAAAAAAACTATTGGTTTTATTAAAGTAGATGTAGATATTGTAAGCGACAACACAATTCTTGAATAGGAAACAGTAATACTGCACATTTTACAAAACTTTAACAGTTCTCTTGTATGAGTCACAAAAGCAGATGGAAACTACACCCAAGCGTATCGTGTTGACAATTTGTAAATACAGTTCTAAAAGAACATTATCCACATGAATTATCCGTTTAAAATGGAAGGAGCGGAACATTCTGTTTATCTTTTAAGCCAATGCAACATTTCTTTACTTATTTTCCCCTTAAATTTTCATCTCTATAATTAAAAATTTTTTTGGCAAAGAAATAAGTCCTCAGTGAGTTGAACGCGATTAATTAATTAATTAATTAATTAATTAATAACTTAATAAAATTGCTTTTTAATTTTATTCAGAATCTCATTAATCTATGGAATCTTGCGATGGAAATATTAATTGAATTGAGAGATTTTAATCAACGTTGGCTCAGAAATTCTAATTTTTCGTTTCCAATGCCCAGGAAATCATCAAATACGTAAGTTTACAAGTAGACAATTCCACTTAGGTAAAGTGAACCAAAGAGACTGTTTCGTTACAACCTCTTTGCTTGCTTTTCGACTGCAACGTTCCGAAGGCCGCTTTCAGAATTCAAATTTGGAACTCCGAGACAAATGTAAAACAAACATTCATACGGCCTGTCAGAAAAAAACAAAAAATCAGTACAACTCTCATCTCTGAACTGAACGCTACGTACGTCTCATAAAATTAAGAAACTTCCTATTTAATTTGTGTGTGTTGTGACATAAATCCCGTTGGACAAGCTATAGAACAAGCGGACAGAACGCAAGTAACTTGGAGATAAGAATTTCCTTTCTCTAGGCGAGCGTTCAGTAGATACAATGACAGATTTCTTTTCACTATCTGTCATTTTGTCGATTCTTCCGTCAAAGAAATCCTTGTCTACGGTGGTCATGCTACGGGGGCTGATCGTTGCAGCCCCTTCGAAAAGTATTCTTAGGCAGCCCCCAAACGTGTGGAGGTATAGTTCCTCGCACAGAGACAGTAAGTACTCAGGTTTCTAGTACAGCAGTAACCTAAAACTTCCTTTCAAAGTGAATATTAAAATCTAGATCTGTGCGTTGTTGTGCTCCGTCATTAATTAATGTCAGTAGAAACTCAAACAAAAAGTCAAATTAACAGAAGCGGCTCCGGGCACAGTTGATAAAGTTTTCGTTGATAAACTTACAAAGGAACAGTACTTAGCACTGGCATTTAATTGCTTCTTAATTAAAATAATTAGTTCCAGGCCATGCGGCTTAAAAGCATTGTTAAATTAACTTCATTTGGGCCAACTCGAATTTGAATACATACCTTTAACAAACATTACGTCAGTCATCATCACCTAGCCTTTTTTATAACAATGTTGGGGTCGGCTTCCAGTCCAACCGGATGCAGCTGAATACTACTGTTTTACATGGAGTGACTGCCTATCTGACCTCCACAAACGAGTTAGTACTGGGTAATACGATACCCCTTGGTAAGACTGGTTATCAGAGTTTTGGGCCACTGACTACCTGTAACGACTGTCAAAGATCTACAAATGACAGCCGGGACCAACGGCTTAACTTGCTTTCCGAGACACGGACGAAACTCGGTATGAAATGAGTGGTCACCCATCCAAGGACCCATCTAGGAAAGCGCGGCTTAACCTGAAGATCGACCCAAGTGGCTGCTATTATTTAGCCACGAGCTCCTAAAAATTACGTTAGTCTTGAGAAAAAAAATCAAAAATCACCGGTTGAAAAAGTACCACACAGTCAAAAACAAAAAAAAACAAGAAATAGTTTTTTTTTTTAAAAAAAAAAACTTGCCCCACACTAGGAATTTCTCCTGTATCGTGGGTGCGTTTTACAGACATTTAAACTCACATACACAAACAGCCCGACCCGGACAACTACCTGTAGATCATACAAATATTTGTTCCGTGCGGGGATCGAACCCGCGACATGCAGCGCAGCAGCCAATCGCTCAGCAACTGTGCCGTCAAACTAAGGATCTCGCCAAAACGGAAAATCTCGTGAATATTATTGTGTTAAGAGATTTAAATCTTGGCGTGCATTAAAAATAGCATTGTGACAGTTGTGGCAGTCGTAGTCGTGCGACTTATCTTCCTTCAAAGCTTGAGCCACCGTCTATGACGTCACAATTCTTCGTCACCGTTTCCCGCACGCTTTCGCTTTGTCCCGAGACCGGGCAATGCGGCTTTTGATATGCTAATCTTGCTCGACGATGATATTCCTTTATAAATGTTTAGTTTCAGAGTAATCGCGGTTATGATTCAATAAGCTGCTGGCCTCATTATAGACCTGGTTACTGGATGATAAAAATAGAAAATGCTAACATTAGTTACCATTTCATGTGCACTCTGATCGTATTAAGTGTTCAATTACCATGTGTGGTTATTTTTTGTGACGGACACATTAGCTGAGCGATTGACTGCTGCGTTGCGTGTCGCGGGTTCGATCCCCGCACAGAATAAATATTTGCAGAAAGTTGTTCCGGGTCTGGCTGTTTGTGTATGTGAGTTAAATTTTTTAAAAAGCATCATCGATACACAGACTGCGACATACAGATAACCTAGCCATGACTTACAAATTTCATCGACGTAGCTCACTTAATTACTGAAAATAATTATTATTCATCTTTTATAGCTTGCCCAGGCTTTAAACATTTATTATGTATTAGACAATTTATTCATTAGTAGACCATTAAAGTTCTCTTTTATAAAGGTAAGAGCATTAACAAGAAGCTTAATAAACAATAAAGCTTTCCCGTAATTAAGGTCATAAATTATTATAATTTATATTCCAGAGAGCAAGACCTTGATAATTGAAATAACGACGTCATGTTTCAATGAGATACTTCTCCATTTTCTATAATTATTTTGTGGAAAATTCAATTAGTAGGATTCGCGTTATAATTTTTAAGGCACTCCGCATTATGCCTATAATGTAACAGTTCAGATTCACTTATTTCTGTACAAAATCTAATGTTTGATTGTTAGAAAACATACGAATGGTCACGGTGAGGGAGCACCGTAAGACAACTATGTAGCCTAATTAGTTGAACGCTAAAAAATACTAATATTTGTCTATGGCACAAGCGCTGTCACTTCACTAACAGCTGTGTCAACGGAGCTGTGTCCTGGGACACCGCTTCATCCGCTCATCACCAGCCTTCCTCATTAAACCCCGACCTAGAGTACTGTATTGTATTTTCACTGTTAATCTATGTCCTGGTAGCCACGTCCTATTTTGTTGTAATTATTATCTCTTGACGTGGCTGCCAGCCATGTAATTCTTCGTCGTTATAATTGCAGTGAATTCAATTTCATAGGAATTTATATAGCGAAGTTTAAGTATAATTCTACTGAGACCTGAGCACAGAATGTCATCGAACATGAATCTGATCACAGATTTTACGACTACCCGCAACTTATACACAACCGGAAATTACCCGGCGCTTGACCGCACAGAGGGATTGCGGATGTGTATAGAGAAACCTGCCAAGTGATGAATCTTGAATGCTTTAGACCCTTCCTACTGTTGCTATGTTGCTTGGATCAAAGTGTTCATGTTTGTGGAAGCCGTTATAACGTTTAACGTTCTATTAAATTAGCCATAGAAATCAGTGAAGTCTGAAACCAATGGTGGTCAGAGCACCGAATTGTGTGTGGTGGTATTTCCCCTGTTTTGATTATATCTGCAAAACTGTTTCAACTGGAGGGAGTTGTTAAGAGTTTTTGACTACCATTTTTGCTTACCAAAAACGTCTACTAGTTTGGTTATTTTTCAACATAAACATTTTACAATAAACATTTTTTTTTTTTTCACAACTTCTGGTTTGCCTCGGCTCTGTACGGCTTAGAGGCTATAAAATGTTTATGTTGAAAAATAACCAAACTAGTAGATAGTTTGGTTATTTTTCAACATAAACATTTTACAATAAACATTTTTTTTTTTTTTTCAAAACTTCTGGTTTGCCTCGGCTCTGTACGGCTTAGAGGCCGGGCGGCGTGGTCAACCGAAGCCTGCGTGTTGCCAAAAAGTCGGCTTTTGGAAGAGCGTAATGTAAAAGTTGCGTGGGAAGTATTTGTCCAACAATATTGTTTGTTCTGTGGTTCTTCAGCTAGTTGTCTATTATTAGAACTTTTAGATTGCCAGATTAGCTGCTATCAGCATATTTCATGTTTTTGGCAGTAATGTAGAACTTATTAAAAACTTTTTCTATTAGATAACTCTCAAGATAAGCCCTGATGTTTTAATAAAACTTATGCAAAGATATAATAAATTAATAAAGTTATAACAACGTACTCGTAAATATCTCATGACGGATCTAGAATAAACTGGATCTTTCGTATAATTTAGTGATGAGAAACATTGAGTAAGCTTATTTGGGAGACGTTGAACGATTGTCACGAGCGGTCAAACGTTTCACGTTAACAGCTATTTACAATTAGGAGGAATATAACACAATGTTTTCCTAAAATAGATTTTCGAAATTAAGCTAATTGGCGGACTATATTCATATTTAAAGTGTGTAAGTGTGACTATATTCATATTTGAAGTGAACGAATGCGCACTCAACTTTATCATAATTTTCAAAGCATGGAATATTCCATATTTATAACGTCAAGTATATGTCGGATTTTCAGGATTTATTCCGATAGGCTCGTACATCATGTGGGCAGAAGATGGGCTTCGTGCAATAATCACGGCTCTGTAGAAGCACGCTGTGGTGTCGGTAGACTTGCAAGTAGGTCGCGTGATGTCACCACTGGCGTACTTGCGATTCATTGTATATCCTTACCAATGAACGGATCCGACATACAGATAGTGATAAATGATAAAATAATCAGCCACGTTTAATTTTATATCTTATTTAGTGCTTAATTCTCTGGTGTTTTATTATAATAGACTACCAACCTTACTAAGGTTGGTTCTGATTTAGTAGCCAATTAAGCTGTGGAGTTTATATAACGAGATTATTAATTGCATCTAATAGATGTCTAACGAAGCGTGTATACATGCCTCTCGTTCTTACTTTTAGAACCGCTAACTTATTTGTAACTTACAAAAGGTCTACATGAACTTAGTTCGAGTAATATTTCACCCAAAAAGCGAATAAATTTCTGCTGTCGCATAACTTCGGGTTTTAATTAGGCCATCTCAAAGAGAATAGGTGTCAACAGTCACCTTGACTCTGCTATTTATCTTGCAAAATATTGTGACTGTAATTAGAAACTTTGCGAATTTGAGACGGTTCTGATTCACGGCCAGATCTTAAAATTCTGACGTGTACTTCTAAACCTAAACTTAAGCATAGCATAATTAGCCTATATTGTTCCCACTGCTGGAACACAGGCCTCCTCTGTATGACAGGGAATGGGCTATAATCCAGAACGCGGGTCCAGTGCGGGGGTTGGTATATGTCACATGCACACAGCACATGTATTTCTTTCTTTCGTCTTGTAATTCTTCTCTTCCCTTTTCCGCAGAGATCATTAATTGCCTGTGTGGTCATTAAAATGGCACTATCTGATAATTTTCCATTGATGTTTTCGGTTTGTAACTGTCGCATGAGTCCTTAAAGCAAAAAATACCTACAATACCCGAAGTAGTTAGTGCCCGAACTGAATATTTAAGGGGTCTAATATATTTGCTACAGTTGCCCTGTAGTTAAATGTTCTGTAAACTGAAACTTTCGCTCAATTGATACAATTGAATGAAAAGAGGACGGCGGCGGCGACCCAAGTTGTCCTCGCTCCGAAGTAAAGCAGACAAAACTTAAAGGAAATCAGCCTCAAACTTTACTCTGCTTTATTTAATTAGATCTCCGGGATTGCTACAGAGTCCATTGAATTCTGTTTAAAATACTTCTTTACAAATAAATGTAAACGCGGCATTCGAGACAGGCGTAGTCAAAGTATCGAATCGTTTGTGAAGATTTGATCAGTCAAACTTTACTGAAATGTCGAAAACCCAATTCTGGTTTAAGCTCGCCATTGTACATAAGCTATATTGTTACAATTTGTATGTATATTTTTTTGTGTGCAATAAAGAATAAAGAATAAAGAGTAAAGAGTTATTGTTATCTACATTAGTTTTAGTATATGCGAAAATTGAAACACGTGTCTAGTATTTATATGTAAAGAATCTATGTACAAAATTTCAAAACGATCATGAAAAATCACAAAGTTATAAGCTTGTTCTGTTACCTGGTTGTCCGCACAAAAACGTGGTAACCACGTGGCACCGCCGCGCGCGCGCCTCCAGCGTCGTCTTGAGCTCATTGATAATAATAATTTGGCAGTAGGTACCTAAATGATTGCGATAGGTACTTAGTGTCGCTCGGTGTCCAACTTGTAAATTTTTAAAATATTTTTGGGACAAAATGTAACATGGTTTAAAAATGATTGGAATCGATTCAGTTACTTATTCTGAACAAACTATGAATATAGTTTGTTCAGAGGTTTCGCATATACTAAAAATAATGTTGTATATCTACACATAACTAGGAACTTAACGGAATTTTATTTCACCATGCATGTTATTATATGTAGACTAGGATGAAATGACAACAGCAACGATATAAATTCGTAATGGGAACCAGCAATTATAATACCTGTGAAGTTAGTTTTGTTTCAATTATTACCTACATAGACAATATTTACTTACGAAACGTGCAAAACTAACTGAATATTTTAATTATTCTGAAAGTTTCAGATTTTGGTTGGAAGATTAAGTATTAGATCATCATTTGCCTAGCCTTTTCCCAACTATGTTGGGGTCGGCTTTTAGTCTAACCGGATGCAGCTGAATAACAATATTTTACATGGAGCGACTGCCTATCTGACCTCCACCACCCAGTTAGTAATGGGTAATACGATACCCCTTAGTAAGTCTGGTTGTCAGAGTTTTGGGCCACTAACTACCTGTAACGACTGTCAAAGATCTACAAATGACACCCGGGACCAACGGCTTAACGTGCTTTCCGAGGCACGGAGGAAACTATGAAGTGTAATGGGTGGTCACCCATCCACAGACCGACCCGAGCGGCTGTTATTATTTAGCCACGAGCTCCTCTATTTTTTAAGTATTAGACGTCCCGTACCACTCGGCAGGTATTTGGGCAGTTGAACAAAAAGTGTCGTAAAATAAAAATCTCTTTAACTCCTAATGACATCAACTTTTGCCCCGAACACTAACAATGCCTACTACTAATTGGAACCGAGAGGAATACTTAAAACTTTTTACAACAATGTTGATTTATCTGAAAGACAAACTTCGGAATAAAGATAAACTGTTTTCCAAGCTCATTTTTTCAGTAAGAGATTACTTTTATAAGAGATGGCTTTTTAAAGATTCGAAAAAAATGTAAGTTAATGATTCTCATTATCTGTAAATGGAGTTATGTTTTAAAGTTAGTGTAAAGCGATTTAAACTTTGTGGAGATAAACGTCGAAATCGAAATTTTTTGGACAAAAATTCCTAGCCTAACTTTTTATTTGAATTTGTTGAAAACATGGTTTGGAATAATACTGAAGTTCATCGATGAGTAAAATCTTATATCAGCAAGTATTATATGCCTATTTATAAAGGGTGTAACAAGACCCTTAACGAAACCGAAAGGTACTTGTTCTCCCTGTTATGGAGATATTGGGGGTCAAAGATCCAAGATTTTTACAAGTTAAAAAAAAAAGTACATGTGTTTAATGTATGATTTTTACCCCCGTACTGTTCAATGCATCTATCAGCACAATGTTTTGAGTGCGTTACATTGAGTCCTACCGTAAAACGTGATTTTTCACCCCAAAAGAAGTCCATTCCCAGCAATAATTTTTGCGTAAAGTTACTTGGTACTTGACACAGAGTGCTTGGTTGAAGGCTTCATTATGGATCTTGTTACACCTACAATAAGTCACGAATTTCAAAGAAATTGCTCTGAATAAGCTAAATGTAGTTGTTTCAAGGTGAAAGTACTGTAGATAAACAAAAAACAGCAATAAAAAAGTAAAGTTTATATTGCGACCGAACGTAATAAAGCTCGTTTATCGAATAAACATTAACTCGCTGATAAAACGAAATTGGCAGTAATTGGCTTTCAGAAAGATAAACTTTTAACGACGATTAGATATTTGTAGCAAAACTTTTCTTTTAAGCGTGTCGATTGTTGTGATTTCCTTAATTAGATTACAAAAATGTTTGATTTTACTATAGAATTATCATATTCACTGTGGCAACACTGACAGAATATGAATTATTATTGTAACTGTTTTTTAAGCAAATTCTAAAAGAATAAATTTTTACTTTGACAACACTTTGAAATAACGATTATGAACTTACGACTTCCATGCATCATCGTTATTTCTAGGTGGGGTAAACGCCACTTGAATTTGTAAGCTCTAATGGAGAGTCAGTCGTTGTTCGATCGGCAAACAGTGCAGTTGTGCTAATAAAAAGTAATAAGCAAGCAAAAGGTGTTTTCTTTATACGATACCTATCTAAATCGATTCAGCCCAAAATGTGGTGCCTAGTTTGGCACTTTCAGTGGCGTCCATCAGATCCTGTAATGTGCAAACAGCAGGACGCGATATCATCGTTTGTCTCATCGTTTACGGAACAACTCCACATTTACACCCCCGGGCAGGTCTGATACATTATTCGGTATCTTACTGTACCTATTTCAAGCTCACAGTTGAATGCAGTAGAACAGTTCCAAAAGATATCCAAAATAACCCTGTGTTGTTTGATACAGCATTATTGAAACCAATAAAAGTTCTCTAAAATGCACGTACCAAACTAAATTGTGCACAACTTAAACAAAATATGGTTACGTTGAATGAATAAACGGTGAAAGCAATCCCGGAATCAATGAAATATATCATATTTCCACACAAAATTTCGGTCTTCATAGAAAATAACGTAAATTCGTAAAACATTCTTTGAAGCCGCATCTTAAGCAGCTCTGAAGTAAATAAACATCTTAACGTTCTTCTCAAAGCCAAGGAAATCTCGTGAAAAATTCAGAAATTACTTCGCTTGAGCAAATTGCGGTCGCATTTTTGTAAAACACTTCCTCACGGCAGAGAGGGCGGGAGTTACATTTTAAGTGAAGGAATGTTTATCAAGCCTCTTGACACTTAAGAGGAAATGTGCCGTGTGACACAAGACACTGTTTTATGAAATGTTTCAAAAAGTCCGAGCTGCAATTTTGATGTATGTGTTAATGTATAGCTTAAGTTTTTAAACTATCGTGGTCAATAACATTATCATTAACACTAGAAACGGGATATTTACCATGTTTACTGATTGTAAGAAAGATAAAAGAAATAAAGAAACAGGGAGAAAAGAAAAAAAAAGGAAAAACAAAAAAAAAAAAGTGGGAAAGAGAGTCGGTCTACCAGGGAGTAGACCGACTTGTCTGCTCATAAACACCCACCCGCAAAAACTGATTAATCCGTGATCTTGGTGCTTGCAACAGCGCCGAAATATCGTTAACTTAAAACAATCAGTAAATATAGTAAATATCCCGTTTCTAGTGTTAATGATAATGTATAACTTTAAAAGCTAGTTCGTAGTCACGTTCTAGTGTGCAGGCGCTGAGCTTTGCTGTCTCATATTTCATAGATTTGTACTTTATTGTCGCCACAACATTTTTAACCCAAAAGTTATTCTGCAAACTTGCATAGCTTTTTTGTTTAGTATGTGTTTTGTATATGTTAATGCTTGCGTAGCACAAGTTGCGGTAATCAAGTAGAAAAAAGTGTAGATCAGTCGTAGTAGTCAAGTGAAGTGACGTAAGCAGGTCAATGTGATAAGCTCGCAACTTTTCATTTTGCTGATATACAAACTTTTTATTCAGGTCATTTGGGAAGGCAATTTGTCCCGAAATATAGGAGCACCGGCAACCGTTTAATATAAAAAAGGTTGTAACGAAAAACGCAAATTAATAACATAGTAGGACGATGGTTACTACGCACAATATTTTGATTTAAAAGAGTGTCCATGGAGTTTCTTGTCCCTTCTTCTCCATAGAGATCTACGCTTTGGAATGTGCAACTACAGTACTTTCTCAAGTTATTATGCCTTGTGAATGTCACTTTAGCTTCGCTTTTTTCTTGTTTTTTTGACATTCAAAAATGCCTGTAATGGTCTAGTTGAAATAAATGCTTTGAATTTGAGTCTGTATGCGGTGAAATTTATTTTATAATTTATTTTCTTGCTCAATATATTACCGCTAGCCCAAATGCATTTATCGCAAAGAATAACCAATGTGTCAATGTTTCAGACACAACTTTACGAGAAATGGATGTACTCTTTCTAAACCTATTCCGTAGTCAGAAAAACGTTTAGCCCACAGCAAAAATAAAGCTTAGATCGCCAGTTGAACTAACGACTTGGTCTAGATTTTGGTAGCATTTGTCTTACTTAATTATTTCCTTAGAAACTCCTAGTTTAGTTATTTGTAGATATTAACATTGTTTTACATGTTAGTCGTTATACCTAGCACGTGAATATCATATACGTGCTAGGGCTATAAAATTCTGGTATTCAGTCTTGAAGCCGACCCCAACGTAGTTAGAAAAGGCTAGACAGATGATGATGAAATTTAAAAGTGAGACCACTGGTAAGATCTTCATAGAACGGTGTTTAAATACTTAATCCAGTGTTAGTTTTAACTAGTCACTGATGAGTTATTAGTTACATTGTTGTGTAATATCTAAGCAGGCGTGTGCTGTCGAGATGTTTAGGTGTGTGTCTGTTAATTCAGCACGATATCATAATAGCTGTGTAGTTAATTACTGGTAACACTCGACGATGACGTCACATGCATGGGTGACGCGCTATCGAGAGAGAATCCAATTAACTGTAAATAATGTGCTGTAACCTCGTCGAAGGGTGATCGTTCATCTATGTGTGATAATCTTGGTGTGGGATTGCTATATCTACACAGAACTTTATATAATTATGTTTTTTTATTTATTCGGTTTATTATATTATCAGTTACTATGTAGGTACAATTATATACAAACTGTAAATAGATCTTAAATCTATACATATAAAATTCAAAGTCCTGACTGACTGACTGACTTATATATCAAAGCACAGCCCAAACCACTGGTCCTAGAGACATGAAATTTGAACAGTGTACTCTTTGTGAAGAGTAGGTATCCACTAAGAAAGGGTTTTTCGAAATTCCACCCCTAAGAGGGTGAAATGGGGTGTTGAATTTTCTATGTAACTTTTTATTCTCTGAGTCGATTGACTTGAAATTGTGTGTACATATACTTCAGTTAAAATGATGAGATACGTGTATCACAGTTTTTCCAAAATCATCCCCCAATTTAAAATTCAATGTCCTGACTGGCTGACTGATACATCAACGCACAGCCCAAACCACTGGTCCTAGAGACATGAAATTTGGACAGTGTACTCTTTGTGAAGAGTAAGTATCCACTAAGAAAGGGTTTTTGAAATTCCACCCCTAAGAGGGTGAAATGGGGTGTTGAATTTTCTATGTAACTTTTTATTCTCTGAGTCGATTGACTTGAAAATGTGTCTACATATACTTCAGTTAAAATGATGAGATACGTGTATCACAGTTTTTCCAAAATCATCCCCTATTTAAAATTCAATGTCCTGACTGGCTGACTGATACATCAACTCACAGCCCAAACCACTGGTCCTAGAGACATGAAATTTGGACAGTGTACTCTTTGTGAAGAGTAAGTATCCACTAAGAAAGGGTTTTTCGAAATTTCACCCCTAAGAGGGTGAAATGGGGTGTTGAATTTTCTATGAAACTTTTTATTCTCTGAGTCGATTGACTTGAAATTGTGTCTACATATACTTCAATTAAAATGATGACATACGTGTATCACAGTTTTTTCAAAATCATCCCCCAATTTTAAATTCAGTGTCCTGACTGGCTGACTGATATATCAACGCACAGCCCAAACCGCTGGTTCTAGAGACATGAAATTTGGACAGTGTTCTCTTTGTGAAGAGTAAGTATCCACTAAGAAAGGGTTTTTCGAAATTTCACCTCTAAGAGGGTGAAATGGGGTGTTGAATTTTCTATGAAACTTTTTATTCTCTGAGTCGATTGACTTGAAATTTTGTCTACATATACTTCAGTTAAAATGATGAGATACGTGTATCACAAGTTTTTTCAAAATCATCCCCAAATTTAAAATTCAATGTCCTGACTGGCTGACTGATATATCAACGCACAGCCCAAACCACTGGTCCTAGAGACATGAAATTTGGACAGTGTACTCTTTGTGAAGAGTAGGTACCCACTAAGAAAGGGTTTTTGAAATTCCACCCCTAAGAGGGTGAAATGGGGTGTTGAATTTTCTGTGAAACTCTCTCGGGGTCGATTGACTTAAAAATGTGTCTACATATACTTCAGTTAAAATGATGAGATACGTGTATCACAAAATCATCCCCCAATTTAAAATTCCATGTCCTGACTGAATGACTGATATACCAATGCACAGCCCAAACCGCGGGTCCCAGAGAATAATTGCAAGTAATAAGCAAGTACATGTAAATCTATGTATGTATCTATACATATAAAATTCAAAGTCCTGACTGACTGACTGACTTATATATCAACGCACAGCCCAAACCACTGGTCCTAGAGACATGAAATTTGAACAGTGTACTCTTTGTGAAGAGTAGGTATCCACTAAGAAAGGGTTTTTCGAAATTCCACCCCTAAGAGGGTGAAATGGGGTGTTGAATTTTCTATGTAACTTTTTATTCTCTGAGTCGATTGACTTGAAATTGTGTCTACATATACTTCAGTTAAAATGATGAGATACGTGTATCACAGTTTTTCCAAAATCATCCCCTATTTAAAATTCAATGTCCTGACTGGCTGACTGATACATCAACTCACAGCCCAAACCACTGGTCCTAGAGACATAAAATTTGGACAGTGTACTCTTTGTGAAGAGTAGGTACCCACTAAGAAAGGGTTTTTGAAATTCCACCCCTAAGAGGGTGAAATGGGGTGTTGAATTTTCTATGTAACTTTTTATTCTCTGAGTCGATTGACTTGAAAATGTGTCTACATATACTTCAGTTAAAATGATGAGATACGTGTATCACAGTTTTTCCAAAATCATCCCCTATTTAAAATTCAATGTCCTGACTGGCTGACTGATACATCAACTCACAGCCCAAACCACTGGTCCTAGAGACATGAAATTTGGACAGTGTACTCTTTGTGAAGAGTAAGTATCCACTAAGAAAGGGTTTTTCGAAATTTCACCCCTAAGAGGGTGAAATGGGGTGTTGAATTTTCTATGAAACTTTTTATTCTCTGAGTCGATTGACTTGAAATTGTGTCTACATATACTTCAATTAAAATGATGACATACGTGTATCACAGTTTTTTCAAAATCATCCCCCAATTTTAAATTCAGTGTCCTGACTGGCTGACTGATATATCAACGCACAGCCCAAACCGCTGGTTCTAGAGACATGAAATTTGGACAGTGTTCTCTTTGTGAAGAGTAAGTATCCACTAAGAAAGGGTTTTTGAAATTCCACCCCTAAGAGGGTGAAATGGGGTGTTGAATTTTCTGTGAAACTCTCTCGGGGTCGATTGACTTAAAAATGTGTCTACATATACTTCAGTTAAAATGATGAGACACGTGTATCACAAAATCATCCCCCTATTTAAAATTCAATGTCCTGACTGGCTGACTGATACATCAACTCACAGCCCAAACCACTGGTCCTAGAGACATGAAATTTGGACAGTGTACTCTTTGTGAAGAGTAGGTACCCACTAAGAAAGAGTTTTTGAAATTCCACCCCTAAGAGGGTGAAATGGGGTGTTGAATTTTCTATGTAACTTTTTATTCTCTGAGTCGATTGACTTGAAAATGTGTCTACATATACTTCAGTTAAAATGATGAGATACGTTTATCACAGTTTTTCCAAAATCATCCCCTATTTAAAATTCAATGTCCTGACTGGCTGACTGATACATCAACTCACAGCCCAAACCACTGGTCCTAGAGACATGAAATTTGGACAGTGTACTCTTTGTGAAGAGTAAGTATCCACTAAGAAAGGGTTTTTCGAAATTTCACCCCTAAGAGGGTGAAATGGGGTGTTGAATTTTCTATGAAACTTTTTATTCTCTGAGTCGATTGACTTGAAATTGTGTCTACATATACTTCAATTAAAATGATGACATACGTGTATCACAGTTTTTTCAAAATCATCCCCCAATTTTAAATTCAGTGTCCTGACTGGCTGACTGATATATCAACGCACAGCCCAAACCGCTGGTTCTAGAGACATGAAATTTGGACAGTGTTCTCTTTGTGAAGAGTAAGTATCCACTAAGAAAGGGTTTTTGAAATTCCACCCCTAAGAGGGTGAAATGGGGTGTTGAATTTTCTGTGAAACTCTCTCGGGGTCGATTGACTTAAAAATGTGTCTACATATACTTCAGTTAAAATGATGAGACACGTGTATCACAAAATCATCCCCCAATTTAAAATTCCATGTCCTGACTGGCTGACTGATATACCAATGCACAGCCCAAACCGCGGGTCCCAGAGAATAATTGCAAGTAATAAGCAAGTAATGTATGTATATAATACATACATAGATTACTTATTATTCCAGAAGTAAGATCCCGTGGGCAATTCCCTAACTCCACGCGGGCGAAGCCGCGGGCATAAGCTAGTAATAATACAAAATTAAGACTAACAGTAAGTATCTAATTACAGCGACGACAATTTATAGGACACTTAGGCGCCATAGTACTCCTTCTCCTATTTTGATATAGCACTGTCTCGAGCCTTAAGCACTTAAAACATGCAAAGTAAAGCAGCCCACAAATATAATAAAATAATAAAGCCATTACATAATAAAGTACCCCATTACTGCTCACTCGTACGTTCTGAACCACATAGCAGTAGATATTACGAAAGGATCACCTACAAATAAATGTGCGTTTATAACCCGTCAAGCGGAAGCAGTAAAGTGCTGAAAATGCCCAAGAGCTATCGCATATCATACAAACGAGGCAATTATTACATTACTGTTTTATTTTAGTGGTTTAATCACTGTTTTAAGAACAAAACAACAACATCATTTATTTCAGGCTACAATGGCCCATAAGCCAAACAACCAGCCAGATAGTCAGTCAGCAGCCAGCAGCCAGCCAGCTATGGCTTTAAGCTTTCACGGTTTATAACTAAACTTACGCTCAACACTGTCACTTACGGGATAACTTCCGTGATTTTCAACTATTCTGAGCTCCCGATATTTCGACGCTGTTGCATGCGCCATGATCGCGCGATGCCTAAAGAATGCGGGTGAATGGTAAATAAATTATTAGGTATCAGTCGTACAAAATACGGCTGGTTGAATGGTCACTGAACAAAAATAGTAGTCTTAGTTATGATAATAATTATGAGAATTCATTACGAAAGGAAGGCTGTTCACAGCGAAACTTTAAATACATTAGAGTACATTTCATATTTATAGCATTCGTTCAAACAAATCTAGTACGTTAAGATTAAACTGTTTCACTCATTTTAACATAAATACCAACTATTGATTGAGCAATATTAAACAGTTCGGCTCCTATTTTGACAAAGCAAGTCATCGAAATTCAAATCGTGTACGAAACACAAATACGCCGCCATGTTTGAAACTGTTCCCTCACATTGTGTTCACGTGCACCATTTGATATCAGCGCTACTGATCAGTGGCGTGTTATCTAGGAGACGCGCTGTGGACAATTGATCTTACTGTTAAGAATACATTTGTAACTCGTAACGTAAAGTTACGTGATAAAAATGTTTGGCTTTTGTTTGTCTGTTTCGGACATACGAGTTCGGTTTTATGTATCACGAAGTTCCTTAAAGCTCCTTGTGGTAGTAAAATGTTTGTCATGTTACTTCATCCATATACACTGTTTTAAGCTTTCACGGTTTACAACTAAACTTATACTGTCACTTACGGGATATCTTCCGTGATTGTTCATTATTTTGAGCTCCCGATTTTAGTGTCGAGTTCCAGTAGTGCGCGTAGCAAAAGACAAAGAAAGAGTAGATAGATTTGTCTGCTCTTAATAATTTATTTTCCATCCACCCGCATTCTCCAGTCAACCCGCGATCATGGCGCTTGCAACAGCGCCGAAATATCGGGAGCTCAAAATAATGAACAATCACGGAAGATATCCCGTAAATGACAGCATAAGTTCATCCATATTTTTTTTTTTTAAAGAACTTTGCCCCACACTAGGAATTTCTCCTGTATCGTGGGTGCGTTTACAAACATTTAAGCTCACATACACAAATAGCCAGACCCGGAACAACTATCTGTAGGCCATACAAATATTTGATCCGTGCGGGAAACGAACCTGTGACACGAAGCGCAGCATCAGTCAATCGCTCAGCCACTGCGCCAACCGTGCCTTGATTTGTAGTAAACTAGTGGTTTTCGAATAATTCTGCTTTAAAGTTGCTCATACCAGATGAAAGTTTTTTCATTAACTAACCAAGGGTACGCTTGTAGCTCAAAGTGTGGTTTGTTTAGGGTACTGAACTACAAAATTAATTAAAAATTCACTGCAAAGTAGGAAACTCTTTGGACCACACTACATGCGGGACCTAAATAGTTTTACAGTAAACAATGCGGCATGATCTCGTCTCAATATTTGTTTGTATTGATGCCATCAGCTATGTATTAATACACGTTCTACACTGCTATTTTGAAAATAAAATAAAATAACGAATGTTTAATAGGTCAAAATACCCTACTGCTGTATTCTTTGTAATTTCTGCTAGTTTCCTACACTTAAAATGACCAAAAAACCCGACATTAATCCAGAGATAAAACAAAACTGTTTTAGTTTTATTGTATCCGAGATGTTTTTGTTTGATGTAATAGAGAAAGAAGTATGAAAGAAGAAGACATGCTGCGCCGACCCCAAATGAATTGGGATCAGGGCAAGAGAATGATGATGATGTATCCGAGATGTTTGTTGAAGCTTTGTAAAAGTCGGGTCAAAAAGGGCTCGTTTAAAAACATCATCAACATCAAATATTGTGAACAGACCTTTCTCACGGTAAGCAATTAAGGGAAATGAGCCGAGATAATAGTGCACAGATTGGTGTCTTTATCCCATTGCTCATATTCCGTCAGTTAGATTATCGAAAAATATTGGATACGTATTTTTTGTTTTATCAAATCAATAAAAATTGACGAAGTTATAACGCATCTAAGATCATGAGTGGGGGCGTGTGACGTCACTTTTTAGTAAAAAGTCAGTACACGTTACTTACAAGTATGACGTCACACGAGTTTTCGACGCACTGTATCGTCTCCATTTTTAGTTTTCGTGAAAAAAGAAAAAATACGTGTCCAATATTTTTTGGAAATCTATCTGATGGACTAATTAGATTTTTTCTGGAAACATCCCTATTCATAATTTGCCAAAGGTTCAACTCGTAGGTACCATAAAGCAAATTCCTAGCTGTACCTTATATTCAAAACAGACAGAATAGCTCGTACAGGCCGCAGGGTTGTCCTCAAGTCCTAAAGTATTCAGAAATTGCCACTTATAAGTGTTATTTAGTTATTTACGAGTATTGCGAGCAGGAAGTGATCCAGGGATCCGCTGGATGCGAGTTGCACGGGACCGGTCAATGTTGCTACACTTGGGGGAGACCTGAAATGATGATGATGATGATGATTGCGAGCGCCCTCCTAATAGTGAGGTCTCGTTAGCTGGTAAACAAAATCAAGAGATTATGAAAGGGGACAAGCTACTACTTGGCGGAATTATGAAAGCCACTGAAATCCGTAATAAGTTTTACGGTTTTGCTGAAATGAAAACCGAGTTGGAGAAATATTTACACAAATGAAGAGCGAAGATAACAGGAAATGTTTATAGGAAGGAGGTATTCACTTGCCTATGTAAGGAAAGCCAATAAAGCGTTCGCTTTTGTTTATACCAATATTATAAAGAGGTATTTGTTTGTAAAGATTGTATGTAGGGGTTAATCTCCGGAACTTATTATTTATTTATTTATTTATTTATTTATGTACACACAAAATACTTAATAAGAGATTACATTAAGATAGAAGAGCACAAAGGTACTCAAAAGCACAAAGGTATCCAATTCTAAAAATTATTTCACTTGCAGAAAGCTACATTATTCGTGGGCCCTACTATTAGTGAGGTCTCGTAAGCTGCTGGTAAACAAAATTAAGGGATTACTAAAGGAGACAGGCAACTATTTGACGGAATAATGAAAGACATTGAAATCCGTAATGAGTTGTAAGATAACGAAGTTTTTACGGCATTGCTGAAATGAAAACCTTGTTGGAGAAATATTTACATAACTGAAGATATGATAACTGGAAATGTCAGTAAGAGGTATTCATTTTTCCTTACAAAGGAAAGCTAATAAAGCCTTCGACGTTGTAAGGCAAACATGAAGATGTATTTAATATCATACCAATATTGCTCTCTATGATTTCTAGGTAGCAAAGCTAATGTAGGTTAAATATATAAGGTTAAAACGTTGAAAGTTACATATGAAGCAAAGATTTTCCTTAAAAAAATAGGCGTGTTTCTCCCGATTGATTGCTGTGTATAAACTACGTCCTACCAACACAAGCTCTCATAGATATATCACGATCTCTGTTACACTTGTTCCGGTTCATTATTTACGAGTCTCCTGTTTTTTTTGTTGGCTGAACGAGTTCTGAAGGTACTAACAGAGGCTCGGATTTATTGTGACTCGTAAATCAACAGGGGTAAGAAACTATTTTAGTTTTTTCGTGATGTCTCTCACAAGAATGGTTTGTGCAACACTATTATTATGTTTTGTGAACGAAACATAATAATACTGTTTTTAATAATCCAATTATCACTATCTCAAATTGTAATAATTCGTTGGGCGTACTACCTATTCATCCGTACGAGTATGCTTGAGTTGAGATAATATAGTAAGGTGTTATTTTCAAATCTTACTTGGTAACAGACGTTATATCTGTCGACTTTAGCAATGCAATGGATTATACACCGTGACTTTTTAGGCATCTTACAAATGTGGTCCACTCAATGTACCCGACATAAAATTGCTCAAGGCGCGTTTTTTTTTTACCCACCATAATAGGTAGAAAGAAAAATAAATAATACATTAGAATAAAATTATTAAACATTCTTTTAATGATGTTTACGTGTCAAACGGGAGAACAGTAGATCATACCTCGCAACAGGGTGTTTTAACTACGTCATGCGTCATAATACTGAATAATATTTTATTTTTAAATTATTAAAATGTCATAAAAATAACATTTTTTTTTTTATGAATGGTTAGTAGTCATTGCATATATAAAGTGGGCTGCCGTTGTAAGACGACTAAAAAGTCACGGTGTATAAACTACACCTCCCACTCACTCCAGCCGTAAGTATCCGTACTAATTCCCTCCGTAATGTTTTTACAACCATAAAACACAGCATTACTGTGACAGATGGCTGCATATGCGCAAAACATTCAGCATAAAATCGTTCAATTTATCACACGCTTAGCAGATATTGCACGTATTTCTCACAAATCGACGGAAAGGCGATAAATAGAGAATATCTATGCAGATGTGGCTCGCTTCCTGTACAGCGCCTCGACGAGAGCCATCTCGTTTATATGGGTAAGCACATATTACCTAATGTAGCACAAGGTGGTGAATGTGCTTTTTATGTGTCTTGTGTATTTCTGTTGCAGCATGTAGCATCAGTAACCTCTACTCCATCTCTTGAGAGAAGTAGGTCACTGTGTTATAAGCCGATAAATAATAAAGTTCACTACAATGCATAGCTGAATACCTGAGCAATAATTGCCTCGCTTTTCATGCGATCATTGCAAAATGCTCTGGAAGAAAACTTCGCTAAAAAATACCCGTTTACATAAAACCATAATATTAATTGCTATGGAAACAGTAATTAAAGGTTGTATAGGACCTTGCATTCACAAGCTATTAAGCTGATAATTTTTTTTTAACATGGAAATACTTCTCTTCTGAATGAATGAATTAAATTGAATGAATTTGAATCAATTAGCTATTGCTTTTTGGTTCTTATCACAATGCAATGTGCCTAAATATTACGATGTTGCAAGTTTACTGCATTGTTTCAGTGATTGATAATAAGTTTCAGCTTTGAATATGTTTTCTTTTGTAAACCAGCCATAGAAGTTAGGTTATAGGTTATGCATGTGCAGTTTTGTTGTAATACGCCATGGCGTATATCGGAGGGAATTCAATTTAGACGATTTTCACAGATCACTAGCGATGAAAAGCGAGCACAATCCACATCACTATAGATTTTGGATCAGTCGACCGGGAGCTCACGGGAGCTACATTCTTCGTATCAAAATCAATTTACAAAAGTTGTGTGTTGTGAACGTTAAACATCGTATTTCGTAAATTAACATCACAACAGCGATGGATGGATTCAATTTAAAATTATGTAAAAATGTATGAAATTGGATGTCGTAATTATTTATTTCTACCGAAATAAAATTTGACAATTCGTTAATGAATGTCAAAAACAGAATAGCCTGCTTTTTATTTACCGATACCAAATGAATTCGTTCGTTCGTTTACATTTAAATTTAATTTCCTTTTTATCTTAGGCCCTTCGTACACAATGATACGAAAATTTCCGATATTCGACGGCTTTCGGATCTAGGCGATTACCGCAATATCTAGGTGACTATGGCAATATAAATTCAGAAGTTCGCACAAAAGCACGCGTGTCACCGATAATGCGTTCATTCGTCGCGCGCTACCTGCCCGAGGACGCTACTAATGTTGGCGAAATTTTCAGGATTACGAAGCAATTATTGAATATTAAGTTCAAAGACATATTTTTTCGGAGGAAACGGTATATTACATACTAGCGACCCGCCCCGGCTTCGTATAAATCTTCCTCTTGAATCACTCTATCTATTAAAAAAACCGCATCAAAATCCATTGCGTAATTTCGAAGATCAAAGCATACATAGGGGCAGACAGACAGCGGGAAGCGACTTTGTTTTATACTATGTAGTAATGTAGTGATAGGATATGGGGCAGTTCCAAGGTGGAGAAACACTCTATCTATACATATAAAATTCAAAGTCCTGACTGACTGGCTGACTGATACATCAACGCACAGCCCAAACCGCGGGTCCCAGAGACATGAAAATTGGAGGGTGTATTCTTTGTGAAGAGTAAGGATCATTTTTTCGAAATTCCTACCCATTAGAGGGTGAAATGGGGTGTTGAATTTTCTGTGAAACTTTTTATTCTCGGGGTCGATTGACTTGAAAATTTGTGTACATAAAACGTGTCTTCAGATAAAATCCAGTAAATCCGATGTCCAATCTCAAACCAAGGTATCAATATTTCACGTATCTAATTTAATTGATATAACTTTAAACTAATATGTGCAAGTTATAAGCAAGTACATGTAATTCTATGTAAGTATATATTATAGATAGATACGTAGATTACTTATTATCCCAGAAGTAAGATCCCGTGGGCTATTCCCTAACTCCACGCGGGCAAAGCCGCGGGCATAAGCTAGTATTACATATTACAGAAAAAGCTTGGGTAGCAGTAGGAGAAGCCGTAAATTTAACAGCTTGGTATTTTTTTATTAAACCATTTGCATACAATGCCCGAATATGGCAATTCAATCAATCAATCAATACAATTTCATTCAATTCATTTTCAATTTGGCTGTTTGTGTGAGTTTAAATTTTTGTAAACGCACCCACGATACAGGAGACATTCCTAGTGTGGGGCAACGTTATATTTAAAAAAAAAAAAAAAAAAAAGAATTCGTGTCTCACGACTCGATGTCGTGTATACCGACTATACACTACAACTTGTTCGCGAAGCAGGACGTAGCTACACAACATTAGTATTTAGGATTTGCGTAGCATTGTGTACGAAGGGCCTAAATCAGAGCCTTCACAACTCAATCATTTCAATGTCGAAATGAAAAAGGTTCCATCTCTAATTTCGCATTTTATCGCCCGAAGCGTTTGTGAGGACGACAGTCGTGACTCCACAAAAGTCATTTTTATTCAAATAATGATCGTGTATTGTCCAAAATAAATGCCATTTTTTTGACGAAATCCATCGTTGAAATCAAACAATCTGTTAAATTATTCAGCAGGTCCTGTTATTCTTTGTGATGTAAAAGCTATTTAATATGAAAGAATTTTTGTTTTTCGATACCAACATACTTTTTATACGACGTACAGATCATACTTTTATGTTACAAACAAACTTGCTAACAAGTTTTCTTCAATGTAACCGTCTTATAGGACATCACTTTATAATATTACGAGGACAGAAAAAGGTTTTGGCAAAGCTTAGGTTTCCGAATTTCGTAAAACACACTGAAAACTTAACAGTTTGTTTTACAAGTTAAACGAACTACGCGTACTGAATTTACTTAGTACGCTTTCATTATTGGAAAACATAAAACGTATCTTAAGGGTATAAAACAATTTCGAAAGAGATACCGTGGCCCTGGAACACAAAGGGCAAAGATGGATGGATGGGTTTTTGTCAGTAGAAGTCTGACACTCCCTTCCGCTCCGCCCAGAGTGGGGAAAAAAAGGGTATAAAATTGTAGAATATAGTAACTATTTGGTGTCTCCTTTAAAAATGAATGATATTTAAGCGTTTTACTAGTGACTACACGAGCTCGTGGTACACTCGCACTACAGGAGCTCGTAGCTAAATAATAACAGCCGCTTGGGTCGACCTTAAGGTTAAGCCGCGCTTGCCTTGGTGTCCATGAATGGGTAACCGCCCATTACATATCAAAGCACGTTAAGCTGACGGTCCCGGCTGGCATTCGTAGATCTTTGACAGTCGTTACAGATAGTCAGTGGCCCGAAAGTCTGACACCCCTTGTAATACGATACCCCTTGGTAAGACTGATTGTCTTACCAAGGGGTACTGTATTACCTAGAACGAACTGGGTTGTGGAGGTCAGATAGGCAGTCGCTCCATGTAAAATACTGGTATGGACTGGAAGCCGACCCCAACATAGTTGGGAAAAGGCTAGGCTATGATGATGACTAGTGACTACAAACAAAAACACCGGAGTTACACTACGTCTTTTTTTGCAGAAATTAACATCTTCACCTCAATTTAAATGCAAACTCTTCGAAATTCGCTTATTTTATTTCAATCAATCTTAAAAGACAGCTACTCAAGACAATTGCTTTTGATAACGGCATCTACATCCCTCTGTCAGAGACCGAATTATTTCTTCCACGACTTTGGAGGCTTGCCAAAGACGGAAACCAGTCTCTAAGAGCACCGTTACAATTTTTATTGCGGCTTCTATAAAACTAATCATCTGAAAGGTTTTCGGAGAGACAGAATTATGTTCAGCATCTTAAAAAGACTGATTGCACTTTGCGATGAGTGATCGAGCTAATTAAAATAAAAGAATATTGGAAAGAAACGACACTTGAGAGCGATGGAGTTTGTTTACAACAGACAGCGATCATGAATCTTATCAAATATAGTAAAAAGAAACAACTTTGGAACAAAAGAAACTTTGCACCTATCCAAATAACAGAGGGTGCAAAATCAAAATCAAAGCATTTATTTCAATTAGGCCAGTTACAGGCACTTTTGAATTGTCGAAACAAAGACAAAAATGAAATGTAGCTACAGTCCCAGTCACAAGGCAAAAAAACTGTGAAAGTACTGTAGTTGCCCGTTCCCTAACGTAGATCTCTATGGAGAAGAACGGGCAAGAAACTCCATTGACATTTTTTTTTCTTTCTTTCGGTGCATAAAACTACATTAATATGTGTGCCCGAGCTTCACATATAATCCGACCAAAATCTGCTTCACATTGAATGTACAAATCAATCCGTAACGCACAGTTGCTGTGTATTTGGGTCAGAAGGACCCCTTGCAGAACACAAAGTTTACGATTACTGGAGTGGGTCCAGGAAACTCCCGTCCGCTGCCAAAGCCTACATGTTCCGCTATTCATTAAACTGTCGGAGCGATGCAAAAACTGTTTGAATGTGAGAGTAATGTACCAACAGTACTGCGTAATTGTTATATGCACGTTGTTTGGTGTCCGAGTATGTACCACATCAATTGAGTCTTTTTTGTGTTAATAGCGCGAAAAGCAATATTTTAGTAACATCATCTGCCAAACCTTTTCCCAACTATGTTGGGATCGGCTTCCAGTCTAACCGGATGCAGCTGAATATCAGTATTTTACATAGAGCGACTGCCTATCTAACCGGATACTAACCGGGTACGGGGGCTAGTAAGGCTAACTGGGTTGTGGGCAACCCAGTTAGTATTGGGTAATACGATACCCCTTGGTAAGACTGGTTCACAGACTTTCGGGCCACTGACTACCTGTAACGACTGTCAAAGATCTACAAATGACAGCCGGGACCAACGGGTAATATGCTTTCCGAGGCACGGAGGAAACTCGGTATGTTATGGGCGGTCACCCATCCACGGACCAACCTAGGCAAGCGCGGCTTAACCTTAAGAACGACCCGAGCGGCTGTAATTATTTAGCCACGAGCTCTTCTCATAATGTTTAAGTAACAATGGGTGGAAATACCATGAGCTCAGAAGTTATCTTTCATTAACCAAGTGAATTACGATTTATTTCTTTGAAAATAATTTATCTTCTGACTCTCATGGCAATTATAATTCAGGTCTAAGTAGCCTCAGTTTTCATGTATAAAAGGTATATTTTGTTGTGTGTTATCTCTTACCTGAAACAATGAAAAAAACATCATGTCAAAATACAATAGGTACATACATAAATACAGCCTTAAGTGTTTCATATACTTACAAGTGAACGTTATAGTTATTGATTTGTATCTTTTACCGTAAAAGAAAAAACTTATCCTAAAAGTAAACGTTTTACCATCAATAAATATGTTATGTCTCAATCAATGTAAGTGGGTGGTCCAATTAGACCGTATTTCGGAGAAAAACACGATAGAAAAGCAATAGAAATGTTCTTAGATACGCTTAAAGAGCACTTCACTTTTATTGTAAAAAAACCAAACGTGATAACATCTCAACAGAATAACGAGTACCTGTTTTCGTATTGGATTTTTCTTACTTGTATTGATCTAAACATACTGTGCCAAGCATTTGCCAAGGCAATAAAAATCCCTTCAATACATATTAAATTGTATTTCGTATTTGGTACCCTCCAACAGAGCTCACGAAAACGTAAAGGGAATACGAAATATCAAATAAATCATAAATATACAAGAGTTACACTCATGTTAGGTAAATAAATAAAATACTTTTTTGCTTTCAGAAAGGCGTATTATACGACTATAAAGACTGCTATGTAGCTATTATTGTTAAATAATTGTACATGTCAAAATAGATGTCTGAGCCGAGTATACAACCGCTACGCTCAACAACGTAGCTACGACCGCTACGCTCAACAGCGTATGACGTCATCACTTTGGCTACGGCGTAGCAATCGTGTAGTTCTTCATGCTTTATAATATTTTTTGTTGAAAAGTGAGTGCCCCTTGCACTCACTCTGTGGTCACCATGCAGCGCGGTCTAGCGCATCAAGTAAACCCTTACTTGATACGCTAGACTCCTTTTACTGTCTTAAGTTAAAAGCAATAAGGCTGATATGCCTTACTACGAAAGTTTCTTGAATCCTTGGCAGGTTCGACCTATATTACTTCTGGTTTGGTTCAATTATTAATCTTCCTCCAACACCAGGAAGCTTAATCATAAAATTGGCATATTATTGACATCAACCTCATTGGATCACTGCCGCACAATCCGACTCTGGCTAATTAAACCAAATAAGTCATTTAGAAATGAAAATCTTAAGTATTTCATTTCATGGCAAAAATTCGTAATTATCAGAACTTCTACTCCATTTAGATATAACGTGACATTACTTATTATATACGATGCTATGAAAAATTAGGGACTCGTAAAAGATATCTGCCAAATAGACATTATAGCAAGGCACATAAAATTGACACGATTGATTGATAGGTAGTAATTAAGATGATGCTCCACGATCTGGAGCCCAGACGCAGCCAGAAAGCGACGCGGTAGACCTCGCAGGAGATGGCAGGACGAGCTGGACAAAACTAACGACCAGCGGTCCACATTGGCCCCGGATCGAAGAATTTTCAAATTCATTTATTTTGTGAACATAACTAAAATAGTAGGTGGTATTATAAAAAAAAATCAGAAACTATCTATGTCCCACCGTTAGGCATATAAAATTTTCTCACAATGGTACATAAAATTAAATTGTTTAAAAAATAATAATAAAAAGTCAAAAAATAACAATGCAATCTCTTCATTAAATAATTAAAATCATCAAACAACACAACATAAAACTACAAAACTATAACATTACCTAACTTTATGTTGAATTTGGAAGTCATGGAGAGAGACCTTTGCCCAGCAGTGGGATGACACAGGTTAATAGTATCAGTATCAATAAGTAAATAAAATAATGTTCATCATCATCATCATCATTTCAGCCAAAAGACGTCCACTGCTGGACATAGGCCTCCCCCAAGTGTCGCCACATTGACCGGTCCCGTGCGACTCGCATCCAGCGGATCCCTGCAACCTTCACCAGGTCATCGGACCACCTAGTGGGAGCCTTCCAACGCAACGTCTTCCGGTTCGCGTGTGGCAAAATAATGTTGCCACAGGTAAAAGTCAGAATGGAGAAGAAAAATTATTTGTCTACAAACAGAATGTCTTCATTTCTTGAAGAAATAAAAAGGCGTCTTTATTGAAAATAATGAAGTATTCACTGTCGTTTGTCGAGCAGTCAAGAAGCATGTCTCTTGTCTGTTATTAATGGTGCTGAGACATCCCGAATCATTATGGATGATAAAAAAACATTGTGAAGGGCTTCTTTTAGAATTGCCTCGCTATATACGGAGCACGATTTATACCCGTCATTGGCAGAAGTCGACATTTCACCCGTTTCAGCGTGTTGCCTTCACTGTCAAAAAAGTGACGCTTTTTAGTTGTGCACAAATTGGCTTCTTTGGCTGAATAAATATTTTTTCTGCATAGCTATAATTCATTATTGCAATAACTTCCTTAACAAAGTAAATCTATATCAAAAAGGTACCAAAATGATTATCGAAGGATTTTAATGCAATATTACAAAAAAACTGCGAATTAAAAAGTCCTTAAAGTGGAAGCGTCAGAGTAGCCCGCGAAATTCAAATTTTCCTACGTTTTTTGCAAATTGCAGTTACTTTTTATGAAATAGCCATTGTATGGGATTACATGAATTTAAAGGGTTGTATTGATGATTTTAATTCTGTAAACACAAATGTGATACGGTCGCGAATCATATTTTGTTCAACATACAGCCTCACACTGACCTACGAATTGAAAAAACGTAAGAAAATTAAATTTCGAGAGCTAGTTTAGCACATCCTCTTTAATATATCTGATTAAATGAAATAGGCGCCATATAAAAATACCCCAATTATTTTATACTACGAGGCAGAATAACATTGACATAAGTACACAATTAACACTCCACAGCTGAGTTCAGTCACACAACAACGAACAAATGTGACGATGGTTGTACTAATTGGCTTTCCGTAGTTTTATCAACAACAGGTTTCTTGTTGCAAAACTCTTGTCAAAGGAATAATAATTAAAAAAGTAAACTTTAAATAATTTTTATTGTGGTTAAATTCTAGTTTTTTTCTTTGTGGTGTTTTGCAATTCTAGATAAGAAGCACCACACAAAAAATCAGAAATTACATAATATTTAACAGTATGTCACCTACTTCATACGCCGTAAACGCCGTAAACGTGTAACCCCCGGCTGCGTACACCAGGTAATAGAAGGCCCGCTTCTATTACCAACCCCCGTAGCATGACCACCGTAGACAAGGATTTCTTTGACTGAAGAATCGACACAATGACAGATTGTGCAAAGAAATCTGTCATTGTGTCGACACAATCTGTCATTTTGTCGATTCTTCCAGCAGCAGTCGGGAGTTTCACCCCATTGACTGTAGTGACCGGAGGCTTGATATAAACTTAGCTTGTTGGGAATTTAAATACCTTCAGTGCAGTAAATCATAAATCATCATAAATCATATTTATTTCTGCAATTAGGTTTACCAAACTCTTTTACATGTCATGTTTTGTTTTAAAGCTAGATGGGGCCGGTGTTTCGTACCTGACTACTCTGAGAAGAAACATCCGAAACAAACTCAGAGGTCACCGTCTCTTTTAAAGTCCAGACATTGCTCAAATCAGTGTGATGTAGGGAGCTATTACATTCTATCATGTTATGTGAATGTCCTTCAGGTTCAATCCTGCCTAACCTTCTGAGAAAACCGGCGTTATGGTATGTTATGAAAGAGTACCGTATGGGAAATCATCAAACGACCCCCCCCCACTCTGGGCGCAGCGGAAGGGAGTGTCAGACTTGTACTGACTAAAACCCATCCATGTTCCTTCTTTGCCCTTTGTGTTCCAGGGCCACGGTATCTCTTTCGAACAGTCCCGCAGCCCTGGCAGGTATCGGTCCTTGCAGACCCCTACATCGTTGCTGACACCTCTTTGAGGCGCGCGTGGAACACGAACGCGCCATCGACACGGCCTGTCGTCAGAAGACGGCCGGACGGCGAGCTAGCCCATAGCTCGCCGTCCACAGGCCCGATGAAAGAGTACCTTAGCGATAGCTTTATTACCTATTATGATTACCGCAGAGTCTAATAAAAGTAGATTGGACGCTAAATTATCATCAAGTTACGTTCGTAAGTAGGACTAAACATAACATTTGAACCACATCTTCACGATCTTCTAGATTGCTTTAGTAAAAGCACTACTTGAGTAAGTTAGAAACTGTTCTAAGTTACTCAGCGAGTTTTTCAGGTATCTTAAGTCTAGAATCAACTGTGTACTTACTTTCAGTGGCTTAAAGTAACTTCACAAAAGCCTTTGAAACTGGTTAGCTCGTGCCTTAGAAAAATATGTACTAAAGGATTTGTTTTTAAGATTACTTAAAGCAAAACTGCGCAGCAAAAGTACAGAATATTAAAAAAATAATTAAGAACTTTTCATTTACTTTGTGTTCATACTTTACAAAGGCCTGATATTTAATATTTTAATTTCGTTGCTGTAAAAACTTTTACTTGTGTCCATTGCTTCAGACAACAACAGTCTACCTTGGTCTACACCATTTACCATAACTTTCGATTCTATGATTCTCTGGTATTATCGTTACTTTAGTAATTGAAAATTACAATAAAAGTCCTGTATTCTATTCTTATGCTAGGTGAGGCGTTTGATATTAACTTAATTGCCGAACTTAGCCAGACGTTCAGTTTGACATTTTCAGCTGAAGCCACAGACTGGAACGATGCCAAATGAGTTGGACATGCTGTAACATGCAACATCGTAATGCGGTACCTCATTAAGAAACGGAGTCATGCTCTGTATCGATGCCTGGATGTGCGATATAAATAACAGTATTTTTACTAAAAAGTGCTTTTCAAAGAAATTATCCGGTACAAAATTAGGTGGTATGGTAGAAAATTTATACAATGTTATTTACCAACCAAAATTAAATAACCTTAGTTTTGCAAAACAATTTAATTTACAGCTACAGAAGTAAAAAGAATGACGCTACGCTACCAATGTAGGTCACAAAAATGTGAAAATCTTTTAAATGGTAACCGCACACTAACTTTCCGTTACAATGCCGCGCCGCCCGAAATAGTTAACTGAAATAGTTTTTCACTGGTCGAGGGGCACAAAAGAGGAGAAAATTTTGGTTCGTGAAAATAGAAAACGTTACCACATAGGGTGGCCATCGATTCAGATTACACACGGATTTCTCCCTAGTGCAGTAGCTACACTACCCGACGTCACAAGGGTCCTTTTCAAAGTCCCTGTGATGAATGAAAGGGTTAAACCCCATTCTTTTTTGCTTTGTTGTTTTATGGGTTTTACAATATGCCTTTGGGTTTTCTGAAAACACAATGATGGAGAAATATGGTCAAGTTTTGTGTAAGAATTTCCGGAACCAATAAGTTACTTAAGGACTTTCCTTTCGTATTTTTTCGCCGAAGCGAGTGGCTAACGGATGCGTAGGTAAGTGCTGTAGAGGCTTTACAAAGATCATGGAGGGTTTATGTTTCGTGATAAAATAGCGGGCCAAGGCCTACGAAAAAGTTAAAGAACTTACGTTCAAATAATGCCTCTTAGAATTCCGATTTGACGATTAAGAACGTCGATCTATCTAAAAATCGAATCCACTACTACAAGCATATCTTTAACAGTTACTAATCAAGGCTTAAAATTGATGCAAAAGTCAAAGATTTAAATGAATCGTCAACTGTAGCAATAAGTACACACGGCGGCACATGAAGCTGTACATTTCCAGTATAACTTGGCCTCGCTTTGTTTAGGTTTTCTATACAATGAGAGATCCACATAAACTGGTTTCGAATAGGTTGATTGGCCGTCGTGCGTACAAAGAATGCAAATGAACGGTACTTCAGGATCCGAAGCTCTGGAGCCGCAGTGTTGGGGGAAGTGGAGGGAAATTGGAAACCTGCGGTGACTCAGAGCTTTAGTTTTCGCAGTAGCTATATTAATGTGTATGTTTTCCGAGTACTCTTATTGAAATTGGTTGAGTTGAATAATATTCTCAATATTATACGGTTTGAAAATTCAAAAGCCCTACTGACGAACGTAGTTTTCATCCGACCTGGGAATCAAACCTAGGATCTTTAACTCAGCGCTTGCGACCACCGATACCAACGAGTCAGGTTTTTCATTTTATAAATGCTGTGAATAGACCCTTAACATAGCCGAAAGGCACTTGTTCTCCCCGTCTTTGTGATCATTATTTTGTTCTAGACCATACCTGGGAACCTTCTAGTTACGGAGATATTGGGGGTCAAAGTTCCAACTTTTTCACAGGTTTTTTTTTTAATACAAATGTTTTCAATTAAAGACTTTTACTTTACACACCTCCACGACCCCGCACTATTCAATCCATCCATCAGCACAATGCTTTGAGTGCTTTCCATCAAGTCCTACCGTAAAACGTGATTTTTCACCCCAAAAAAAAAAGTCGATTCCCAGCAATAATTTTTGCATAAAATTACTTAGTTTGATGTAGAGAATGCTTGGTTGACGGGTATGTGAAGGGTCTGTTTACACCCTGTATTTAAGAAGATATTTGTTTTTTTTTAAATTAATTAATTAATTTATTCATTAATTAATTAATTCAGTCATTCATTCATTCATTTATTTATCACAAACACTACTAAAATTACAGGAAATTACTAAAAAAACCCCTTTTCCTTCCACTTCCTTATTTGAAAATAGAAGAAGAGTTCTTTCCTACGTAAATAATGGAAAGCAAAAATGACTTAGCAACTTCAGTAGCATCGTCATGCGTCATACATATCTTTCCTTCCCGACCTCACTCGTCCTGCTCCTCATTCTTACTTCGTATATTTTAATTAGTGAAGAATTTCTTCACAGCGGCTTCTCTCGTGGTTCCGCATATAATGAATATCATGAGAAATGCGCTGAATGAGACGAGGGAGCGATGGTACCTATAAGAGGTTGCATGCAATTGTGTTACACAAAACTGTAAGTGCATTAATTAAAAAGCTCTTATAATGTTTGCAAATGATGTAGCGAGCAATCGCGGCAGTTAATCACATTGCTAAGTGCAAATGAGGGTACATCATTAGAATGCAGTTCTTTGAGTAGGTACAAGCTCTTCCGTTAATGTTGTGAGCGAACTCAAATGCTGCTGTGTTTACATCTGACACGAACTTATTACATTTGCCAGCATCATTACTGATTGATATTAATATGTGTGACCTAGATGTTCTGTTTGATCATCAACTAAAACATTTATGTTCGAAACTAGCAAGCTAAGATGATATACCCATGATACAATTTCAATTTATAACCACCACGCGATACTAATTAATCATAAGAAGTTGAAGTTTGCGAACAAACAAATTACCAACTCCCCGTCTATCTTGTGTATGAAAGTTTTTCATTATAAAATTTATTTGCGCGGAAATGTGGAAAATTCTTAAGATGACAGTCGCTAATAAAATAATGATGACAAATTATGTTGAGTAAGTCAAGTGTGAAAACGTCCCCCTCCACCCCTCCCCGCATTATTAAAACTTTTGAATGTACCACGAAACATGACACATCACCTTTGTTTAGTAGTAATTAAGCAGTGTTGTTTTAGCGAATGTGAGTACCAATACAAACCATCTCTGGTTTAATGGTACAAAACAAACGAACCTGTAATAAGACTATATGCATGTTTAAATAAAAAAAAAACCTAATTATTCCAATGAAAAGGACTTGCTAGAAAGCTGAAAAGTGCTATTATTGGTACAGATCTACTGCAATTTGAACACAAAAGATCTTAAAAAAACATCTGGTGAATTGAATAAGGATTGAATCAATTTTATAAACGGTACAGGGGATTATTACTTTGCGAAATTAGTTTGAGAACAACAGCTAAACCATGAATACAACTTTACTCCCAGTTCTCTCTGTGTCCCTAGTTATTCAGGTCAGCGGACAAAAAAATGGCTTTAACATAAAAAAGCAGATAAAACAAAAGTAACAGCTAAACAATTTTCTAGGCTCCCAAAACCGTTTGGCAAAAAAACAGGGTTAAAACAAGCAAATAAGATCGAGCTAGTTCGAAATAACCTTCCCCTCTACTTGATAGCCAAGATCTTTGTTACGCAACCTCCCATTTGGCCAATAATCAAAAAATATAAATCGTTTGTAATCAACAATTTTCGAATCCGGAGATTTTCTTTTTCATCATAAAGAATTCAGGGCAATAGAATATTATTTCCTTTATTTATTTTCTTACACACTAATTACATTTTTAAATATTTCTTAACAAAAACCATTTAAAAAAACATTTAAAAATATAAAAAATTGTAGCCCAGCGGTATCGGGAACAGGGTTCAAGCTACCGGCAGTCAGGGCTCCAGAGAGAGGAACCTCCTAACAATACGAGCATTATTATTATCAGCCATTTGTGTTCCACTGCAGGGCAAAGGCCCGCCTTCCCTTCTTCCACTTGTCCCTATCCCATGCTGTTATACGCCAATCCTTGTGAAAGAAGTCGAGTTCGTCCCGCCATCTCCTTCTGGGCCTGCCGCGTTGTTGCTGTTTGGGACCCATTGTGTGGTAACTTTAGCCCATAGCTCCTCCGGCATATGACAGCCCAGTTCCTTTGAGCTTGGCAGCCGTGTGACCTACATCGGCAATTTGAGTTTTGGAACGCAGTATCGAGTTCCTTATACGATCGGTAAGTTACTCCAAGGATACTGCGCTCCTTTGCTCGCTGACAGCCCCGAGTGCGGACTTTTGACGGTTGGTCAGTGACTAATAGAAAGCCAAGTATAATTATTCACATTAGATTATAAAAAAACTATCACTTTCGTTATGACTAAAGTTTAAGTTGAAAATATTTGTGAACCTAAAACAGAATTTGCATTTATTGTGCTCGGAAAGCTTTTCAAATTCGGTAGGATTATTCGGACACTAAATAACATTGTTAATCCTCACACACCTCACTGTTTCAGTTTAATACTATCTATTTATACAACATTATGCGGTGGTATTACAACTGATGAAAATCCGTTACCAAAAACAGTTGTAAATTGTATATCGTCTGTGGGATCAATGGATTAAAGGAATCAAAGTGATTTTGCTACCACAGATACATTTGTAAACGTAATGAACTTCAATGTAAATTCTTGTTTCAATAAACCCCTTGAATTAGTTTTCATTCAATGTATTAAATATCAATAGAAATGAATCAAACAATTGTTTTTAATTGAATGTTGGTCATTTTATTATTTCTTCATTTCTAGACACGATGCAAAGTAAAGCTGAAACCTATAAAACCTCTCAACAATCACTAATGGACGTACAACTATACCGAAGAAGGAAGCGAGAACTTGAAATAAATCTGAATAAACTCAATTTTAAACTTTGACATAAATCCTTGCCCAGCGCGATCCATTTCCCACTCAACAAAACTCGGTGAACGCATAATCCTTCCATTGAAAGCATTGAGCATTGAGGCATTAATTTTTTAAAATAGGAAAATAGGATTCTTTTAACCATTCATTTTGTTTTATACAAGCGCAGAAGCTGCCATCTTTTTTTGGCAATTTCACTTCGCTAAACTAATGTATAGTTGCAAGCTTTTGTAAAAAAATATCTAATTTATATTCAATTTAAATAAACGAGACAGTGGACGCAGTGGATTAAACTTTGCAACATAATGAAATGTCCGTCTGCCTTGGGGGTACAATATCGTCTAGATAGAGAGACAGAATTGTACGTTGAATCTATTCTATGCAGGTTTCAAGAAATTCACTAACATTGGCTTGTGAGAAAATTACTTGCCTTCCTGCACTAATACCTTAGTCACAAATTAAGATTGACGAATCATAAATGCAGCAAGATTTTATAAAAAAAAACCTACATTATAAATATTCAGATCTACCGCTAAAATACCGAAAAAAGAACGATTTGTCTTGAAAATTTATTAATTAGTAAATCCTCATTTAATAGACACACACACAGACATGAACAGTTGAACACGGCAAGGTTAATCCCATTTACTTATTAGTAGTGCGAGACGATTTTCTTCTCCAGACGGTGTGGCTTGATGACATCGCTCCAAGGCGCTTGTAGGTATTACAGCCTTAATTTTGTTTCGAGAATATTAGATATCTCGGAGTAAAGACCGCGCAAGGTCTTGATTATTAACATTTTGGTCCATGGTACGAAATAAAATAATTAAAGTAATAGGGTTTATTTTGTATTTTCGTGGTAAACTCCATTTTGTTAAAATTTTCTGGCTTTAATCCTATAAAACGTCGAAGAGACTCCAAAGCTGAATAGTCTCTAATCTAGCGAAACTCAGACGAGAGTTCCAAACGGAGATATCAAAGGCGATTGGATTTTTCCGCACAAATCCAGTTACTTCATCTGACAGACAGGTCCTAATCGACTTGATTGATCTCCTGCAGGTACCTAAGCTCCATTTGGCTCCAATGGCTTTGCTTTTGACATATTGAGGAAGGTTTTTGTTTGTTTTTTGTCCAACCCCATCGTGCCTTTTACCATTGTCACATTAAACGTTATTATTAACACCTAAACAATACTAACCAGTCAAACTTTTTGGCACCTTCTGAAGTTGGTTGGGATAAAATTGATTGTATTAATATTCAAAAGTGAATCCCTCTCGCGTCTGTTGCGGACACAATGCATCAGTAGATGCTGCACGTCCTCAATCTGATTACATTTGAGGAAGGTTACAAAAAAAAATTGTAAAACTTTTTTGCTATCCTGTAACGGTTTATATAACTGTAAACATGTACAAAGTACAACTGGATAAACTGGATAAACTGGACAAAGTACAAATGGATTGTGTGAGGAATGATATGAAAGTTAAAGGAGTAAATGATAGCGTAACGGTTGACAGAGATTGGAAGAAAAAAAACGTGTTGCGCCGACCCCAAGTGACATGGGACAAGGGCAGGAAAATGATAATGTACAAAGTACAACTATAACAATAAATTGCTGTGTAAACTATTAACAAACTGTACAAAGCAAGTTAAACTTATCTCAAGGTGCACCAAACTGAATGCTGTAGTCGAGTTGAACAGAACAAATAAACCCTGAACACCTTGAGTAATCTAGTGGAAACTGTTCACGAGCACGAATAGTGGTTGCACTAAATAGTGAAGCGAAGAGGTGAAACTCAACGAATTTCTTGAACTTAATTGTAAGGAATTAAGCGCAAAAGGACTGAATAAAATTCAACTATATCTAATAAGATTACGCCAAGTAGTTTAAATCTAAATTATCGTCTTTTGAAATAAAATATTATTATTGTAACAAGAAGTAAGCGCCTAAAATTGCTTATTCACTAAATACAGATCACATTTAGTACTTTCAACCTAACCCCTCGGGGATTACAGGCGTGATGTTATGTTATAAATCAGTTTTGCTATTTTTTATTGCGCAAAAAGAGTTTCGTTATGGCCAGCATCATCTGTGACATTCAAAATTTGAATGAATACGAAATTATAAATCACAATGTATACTTTACTGAACTTACTTAGTCTTTCAGATTTCCCTGAAGTATTTAGAAATCATAATAATAACCTCCTCCTTTTGGAAGTCGGTTAATGAAATTCTGTTTTAAACTTTCACGGTTTACTTAACTAAACTTTTACTGTCACTTACGGGATATCTTCCGTGATTGCTCATTATTTTGAGTTCCCGATATTTCGACGCTGTTGTAAGTTGCAACCGCCATGATCGCGGGTTGACTCAGTCAACCTGCGATCATGATGAATAATCACGGTAAATATGGGAGTAAGTGATGGTATAAGTTCAACAGGAATTCTTAAATATTACTGAAATAATTCAACAAAAACATATCTCATTATTCATGGAACTTTTTGTTGCTTCTCTTGAATTGATTCAACGTTTTTGTTAGATTTGCGCTCGTGTAGGCTCAATCTTACTAAGTTACGTGTTACTAAGCGACACGAACTTTTCATGGAACTTTGACAAGTTTAAAGAAAACTCTCCCGTTAATGGAAGTTATTATTTTTTAAAAACATTGCCCCACTTTAGGAATTCCTCCTGTAACGTAGGTGCGTTTATAAACATTTAAACTCACATACACAAACAGCCAGACCCAGAACAACCATCGGTAGGCCTAACAAATATTTGTTCCGTGAACCGAACCCGCGACACGCAGCTCAGCAGTCAATCACTCAAACACTGCGCCAACCGTACCGTCTTTATTGTGTGTATTTATCACCTTTTGATTTAATTCTAGAAACTGCTTACTATGCCTTTTTCGAAGAATTAGATGTTTGTGTAAATTCTATATTGTTATATCGAATATGAAGCTAATTTATTTCAGAATTATTGCTTGTTGCTGGGGTTGCCGCGTTTCTGTAGCGCGTCGGGGATGTTCGCGGATGCACGCGTTCTGGATTTCGGCTCGCTGCTGCGTCTGCGAATCGCATCACTCTGATGCGTAGTCTGCGCGACAGCCCCAACAGCCTCGTGGCTACTGTAGCCGGCAGAGTGGATGGCCAAATAAAGTGTCAAACACGATGGTGGTACACAGACCGTCATTCATATGTGTTGGTTTGTTTAACGTGTTTTAGTTAGTAAGTGAAAAGTTTATTTGTTATGGATCTCTGGTCTAAATATAAAGATTTATTTATTTTATTCATTATGAACCTGCAGTTCACAGACAGGCGGTTGTGCACCGTCATGTTTCCGCTCCAAAGAGGACGTCATCGTTAAGTTAATGAGTTTAATTAAGTGACCTTTTAATCCAGCAATTAAAGCATCCAGCAACGCGACGAGACATACATACAGTTTTTAGGAAAGTAGGGTCTTAAATAAATTAAATATTACACCGAGGCACCATTTAAAACAACTAATATTCCGCTCATATTTCAGCACATAACACGTGCCGTAAAGCCTACACGTGGACGAGAAAAAAACGCTGTTGTCGCTGGACGCGTCCCGTTTATGGCCATCGTGCTCCAGTAACATATTATACACAGCGCTCATTCTGCCAACCCAGCACTCAGTGACCAGCGTAATGGTCACGTGAACGAGCTACAATTTGCATATCGTTACAAAACCCAGCACATTTGAATTTTATTGATACTGTGTAATGGGGCCGTGTGTCATCTGTCACCGCAGATAGCTTTGTTGTGTGGAAATGTTGTGGAGCTTTTGCAGGCGACGGTGAAGTATTTCGCTTGTTTTGTAATAAAATTAATATTAACAAGCGTGATCTGACTTGCGTTGCATATCTAATTCTTGTTTACGATAGTAAATTATACACGATCAAAATCACGTGTCATCGTAGTATCGCTATAAATATTTCGCGCTTGGCGTCCGTCCAATCAGTCCAATACGTGTCGACCCCGTGGTTGTGTCTCCGGCAAGTTAGTTGCCTACCTTATCGTAGTATTATGCTTATCACATCCTAGTTAAATGTATTTGGACAGTTGCAATGAAAGTGTGTAACTCTTCACAACGTAAACTCTGTAACCAGTGTTTCAAGCTTTCACGGTTTACACATATACTGTCACTTACGGGATATCTTCCGTGATTGTTCATTGTCAACCCGCGATCATGGCGCTTGCAACAGCGCCGAAATATCGGGAGCTCAAAATAATGAACAATCACGGAAGATATCCCGTAAGTGACAGTATATCTGTAACCAGTGTCTGTAACTGTTACAAAATGCAATGCACAAATATTAATAGGCCAACTATAACTTCAAACATTTCCACTATAGGTACTCTTCTTCTTCGTCGTGTCTAACATTCCTTTAGATAAGATTTTTGACCAGAACTATGCCACTTCAACGGCGTCAATATAATTGGTGTTCGTTGTAAACTGTTAGCTAAGAATGTTTTTCTAAAAAAATAAATAAATAAAAACTGGCACTAAACATTTTCGAATATCATTCATCATCATTAAAAGTTTCGCTGTACAAAAACTTCGTCAATGTAGTGTAATGGCTGCCACCTCGCCGTAGATTTGCATAAAGTTCTCGACGGAGAGAAATGAAAACAAGAACAAATAGTGGGTTCCCCAAATTAGTGATGCGCTGCCTAAGAGAGTGTGTGTCAGGCTCCAGTAACAACGTATAGCGGTGTTGTTCTCACGGCACATTATAGAGAAACGAGTCTTTTGTAACAGTTGAAGTGAACGAGCACAATGCAGCCGTTGTTGAAGTTTGTCGTTCATTAAGAAAACGCTGAGGAGACATTTAAAGTGTAGCGCTAAACAAACACGTTTAAGATGTAACCATTTTCGTACTAACAAGTTGAATTAAAGTTATAATAGTGTCAATGCTTCATTTTTGTACAAGACTATGGAAATCATTTGTGGAATAATGTAAAAGCATAAAACTCTGACACCACATTAGACGCTAACCATACGATAAAGAAAGAATGTAAAAGTGTAATAGCAAAAAAAACACAGTTTACCTCAGACACGTAATATGGTGACATTACGGGTCTGAGGCAGACATTACATTATTATGTAAATATGATATGGTTTTGAGAAACACATTTATCTTTCATATAATCTGTACTTCTCTTCACAACGTCGGTATTTAGTAAAAATACAAACGAGACAGGAAAAGTCAGTGGTATTCTTATTTATACCTGTTGACGCCATACGTTTCGAAAAGTCAACTGTCTGGCAACACCATTAACAGCAGCCGCGGCCAATCGCAGCCCTTCACCATGACGTAGTAAAAAGGTAACCAATGGCGTGACTGCAACAACACCGCCACGCGACCCACGGGAACATGGCCACCTCGGACACTCGCTCGACCGCCATCTTACCTTACCATCGACATAACAGCACAGCACATACGGTGCTCCCTAATTTATATACAGGGTGTAAACAGACCCTTCACATAGCCGTCAACCAAGCATTCTGTACATCAAACTAAGTAACTTTACGCAAAAATTATAGCTGGGAGTCGACTTTTTTTTTGGGTGAAAAATCATTTTTTAAGATAGGACGCAGAACGGATGGCCGATGGGGCCGAAAAGTTCTGGAGTGGCGACCGCGAACCGGAAGACGTTGCGTTGGAAGGCCTCCCACTAGGTGGACCGATGACCTGGTGAAGGTTGCAGGGATCCGCTGGATGCGAGTCGCACGGGACCGGTTAATGTGGCGACACTTGGGGGAGGCCTATGTCCAGCAGTGGACGTCTTTTGGCTGAAATGATGATGATGAAGGTAGGACGCGATGGAAAGCACACAAAGCATTGTGCTGATGGATGGATTGAATAGAACGGTGGTCGTGGAGGTGTGTAAAGTAAAATACTTAAATTAAAAACATTATAAAAAAAAAACTTCTGAAAAAGTTGGAACTTTGACCCCCAATATCTCCCTAACTAGAAGGTTCCCAGGTATGGTATAGAACAAAAAAAATATCGCAAAGACGGGGAGAACAAGTGCCTTTCTGCTATGTTAAGGGTCTATTTACACCCTTTATAAGTAATTGTAATACTTTCTGTCTTTGAACATACAATTAAACCCAAGTGAAGTCAACATTGTCGCGGGACTTATAGAATTACCGTGACCCTAGAACATAAAGAGCTATTGAAGGACACCGTGGATTTTAGTCAGTACAAGTCTGACAGTCCCTCCCGCTCTGCCCTGGGTGGGAGGACTCATTTGATGATTTTAACAAGATAAAAAAAAAAAGTGACGTCAACATGTTCCAGACTATTATTTTAAAGTATGTTCCCTACAACGAACAGTACCTATTCTGTTTGCACTTATCTACTGAAATCTTTTGGATCTCCACTTGAAACTATCTACTTAAGTAAACAAGCTTTAATAACACCGTACTTACACAGCATTAACCAGTTTAATCCCACCTTAATTAGGATTATGTAGGAACACAGGTTAATCTTTTCAGGTTAACGTGAATGTATAAGGCATTACCTGGCGAGAGTGGCAGGATGCTCGAGCCGTCGACCGTCGTCATAAACCAGAGGGTCACGTGAAGTATGAGAAGATGTGTAAACGTCATGGATGTGCTAATAGGTCAGAGGTTAAGGACTTGATATAATTAAATGAATGTTTAAAATTCTCGTGTTTGACGATGAATGTTTCAAGAGATATCGACACGTGGACATGCCTCAGCAACTTGATATCAGTATGTGTGTTTCATACTGAAGTACTCGAATCTTTTCCCAAAAGAGTGAATTTTCAGTGTTAACGTTACCAAAGAGACTTCCAAGGTAGGGTGGAGCGTCAATTCTTTTTTTTTAAGATTCAAAAAGGGAACACATTCGACGTTATCTCGCTGTCCGACTGAGGGTAGATATGCTGATGACACGGATCCAATGTACATATGTACGTACATACTACACACCTGTGTTAGTGTCATTGTTGCGTCCTCGTGCTGTTATTATTTGCGTCTTAATGTGCCTTCATTTTTTGCTTTCAGAACATGTTCATCAATCTTTTAGCCACATCTAGTGATAAAATTTCTGATTTAATTTAAGACTCTCAACAGTCCAGCTATCGCAAACTAGTTTAAATTACTTGGAAGTTTAACCAGAGTACACTTAGTAATTTTAAATAATATCTTGTTTCAGGAACTGCTTTTACTTAGATTCCAATCAAGTTTATGATGTTTACTTCAGCTTGAAAGAAAACAACGAAACATTGCTTTAAGCTGAGCCTTTGTAACGTTGGACAAATAATGTTGCAGAAAGATAAACAGAAAGTTTTAAATCTATCTAGGAATCTATTTATCTATATTATCTTTAAAAAAATTCAAGAGAAATTTTATTTATTCTATTAAAAGATCACAAAAACGTTCTACTTTTACTTGGAAATAAGATAACATAGTTCTGTTGTTGATTCAATTTCGTGCACTCGAACACATGTATCATAAGTTGGGTAATAAAATAATTGTGTAGTAAGGCCTAGAACATGGTAATTACCACTTATCCTTGTAGATGGCATCAACCTAATTAAACGTTTACAAGGAGCTCCTTCTCGAGGAGCAGCACTTAACACTCCATGCATAATGTATTCCGCCGCCTAAAGGCGTCGGTCCGAGATCCTCCGCACCAATCTCGTCTTGTACGATCTGCTTACATAGCATAACGATTTGTGATCGAGGGTATGTATCGAGCTGCTTCGCGTGAGTGATATCTAAAGTTTAAGATAATTTTAGAAACAGATTTCGTCTTTGGGAAACCGATCCGATATAAAGTAACTCAAAACTAAAATAGCATCATTCACGATTGTAGTAATCTGCAAAATACTCTTTAAACACTCCAAACCATGCGTCAAATTAACGACACAATTTATCATCACACTAGCTTATGCCCGCGGCTTCGCCCGCGTGGAGTTAGGGAATTGCCCACGGGGTCTTACTTCTGGAATAATAAGTAATCTGTGTATCTATCTATAATACATACATAGATTTACATGTACTTGCTTATAACTTGCAATTATTATTATAAAGTTATATCAATTAAATTAGATACGTGAAATATTGATACCTTGGTTTGAGATTGGACATCGAGTGAAGAGTATGTGAACAAGTTTTCAAGTCAATCGACCCCGAGAGTAAAAAGTTTCACAGAAAATTCAACACCCCATTTCACCCTCTAAGGGGTAGGAATTTCGAAAAACTGATACTAACTCTTCACAAAGAATACACCCTCCAATTTTCATATCTCTGGGACCCGCGGTTTGGGCTGTGCGTTGGTATAATATCAGTCAGCCAGTCAGGACATGGAATTTTAAATTGGGGGATGATTTTGTGATACACGTATCTCATCATTTTAACTAAAGTATAATATGTAGACACATTTTCAAGTCAATCGACCCCGAGAGAGTTTCACTCCATTTCACCCTCTTAGGGGTGGAATTTAAAAAAACCCTTTCTTAGTGGATACCTACTCTCCACAAAGAGTACATTCTCCAAATTTTATGTCTCTAGAACCAGCGGTTTGGGCTGTGCGTTGATATATCAGTCAGCCAGTCAGGACATTGAATTTTAAATTGGGGGATGATTTTGGAAAAACTGTGATACACGTATCTCATCATTTTAATTGAAGTATATGTAGACACAATTTCAAGTCAATCGACTCAGAGAATAAAAAGTTTCATAGAAAATACAACGCCCCATTTCACCCTCTTAGGGGTGAAATTTCGAAAAACCCTTTCTTAGTGGATACCTAATCTTCACAAAGAGTACACTGTCCAAATTTCATGTCTCTAGGACCAGTGGTTTGGGCTGTGCGTTGATGTATCAGTCAGCCAGTCAGGACATTGAATTTTAAATTGGGGGATGATTTTGGAAAAACTGTGATACACGTATCTTATCATTTTAACTGAAGTATATGTAGACACAATTTCAAGTCAATCGACTCAGAGAATAAAAAGTTACATAGAAAATTCAACACCCCATTTCACCCTCTTAGGGGTGGAATTTCAAAAAACCCTTTCTTAGTGGATACCTACTCTTCACAAAGAGTACACTGTCCAAATTTCATGTCTCTAGGACCAGTGGTTTGGGCTGTGCGTTGATATATAAGTCAGTCAGTCAGTCAGTCAGTCAGTCAGTCAGTCAGTCAGGACTTTGAATTTTATATGTATAGATTTACACACAATATCCAGCTAACGACGGTAAACATTACTTACAACTAGTACCTAATTACAGATGTTAGATGATTATACTGTTTTGCAGTCGACTGTTCTGTTGTGTTTGAACTAAGTCGTGATTAATACAGATTCTCCCGGTTCAATGCTGTATATACAGTACAAAGTTGGAGAGATACTGCTGTCCCAAAGGGGTTGTGTTCATTTCATACAATGTGTAGTTTTCTCAAATGAACTACTTCTACCAGTTTCGCTTGTGGCATACATTATTTATTAAATGAGATTTCCTTTAATCGACGTTATGCGTCCTGTATGCTTAGTGCGAGTTTCATATTAAAATTCGATTAGCGTGTCGATTGCGTAAATCGAGTTTACGTCAAACGTATTGATTATCGTTAACTTGCGAGTGTGAGATACTAATACATGCAATCATTCGGTGCGCGTTAGCTCACCGTAAGAAGTGACGGAACGTGAACGAACGAAACGAAAAACTGAACCAAAAATCGTAACCAGCCAAAATAAATTGACATTCGTATTTGTGTGTGTTCTTAAAGAAGCGACTGCCTATTCAAATAGTGGTGGTTATACTATACAATGAAGTTGATGTCCTTGATGTTTATTTTGTGTTTACATATACGATTTGCATAGTTTTTTAATATTATTGTTAAAAATGAAAACTATATGGTCATATATGGAGCAGTAAGTGTAATTTATATAATTTGGTGTGTAGTGAACTTGATCCAATTTGTGAACTTTGTAAAACTAAGTTTGTTACTTTTTAGGTTAGGAGATCTCAGCAAATTATCTAATAATGCCCAAGGTAGGATTACGAGCATACGGAATTGGGAGGAATTGACTGCATAATTGAACAGTGATGCTGCTGGTGACACTAAAACCACTGAGAAATGGAAGAAGGTTAGTTAAAAGGTTTATTGCTAACCCATTTTCGTTTAAACTGGATGTGGTGGTGGAGAATAAAGTGTTGGTTTCTTTGTATGGTTTAAGGCTTGGAGTGACTTCAAAATTAATACCAAAAAAAAGCTGCACATTTGCATCGAGTAGCTACTGGTACTGGTGGTGAGCCTAGCAGAGAGTTCTAAATCTGATGAAGGATCGGATGGGTTTAAAAGTTGCTACAGGCTTGGCAGTGGAAGGGGCTGGTTTGTCACAGGTATATTTTAAATTCTTATACCTATATTACATTATGACTATTACATTGCCGTACCTGCATTGGTGTCTTATAAATTGTATTCTTTTACAGGAAGTTCACAATCAGCCCAGTGACACAGAATCAGCAGAATCGCGCTTATCTTGCATATTCTACGCGCAATAACAAAAACGATAAGTGTTTCCAATGTTTGTTTCTTATGAGAGGGGTACAAGAAACGTTTACATTTAGTCCAAGAGGGCAATTCATCAAATCGCTATGGACTAATTTTTTTTTTTTTGTGGAATTGTGTCACTTGAGTGATTTCTGATGTTATTCCACTTGATGCAATTTACATTCTAGTGATTGAAGTGTTTTCCTTGAATACTGTTTATGTTACTTTAAATGCTGAAACTATGATGAAGTCCGAACTCCTCTGTGAATTGTCATGATCGTAATTTCAGACTTATAATGGCATTTACTCATCTTATGTTTTCCTTAGACACATGGTAAATGTTGCAAAATAGTATGTCATGTAAGTTAAATAGTAATATTTGAAAAAAAAAAATTATTAAAACCAAATGACTGATTATATCATGCTTAACTAAAGCAGGTGTTATGTGTGTGGAGATTGTATTTGTGTTTCTCATGTCTGGAACTATTAACTTGTTATTATTAATTATGTTGTGTAAATAGTTGTCTAATATTTGAAGTGCTGTAAAAAATATCTAAATAAAGTTCCTGTTTTGAACCATAATTTCAAGAAAGAATGATGTTAGTAAAAGTATTGTATCCTTATCATTTGGTGTTTTAATACTTTTCCTCTATTATATATTTAAGGAGCTTCATTTTACAATGAGCTCGCTAGGTATTTATTCTTAAAAATTCTAAACTTAGCAATGTTTAGTATTATTAATTTAACTTTGTATGCAAAGTGTAATTACACAGGCCACTGCTCCATATCAAAGTACCATAGGTACAACAAGTTAGATTGGGAGCCCAACCCAACATAGTTGGGCAAGCCTTAGGGTCTGATTTTGGTTAGGAAAACAAGATTATTTGTTATACAAATGTTTCATAATTTATTCTAGACCAATCAGTCACTATTACAATGCCTTAACTTATATAGAAAAACTAAATAAGAGTAAAAAGATCTCAACCATTTTAGGGATCCGAAGGATCCAATATTGTGTTGCCACCATCAGCAAGATACAAATACATATCTAAAAAAACCTAGAGCATGGTACTTATTCACACATGTGCTATACAATTATATAATTAACGTGTGTCCAAAAAAAAACTAAACTAACTTAAACTAATATGTAAGTACAACAACATTGTGCTTTATACCATAAACATGATTATTAGGTGGTTTAAAATTAAATGTGTTCAAGTCTTCTAACTAATTGCTCCCATAAAACCCTTTTTCTCTTGCACGACCAATGCACGTTAAATTAAGTTCATCGTGTGCTCTCGCGGTCTCAAACATTCTCCAAGTTAAATATAAACGAGATGCTATTGTAATTTTTATTTTAATGTAATATTTTATTTTATTTGACCACTCTCACGGCGCTCTCACCACAAAATCTTAAGTGACAACTTCACACGCTCGCAAGTTACTCCGTTTTTTATTCGAGCTGTCAAAACTGTCAAAATTGTAACTCACACTCGCCGTTTTACGTTCAAACGTCATCGATGTGCTCGAAACGGTCTTCACTTTCGAGAACCACTCGATTGTCACTATCGACGACGTAAATTTTAAAACTAACACTCACAAAATTTAGTTCTCACGTATGCCGCTAGGTGGCGCTTACCCAGAGCCATACTAATTTGCGTAAACGTTAACGCGCTCGATACGTAAAAAAAACTCGCACTAAGCATACTGGCTCATTTCGTGGAATTGCGTTGAATTTATAGCAGATTACCGACTCATCCTGAGTTTGTAGATATCTGCTTAGCCTTTTCCCAACTATGTTGGACTCGGCTTCTAGTCTAACTGGATGCAGTTGAATACCAGTATTTTACATGGAGCGACTGCCTATCTGACCTCCACAACCCAATTAGTACTAGCTAATACGATACCCTTTGGTAAGACTGATTTTCAGACTTTCGAGCCATTGAATACCTATAACGACTTTCAAAGATCTACGAATGACAGCCGGGACCAACGGCTTAACGTGATTTCAGAAGCATGGAGGAAACTCGGTATGTAATGGCTGGTCACCCATCTACGGACCAACCTAGGCAAGCGTGGCTTAACCAAAAGATCGACCCGAGCGGCTGTTATTATTTACTCCACGCGCTCCTATATCGATTGTTTTCAATGATGTGAACGCTCACTGTCTACGAAGAATAGTTTGTTAGTCAACTGTCATAGACAATCGGATGTTAATACTGCACCACTTATTCCTTCAAACATAGAGTAAGCTTCTCGAACCATACAAATAGACATTGAAGGAATGCAGCTTAAGCAGTACTTTTAAAGAAGGTAAGGTCTAACAACGAACTACAGGCAAAGAAAAAAAATAAAATTAAAAAAATAAAATCTGTATTAATCAACGAAAATTAATCTGTGGTCTGTAATTATTTATTATTTTGTTTTTTTTTTTATTTATTCAGAATTTATTCATGGAACACCTCAGCATAAAAACATTGTTACAACGCGAAGTTCATCACATTTATGCCAGCTTGAATCATTATAATAATGTTTCGTTGAATAATGGAAAACACATTTGCGTTTCACACTGTTCACATAAACATTATTAAATAATCACGGCGGGATATCTAGTTATTAAACACATAATTTTCTGCCTAGATAAACAGCCTAGACAAATATACGGAGTTTATTTACGAAGCTAAATATTACCTGAAGAAACAACGTTCTCATATAATTATTTTAAGGGTCGGTACGGTATGTACCTACTCACAGGATCAAAGTAATGTGTATGTGTGTACGTTGCAGGTCCAAACCAATCGTCTCTAGATTGCAATGTGGTTATCGGATAACAATCGGGACAGTAACCGCAGGTACAATATTCCGCCCGCACATAAAAACTAAAGCTGCTCAATAAATAACACACTTCACAAATGAGAATCACTCAAAGTAGGTTCAAGTTTGTATCAATTAAAAGGTATTTCATCATTACATTGACTTCTGAAACCAAATATCTTTGATAAGATTTCAAGAATTGAGTGCGTTGGAGCAAGCGCTAAAGATTTCCTGGCACATTCAAACTAATAGTTTAAATCCTAACTTTGACTGATACATAGCCAGAACAAATTACATACAGTCTTTGAAGAGTCTTGAATGTCACCCTTGTCGGTAATACTCTGAGAGGAAGCGCTAACGTAGGCAACAAACTTTACGCAGCACCACGACACAGCGAGATGAGACAGCGCAATGAAGATAATGCAATTGTTGTAGTTTGGTTCTACTTTGTACAAACGTTGATGAGTTGTTGGGTTGAAGCAATTCCCTCAGAAATACATTGGATACTGTGATGATGGTTGTGTTTCAGTCTATGCTAAGCGTACTGACTTTGGAAAACACCATGCCATGCCATTTCAGTAGTGAATTGATCCCTCGTAACTAAAATCCCTATGACTAATAATATTAGGTAGCCGTCCGGCCGTCTTATAACAACAGGCCGTGTCGACGGCGCGTTCGTGTTCCACGCACGCCTCAAAGAGATGTCAGCAGCCACATTGGGGTCCGCATGGGCCGATGCCTGACAGGGCTGCGGGATTGTTCGAAAGAGATACCGTGGCCCTGGACCGCAAAGGGCAAAGAAGGAACATGAATGGGTTTTAGTCAGTACGAGTCTGACACTCCCTTTCGCTCCGCCCAGAGCGGGGAGGGGGGGGGGGGGTTATTTGATGATTTCCTGTCAGAAAAAAGAAAAAAAAATGGCTAATAATATTCATGTTCTAATTCCATAAATACCACGATTAAAGTAAAACTGGTAGTGTAGTTTATAAATTACTGCAACACGTGTACTGCAACAATAAACTGAGTGTACTGAACGAACCGTACCGTTATGTACAACCTTGTGAACAACTCGCAAAATCAAAATGTTTGATTTACGATGCCCACCGGTACCTAAGTGCTGCGAATGTTATTATTAAACTTATACTGTCACTAACGGGATATGTTCCGTGATTATTCATTATTTTGAACTCCCGATATTTCGACACTGTTGCAAGCGCCATGATCCCCCCCCCCCCCGTCAATGAAATAAATTATTAGGTGCAGACAAATCTGTCTCACAATACTCACAAAAGTGTGAGTGTGTTTTGGCGTGACTTAGCGTCGAGTTCCAGTAGTACGCGTAGCAAAAGACAAAGGAAGAGAGTAGACAGATTTGTCTGCCCCTGCACCAGGTTTAAAATAATGAACAATAACGGAAGATATCCCGTAAGTGGCAGTATAAGTTTAGTTGTAAACCGTGAAAGCTTAAAACAGTGTTTGAATGTTAATATTGTAAAAATTAACTCTAAAGACTTGTCTTACACGTGTAAGTAGTTAACAACTTTATAAAACAGATAAAAACACACGTTTAAGAGCCATTTAATTTTTACTACATAGCTACGATCATTAAACTGCACAGTAACGAACTCGAATTATTCTAAACGTTCAAGCAATTTCCTTTAACGTTGCAAGTTCTATGGCTCATTTCACTTTATTTAATTACTGCATGATTAAACAGAATAGACTTTACGGAGCTGAACCATTCTCAGTCCTATAACATTAAAGATTAGAGCGAATATCCTCTATAATAAAAGAGAGCAACCGAGAGAATTTTTTTTCGAATGATACTGTAATGGAATTAGTTTGTTTATATTTTCATGTTATATCCAACAATTAAAGAGAAATGGTGAATGCTTTGACCAAGAAAAAATAAATAACTAAAATATAAGATTTTAAACTATCATGGTCACTAACATTACTATTAATACTAACGGAATATTTACCATGTTTACTGTTTTTTATGAGTTCCCGATATTTCGGCGCTGTTGCAAGCACCATGATCACGGATAAACTAAAGTTATTGCGGGTGGGTGTAAAAAACAAAAAACACAGAAAAAACAGTAAACATGGTAAATATCCCGTTAGTATTAATAGTAACTTTAAATATATTTCAAATAAAGCCGCTGATAAGATAATTTCTTTAATAAGTCTGACCTTAAAAATTATTAACATCCCACGTTAGTCTGTCTAGACCGTAGTTAACCTTTTCAACGCATTGCCACATATACGTGAAAAGCAAGCTCGTGCCCTGTACACCAAACGACACAAATATGTGACAAAATGGTAGGTGTAATTGTGGTTTGGCGTCGAGGACACGCGCGTGCCTTTATGCTCTAGCGTTCAAAAGGTTAACCTTCGGATGATCGTGAGAAAATGCCAAAAGAAATTAGTTCATGGTAACTCGAGAAAACGGAGCCATCCTAATGTATTGTATGTATGTAAGTAGAGGTTAAATGGCTTCAGGAAACCATGTTGATTATCTACTCAGCACGGGCAGAGGATTAAAAAAAAAAAAAAAAAATACGCTGTTTCCATAAAAGTTTGTTTGAAAAGTAAGATAGCAATTGTGTGGTTATTTGTGACGCATTATCATGTCGAATAAATAGAAACTTGATTTTTATTACTATTAATACTAACGGGATTTATATATTTTTTTTTTTTAAATTCCGGAACTCATAGAAAACAGTAAATATGGTAAATATCCCGTTAGTATTAATAGTAATGTTAGTGACCATGATAGTTTAAAATCTTATCTTGATTTTTATTGTTTAATCAACTGGGAAAAGTTTACATTCTACATGCTTAAACTGAACAATTATTTTAAACCAAAAAAAAATAATAATATATGTAATAGTATTTACCTACTACCGCAACATAATATAGTTCTGAAGTAATGAATTTTCCAGACCAAGGCGAGGTCTCGTACAAAGCGAACCTCAACAAAAACGGCTTAGCTAGCTATCTAATATTTATACAATCCTAAATCCTGCAAATTAACCACAGCTGAATAATACAGCGTTACATTTTGGAACACGGAGCCACTATGGAGAGCTATCTTGAACAATTTTACTAATATAAACTCGTTTTTGACTATAAATCAAATTTTAATAATAAAATTAAATTACATGGATGTTCTCACAATTTAATCGATGATAAATGAGTTACAAATATTAACAATTGAATTGAAAGCATGGTAGTCACAAACCATCGATGGCATATTCTTTCGGCTCATCAGCACAGACACATTTAGAACGCAAGATAGCCAGAGCAAAGATAATATCTGCAGATGGGGGTTCATGCGACGGCGCAGATCTCTAGTGCGTTTGCGGCACCTCCCCACTGATAATGGCCCACCTTACATCATGCACCGCATGCCCTGTAATCTGCGCACTTGATGATCTATTATTGCACCAGTGAGCGAAGTTCGCGAGGCATTTGAACTTTTTGCCATCGATACGCTAAGAAAAAGAGAAGCAAAGACACATAACATTAACAAACTTCTATCAACGGTAACTACCGAACTTGTCTCGTTTCTGGAAGACAATCGTATAACTAACACATAATTGGAAAGACTTTCACCTATAACTACCTATTTTTCCTTATACTTTCTTCGGCTTTGCAAACATGGATATAATATGACTTCTATTATAAGTCATGAATATAACGCAAAACAAAATAGTAAGGTATGTTTTCAGTAAACCAGATAGTTCGCAAACATTAACAACATATTAACCTGAACCAAAATCAGACTCATTTATAAACAAATTGAAATGAAGAATGTTACTAGGTATGCCAAATCGGTTGAATTTTGTCTCAGTAAAGCCTGTATGTATACAAATACACTAGTTTTTGTTGTAGTTAAAAATAGCTAGTAGTTTTGATTTTATAGGCATTCAAAGTTTCGAAAAATATCGAGTCCCGCTAAGTCACGTGACCGCTTGTGACGTCATATCATAACGCGCCGCGCAATTGGAAGTTGTATTTTTTTACATTTAGGCACAACACATGACTTCCTAGTATTTGGATTGGACATTTTTAAAAGTATTTAGGTATAATTTCGAAGGCAAGGGTGCGCGACCGCGAGCGGACTGAGTGAGCCAGACTGCGCGTGTTGTGCGATGACGTCACACCGTCACCGGCAGCCCGCGTCGTGCGGTTACAACTTGTTTTACTTCTAAATCGGAAACTAATTGACGTATCGAAGTAATTCTTTCACTAGTATTTTTTATTTTTGACAGAGAATATGGAGTGCTAATAATCAAAATTAGTTAACATTCTTCATTATCCCTCTTCTCATCGCACAGTCCTACAATAATAATATTATATCACAAGTAATAACTGTAATTACGCTCAGCTCAATTTCAGAGCAAATAGTTGGCAACGTTGACCGTGATGTCCATAAAGAAGAAGTAACATTTTATGGTTATGATGTTATCACGGTTGGGGGTAAGTGAAGACATTATGACTACATTCATGTTGGTGATGTTAGCAGTAATATTGCAGTGGCAGTAGTAAGTACATCATTAAAGCGGTCAGTGTTAAACTGAACGGCACTGATTAGTATTCCAACAACAACGCGTAAAACAAACTAAATGCAACAAAAAACCGCCGCCTAATTTACATTCTCGTCTAATTAAGCAAACACGAAGACAGGGTTAAGTAACAGAGAAATTCGGCCAAAATACTTCCCTAACTTTTGATGGAAAAAAAGTAAAAGATAATGCCATTAAAAATGTATTTTTTTGTAAAAAGTTCGTCGTAAGGCCTCAGTTCCCTTATCGCAAAATAGAAGTTCTATGGAGGGGACACACGAAGCGATTTCCAGGGAAAAATCACTGTGCACGGCTAATTTTTTTTTGTCGTAAAAACGATGTGGAAGGGATCCATAGGTTAGGTTAGGTTAGAACTGTGACCAACTACGCGCGAGCCGAGCGAGCGAAGCGAGCGGTGCCGCGGCAGAGGCCGGCGAGCGCTACCCCAAAATTGGTCGCGAAATGTTTCTAAGTATTTTTTTCATAGTGCCCCCAAGACGACACTCTGACCGGCGATTCGCTTTGAGAGACGTTGTTGCAGTTGCATGGAGTGAAACTTCTAACGCTTCCATAATGTGCTTCTGCAAGTATGCGGTACCAATATGTGTGATATGAATGTGATTGTATCATCTGATATTCTTTATTAACATCAATCAGGCGCACGCTACTCGTGATACGTAGTCGTCAATACCCTAGAATACTTGAACCTGAGCTTGAAACAGGTTATTGTTTGAATCGGAACAATGAACAAGAACATCCTTCTCGAAATCTCGTGTGTCAATACGTCTTGTGTAAGTGAACGCCTTGATCGATTGATTGTAGGTACTGTAGATACATTGAACAAGGCTATATAATGTCTAGTCTATAATGTATTACTCTGTATCTTGTTGAAATCTTTGACTACTTTTGTACCTACAATCTGTTATTTTCCTACGTTATTATCAGTACCAGTACCTTTTTATCATTTTATACCTCAGTAGACATGTAATCAGAGCATACTTGCATATTTGGCGCCTAATTAATAAAAACTGGCTCGGGGCGACTGGAATCTCATTCCTACTATTTGTGTCATTGTGTAAAATTCTATATGTTTTTAAAATAATGTACTAACAGCGATGCAAATAACTTTTTGATGTTTAATTAAGTTTCGCACCTTTTGTTTTTTCTCATTCATCACCATCGTCATCCACAGCAGCTTCTTTTTGTTCCAAACTTGTCTTTTTCGTTTGTTTGAAGATTTCTAGTATAATAATTTTTTTTTTTTTATTCTTATCAGTTTAATTTATTTTCCATCCACCCGCATTCTCCAGTCAACCCGCGATCATCGCTTGCAACAGCGCCGAAATATCGGGAGCTCAAAATAATGAACAATCACGGAAGATATCCCGTAGGTGACAGTATAAATTCTAGTATAATTTAATGAATCACAAAACACCGGTATCAACATTTTAGTACCGTGAAACAAATGTACCGTATACGTATACTGACAGCTTAAGGTCGGTAACAACTTACTTGTGTTTATAACAATCAATAAATCTAATCGTTGCCAGGGGATTAATAACGTGAAGCATGAGTGAGGCCGAACTGTTAATCGAACACCCTTTCCCCAATAATGGAGTACGCTCAAGGGATCCCAAACCGTAAGAAATGTGTATTAGTTTGTACTACTGGCCTCGACTGTACTGTTTGGGAGTGCGATTAGCATTTTTACTTTTAACAGTAATTTCTTAGTAGCAGCCACGGATTCTGGATTTATTCCCGGTTTATAACAATAGGCTGGTTCCCTATTACATAGGCTATACAGGTTTATACAGGGTGTAATGGACAGCCCTCCACAAACTGACGGGTGCATTCAGCTCCTTATTTTGAATCATATTCCACCGGATTTTAACCGGTTTTTTGTTTTCTGTTTCTATTCCTTCATTTTAATGTGAAATTACATTCCCTGTACGCAACACTCCATTTATGTAAATAATAAGTCTAAAATAAAAAAAAACCAACAATGGATGTTGAATTATTCTAACGAACGACGCGTGAAATCAGCTATTCAAAGCCTGCCTAGCTATAAAGTTCATCGAACTTGTCGTCGCGCTTGCCGTTCGCTACGTCCGTTTTGCCACGGTAACGATACATTGCGTATAAAGAAAATAAAACAGATCAAATTTATTGGATTCCCATAACATTCCTGAAATAAATTCTTATACCGGTCATCTTAGTATGATATACTGAATTCACCCCATCAGTTTGTGGAAGGCTGTCCCTTACACCCTGTAAATTATAGGCTTTGTTATATTGTCAGATTTTAGCAAACTATGCATTTGAGTTAGACTATTTCCAACTTTTTATTGTGATAATACCGCATTTATCCCCAGGGAGACAGGCAGTATTGTACAATGCATCAACATTTTGAGTGTTATGTTATGATGATGTTACATTGTGTTGGGATGCCAAAACAAACAGTTTACAGAGTCTGTTCTGCTTGCATAATAGGAATTATGCGCATCAGCAGGTAGAACAATAAACCAACGAACGTTTCGAAGCATTCATTTCAGTTACACCATTACGGGACTTTTAATGTCAAAACAAAGATGACAGACTGAACGCCACATGCTACTATCCTTTCATGTTTCTTTGACTTCATCCACGTTCATACATCTGTTTTTGTTGTTAGCTGGTCATTACAGTACTACGCAGAGTGAGTTCTCTGAAGAACATCATCAATAAAATTCAAATGTTAAACTTAGGACATAAGAAAGTTACACACATTTTACTTTACGATTTTCAATACCAAGCTTACTAACCCTTATTTTTGACTACAAATATAATTTTTTCAAATGGTAAAAAGTTCAAGAAAATTTCCGAGCCAATTTGTTTTCAATTGTACACGGAGGCATTTCTAATTACGAGACTTTTCTTACAAATGGAATTATTTTCTAAAATAACGAGACAATTCGCCGTCTACAGTCCCCATTCAAGCGATGACTTTCTCAAGGCATAATATTAAATTGAGTTTGCAAATTAACGCTTAAGCTTACTCCCACACCTTCTTTGGAAAGATTTTCAACCTTGATAGCTGCGTAATCTTGTTTCTGCCGTGAAGTGTATTTTTTGAAGCAAGTTTCTTTAAAGAATAACTCCAGTACAGACATTATTTCTCAATGAATCTCGGCACTACGTATTGGTACCAACTAGGGAGGTGTATTGTGTCCAGAGCTGCTAATACAGTTTCAAGCTTCTTAGACTAATAATAGCATAGAGATAAAAAAAAAAAAATATATATAATAGTTATCTCTGCTATTATTATCTGGGGTCTGTTTATTCTAGACAAACTCCACTGCAGATGTTTCTACCGCTCTAATCTAGGACAGGTTTATCAGATTAATCTATCACGTTCCTAGGAACATATCCAATGCAATCAACGACTATATTTCGACGGAAACTAGCTTTATGTTCGTATAACAATGCACTTGAAAGAAACTGCTGCGGAAAAGAAAACAAAACTACAGTAAGTTTGTTACTAAACACAAAAAGTGACAATCAGTACAGAACCTTCAGAAAATCCTTAAATTTTTCGAGAATAAAGTGTGGCATAAATTGACTCCACGTTTTGTTACTTTCAAGCACACAAAAATGAAAACAATAGACAGTACCTACCAACATTTTTTTTTTTTTACGTTAGGGTTGACCTTTTAATTGTGAATAAAATAAAATAAATAAATAACCGACTTCTGTTATTTACATACTTATGTTATACTGTTATTTTGCCGAAGAAAACCCTAAAGCAATGTTACTTTTTTTTAAACACACCGTATGTAAACAGCAATATTTTTTTTTATGATTTTCTCCCATTTAGGAACAAAAGTAAATTGAAAATATTTTGATTTTACTCACATTTTGATCCCCAGTGATGTTTACTCCTGATGAAGAAAGAGTATTCCAGTGTATTCACAACACTTCATTTCCATTCACTATTTGCATTTTTATTTACGTATGGCCACTCCACATCGTTTTCACACTCGCGATCACGACAACAACCGATACAGAGCACCCATGCACTCACTACGGCAGACGCCGGGGTACTGGAGCTTTCATGTTGTAAAGTGGAAATCAGGGTGAGTTTTCCCTCTCCCACGCGTACCGACACTTAGCGCTCATAACTTAACGCGCTGACATTTGAAGCGATCATTGTTCTTTTAACATAAAGCGCTCTTCATACTAACAATATAACGAAAAATGATCATTATTATTTTACAGTATACCTCCCGTAATGATAAGCACTCTAGGGACCTAGTAAGTAGTTTAGATTAACACTCTTCTAAGCCAGCTCATCTAAAGCGCTGGAAGGCACGGCAAATCTCTTAGAATCGATAGCAAGCGATTGATATATTTATAACTACAGTAGTTAACAAGACCTAATAGAATATTTATATTAAAGGTAGTGGCAAAATCGAATTGCCAACCAATTTCAACTACGGATTATTTCATTTGAATTTTATCGTCACTGCGCGTCGTCGCTTTTATGTTTGTGAAATGATTTAACGAAATTGAAAAGCTAACAAACTGCAAACAGAAACTTATTTTCTCTACGCTCCTAAAACGAAAACGCTTTTTATTGAAAGCCCATATTTTATAGACTACCAGAAATATAACAGCTCAATCACCAAGCATGTAGGTTACTTTTGATAAAGCAGTATTAATTTACTCGTACACGGTCTGTGTGTAAGTTAGAATATCAGCGCATAAATATATCTGAAAGTACCTCATTTCTAATAAAATCTCACTTTGTACGTGATTTCATCCTATATCTGAGAAAAAAGGTGATAATTTACGCGTTTCCTGCCTAATGTGCTGGTAGAAGCTAGCATTTACAAATGTGTCTATTCGACGCCTATGTTAGGACAATGCCCTCCAGTATGTAACATGTAAACAACACACATTGTTGTTTGATCAACACATAGTTCATTGAATTCCCCAAGAGCCTCGGTTCCGAAATACAATTCAACAACGCTAATGTCAGTTTACTGACAGCTATTGATACAGAGATCTTCATTCGAATGGACATTAATATGTTGTTTGTTACAGATCTATATAAATATTTGGTGCATATTTATACAGAAAGTTTTAAATAAGATGAAAATAATCAATTGAGCTCAGAATAAAAGTTTCGGTTAATCAGAAACGTTCAGTTTCTATTTGTTATTGCATTCTGTAACAAGCACCCGCTCACCTCCGCTCGTTATGGTAGGTATATCAGCGTGAAAGCGAGTGTCGTCACGTAAACCGATCACGTCTTCCCTCGGGGACAAGCACGTGAACCAATGTCCAACATTATTACCTACCCTCCAGAGCCTACAACTTATAACGAGCACTTTACACGAGCCTCACTAAAATCACACCAGTCACTAATGCAACACGTTAGTGTCACTTCTTCAGGTCTATTATTATGTTTACTTGCCCGTCACGTACCTGTATTGAAAAGGGTCAAAGGTAACTAAAACACTGAATGGAAATACAACATTTTTCGTCACAGCAGTGGAGGTAAACAGCTAAGCCCTTGTGAACACTACAGCCGTAGAATACAAAGTGGAAGGGACATTGACCCTAAAACGGATACCACGTATTCAGTACATCATTCTGAACCCCCCAACATAGACATTTTCACCGGGTATTAAAAAAAAGCAGCTGTTTCCTACGAAACTGCAATACCTACACGGTTAAAATGTATGGAACGGCTGATTAAAAAAAAAACTGATGGGGATTCAGAATGATGTACTGATTAAGTGGTAACCGATTTAGCGTCGGTGTCACTTCCACCCTGTATTGTCTAGAGCCATTAGAACATTTTCATTTTCAAAAATTACTAATATTTTTATAAATACGAACGTTTGTGAGGATGGATGGATGGATATTTGTTACTATTTCACGCAAAAACCACAGAACAGATTTGGATTAAATTTGGCACACAGGTAGTTTATAACCTGGATAACCGATAGGATATTTTTTATCCCGGCAGTAGGATCCCGTAGAACAATTACCGAACTCCACGCGGGCGAAGCCGCGAGCTATGCTAGTAGAAAATAAAACAGTACAACATCAAAAATCGACACAAAAGCATTCGTATATGCTTCACTTACTTAAACATCCTCTCAGACGGTACAGAGTAAACATTTAAGAACATTAGCTAGGTCTTACTCGAGCTTTTTGTCTGGAATCCTGACACGCTCCAGCGCGAGCGCTCTAATTACAATATTTCCTTGCCACTTATTACGCCTACTGCACTTATTCAAGTTTAAGTTTTAGACTTGAGTTTAAGTCGAGTTTCGTCTTGAAGTGCAGACTTTATGGTAATTTTAATATCTGTGTCATGTGAGTGAGCAGGCGCTGCACTACCTGCAAACACTCCTAGTCCAAGATCACGTGGCACACCAGCATCAATGTACCCTGAACAGGCAGTGTGAGAGATGTAGGGTGAGCCAAAGAGTGTAGAACAATAAGAGTCATTGTAGTTGTGACTAACATTAGCGAGCGCGACGACGCACGCTCAGTTGGACGGTGCGCATCACGCTGGTTTCTGGAGGCTGTACGTATGCCACACCGGCCGCTTGCGTGGCTGCCGTAGTCCGTAGTGGCCAGCAGGACTACTCTTCCTCGCTTGCTCACGTGCTCTTGTCTGGCGGCGAGAATAAAATAAAAATTATTCGAGTAGATTGATGTAATTTAAAGTTCTGTAATTGATGCCACTGTTCTGCCACACAGCTAAGTTGACTTTGTGATGAACTATAATAGGTAGAGATGAACTAAAAATCATTTGACCAACACATACCAAACCATTGCGAGTTTGCTGACGGCAAGTCAGTCGGGTTATTTTCAGGTGACCCTTGAACCAGCTGTCGTCTCGTCGTTTCATCTGCCGAGCGAAATTCGAGAACTGAAAGAAGGAAGAAAATATTTTTGACAACATGTTAATATTCGTTGATACAAATAATGGAATCAAAAAAATTACTATAGATGTACCGTCAGCAGGAGTTTCACTAGGCACAGTGTCGCAGTCGCTTGCGAACCTCTACTCTCTACCGGGTCTGCTATCCGTGTACGGGACACGGACAGTAGACCTGGTGGCCTGAGCTGTGTGGCGTCTAGTCTATTCAGGGTCAGGTCCACTACCAGCATTGAACTCGGATACAAAATCACGATTTTCAGCCTGGTAGAAAAGTAAAAAAGAATCACAAAATTATCTCTCTGTTGTAATTATAAATTCCTAGTCCCAACTTGTATTCCAAATACAAAACATTTCTAATATTCTCTTTGATATTCTTACAAAACTTTCTGTGTTTACATGAGAGAGATCCATACATAGTACCTAATGACGAAGAAACGTTCGAACTCATTTTAAGGATTAGGGTCAGCGTTACATTTCTCGCTTATTTGGCAGCCTCATTCACAATTCTAACAAAGGGAACATACGTCAAAGAAACGCCCTGTCGAATTATTTATGAAGACATTCGTCAGCCACCCCCGCGCTGGCGTCTATGCGAAGAACGGGAATTACGAACTAAGTGAAACGATGTAGGATTTGGCAAATCTCCAGACAAAGAAATTGTTTTTTCTCTTTTACAAACCGGAAGCTTGTTAATATTATTATTAACACGATTACTTATGAATAAACAAACTAGTTACTATTTCTGAGGCATGTGACACATTTCAAAAATCTATCGAGCTATAAATTTTATCGTATTGCTCCCACGAGCGAGATTTACATTTAAATTGCAAAAGGTTGTGTTGATATTTTAGCTTTTTATTTGCTCGCAATAAAAGTCACTTATTGCGGTGGATGAGTTTTATAAACGAGTATGTTGCAATATTTACGAGTTCACACAAGAGAGTTTTCAAAGCACTTTTGCAATCTACTCGCGAGCCTTTGGAACAGAAGCTTTCGGGCTGTGTGAGTTTTCATAAAATAATCGTGACTATTATGTATATATATTTAATTTCTGTTGCTGATGAGATGATATCGCCGCTACACACGGCGCGCGGCGCTCGCTGCGTTGCGGACAGCAAAAGAAAAATCTTTTGACCACCAGAGTATAAGGCACGCGCGGTCGCGCATGCCCTCCACGCCAAGCCACAATTTCACGTACCATTTTGTCACATATTTGTGGCGTTTGGCGTACAGGGCACGCGCTTGCTTGTCACGACTATGGCGGCCAAAAGGTAAAAAAGTAAAGGTATAGGCTTTGTTCACGGAGAAGCGGCGTGTGTAACGTAGCTATAGCCGCAATGGAAAACGCGGCATCGCACGCACCGCTTTAGGCCTCGCGTCTCCGTAAACAACATCTTATATTGTCATATATGTCTGTGTGATAATGCGGGCCGCTGCCCGCGCCGCCTCTACGTAAACTGAAAAAACGCCGAACGCGCTGCGAGGAGCCACGCAACGCGCGGTGCGTTGCGTGGCGTCTCTCTCTCTCTCTCTCGTTCTCCGTAAATGAGCCCTAATCCATGCTAATTCATAGTCAGTAGAATTAATCAAAGACGTAATATAAAAATAATGTTTAGCTTAAGCTTAAGTTACTTTTCTTAAATCACTTTTGCGGCGTCATTTTGAAAATATGTATACCACTTAACATACTTGTAGCACTTACAGTTACCAATACAATAACAAACAGAAGTAAGTTTCATTGTGACCACAAAATAAAAGAATGACGATTTAAACATTTGAAAATCGAACACGCCTTTTCTACATTGCATTCTGTCGAGCCAGTTTTTTTTTCATGGGCTTCGATATTTGAACCTATTCCTCGTTCGAACACAAACTTTACTCGCCAGCTGAACTTAAAGGAGGACGAAGTTATCTAAAGCGTTTGTACATCAAAATTATACACAACCGTCACGATCCGCGTGAATAAGTTAATTATAAGAAAAAAAATGACTTTATATTTTATTAAACTAATAAGGAGTACACAGAACTTTCCTCGCCCGTTGAGTTTATCAAACTATCATTAACAATGGTAATTCATTTATGAAACAAATCTGTCTTTACCGACAACAAGTACGTCATGGTGACCGCACATAGCATGACCTCGGGTTTATGTGCTGGACTTCTTGATATGGCAATACTGCTGATCTTTTTCAAGAATATCTATCAGTCTGTGAAAGAATCTAGTTTCTTAAAAAAGATACCCTTTCTTTTACTACCTAGCATACTCGTTTTCAGCTGTGTTAGTTTTGTTACACATGAATCCAGGACTAAAGGTCACCGTAAAAGAAAGGTCAGAGTAATTCGTTTGTAATACTAAGCTCACAGCTCCGACTGCTCCGAGTAAGTTTTGATTACTAAATACCTTACCGGGTTTATGTACGCAGTATTCTTACCTTACCTTATTTTGTTTGCGGTTAGTTTTGGAAGGACTGGTCTCTCTTTACAACACTAAGATACTGCTTACAGGCTTACAAAGGACAAGCTTCTACCTACACGATCTTAGGATTTGTATTCATGAGACCAACACTAATAAAGACCCAAAAGCTATAGGAATTTAGTATCACAGTTTATGTCCACTTTCTTCTTGCTGTAAGACAAATTGTTGGTTAGGATGCCACATAAATTCTGATTGGATCCAATATCACGTTTTAGAACGTAGGTGTGTTTTTTTTTTTAATTTGTAGATTTTTCATTTATAGGTCATATACATATAAGGAGTTTTGATGTTAATTACAGGTAAATGGCCAACAGTGTGCAACGTTGGCTGTATAACGATCCTGCGAACAGCGAGCTGCTAATGACCTGAGATGGGGCACAAGATTACCTAGCAACAGAGATATCTCAGTAGTAATTAGTGATAAGCTTACTACTGCTGAGTGCACACGACATCATGCGGGCGGGCGGTTCGTAGAACAATACAATTCAGGCCTTAATTTCTATCATAGTTAATTTTTTAAAGGTAGACGAACAAATTACGGTAAAAACACGTAAGAAAACATGCCAAACGGCTATAACCGAAAAACAGTGAAAAGCTCTGCAATTCTGTTTTTATTGTACAACCTATTCGTAGTAGCAAAAAAAACTTCAGTCGTTGTCTTTTAAATCGCATTATACTAGTAGAACGGTACATAATTACGAGGAAGTGTGTGGGTATTTAATTTAATTAGGTGACCCAAATCTTATTGAATTAATTCAGAGGCTGTCCGGGAGGGGGCTTTCCACTTACTCGCCATCTGTTGATTACCGAAGCTCCGCGTATAAGGGAAGGTTATCAAGTAGGTATTCATTTACCTATACCGAACCGTGCCGGGTAGAATCGTGGGTGTTTTGGGATATATTTTAGGAACAAAATACAGATAGGAGATTTTGATTGAATTACGTTAACAAAATATGTATGCCCAACATTTCCAAAAACTTGTTCTAGACGAAATTGTGAGTTTATTCTAAGTGATGCTTAGAATATGATAATTATTTCTTCATGAGCCTTAACTATAGTCATTCAAAAGACGTAACATTATGAAAAACTAACATTATCCAATTGCGTGACATACTGGAAATAGGATCTATAGCGGAGTTTATTAGGAAAATGTTCATATTATTGTACTTTTATGATACACTTGCTTCGCACATTTCCGAACTTGTTTTCGGCCATAAAATTCAAAGCAGATGTAAGGTCCCGTAGTAGTTGGTACCTTACACTTGTAGCTTTAAGTGAGAAGTGGTAAGTCAGTACTTGGAGTTAGGCGAGTTGATGTAAACACACACAGATTTGGTAACACTAAAGGTTTATTAGAGTACCGATCACAACAAAGTAAAAGTGGGTTGGATGCTAATCCGCGGTGTTCGCGTAAGTATGTAATTCGTCAACTAACTCAAAATCATATTAAACATTGTTTTAAATACCAAAGAGAAAAGTAGGTTGCTGCGTTTGCAGCCTGACGGAATGTACGTAAACCGTACAGCAGATGCTGTTTATAGTTGAGGTTATGTTTGTTCAATGTCGCAAAATGTTGAAAAGAGTCATAGTTTTCGCATGCAAGTATGCATGCGAAAAATATGTCTGAGAATTGAAACTTATGTCTCGATATGAATGCGAAACTAGGTAGGTAAGAGTATTAGAAATTAAAAAAATATTCAAATTCAAATTTATTTATTGCAAATATGGGTAGTTATACAGGTGGGTTTTGAACAGTGTGTTAACTAAGGGGCCGTCTCCACGAGCGAGAGAATCGCGGCGATATTATCGACGTGTCACGTATTTCTGTACGAGAATATCGCCGCGATTCTCTCGCTCATGGAGACGCCCCTTAAGAGAGTGTTTAGAATTATACGACGATAATATCGCCGTGATTCTCTTGCTCGTGGAGACGGCCCCTAAGACCCAGGTTTATATGATACTTTTTAGTTGGGTTTATTGTCGCGAATACGAGAATTCATAATCTTACTCTTTTACTAACAAAAATGAGACCTACCTAATTACCTGGTACACCTCGTATTTACATTACACGAATGTACATTATATTCCCGTAAAATATGTTCACAATGAACAATCTCGTTGATTAGACTTTATTTCGTGATTATCCTTAGTGCATTGTAATATGTAGTTGCCTGTAATAAATCGTGTTCTGACAGAATAATTATGTACCGACTATACCGCAGTGCGGAATATTCAAGAGACATTTTGGGGCAAAAATATGCTCAAGTTATAATAAACTAGTTATTTTCTTACTATGTGAGCCGATAATGATTCACGATCTTTCTCTAACCAGAAGTACTTATTTTTATTTGCTTTTAGCTTAATAAGGAGATAATGGTGGTTTTATTTTTGAGCGGAAATTCGCTATTTTACCTTTACAGATATGTGACGTAAGCAAAAAGGAACCTAAATATAAATAGCTATATTCAGACGAAACCGAACCTGAGGTTTTACCTAATGAGTCACTAATCAGGTCTTATTAACCGTTTATTCAAGCCTCTTTTTGAGATAGAGGCTTTGTAGGTTCCCAGCTGCTTGTTAACTTTTTATTTTGTTCTACATTCTTTGTGTAGTAAGCAACGACTTATTGTCGCGCCTACGCTGTCCCCCCATACTTAAGTACAAATGCTGGATCCACAATAAAATTGTAACACCAAATGATTTGAAAAGAGTAACCATGGAGTTTCTTGCCGGTTCTTTTCCATAGGAAACGACCAAGCCGAACCGTGCACCTTTTTGTCGACGTTTTATAAGTGCCCATCGAGGCCTATGTGAAATAAAATATTTTGATTTTGATATCTTCTAAATGTGTGGCTTTGTCATTGCTCTGTTCAGTGTAGCGGTGTATGGCTGTAACTGGCAAAATGATAAATGCTGACGTAAATATTAACTGTTCTTCTTTTTTTTTTAAAAAATACGTTGCCCCACACAAGGAATTTCTCCTGTATCCTGGGTGCGTTTACAAACATTTAAACTCACATACACGAACAGCCAGACCTGGAACAACTACCTGTTAGGTCATACAAATATTTGTTCCGCGTAGGAATCGAACTCGCGACACGCAGCGCAGCAGGCAATCGCCCACCAACTGCGACAACCGGGCGGTCTGTAAAGACGCATTAATTAAGGAATGAATGTGCTAAAGAAAACAGTAACTCCGGTGGAGGTCTCATTAAGTCAGAGAACTGACCTTGACGCTTCAATACGGAGCGAGGCCGTGGCCTCATTATACTGCTTCACGTTTTTCTCATCTAACTTAAAATTAGCATTTACTGTAACGAGATGCGGCTAAAAGTCAAAATTTTGCAAACTTTTAAGTGTAGCTACTAAATATTTCCCTAGAGACTTGTAGCCTTGTAGATTTCAAAGTTTTTAAAGAACTTATTTTGGTTATACGTGTTTTGATTTAATTAGCAGGTGTCCCGTCGTGGCCCGTCTTTGTGAACCGAGTGTGAGACTGAGAGGCTCTGAGGCGGTCGGAGATCAAAGAGACCACCACGCCACTGAGTAGCGTTTATAACTAGTTTTATGGGTTTAACTTTGAGATACTTAATCATGGTAAACATAAATGCTTGTTTATAAGCACTTGAGGTCAACGCAAGAGAAGATAAGGAGTCTTTGTTTTTAGACAGCTCAAGTAAGTTCCGCCCTACTTAGCGAGTTAGGGTGCTTACATAAACAAACAGGTTTCCGGTGCCGATCGGATCGGTACCGATCGGGTCGGTACCGATCGGGTCGGTACCGATCGGGTCGGTACCGATCGGGTCGGTACCGATCGGTGCAGGCATTAATTTCTATGTTATCTTTTATGCGCTCACTTATAAAGAAACAATATTAAAAACAGTCGAAAACGTATTACAACATCCAGCTTTTTTAACATCTCACGAACATTTTCCATTTTATCGTCGCCCGGTCGAGTGGGGATTGTTCGATAATTCCCAGAGCACTTTTTGTTTGAAAATCCGGATAAAGCTCTCAGAGTCTCAAGACATGCATAATGCAACAACGAGCTTGTTTTTACAAAACAATCTCTTCATTCGCCGATACCTTCCTGGTTCTTGGAATAATGAGTTGGCTCTTGTGATACAGGGAATCCTAGTACAAGAGTCAGGGCTACACTGATGTTTGAACAATCACCTGTTAATAAAGATTTTACTATTTATTTTGTTAGATAATTTTAGGTTTATGCGATGGCGTTTTGTAACGCTGGTTAGTTGCAATTAGTTAATGTTATTGTGAATGTTGAAAACAATCACTTAGTTTAAGATTACGGTTTCATATTAGATCTAAGAAAAGGTCTTTTATACTCTGCGAAACGTTTTTTTTAGAAAAGTTTCTCGAAATCTAAAATGTCGTTCACACACTAAAGTTCATAAAGAAATCCATTAAGACTCGCCGAAATTACACAAAAAGTAGAACCTTTTTATTTGTAAAAACCCGTTTGCAATAGAACTTCTCATCAAGCGCAGTTTATTACAATTGTAAGCGGTTTTAAACGAGATATTAAAACTTATTGAATTTAAAGTTTATCATACACAGCAGTTTGGGTGGAATATTTGGATGAGAATGTAACGATACTCAAAAAGCTGAAGGAGTCAATCCAAGAAAACAAAATAACTTTGTGAGGAAGTAAAAGTTACAGGCGAGGAGCCGAGGACTCCTGCTGTAAGTAATGTTTTCCTGAAACAATTTATGTACTTGTAGGGAGCAGAATTATTCATAGCTAGGTGTTCAAGATGTGACGAAATTTTGTATTTTTATGTTTGTATAAGATAAGTGAGACAAATGGGCTTTATTTTTAATGGGATTTATTACGGAAAATCTTTGTGAATCTAAAATTAGAATAGGGTTACACAATAAATTAGGTACGTATATTAATCTCGTCTGCAGTTATAAGAGGTATGGGATTATTATTCCATTCTTGGTCAGCACTGTTTCTACTTAAGTACGGCAGCAGGTGCATAATATAGTATTCTTCGTTTTCGGCGACGACAATATTATGGAAGATTAATTTTAAGAATACATACAGTCAGTCGCAGTTTAATGAAGGGGTTTTAATTTATCATAATAAATGTGATTTCATAACAACATTAGTAAGAAACTGTGACAAAGAAGGTGTAACAAAGAATTCATTATCTTATTAAATATTCCGTTTACTTGATGTCTGTTTGCCTGACATAATAAACAAACAAATACCATTTAATTTTTTTATGACAAACGCAAACTTGAACGCTGACATAATTCTTCCAAGCCAAATAAAAGCAAGACATTATAACAACGAAAAGGAATAAAATGTTACCGTCAATATAACCAGGACAGATGTCGAGGTGGTAAATAATAAAGACATTATTCATTTAAACGTTCCGCGATGAATTTATTTAAAAATCAAATGAAATATTAGTACGGAACAGGTGACTGGTAATTTAAAAACGATACCAATTCATTTGATTCATTTTACTCCCAGAGAAGGAGACGTTGTGCAGCACAACGTCTCCTTAAAATCTGAAGCACAACTTGTGCTTCAGATTTTATTGTCAGAAAAAATAAAACGGTTCCAAAAAATAAATACACTCGGAAAGATCTCAAAATAACAAATGCAACAACGCGTTTACTACAGAAGTTTGCTTTTATGGAAGATGTTTTTTCTTTTTGTCGTACCTGTTTTGTACAAAGTAGAACACGATACCTACTGGTGGACTCAATAAAACCGTTAACATAATCAAAAGGAAAGGTAAACAAGAAAGGAAACTCATCATCATCTGCCTAGCCTTTTCCCAACTATGTTGGGATTGGCTTCCAGTTTATCAGGATGCAGCTGAATACCAGTCTTAGCCTGTTCGACCCGAGAAAGAAAGAAAGAAAAGTAAACCCACTAAATAATACGAAGACATGAACCAAAACTGATTTATGGTCCACAGACATTATTATCTCTTGGCCTATTGCCTGGAAACAATTCGCATATCTATAAATAACTAATGGCAAATAGAAATGTCGTAACTCCGCGTCAGTACTTTCACGAGTTTCAGTTTGTCGAAAAAAAATGACCTGTGTGTGATTAATCAATGAGACATTTACTGACACAACAGTTACTGCTGAAGGGCTACAAATTCTGTGCTCAAAATTGTTATAAACTTTGTATAAACTTTTAAACATTCGGAGAATTAAAACAGTAAACACCCATGAATAGTTAACATAGTTTTTAAGTAAAGGCAGTTAAAAACTTGCTGCAGGCGTTGATAACGACGTCGGTCTGCATTTTAATTTCAACGAAACATTAATAAAATTGTTGCAGAAATACAATGCATAATTTCCATAAGTAAAATACGTTATCGTTTTCCAGCTAGTTTCTATTACGAAGTTTTCTTGACATAGAACATTTAAAGGTCATTGGCAGTACATTGAATTAGCTGAACTTAAAATGTTGCGTTTTCTTGATATTTTGTTTGTATAATTATATAATTAAATACTGACTATGTTTTGGTATATCTCTTGTCTTAAGACACAAACACCCATATTCCAGAAGCCGACTTAGTCCATTTTTGAACTTAAGTCGACATTTGTTGTCATGGCAACAGGTGAGGAACGTCCACCACGGTATCAGCAACACCCACTCAATGATGTTCAAAAGGTGAGGACAGACTAGCTAGAGCTTGCATTTGCAACAAGACATCGAGCCGCTTGACACTTTGTTGAAACAAGCAACTTGTGTAACATTTCATCGAGCAAAAACACGAGCGCGGGCAAATCGTGCAACATGGAAAGAGGTGCGTGGACTTAGGGGTCGTGCTGCTCGTTACTTCTCCTAATTCGCTCAGTGTTTTTTTTTTTAATATTAAATTAAATTGCAGCACACGCGACTTGCAAATCCAACATATCAACGAAGAGTACCTAAATGCCACACAGTAAGAACAGTCACTAAAGAACCCCACCGGCTTACTCCTTTTGCTTCGTTCACGTTCATACATCTGGTCATACACGCACGCAGGTCGCGAGCACTGCCACCTGACCTTTTTTAAGAACAATACCAATAATTTTTGTCCTTCTAAGGTGTTCTCTTTCGGGATTTGTTAGTCGCCTTTTACTCGTCCTCTCAACAAGACCATCATCCAAACATATTCTTTTAATTTTTTTCTCTACATCTCCTTTTCAACCGCAACCTTGCAGTATTATATCATTCCTCAACCAATGTTACAATACGTTTAATTGCTCAGATGAGTACTCACCTTAATCTACCTCCAAAACATGCTGTCCATTTCAAACCCAAAATAAGTATTTTGCATGAAGGTTGCAAGCTGCTTTGTATGCTAAAAATGTTATATTAAAATACGTCACAATGCTAGAGAAGTCTTAAATCGTTGTTCTACCGAATGCTCTTTGTTGACATCATTTGTCAAAGAACTTAAACGGATTTACTTGAAAATAAATATTTATTTTTTCGTGGTTCATTTCTAAGATTTTCACTTAAAATAATGGCATCAAGAATTTTCTTTTCGGATGGTGAAAAGTCAGGACAGGAACTTGTCCGCAAGTACAAGCTCCTTCAAAATACGACGTTGCCGGGCAGCTCATCAGCGACAAAATGTGCTGTGGGCTCGCCTAACCCAAGAGTATAACTCAGTATTTAACTAGCGCGTAAGTACCAAATAACATGTATGCTGTTTTAATACCTGGTCTATGTTTGATGATCGTAATGAACGGCAATCTTTTCTTTTTATAGAGAACCGAATCTCAGTTATAAAGGTGCTGGTCCAATATTAAGGCTAAGAAAAAGACCACCCTTAATTTAGAAAAAAAAGAAAGAATGAGGACTGGGGGTGGCCCCTATCCTGGCCCCGCATCCTCAGATCTCGAAGGAGTGAAAGATGCGCTGCCGGCCTCCACCGATTTGAAATCGAGGTTCGCAATGGACTGTGACACTATGCCAAGTGAAACTCCTGCTGACGGTACACCTATAGTCTAGTAATTTTATTGATTCTATTATTTGTATTAACGAATATATGAATAGATTATATTAAAAATATTTACTTTCTTTTTTCAGTTCTGGAATTTCGTCCGGTAGACGTGGTACCGGTACTGGTGGCTCAAGGGCCACCTGAAAATAACTCGACTGACTTGGCGTCAGCAAACTCGCAGTTTATTGGTAGGGTTGATCAAATGATTTTCAGTTCATCTCTACACGTTACAGTACATCAGAAAGTTAAATTATCTGTGTATGGCACCAATACTCTATTTGTATTCATTCGAAGCATTTTATTTTTTATATTCTCATTAGTGTTTTTTGAAGGTGCTTGTACTTAGCAAATTAATACTAATATATGTTCGCGCCCAAGTTATAATAAAGGAGGTACAGGCAAAAAATTTAAAACGGAATGAGGAACGAGAGGAGGAGTTACATCTGCTGAAAATGGAGAAGCAGAATTGGTGGTGAAGGCAGCAGAAGAAGCGTACCAAAAGGCAAAACTCGAACGTTTGAGTGCCGCCCAACTACTTCGATTCAGTGAGGTTACAAGGGACGAGGCCGAAAAAATAAATTAAATTATTATTATACAAGCCCACTGGTTTTTATTTTATTTAAAAGTAGTATCACGTATAAAAAATATCTAAATTACACATTTATAGACATAGAAAAACAAAGGAAATTTTTCATTTTCATTCACGTAGGACTACGTAAGACTGGATCCAATCTCTAGGTTAGTAAAACCCAACAACACTGCATGCATAGGGATCGAACTCATAACTCACACCGTGCGCTTATGACTAGTTGACCAACGAGAGAGCAAAAATATAAATATGAACATCACACAATTATAAACATACTAGCCGTTGCCCGCGATCTTCTTCCGCGATTATTATATTTAAAAAAAAAACCCGTTTTCGCAACATTTTAGCAACATTTGGAGCGGAGCATTAAGCTCCGCTCCTATTCCTCAACAAAAGGGTTATCCAACACTAAAAGATTTTTTCCATTGGCACCAGTAGTTCCTGAGATTAGAAGGTTCCGGTCGTCCAGAGTTGAGGGAAGCATTCAGTTGGACGATGGACCGAGTAGCCTTGAGTTTCTTTGGATTCGTTATCGCTTATTCTCTCATCATTACTCTGCAGAATGAGTTTGTGCGGATGACATGGTTGTGGTCACCCAACATAATGGTGGGTTTCATATCGGCCCTTCTCTTCCTCCGTTTAGCAGTAGCAAGCCGCCTGCTACTCATGTTTAGCTTACACCTGTCCTTTCCCGTATCATATGAAAACAAACCTAAAATAAGCCGGCTAAACCACTAAACGCAACGGCGAATAAGAATTCGATTTGATTATTTTATTATTGCAATATAACAGAAACTGGCCACAACAGCGGCTGACGAGCGCTACATCCAAGTTGATTGCATCAAATTTGTATTTTTTTCTTTTTCCTTCTATTAACAATCTATATACTACTGCGATTGTACCGCAAAGGCAATGGGATTACCCGTATTACTACAGGTAGAAGTATTGGTAGTAACACGGGTAAGTCACCCTACTATCGCTTTATTGGCTACTATTTTATGCCTGCGGCTTCGCCCACGTGGAGTTCGGGCATTGCCCACGGGATCTTACTTCTGGGATAATAAGTAATCTATGTGCTATACCAGACTATAATATATCTCTGTACCATCTAGATCTGTTCAGCCGTTCTGGCGATTGAGTAACAAACATCTATCCATCAAAACTTTCGCATTTATAATAGTTATGGAAGATTTATGCGTAAGCTTTTACTTTTAAAGTTGAATAGGTAATAAATAATAGTTAGTGTAAGTATTTCATTTTATTTGAGCAATACAGACTCGCGTTTTTCTTACATGTACTTACTTATAACTTGTTCATTGTAATATCAATTACATTACATATGTGAAATATTGATAACTTGGTTTGAGATTGGACACCGGTGGCGACAATCAAATGATTCATTAGGAATCTATATAGACATAATACTTTTAATATCAATGTCGCGTATCACGAGTCAATATGGCGACACTTGGGGGAGGCCTATGTCCAACAGTGGACGTCTTTCGGCTGAAATGATGATGATGATGATGTTGTATCACGAGCCAACGCGAAAATCGGGTTTTCACATATATTTACAGATACGACTACCTCAGAAATATTCTACCTACTTACTAATAGGTAAATGCGCCCTGCACGCCCTGCGTAACACTGCACGCCATGGCCCGTCTACGTGAGTTTCGAAGCCCTATTTGACTCTTGATGAGGTTTTTAAGTATAGATAGATGATGAGAGCGACTTTGTGGTATCGTAGGTATAAACAAAACAACACGAGTATGGGCAAGCTCGCTCATAAGCACCATTCGCACCATTTTGTCTGAGATTCAAAATGGTTCGTTAGTTTTCTCATGCTTTAGAAATATCACGTGAATTAAGCTTGTATTCATCTTTTATGTGTACGGTACTCCATATTACGACTATTTGTCACTAATATAATTATTTACGCGATCTTGATTACTAATTCATACAATCCCACGATAATGAACACATACCGATACCAATACCTACCGATTTGAAAAAGAAACCGTGCTTAATATATATTTACCACGGATATTTGCAAGTGCTCGCAATATTAATAATCATTTATTAATAATCCCGACTACATACTAGCTGGCTTCGAAATTAAAGGCGACGGAAAATAGTTTTTATCAACAAGGGCCGTCCACGGGCTGTAGTTCAAAATTTCCAGAACGAAAACGTTGGAACCAAAAACGAACCGCGTTTTCTTTTACAGTAGCTTCCCTATTTTATTTTATATCAGCCCTCTATGTCCTACTGCTGGGCAAAGACCTCTCGCATGGCTTTCCAATTTTTGTACGGTTTCCTTCTGAAATCGAAAGTGTCTTTGGAACTGTATATTGATGTCACATTCTAACGGGTTGTCGGCATCGGGTCGCAATAAATAATTGTATGGCATATCGTATCCTACATAACCGACATACTCCTCAAAATTCATCTTGCTTTGGCTATAACAAGAAAACAATTTTACACAAGTCGATTCACTTGAATTTCAGTAATTACATAATAATATGTCACCCACAAGATAGGTTTCAAGGATCTTCTGGCGCGGGCAAACATCGGAACTAACGCAGCCATCTCTTTCTTTTCTCAATATTTTTTACAAAACAATTAACAAAAGGTTTACCAACAGCGCCCCCCTGTCAGCTTCATTCGAGCGCCAAAAGATTCTTGTACCACAAAACCCTTGAAAAGTGGGCGTATATGTCAAATTATAAACAAACTGTAGCTGTCAATATGACTTATGGGGTGAAAAGTAGGCGTGTCTAGTCCGACTTAAGTTCAATCCACGACTTAAACTACGGGTGTTAATTTCCTCTAAAATTTCGCCATTCCTCTTTAGATTTGTTATTAAAACAGATAAAAAGTACAGTTAAATCAGGTGAAAGTTAGTAACATACCGTAATGATACATATGATACCCTAATATTTACATTTCATGAATTAATTTGCCTATACACTTTAATTATTTGTTTTGTTATTTATTGATATTGATTGTTTTGATATAATTTAATTTCATGTAATGTGATATTTTTGTATGCTTGACAGCGGAACAGATAGTTCCTGAATTTTATATATTTTACCGCCTAATTTTCACTTATTTACACAAAATAAATGAATTTTAAAATTGATAGAATTCGCCAATTTAGCGAAATCAACTTTACTGTTAGTAGTGTCAGTGAGGTACCCTCGAATACCGCGTGGGAGTACTAGGTAATTAAGTATCCATCATAGCGGTAGCGAAAAGTCAATTTTTGTAACAGGTAAGCCGGAATCCATATCTTTAATCTGATTATATTATTTGTCTTTAAAATAGTGACTGTGCCATTTTTCAAAGGGAATCGAGTTGTATGGAATCTTCGCCACTGCATCATAGCACGTCAAATGTTAGGAAGCGTGGGATCCTGGAGTACGTTACACGGGTCATCGCTCTATTACATCGCCATCGTACATTACAGATGATTTATGTGAAGCAAAATATAGAACGTCAAGCCCCGTGTAATCAGGTGAGTATCTGAGTATGGGCTTTATTCACTTTTGTCCTTTATTCTTTATTCAAATAACCATTACTGAATTTAGACTTGATTGATATTCTGAATTTGAATAATTATGATACTTCGGCCGTATTCATTCCAAAAAGCTGTTGGTTAAGCTGATTTAGTTCAGCATAAAACAAGCTGCGCTTGTGTAATTTCGTGTGACAAGCATAATGTTTGCAAAACCAGCTAATTAGCATTGCACTAGTGATTTCAGCAAATGCTTGTAATGCGGAAATTAAACAGGTGTTCAAACAACGTTGGTTAGGAAACTTAGTCGGTGCTTTGTTTAACAGGGTCTCCCTTCAAACATTCTGAAGCTTGTTAGTACTTACTAATACTTACACATACTACACTTACTTACTACACTTACACTTACAAATACTTATGTGTGCACATATAAGTTTGACGGGGCTGTCAGCCGGTATGTAACGGTATTTGCTAGTTACCAGGCGGAATCGTTTTTTTTAACGGCTTTTACTATTACAAACTTTAAAAACTTGCTCTGAACTACTCGAAGCCGTTAAGAACATGAGAACGTTCCATATTTTCTTTTAAGACAAAAAACAAACTACTTCTAATCAAGTTAGTTGAAGAAGTAAAAAAGTGCATATATGTAGCGTTAAGCAAACAAACGGATAAGATCTTTGAACTGACTATAAGGTGGCGTACTATGACGTGTTAAAGCAGGAGTTATTCCAGTGTGGGAAAGAGATGGCGCTAAACGATCTGTATAGCTCTGTCTTTTTCCCCACACTGGAGTTACTTCTGCTTTAACACGTCATAGTAACCCCCAGGAGCTTAAATTGACTTTTCACTCATTGATCAGTGTGCTCCGTGACCGCTGCCGCGCTGTTGATGAATGTTACGGAACAACTGTCAGAGTATTATTGTAAACATAGTATTTTTGTAAACAATACATAAGAACTAGACAGGTTCGCGAGAAATGGAAGGTGTGGAGGAAGGCCTTTTACCAAAAGTGGGACAGAGCAGGCTAGGAAAAAAAATACCCAAGTGTCAGATCAGATCATAAAAGGAAGTAATTTGCCTTCTCTCCTCGTACGTGTTTTCAACACAATTTGAAAGCTTTAATTTGTACTTAAATGAAAGTTCTATGGGATTAACTAAATATTCGGTTGAATTTTGGTGATCCAATTTGGATTGAAACAACTGAATGGCGTTTGATTTCATTAGTTTACCGAACCGAACGGAAGTTGACCGAGTTCTTGGTTGAACTGGTCGTTATTTAATAGTTCAGTGTAGACCAAACCAAAGTCTATGCCATAAATCCGAGCGTTGCAATAGAATCAGTTATGTCTTAGTGAACTCTGCGATAAATCTGATCATTGAAACTTGAACGACTTACTTTGGCACTCGGCGTAGTAACCTCGATGTTAAATCTCTATATCAGCGTCGTCCACTAGTTTGATATCTGTCACGACGACGTAAAGTTTGTGCTGCGATGATAATATCTGGAACGTTCGAAATAATCGACAGTTATAAAGGGTGTAAATATACCCTTCACGAAGCCGAAAGGCACTTGTTCTCCCCGTCTTTGCGATATTTTTTTTGTTCTTGACCAAACCTGTTGAGGGTCAAAGTTTCAACTTTTTCACAAGTTTTTGTTTAAATACGTGTTTTCTGTAAGATTTTTACTTTAAACACCTCCACGACCCCCAATGTTCAATCTATACATCAGCACAATGCTTTGAGTGCGTTCCATCGAGTCCTACCATAAAACTTGTTTTTTCACCCCCAAAAAAAAGTCGTTTCCAAGCAATAATTTTTGCGTAAAGTTACTTAGTTTGATGTACAAAATGCTTAGTTGACGGCTTCGTGAAGGGTCTGTTTACACCCTGTATTTTATTGTTTGAACTGTTTCAATAGATTTCTGATGTCGATTGTTTCATTCACTTAACGATTACGGAATAACTTTAGCAATATCCAATTTATTGCTCGGGGCTTCGGTGACATAATTTTCCAGACGAATGGATCTTCAAAGCCGTTGAAATCTTCTTCATTTTGTATGAGTATCTGAGTGATATTTGTTTATACAAGGGAAAGCTGTGTAGTACAAAGAAGATCGTCGTAAATTAAAGGCTTTTTGATATAATTTCGCCTATATTTATAAATTACTGTTTATCTGCTTATAAAATATAAACTAGTCACTTCACAAATACTCGTGGAGGTGACAGTAACATCCTTTTTTTTTTTAAGTTACGAATACTACTACTACTACTCCTTTATTTCAATGTAAAATTACATTCCCTGTACGCAGCACTCCATTTATGGAAATAATATGGTTAAAATCAAAAATTCAACAATCGATGTTGAAATGCTCTAACGAACGACGCGTGAAATCAGCTGTTCACTTCCTGCCTAGCTACAGAGTTCATCGAACTCGTCGTCGCACTTGCCGTTCGCTACGTGTTTTTGTCACAGTAACGATACATTGCGTATGAGGAAATAAAACAAATTTATCAATTTATCAAATTTATTGGATTCCCATAACATTCCTGAAATAATTTCTTGTACCGGTCATCTTAGTATGATATACTGAATTCACCCCATCAGTTTGTGGAGGGCTGTCCCTTACACCCAGTATATTTCATATCCTCACCGCAGACCTCTATCAAACTGAATATTATGCGTCAACTAAATCACTAGTGTCACGTGAACGCTCGACTGCTCTCTTAACCGTAACATTTAGGATAGTTTATGTTAATTGCCTATTCCGGACAGTGCGGCCTCCCGGGGACATGGCCATAACGACGGAAGGATATCGTCACTGAACCTTTGTCAATGGCTTCTTTGTCCGCTATCCTGCTACCAAAGCTTTTCCTGGTGCGAGAAGGAATCTATGTAATGATGATATTATTAAACCTACAGCGCCTCTTTAGGCGAATTTATAAACCTGATACAAAAAACAAATGCGAAACGGAGTGTACAGCGGCAGTGCTGTTTTTTAGTTCGCAAATATTGTTGTTATTGTTATATGTTGTTGTTTATTTAATGTTGTTCGTATATATTGCAGGTAGGTAAGACAGCTGTTTGTTTTTACCAATCACGTGAATTTGTGTACCTACCATATCGCTTTTATATTTTAAATACTTACGTAAAATATTTAATGTTGTTCAGTTTACTTGAAATTCAACAACAGCTGTTCCATTTATTTATCAGTTGTAGTAAATTGTAGCTCTATTTCAGTATAAAATTCGGATCGTTCTAAAATTTTACTTACAACACAATTTTGGACTGTTGGGCGGATATTATGTTAAGAAGATATATTATGACAACAAAATCCTTCTTACGGTATGACTAAATAAGACACGACGACGAGACGAAAGAACGACGAACGAACGACGAGAAGCATTTTTATTTTTCAGAACCGTGCAGCAGTTTGATGCAATTGAGATCTACAAAGAATAGGAAGATATTGTATTTTCAGCGTTTTATTACTTGGGAGCTTACTGAAAGAGTAGAATTTACAACATTAGTTTTACTATATGCGAAACCTAAAACACGTGTTAATATAGTTTGTTCAGAATAAGTACTGAATCGATTCCAATAATTTTTAAACCATATTATATTTTGTCCCAAAAATATTTTTAAAAAGTTACAAGTTGCACACCGAGCGACACTAAGTACCTATCGCAATCATTTAGGTACCTATTGCCAAATTATTATTATCAATGAGCTCTAGACGACGCGCAGGTACGCAACACTGCAGCCTAAAGACAAATATTCTGCAGCACAAACATTTTAAAAGCAAAGCACGTGCAAAAAAAAAAAAATTAAAAAAAAAGAAATGAAATGAAATGTAAAAAAATGTTTGTGCTACCAGAATCTCCTCTAAGATTCCTAAAAAAAAACTCCGTCTTATAGCTTCAGATAGGAGTTCTTTTTCATTTATTTATTTTGTTTTTTAATATTGGAACAAAGAAATTTCAATTATTTTGATTTTTTTATCCCTGAAATAAATGAAATTTATTTATTATTTTAAAGTCAGATGTAACGATATTTTTAACAAGTACAGTGAGTACCTAGGTATTATTATTGTAGCTTCGTTCTATGCGCTCGTCAAACTTCTAATACCATAAATAAGTTTCATAAATGGCTTCCAGCTAAGTTAGCTCACCTAGCCACAGTGCGTTGAAACTAATAACTTTTGAAATACAAGTTAGTCGTGCCGAACACTTGCGGCCGATAAACTAACTATATAATATTCCTGATTGACGTTATCCGTGAACTAAACTAAAGTTGATGTCGTTTTGTAGTGGATCCGCGTTCAAGTAGGATAACGCGATTGCGCGGATCCACATTCCGGCCATACCAAAGGTTAACAAACACTAGCGACGCAATATAGATCAACCTTTACATATAAACCTTCCTGTTGAATCAGTCTATCCATAGCTGAAAACTGCATTAAAATCCGTTGCGGATTTTAAAAGATCTAAGCGTACAGACAGCGGGAGTGACTTTGTTGTTATACTATGTAAAGATACAGAGTTAGTGGCCTTAGTTAGTTTATGTTCAGCTAACCAAATCATTGTCTAGCTTAGCTTACTTTAGCATACTTTACTTACCCTTAATATTCTAGATTTTTTAAAGAACAGTCATCTGAAATAATCCCTATAAGTCATGGTCACGTCATGACATAGCATCGTCGTAGTAAAAACCTAAATATAAATTATAATATTATTATCATATAATCTCAAAAAGCGCACAAGGCATTTCCATCATTGGTTATGCTCCCCAATATTCACAGACATTCTGCGTCTTCATCTGTTGACAGCTTCAGCTAAGTTTTGATTGGCTGTTTAGCTAGTGAATGATTTAACTTGATTGACGTTAATGAGTTTGCCGTTGAAGTTCGTGTAAATTAATGTGTAACTTGACATACTAATCGCACTCGAGGGAGAGGACTATCTGCCAGGGCTGCGGGACTGTTCGAAAGAGATACCGCGGCCCTGGAACACAAAGGCCAAAGAAGGAACATGGATGGGTTTTAGTCAGTAGAAGTCTGACGCTCCCTGCCGCTCCGCCCCCGCGGTCATTTGATGAATTCAACCGAAAAAAAAAAAGGGAGTGGCCTATTTTATTACTCCTATTTTGCGAGCAATATGTTTATTGTTGGCTCCCTTAAAGTTATTACATTAAATAAGATTTACTGTCGCAATAAAACACGAACGTTTGGAAGGAAAATCATACAAAATATTGTGTTTGTGTTTGCTTTGTCGATGCTCACATTTTCGATGTTATATTTTTTTTTTGTGTTGAAGATCAACACAATTCGAAGTTACATTATTATCGTTTATAACATGGTATTATAGAAGGTTATAGTTAATATCCATCGGTAAATTGCCATCTACTGTAATTTAGTGTTTGTAAACGAATGAAATGATGTTTGACGCTGAAAGCGCTATATCGTGGACATAATTTAGTGTATTCCGTGGCGGCCGTCAAGCGAGCGACGTCCGCTCGCAGTTTGGCCACTTCGTCTGGCGGAGGCCCCGCATATCAGGCTTCCGCTGAAATAAATTTTCCTTATAACCCAATGTATGTACAATCTTTTGAACCAGAGTTATCCTTTTGATATTTCTGAATGAGTAGAATTAATTACAAGTGTTCCAGTCTTTTTGATCCGAGCGAGAATAACGTCGCGTGAAAGCGTTTGTTTGTAGCACATTTTAGTGAAGTCAGAAAGCAGAAGGTTAACATAGGAAGCAGAAAATACATTATTAAGAGTTATGACAAACGGAAGACTCGACCAAGACACGAAACTTAAACATGCACATGCACATGCATGCATGCATGCTGCATGTACTTATTCAGCATAAAAGTCTTATGATGCCCCGCTAGAAGTCCTTACAAACAAAAAGAATATTGCTACCCGGAACTTGGCCATTAAAGTTCTAACTTAGTGTCTACTTAGTCAAGTTGTAATGGACGCCTCGAGAAATCACTACCGCCACAAGTTATGTAATAACTCGCATTTCTTTTCATTTACGGTCGTTTTAAATGGGAACCTCTTACCATTTCAACGTCTACCTTAATCAATTATCATATCCCTTACTGGTTACATCTTTTTTAACGTAATTTTTTCACCTTCATCCAGGTTGGATATTCAATTTGATGAGAATGATTAAAAGCACTAGTGTGTCAAAGCCTCAATTGTTGCCTGTGACCGTGTCATAATTTCGAAACGAGCGCGGTATGCATTTTGGTATTAGTCGAGTACAATTAGACAACGTTTTTCTCCACACCTGTAGGAAATCAATAAAAAAGCCCTATGAAACTCCAACCACTATAAAATTCGGTCCTCCTTTTGAGTTTTTTTTTGTAATAACACTTAGATTTAAAAGTTATCAGGAGTGAAACGTGTGTGTTAGTGTTGTGTTGTGGTTTTGTTGTAAAACCAAATAGAATTTTATTAAGAGTAGGACGGTGGTCCTGAGTTTATAAAAATATTGTGTTTGCTTTGTTCTAAAACGCCCTTTTGTATAAAGTTCAAGTTACAGTAAACTTACCTGTTTTCTCTTTCTTTTTGCATGAAAACCTATAGTAAACTTGAGTAAATACGATCATTCGCTTTCACATTTTCTTTCGCTGCTAGATTAGCAAGAGTATTAATCGCACTAGAGTCGACTGAGTGGAAAGGTTGGTGATGCGTCACATTAAAGATAATGATTGAAATATTATACGCTCTATTAGATTAAATCTGAAGTTTCTGATAACTCACATACATTTCGTTTAGTTCGTAGACCAGGTATTGTGGAACAAAATATTCTTTGTAATATTTTTTTCAAAATTGTGTGTTCATTTAAGCACACTATTAAAAAGAAAAACATTTAATAATTTTGTTCATGCCGTAAAATACTTTGCATACTTATTCAACGTTTAAAGGACGTAAAGATAACAGCTGAAAATGGATGACTAAGTATAATAGATGAGAAACAATAGAAGCGGAGTACGTTTGTCACCCAGCGTGATGCTCAGGTATTTCATTATAGCGATTGATGGTAATAAATGCTATTTTTTTCGAATTGTTGAAGAATTTTATTCGTCTGGAGATTTAATAAAAAAAACGAAAAGGATCAATCAAACACTATAAGATAGGGAGTTATGTTGTATCTACGATCTATGTTGTGATAGAAACAGTCAAAAGGCGACAATGAACTGGGCTGCAAAGCAGAGCATGCCGCAGAATTATTTTTGTCGTAATTCTTATTAAAATGAAACAGGCCGTTATGTGATAAAGAAAAACAAATGAAATGAATTGCATCGTATAAAAACTATTTGCAGTAAATCATTATAACGGGCGAATTTAGGCAAACACATGAATATAAATACATGACGCAAAAATTGGTGCAAACATATTATTTTTCTGGAAATAAATAATATTTTAACTGGTTACGTCAGCAGTTAATAATAATTTACAAACTTTTACAGTAAAACAGTAATTTCAAAGGTTTTTTCGCAAACATTCTTATCTCCAAGTCAAATACTTGTAATAATCAGCGAGGATTAGACATCTGTATGACGTCATATGTCATGTGACATCACCCCTGAAATGTTAGACTCGCATTTATTTTAAGAATAAATGTAACGCTTTTCATTTAATACATTTTTTTTTCTATACAAGGTGGAGACGACAATACGACAATTTTGGCCAAGGTTTTTGAAGTAGCGAGTTGGCAACATGTGTTTAACGTTTATACCGATGCGGGATTCGTTAACCTGTTGGTGGTAGCCTATTATCTACACTATGTAGAAAATGCTAAAAATGAAAAATAACGTCCTGTGAATAAACTGCATACAAAATTCAATCGAAAATATCCAGTAATTTTCGATTGAATTTTTGTATGCAGACTGGGAACGTCATGAGTTACATACACTTTAATTTATTGTCGCATTTTCGTCTCCACCTGTATATTCGGTGGTAACATGTAAAGTTTATGTCTCAACCTTGAACATTTTCGTTAAGATCCGTGTGACAATAGACAGTGTTTTATTTATGTAAGAAGAGACAAAGATAAACATTACGAGCTAACATTTCACACAACTTTGTTTATGATACGATGCTACATTGTGCAGTTTACTACAAGACGAGAGTGAGCATAATATGTAGAATGTCATAGTAATGTTTCTATTTTATTCATACAGTACGTGTCTTATAAAATAGCAAAAAAATAAGTAAAATTATACACCATGACTTTTTATTCGTCTTACAAAGGTGGTCCACTCAATGTACTCGACATAAAATAGCTCTAGGCACGATTTTATTTTTCCTGCCATAATAGGTACAATGAAAAATAAATAATACATTAGAATAAAATTATGAAACATCCTGTTAATGATGTTTACGTGTCAAACGGGAGAACATACCTACCCAGCTGTCGAGTCCAGTAGCTCATTACTGAATAATATTATTATTTTTGAATTATCAAAATCTCAAATATACCATTTTTTTTTGTGAATGTTTAGTAGTCATTGGATACATGAAGTGGGCTGCTGTTGTAAGACGATTAAAAAGTCACGGTGTAGAGAACATGAACTTGATTCCTTTATTTTTTCTTTTGACTTAAACCTAAAAAGATTTTCTTTGAAAACAAGTACGTAGCATGCATGGGTATGTATCCTTTTTAGGCAAAGCTATGAAACCCCACTGGAACTTGCATTCGTGTGACAATTAAAACAACGAAATTTTTATTTTTTTTTAAATTTTGCGGGACACTAGGTATTTCTCCTGTATCGTGGGTGCGTTTACAAACATTTAAATTCACATACACACTTTTATCTGAGAATGTTAACTGTAATTAGGAATTATATTTTTTTTGCAAAATGTTACCTCCTGTGTAGGTACCAGCTTTATTTTAAAACCTTTAGGTAGTCAAAATGTAAAATTAATAAAATCTAAAAACACAAAAATCACACACAATATCACACAATATCTAAAATTACAAAGAAAATAATCCTGAGGATTAACTCAATCCTGAATAAGTTATGTCGGTAGCGGCCGGCGGGGCGAAGGTGAACCGGAATATCCGCCGGTGATTAACCGGACATTATGCAGAACAGCTGGTGAACGAACTGAATTACCATAAACACACACGTGGATGCTGCGCCAAGAAAGTTGATTTAAAAAAAAAATAGGCATCATTTTGAAACAAAATTGTTTAAGAGAGAACAATGTTTAATGTATCAAAATATTTCGTTCGTCATTTCAACCGAAAGTTAATTTTAAACCGACAAATTCCATCAGTATTTCAAAAGATCTTGTGATTTCATCCTCCATTGATTTTAAACAATTCACTCATTCGCGTTGAACAGTTCTTGAATACTAATTCTGTCGTTCTAATTCAACATTTCTTTGTTGGACTCTCGAGATATTTAATTTCACAATGCTGAGTCAACAATTCAAATTTTGCTTTCCGTTTTATAGACGAACGGACGCGTAGTAAATAACTTGGACGTAGTTAAGCGAAAAGGATCCAATCCACAATATGGCCAAAAATGAGTTTAGTTCACAAACTGATGTACGTGTGGGTTGGTTCTAATGTTGATAAAAATGATAACCTTTTGTATTTTGATTGGATCTTTTTACTGGCTGATAGTTTCGATATTTAAGCATCAGTTTGATGCATTAAAGTCATTTTTGGCCATGTTGTGGATTGGATTCTTTTCGCTTAGCTACGTCCACTTGATAATTATTTGTGGCGGGTGAAGTGAAGGGGGAGGCGTGAAACTTTAACAATTTATTTGTTTGTGTACGGGTCCATGTGGTCTGTCTCATTACAAGTTGAATTAGTTTTTTGTACAGTTGTTGGTTCGTATTGGTCTGCTATCGTTTTAATGTTTTCAAATGCGATTTTGATTATAAATGAAACGAAATCTTGTTACGTTGTTTCATTTAAGTATATGGTGATTCAGTTTCGAATAAAGTCTAGAAATAACATAACATAACATCACGCCTGTAATCCCCGAAGGGCTAGGCAAAGGTGCGAGCCTATTGCCATCAACCGGGCGCTAATTCAGACTTCGTGGCTGCTACTGGAAAATTCCTGATGAAAAAACCAATAACACTTTGCCCGACCTGGGAATCGAACCCGAGACCTCTCAGCAGTCGCGCTTGCGACAGCTGAGACCAGTACATCAACGAGGCAGTCTAGAGGCTAGATATGCTACTAAGAATATCATGAAAATCAAGAGACTTTATTTTGTAATCGACCCTATATCGGCCTGCGAAATCAGTGGTCAACTATTATTAAAGAGACAGTCAGTTCAAATTCATCTGTGTTCATGCTCACACACGAGTCATGACAGCCGTACTGCAGCCTCACTTCCGATATTCACTGCCGACCGCCATTGTGCTCACTATACTATAATACAACGCGTATTGTTCGTCATCCTTTCAAAATGTTCACAATCTGAAAATGTTTCAGCCATATCTACTATGGTGTCGTTTGGGGCACAGGTTTGTTGTATCAAATTCTTCAGTTTGATAAAAAAGTTTACTATACAACTACCTTTTCATTCCAAGATTAATAATATCTTGTGACCTGTGAGGTATTCGTGGAACACATAATGTACACAGGTTTTCCCACGAATTTTTGTTATAATTTACTACTTTTATAGAAGTGACTGGTATTGTATTGTCATAAAAAACCAGTCAAGTACGAGTCGGACTCGCGCATGAGGCGTTCCATCGTATTAGGGTAATTTTTTTTTTTTTTTAAGTCCTTGCCCCACTCTAGGAATTTCTCCTGTATCATGGGTGGATTTACAAACATTTAACCTCACATACACAAACAGCCAGACCCGGAACAGCTACATGTAGGCCATACAAATATTTGTTCCGTGCGGGAATCGAACCCGCGACACGCAGCGCAGCAGTCAATCACTCATCCAATGCGCCAACCATGTCGTCGAATTAAAAATTAAAGGGGGCTCACCATTGATTAAAGGGGCCGATGCCTGCCAGGGCTGCGGGACTGTTCGAAAGAGATACCGTGGCCCTGGAACACAAAGGACAAAGAAGGAACATGGATGGGTTTTAGTCAGTACAAGTCTGACACTCCTCTTCCGCTCCGCCCAGGGTGTGGGGGTCATTTGATGATTTCACATCTGAAAAAAAAAAGGGGGCTCCACTTTATTTAATTTATTCCTTTATTTATTTCTATACAGATTAATTACATTTTTAAATATTCCTTAGAAAAAACAATATAAAAAACATTTAAGAATATAAAAAATTAAATTATGTTAGTTAATTTATTTTTATTATTTTTTGTTATAGCGGCAACAGAAATACACATTCTGTGAAAATTTCAACTGTCTACCTATTACGGATCATGAGATACAGCCCGCTGACAGACGGACGGATGGACAGCGGGGGTTTAGTAATAGGGTTCCGTTGGTTACCGTTCGGGTACGGTTTCCTAAAAAAGAACGAAATTGTGTTACTAAGTTAATATGAAAATTCAAAAGAACAATAAATTATTCAAAACAGTATCACAGTATAATATTATGCATTAATTTTCTCAACAGAAACAACATTCGTATGATCTATGATAATGTTTTCGTATCCAATTAGGCAGATACATTATTTGTGTTGTTGCCTCAGGCATTACATTGTGATACATGGTTTCAGAGTTCAAAATCAAAATCAAAATCAAAATCATTTTTATTTGTGTAACATAGGTATTGAATACAGTTCTTAAATTAAAGATAGGTCGCTATGTTATGCCAAGAGGCGTACAAATATATGGTTGCATGCGAATAAAATAAAAAAGATATAAATCATGAGAGAGAATAAACACAAATTATTTGGTAGGTATGTCAAAATTAATAGAATGATGATAAATAATGTAAAACAAAAAATTAAAATAAAAACAAAAATTATAAATGTCAGAATATGGAGTAATTTCTACAGTCAATGCTAAAATAAATAATCATAAATTCCAATTAGTCTCATTATTAAATTAAAAATTGTGTGTATTCTCCGGTCGTATAAATAAATAAGTCTAAATTAATTTATCATTCAGGAATTCATCAGTCGTATAATAACATTTTTCAATTAATAACAGTTTTAATTTTTTTTTAAATTGTGTAACATTCAAATTCTTTATAGTTTCTGGTAATTTATTGTAAATGCGCGGTGCCATGCCTAAAACGCTCTTTCTCACTAAGGCAGTCTTACAACGCTGCTTGCTTAAAGAGTTTGCGTATTGGCTACGAATCGCAACATCTCGTAATGTCGACAGTTTTTCGAACAACCTCATGTTTGTTTTAACGAAAACACAAATTTCAAAAATATATAATGATGGTAAGGTAAGTATTTTCAGCGATTTAAAGAATGGCACACAGCTATCATCAATTTTCAGACCACACATTGATCTTATGCATCTTTTTTGTGCCTTAAAAACGATTTCTTTATCTGTAGAATTGCCCCAAAAAACAATACCATAACGCAAAATTGAGGCTACTAAGCCGTGATATGCAACTAGTATCGCATCCATATTTATTTTTCTAGCAATTTGGAAAAGTGCGTATGCAGATTTATTTATTTTTTTACTTAGATCATCTATGTGGGCCTTCCAGTTAAGTTGGTTATCAAGGATTAAACCTAAGAATTTTGCTACTTTAACTTGTTCAATGTCACAGTTACTATGTCTAATATTTACTTTTGGTACTTCAGTTCTTTGGTGAAAGTGCATTATTTTGGTTTTCTTTAAGTTTATAACTAAATTATTTTTACTAAGCCAATTAATGATGTCCGATAGTGTATTATTTATGTCATCTTGATAAATATCGCGATCAATGCATTTTACTATTGCAGTACTGTCGTCTGCAAACATCACCATTTGATGTTGAGTTACCTTTGGCAGATCATTTATATAGATCAAGAATAGAGGTGGTCCAAGGACGCTACCCTGTGGGACACCAAACTTTATTAATCTAGAATGAGATAAAAAACTCTTTTCAAATTTTGTTTTTTCACATACTCTTGTAATTTCTGTACATTGCATTCTATTGGAGAGATAGGATTCGAGTAGTTCTAAGAGTGAATATGACTGCATGAGATTTATGATTTTAAATACTATATATATTAGGGTTTCGTGCATCTCAACAGATATGTGAAATTTTACAAAATAGGAGAGGTAATATTTATTCCAAATTGCGGAGAACACCATAAATAACATTTTCTTTTTCATTCACACACATATTCTTTCCTTTTGATTCTTACGACAGTGCAGTGGCGTAGGTTCCATTTAACACGGTTCCTACCGAATTCCCTTTGAAAATTGGCACAGTCAGTATTCTATAGAGAAATAATATAATCACATTAAAGATATGTACTCCGGCTTACCTTTTACAAAAATTGACCCTTTGCTACTGCGACAGAGTATATGCTGTCTCATTGCCACCTCATAAATTGTTTCACAATCAAGTGCTAGCAATTCATCAAGCTCTCGCTTCTAATCCCCGACCTCCGTCTAATTGTAGATACCACAATAGCCAGCAATGGTAGGATTATACTGACGGTATGCTCGGACAACGCTGACATCCGACTAACTTACGATGTCATAACTTACTCGCCGACACTGCGGCTGTGATGTTGTTTTGTAATTGGTCGGTTTATAACGAACACTTTATATTGTTTTATATTGTGTCCTGAAAGTCTATTGTGTGAGTAACGAGTTTTGGGTTCAGCTTTGTGGTTCATTAAGTTAGCTGTACACAGAATGAAAGTTGACTATTTCGGTCTCCAGGGACTACGGTGTATTTTTGCTCTGAAATATTTAAGAGCATTCACTTTTATCAAAGCGTTCAGTAAATATTGAATTTTCAACGATACGAGTTCGTTCGCACAACGGTGTAACATTTTAGGACATCTATTCCTAGTAAATAAAAAATATCTACTGCAAAATATATGAAAGTCAGTTTCATCTTATGCAAATATTACATTTATATCTTATTCATTCCTCTCTAAGTGCCTAAAATACGTTGTTAAAATTTAAGCAAATTAAAGTTAATTCTAATTAGAGAATTTTGTATTAAGAGAAAATTTTCTCGTGTTTATCCAAAATTACTTCAATTAATTATATTTACACTTAACGCTCCTTGTTAAGTGTAAATATAATTAATTGAAGTAATTTTGGATAAACACGAGAAAATTTTGCGAAAATACAAGGGAATGTACGATAATGAGCGGTGTTAAATAACAATATAGCGAATTAATTCAAGTTAAAATCTTTTCACTGTGTGGAACCAGGTGTGCTTTATGAGTTTCATAATGTTTTTATGCACGTTTCGTATGCACTACTTATTTAATAGGTAATAATGAATACTAGCTCACTCTTACTTCTATGTGTCTTCGTCGAAATATATAGCACTAATCGCACGTCAAAAAAACAAAAAAACGTCGTTTCAAAAACACTGTCATAACACAGAAATAGTAGTTTTAAAGAAATACGCATGTAATGTTTTTTGTGCTTACCGATGCTTTTTGTAAAAAACCCGCTCGCTCGGAAACATATTTTCGCAGTAGGCATGCACGACGGCTAATCAAGCAAAACCAGTTTCTGCGGATCTCTCGTTGTTCGGAAAATTTATACAAAGCCAGGCCATGTTATACTGGACATGTACAGCTTGATGTGCCGCCGTGTGTACACTTATGGCGCTTTTTTTTTCAATCATAGAGATAGGATAATAAATAATTGAAGTTGAGTAACTACGAACTCAATAAGTTTGTGTTACGACAGTTTTTGAGAGGCCATGCGTAATAGTTTTTTCACACTCACTGTTGTGAAAGTAAGGGTTTGTAAAAGTATTCTGATTTAAAAGAGTGTCCATGGAGTTTCTTGCCCGTTCTTCTCCATAGAGATCTACGTTAGGGAATGAGCAACTACAGTACTTTCACAGTTTTTATGCCTTGTGATTGGGACTGTAGCTACTTTTCATTGTTGTCTTTGTTTCGAAAATTCAAAAGTGCCTGTAACTGGCCTACTTGAAATAAATGCTTTGATTTTGATTTTGATTTTAAAGAGGTAAGGTTAATGCAACAATCGGTAGCTATCAAGGTTTTTTTTTATGTGGCTCGTTAAGGGAGCTTTTATAAAGGGTTTTTTTTTTCGAAAACTTGGAGAAACCTCAACGGTCACTTTAATCTTGCCTCTTTAAGCTTCTGCATGGTAATAAACCGTCCTTGGGTATTCAACGCTGTTTTAGTATCATAAAACCCTCGTAACATTTTGTCCTATGACCATAAACGGCCTGAGAATGTTATCCAGCCCGCCTTAATAAATTAGAGCCATACTGAACAGACCTACATCGAGATAACATTTTTGTGGGTACTTTAGGATATTACACAGTAGCTCAACTTATACTGTCACTTACGGGATATCATTCGTGATTGTTCATTATTTTGAGCTCCCGTTATTTCGGCGCTGTTGCAAGCGCCATGATCGCGGGTAAGTCGTAAGTTTAGTTGTAAACCGTGAAAGCTTAAAACAGTGTTACACAGTAGCTCGTCTATATTTCACTAACCTTATTGGTGAGGTTCTACAGAGAGGTCAGATGCGTAGTACTCGCAACCAGCGTGCGTGTATGACCAGATGATAATTATATAATTTAAATAAATATTAATGTATAAATTCAATAAATGAGTAGTAAAATTATATGTATACAATTATTTATAAGCCAACCTACACTAAACAAAAGAGTAGGTTAATATTAAAATTGTAAATATTTATAATAGCCTTCCTCCTAATTCTTATTTTGTTATGCCCGACAGGGCCCACAATGATCCAAAACTAATGTATATATCCTTATGTACCTACCACCTAAGTTCACATTGTAGAAAGCAATAAACGTATTGAGTACTGAGTATGGACTTATATCTATTGGACGAGGCCAAAGGAGTATGTAAGGTTCGTAGCAGGTGGGCTGCGGGACTGTTCGAAAGAGATACCGTGGCCCTGGAACACAAAGAGCAAAGAAGGAACATGGATGGGTTTTAGTCAGTACAAGTCTGACACTCCCTTCCACTCCGCCCAGAGTGGGGGGGAGGGGTCATTTGATGATTTCCCACACGAAAAAAAAAAAAAAAGGTTCATAGCAGGTAGCGTTCTGTGGTCTCTGCCAACCCCCATGGGAAAAGGGCGTGATTTTATGTATGTGTATGTGTCATATAACTAGACGCGGCACTTGTTCTCCCCGTCTTTGCGATCATTTTTTTATTAGAGACCATACCTGGGAACCATCTAGTTACGGAGATATTAGGGGTCAAAGTTCCAACTTTTTCTCAAGTTTTTTTTAATACATGTTTTGAATGTAAGATTTTTACTTTACACAACTCCACGACCCCCGTACTATTCAATCCATCCATCAGCACAATGCTTTTAGTGCTTTCCATCGAGTCCTACCGTATCACGTGATTTTTCACCTCGAAAAAAAAGTCGACTCCCAGCAATAATTTTTGCGTAAAGTTACTTAGTTTGATATACAGAATGCTTGGTTGACGGATATGTGAAGGGTCTGTTTACACCCTGTATAATGATTGGTTGACGGCTTCGTGAAGGGTTCGTTTACACCCTGTATTTGTATTTTATTACCTTTATTTACTTTGTTACTAATTTAGTCGTGATTATTTTGTCGTCTGAAGACACGTGGCTCTTCGTCCAAGACTTATTTCACTAAGTGAGGTTTGTCATCAAAACTCAAAGTTAATTAAAACCTTAAGTCGCGATGACTCTTAATTCTCTCTCTTGAATTTAACGAGGCCATCAGCGTGTCAAAGCCTGAAACGTCCCTATTAATTAACCTACTTTCAAATGAACTCCTCAACAATAACTTGGAGAGAAACATTAAGCGAATTACATGAATTTCATAGGCTTTTGAGTTCTACGTGGCTATACAGGGTGGAACATAGACGCACAGCTTAATCAAGCTTGTTACGATTGATTTCTTTGAATATCTACAATAACATAGGTACCAAATACTTCTGATGGTGAATTTGTACTTTGACAATTAAACCCTGTGTATCCAAAGTGCTATTCTGGGTATTTGGTAATGAACTCAAACCCACGCATTTCATTACGGATACGCACGCAATAAATCAAGCGTATTACTTTTGGGTGTCTCTGAATATAGTAACAGACCGCAGACTAAATAACGTGAGCGGAGTGCGTGAAACAGATCATATTAATAGAGACTCACATGTGACGTAGTAGGTCAGGAGCTTCTGCATGAAAAGATTCGCAGGACGAATAACGTATAACGTATGAGTAATCACATTATAATAATATGACAACACTAATACCTCAAACAATGATAATTAGGTAAAATTGAGGGAACGCTCGGTCAATGTGGCTACACTTGGTGGAGGCCTATGTCCAGCAGTGGACGTCTTTCGGCTGAAATGATGATGATGATGATGAGGGAACGCTCGTAAGAATTTAATGTGATGTAAACGAACTAAACTTTTACATTAGTTAATTTCACAAAAAAGGTTGAACATCGTTCAGCGCCCCTTGTCGTGCATCTCACACAACGTTCTCCATTTGTTTGCATTCTTCGCCTGCAGCTGCTAAAGCGAACGTTCTTTTTTTTTGCAAGGAAACTAGTGTTTACATTGTGAATTCTAGTTCGCATCCATCCTATATTTTAGAAGAGACTATACTATAAAGATTTTTAATTTTTAAGTGTATCGATTATTTCAGTTATGTTTTTATTTCACCTATTTACGATTTTCATCATTATGTTCTAAACTCTTTCACACCACTTTAAATGACATTCACGAGTGATTTGGATTGACCATGAAAATAAGATCGACAACATCACTTCCGTAGATCTCACGTGATCCTCAGTAATACCATACCAATTGAGAATCTTCCTCGTCTAATCCTCCGTGTATCCTCACTTAACACTTTATCCATTTTCACGCTCGCTGTCTGCACCCTTTTCAATTAACGCTTAGTGATTCATGCAGTCTTTTTCAAGTATTAGTTACCAGAAATGGTAACATTAAATTTATTTGTGTTAATAAAGTATATCCATATAAATTGGTGGTTTTCAGTGAAGATAAAAGTTAAAAATATACTTATTTTATAAAAACATGAGTGTGAACGTATAAAGTACTAGCTGTTAGCCGCGACCTTCATCCGCGTAAAATTTTATAGTCTACTAGCTTATGCTCGCGGCTTCACCCGCGGGAGTTAGGGAATTGCCCACGGGATCTTACTTCTGGAATAATAAGTAATCTATGTATCTATATATAATACATACATAGATTTACATGTACTTGCTTATAACTTGCAATTATTCTCTGGGACCCGCGGTTTGGGCTGTGCGTTGGTATATCAGTCAGCCAGTCAGGACATGGAATTTTAAATTGGGGGATGATTTTGTGATACACGTATCTCATCATTTTAACTGAAGTATATGTAGACACATTTTCAAGTCAATCGACCCCGAGAGAGTTTCACAGAAAATTCAACACCCCATTTCACCCTCTTAGGGGTGGAATTTCAAAAACCCTTTCTTAGTGGATACTTACTCTTCACAAAGAGTACACTGTCCAAATTTCATGTCTCTAGGACCAGTGGTTTGGGCTGTGCGTTGATGTATCAGTCAGCCAGTCAGGACATTGAATTTTAAATAGGGGATGATTTTGGAAAAACTGTGATACATGTATCTTATCATTTTAACTGAAGTATATGTAGAAACAATTTCAAGTCAATCGACTCAGAGAATAAAAAGTTTCATAGAAAATTCAACACCCCATTTCACCCTCTTAGGGGTGAAATTTCGAAAAACCCTTTCTTAATGGATACCTACTCTTCACAAAGAGTACACTGTCCAAATTTCATGTCTCTAGGACCAGTGGTTTGGGCTGTGCGTTGATGTATCAGTCAGCCAGTCAGGACATTGAATTTTAAATAGGGGATGATTTTGGAAAAACTGTGATACACGTATCTCATCATTTTAACTGAAGTATATGTAGACACAATTTCAAGTCAATCGACTGAGAGAATAAAAACTTACATAGAAAATTCAACACCCCATTTCACCCTCTTAGGGGTGGAATTTCGAAAAACCCTTTCTTAGTGGATACCTACTCTTTACAAAGAGTACACTGTTCAAATTTGATGTCTCTAGGACCAGTGGTTTGGGCTGTGCGTTGATCTATGGTGTTAATAAATAAATGAAAATAAAAAAGTAAATAAAAAAAAAGCAAATAGTTAATAATTATTACAAGTAGTCTTAGCTATCGCATTAGGTTTGTAACCTGTAATAAGAGTTTTAAATAAATAAATAAATAATAATAAATAAATTTCCCTCAGGTGACCAAAGCTTCCTTGGCAAAAAACTTTCTCCAAATATCAAAGTTACGCATTTGCGGTTATGCCCAAATCCTCGAAATGAATGTGTCCCAGTCGGGAGAGTTACATGGGTTGTATTTGTAGGTCATAATGGGATCGAAACAGATGTTATATGAATTGAAAGAAGATATCTGATATCCCAAAGGGTAATAAAATATGAGTTGTTGTTGAAGAGAAATAGAAAGATATGTATGTTACCAATTAGGTACTTGAATAGTTCAAGTAATTGATAACATACATATTATCTTGTGTTACTCGAAATATCATCAACCAAACTATTTGTTGAATCTCCTAACTCTGACTAAAAGCTCCAATCGAAACACACACGTAGTTTTTGAAAGATTTAAATTCGCCATGTTTATTTTCATCAATTTACGATTCCGAGTGCCGGATAAATTATTCAGAGGATAAGGCACAAGTTCTCGCCGCAGTCTATGTTAAATGGTTTATAAAAAAAAATGAATTCGGCGATGTTGATACTAAAGAACCTTTCAAGTAACTATGATTGTTTGTTTACTCGGACTTGGATCCACCCACACAGTCTTCAGTGGTCTTCTGAGGAATATTGTCGTAACCTAGTTTACGTAGCTAGCTTCTAAGATTCCTTTTCACAATAAGCTAGCAATTTCTGAAATGTTTTGGGCCTTCATTCTAATTAATTAAAGCTAAATTCTAATTTATTGCGGGCAAAGAAAACCTTGGTCTGTTAATGCTTGCATAATTAGTTTTTACACAAATAAATTACCTCTAAGAACCTTGTACAATAAATTTTTAGAAAATATAAGCTAAGTTCCCACACCAAGTTCATGAATTCTAAATGAGAAACCCCAACCGAAAAAAAAGTAAATCTTGAGCGGCCGGGACGATGTAAGTAAATGGGCTTTTACGCTGTAATAGTTTTGATAAACCAAGATTTTTAACTATCATGGCAGTGTGGCGCGAGTCGTGGAGCTGTGCGTACGCGTTTGTTTTCGCAGCTTTGTAACGAGTGACACAACTAAACCCGGTTAATTCTGAAATGGGAGAAAATTCAAGTGGAGCGGATGTAAGTGATTCAGAAATAGTAAAGAGATGCGAAGAGCAACTAATTGAGATGGAAGTAGAAGTTATGCGGACAGGAAAAAGAGCTGATGGAATAATAAGGTCTGTGGAGAAGAGAAAAGAACGAGAATATGGCTCGAGCGAAGATGATTTTATAACTGTGAACCGAAGGAGACCTAAACGCTTAATTAGGAGGGAGTCTACGGAGATCATGAATGGTAATAGGATTGACACGAATGCGGCAAAAGTAATGGACAGTCATGAGGTGTGTATTACCTCACAGGATAATCTGCCGAAACCTATAGCCATGGCTAAGTTGCTGAGTTCTGAAAATGTGAAGAATATTCTGAGAATAAAATATAAAAGCTCATATAAAGCTTTGATTCAATTTCAAAGAATGGAAGATGCTGAAAGACTTCTAAACTGTCAGAAAATCAAAGACATGGGCTTACGGTGTCAATTAACTCAGGAAATGATGATATCCTATGGAATTGTGAAAGGTATCGACCTTGAATTAAATGAAGACGAAATTAAGGATATTTTAAAATCAACCACTGAGGTCTTATCAATTAAGAGATTAAAACGGCTGAGTTCGGAAGGAAAATGGATTGATTGTGAGTCTATTAGGATTAGTTTCAAAGGAAATGTACTACCTCAATATGTTTATGCCTATGACTGTCGTTTCATAGTAGAAGCATATATCTTCCCAGTGACGCAATGTTCAGGTTGCTGGCAATTTGGCCATATCATTAAATATTGTCCATCTAAAAAGATATGTTGCCCTAAGTGCGGAGGAAAACACGATAATTGTAGTTTAGAAGAATACACATGTCTTAACTGTAAGGGGAATCATTTTGTTCTGGACAAAAGGTGTCCCATGTACTTAAAAGAAAAAGCTATCAGAAAAATTATGAGTGAGGAACAACTTACATACAAAAAAGCCCTACAACGTTTTATGGAAAAAAAGCAAGAAGTGAATAAAAATACAATGGATACCTCTAAGCAAATTCCTAATACGCAATCAATAATTACGCCGAATACAGAAACCTATAGTAATATATTGTTTAGGAGCCTAGTACATCAGGAACAACAAGCAAATAGAAAGGAAGACGAAGAAATACAACAGTCCGAAACGCCAGTGGCAATCACAAAGAAAAAAGTCACAACTTCAAAACAGGGTACCACGAAAAACATAAATAAATCAAACCAAAACAAAAATGATGATATTTTAGAGCAGCGGGTAGATGAAGAATGTTCTATATCACAGAAATATGAGGAAAGTACGAAGCGAAGCGAACAACTATTATACAAATTTGAATGGAAGAAAGTTTGGGTAAAAATTAAAAGTATTCTCAAATCTGAAAGTCAATTTGAAGAAAAAATTATGTCTTTGTTTAAAATCATTTGTGAGGAACTTAAAAATTTTGTAATTAAGTTGATATTAGGGGAAGAAATTTTGAATAACATAAACTGTTTTAGTAATGGATAGTCTACAAAAAATAATTAAGTTGAACTTATTTCAATGGAACTCGCAAAGTTTACGTCCTAAACTTGTATCCTTTTCAGAACTTTTAATTCGAGAGAATATACACATCGCAATTATTAGCGAAACATGGTTTGACTGTGAAGTTGTTGTCAATATTAGCGGGTATAATGTTTATAGGAAGGACAGATATGACGGTTACGGTGGTGTCGCTTTGTTGGTACACAAGTCGGTACAATCTCACCTAGTGTCATTAAATATTAATAATGTGGGTATCGAAATGGTGTGTGTTAAATTATTAAATTGCAAGGACTTAGAATATGTGGTGTCGCTTTACTGTCCTTCGTCCGTACAAACTCAACCGTCTGACTGGAATGATATATTCTCATACTTTCCGAATAAAACAATAATAGCGGGCGATTTTAACGGACACCACACTAATTGGTCTTTTAAATCGGATATTCGAGGTACACAAATAATGGATGCAGCGCTAGATAACGACTTTATTTCTATAAACAACGGCCAAGCGACTCGGGTTAAATTAGTGAATGGAAATTTACAACAGACTTCACCTGATGTATCATTTGTTTCTTCTGATGTTGCAATAAAATTCGGCTGGCAGATATTTAATGAAAATTTGGGTAGTGACCACCTTATAATTAAAATGACGGCTAACCTATGTACCACCGTTCGTATCCATAAAAAACGAAATTTTAAAAATGCTAAATGGGGAGATTATCGCGAAACGGTTTTTGGAAAAATTTTAGAATATAAGGAAATAGCTGCTAATGTTCAACAAATGTACGATTTTTTTATAAACACTATAGAATATGCGGCTAATAAGCATATACCATATTATAAATTTAGTGATCAGCCAGATGAAAAGTTCAAACCTAAGAATTATTGGACCCCTTTTTTATCGCAATTAGTTGCACAACGAAGATTAGCCCTATCCACTTTCCGCAAAAATCCCACCCCTGATAATTTAAATAAATTAGAAAAAATTACTTTAGAATCCCAAAAACTAATTAAAAAAGCTAAAAACCAGGGTTGGCAAAAATTCTGTAATTCGATTGATGAAGTTACTTCAGCCCCTGAGATGTGGCGTCGGATGAGGTGGATGAAGGGCTTTAAACATCAACGCCCATGTATACCGGTTGAAAAACAAAATGAATTATTACAAAACCTAACTCCGGACTACGTTTCTAGCTGTATGCCCTATTTTAGTTCTAAAAATGAGGTTTTAGAAATTGATTTTAGTAGTCGAGAACTCGAAAACTGCTTAAAAAAGAAGGACACGGCTCCGGGGCACGACTGTATATCTTATTCAATGATTTATAATTTACCCGAAATAGGAAAACAGTTTTTACTTAAAATCTACAATTTGGTATTTTCACTCGGTATTGTCCCAATCCAGTGGCGTAATGTTCTAATCATTCCCATTCCAAAACATTCAAATAATCTTAATACAGACATTAAACTAAGACCCATTTCGTTAATATCCTGTATTTGTAAAACCTTCCACCTAATGATTTGTAAACGGTTTGAATGGTTTGTAGAAAAGAACAAATTACTATCTCCATATACGGTAGGATTTAGGAAGTCACAATCATCTTTAGATGCACTTTCTAGGCTGGTATCTTATATTCAAGTCGGATTTACTAAAAATGCTCCGACAGTCGCATGCTTTTTGGACATTGAAAATGCCTACAACAATGTGTCAATTGAATCGGTTACTAAAGTACTAGATGAAATTCAAATTGGTTCCAAATTTTGTGTTTATCTTTGGTCTTTTTTATGTGAAAGACATTTAATTATTAAGTCTCATAATAGTCAAGGGTCTGAATGTAGGTGGACTAATAGAGGTCTAGCTCAAGGGGACCCGCTTTCCCCCCTTTTATTTAACTTGGTTACATACCAAAGAAGGCTGGCGAGATCCCATGTAGTTTGGGACCCAGTCTTAGAGGTAGCATTCATTATGGCAACTTATAAATACTTGTAAAACGACTAAAGACTAACAAAAAAGCAAATGGAAAGTAAGACGAACAAGTTGGGAGAAAAGAGAAATACGTCTTTATACAAGTTAACCTAAAAATCTTACGGTTAAGGTTTTTAACTGTGAATGTCTGCTTATTTATTTAAAGTGAATCAAAAAATAATAATGTTTATGATGAATCATAAAGGAAGATTCGAATAAACTACTCTTAGATAATTCCCTTTCCAAGCTACCCGGTCCGAGTAAAAGGGTATAAAAGGCATGGCGCGTTGTACACGGCCTCTTTGGATGATGCTCTGTGCTTTTTGGTTCTCTTTGGTTTTTGATAGTAGGCAACTGACAGGTGCCAGGGGAGGTAATAATTATTTTGGTTCGGGTCGTGTTATATTATTCTGATGTACTTATTATTTACTTGTCTTAAGCCAAAACCCGAATTTTTTGCCTGTACCTAATTGATGAATCATAAAACTGCCAGACTGCGTCTAGAGACTATACTGATTACTAACCTAGTAATTAGTTCAATCACTATTAAAAATATGTTGTTACGACTTTGATCTCTATGCGAATTATGGTCAAGTAGAACGATTCTTACTACGCTGAATGAAGATATACTTTTACATAAATTATAACAGCCAGAGCTCACTAGCTATGTATGTACGAGTACAGCTATTGAACAGCAGGGTTTGTTGAATAAAAAATGTGTAATGTGACGTAATAAATCTCGTTTATTGGTTTTTTTACATGTTTTTTTTTTTAATATTTTTCAACAGTGTTATAGAAAAAAATATTATCTTATTAAAAGATTATCTAAAAAGGAAGCTGGTGCAGCGATATACCTCTGGTGTCTGGCAGACCCCATATACCATAATATGCTCATAACATGAGAGCAACAACCCGCTGTCCGTGTCCCAACAGGACAGTGACAACAATAGCCTAATACACCACTTCGCCCCTGTAGCCTTCTATCTACTACGATATACGTTTAATAGGAGTTGCTTTCTATGTGCTTGTGCATAGATTTAATTCTGGCAAGTAAAATAAATGGGTGTTTGTCATGAAATATAGGATAGGTAATAGGTACAGGATGTATTTCTACTGAACTTGGGGAGTGTGCAAAATCAGCAGAACTTCTGTAAGCACTATCCACCATTTCAATATCCACAATTGGCTCTCTGTTCAGAAGGTAGTACTTTCCTCTGTACTTGTTGTGGGTACAACATTAGGGGAACTCCTCTGAGCGCTCTCAAATAGCATGGTACACACACTTCATCATTAGGTGTTAACTGAAACAATACCAGTAAAAAGTAGTCAAAAACACAAAACAACAGAAAAAATATAAATAGTGTTCATCATAAACCCATTATCATACTAACCAGGTGGGGCTTGATCCTTTGAGGACCTTGAGCACCTTCATCAGAGAGACGATGCCTCCGTAAGCGCGCAAGTCGTAAATGGCAATTAACGCAACGCATGTTAATGGTTAAAATCAAAGTCCAAATCAAAAGCAACTTGTTGTCCAAAGAAGAAAGCGGTAGTCCAAGTCAGGATGCACTATCGTCAGTTCAAGATGATGAAAGGCCAATTCATCGAGAATCCACAAAATCGCAATGATAAACATAAAATCCCACGCAAAAATACAAACGTATCGAACGATGGAATAGAAGTGTTTTTCAACCTTTTTCATGACACGATCCCCATAGTAAGAAAAATATTTCGCGATCCCCGACCCTTCGCGTTTTTTCGTGTATTCACAGCTTATTCGTGCATACGTATAACCAAGACAGATGCCGTCGCGACAAGCAGAAAAATCTCGCACTTTGATTATGTTTGGCAAACAAGAGGTCGAAAAGCTCAAAAGTATACCCCTCTCTGACAATACCATTCAACGCAGGATAAGTGATATTTATGTAAAAGAAAGTAACTTTTGTGTCCTTGCAATTTGATTAATTTACGGATATTGCGGGCTGTGCGCAGTTTCAAATATCGGGAGCACAAAATAATGAATAATCACGGAATTTATTGCTAGACTGAAAGAGCAGATGAAGAAAACGAATCCACGATGGGAGAAATTGGTTAATGAACATGCGGGTCGCGACCCCCCTAGGGGTCGCGACCCCCCTAGGGGTCGCGACCACGTTCATTAACCGTTGAAAAACACTGGAATAGATCATCACAGATCTTACAGTGACAGTAGTGACGGGACTCAATCAATCACCATTGAAAACGTTCCTTTATAACATATACTACGAAATCACCATAGTTTCATTTTTATTACATGATTTTGCCTTGTTAATTGGCGTTTTAATATCAAGTTTACATGTTATTTATAAATATTGTACATTATAGAATGAATAAAAACGAAGAGAAAGTGCCATTTATAGTAAGAAAACCCTTGAGCAAAAACACATGTCATTAGATTGGAACGTAATCGGAAAAAATGTTGCGTTTTGTAATTGCACGATTACTTAATTTAGAGTAAATTAAAATATTTATAACTTTTGATTCCCGTGTCCTAAAAATTCAATATTTTTTAAATAAATATCTTATATAATTGTAGTTATAATTATTTTATATTTACACTTGCATGGAGCTTCGTTAATTTTTAGATTCCTTGGGTCCATTTTCGCCGCCCTTCTTTGTCATCAAGTACACAATGTAATAGTGTCACAATACGCTGACGACTTTGTTATTTATATTAGTAACAAACAAATCTCAATATGTGAACATGCGTTACAAGATGCCCTTAATTGTATTATAGCCTTATTGGGTGAGATTGGACTGACTTTATCGTCAACTAAATCTAATTATTGTGTTTACAGTAGGGGTCGAAGACGAATATTGCCAGCTTTGAAAGCGTATGGTCAACCATTAAATATGGTAGAATGTATTAAATATTTAGGGCTTTGGGTTGATAGAAGTTTACATTGGAGAAAACATATTAATGAATTAATTGAAAAATGCTCAAAACATCTGAATGTATTAAAAGTATTAGCGGGTAGTTCATGGGGAATTCACACCAAACACATGCGAAGATTATATGTGTCCGTCATAAGAAGCCGGATTGATTATGGTTGTTATCTGTATGATTCTGCTGCAAAGACACATATTTCTAAATTAGATAAAGTACAGAACCAAGCCCTAAGAGTTGTAGGGGGCTTCATTAAAAGCTCACCAATTCATGTGATGGAAAGCGAATTGCACATACCACCACTGTTTTTGAGGCGGCAATATCTCTCCTATAAGCACATTTTGAAATCTCGATCATGGACAAATAATTTAAATATAAATGTAATTTCTGAATTAAGTTCTCTTATAAATAATAGTTATTGGGCAAATAAAAAGAAACCGTTGCTAGCTTCTACGCTTAACGAATTAAGTCAACTGCATATTGTCTCCTCAGATGTTCTAAAAATGTTTACTCTCGATGTGTGGGTGTCCGCCATACAAACTAAAGGAGTTATTAAATGTGATCTAGAATATGTCAAACAATCAAAAAAAGATTATGACCCTAATTTATTGGTAAATGAAGTGGTAGCAGAATTAAATAATAAGAATAACGATTGGGATAAAATCTTTACGGACGGATCAAAAAATGTTAGTGGTGGTGGGGCAGCTTACTTTCATAAAAAATTAGATTTTAAAGCTTGCTTTAAAATCGTTGCAAATACTTGTATAATGTCACTGGAACTCATTGCAATATATGAAGCAGTAACTTATGTTCTCAATCAAAATTTACACAAAGCAGCTATTTTTACCGACAGTAAAAGCGCTTTACAGCATGTAGCTCGATGCGCCTCTGGTTGCAGAGGTGCATCGATAGCTTACGACATTCTTAACATTATAAACATTATTAATAAAGACGAAATTAGAATTATATTGCAATGGGTTCCAGCACACATAGGATTACGCGGCAACGAGGAGGCTGACCGGTTGGCAAAATTGGCAATTAACGCAGGGAATGAAATTTTTTACCTACCTGATCACTGGGAATATGTCTCAAAAATCAAGGATTCTTGTTATGATAAATGGAAAGATCATTTCAACGACATTTCGAACAAAAAAGGTATATGGTACAAAGTAATTCAGAATGAACCTCCTCGCGTGCCCTGGTTTGATGACACTAATTTAAGTAGGAGTTACGTCAAAGTAGCTTTAAGACTGCGTTCTGGGCACTTTCCATCAGCAAAATTTGCTTTCCTAATGCGTAAGGCAGCATCTCCAAACTGCGAAGTATGCAACAAAATAGAAGACGTGCAACATTTGCTGATGGAGTGTGTTAAGAACAAAAATGAAAGAGATTCATTGATTAGGGAGTTTGGTTTGAATATCTTAGATCTTGGGCTTATTTTCACTATTTTAGCGAACCCTAAATCAAATGTTGCAAAAAAATTGTGTGGTCTAGTACAACAGCTTAATCAATGAATAGCTAAATCTGCTAAATAATAAGGATTACAAGAATACTGTTATTATATCTTAATTTTAGTGGTGTAATGGTAGTGATAAGGTACAATGGGGTTGACGTATCCATGTGGATAAAAACCCCCTATTAACATTTAAGAAATTAAAAAAAAAAAAAAAAAAAACTATCATGGTCATTAACATTACTCAAGAAAGAGGGTAGACCGATTTGTCTGCTCATAAACACCCACCCGCAATAACTTCAGTTTATCCGTGATCATGGTGCTTGCAACAGCGCCGAAATATCGGGAACTCAGAAAACAGTAAACATGGTAAATATCCCGTTATTAGTATTAATAGTATTGATAAACCAAGTTTTAATCGAAAGGCTCTCACGTACAACAAAGCTTTCTTATAGATTGTGTCCCTACAACCCAACACTACCGCATAATACCGCCCCTCACTGAATGAATAGCCCAATTACTGCACTCTTTTCTTTTGCTCTCGATTTGAAATTCAACTCTCGTATTCAGTACATAATCGTTTGTGACTCAATCCTGTTTTCATAATAGTCTAATGTACTCGATGGTACTGTTTTGACATGCAGATTAGTGATCGTGAGCCACAATCTATTGTGTGTCGCATTAACACTTGTGACACCGACTGTATAGTTTCTGATTGTGAGCTTCTGAATCTTTTACGTTGATGTACGCTGAGTGTAACGTAGAGTTACTTAAATTCGCAATGCTTCCACGTTGACAATAACTCTATGATGTAATGGGGGGCCTGGATTTCTAAAATACAGGCCTAGGCTTAGTTTAGACTCCAGATCTCCCACAAATTACAACATTCTGCCTACTACCTGTTAACCATTATCTCAACTATCGATGTAATTTGTGGAGGTAAATAAACTTTTTTTTTTTATACTAGCTGTATCCTGCGACTTCCATCCACGTGAAATTATTATTATAAAAATATTATTTCTCTATGTGAATCGGTTTTGTTAACAATTTCTGGGCTTTTAATTTTTTCGTATAATACCCACGTACGTAAATAACTTCTATAATATCACGAGTTTAGTATAAACGTCCTTTAGTAAAGGAATGTGATTAAATAATGCTATCCTGTGTAAAAATGCCTACCCTACAGACAGGGCCCAGCAGCTGAAAATATAAAAGCGCAGCTGAAGCGCAGCTAAAATGGATGATATCCCGTAAGTGACAGTATATTATCTATACTTATAATAAATCTGTAGAGAGGTCAATTCTGTACATGAAAAATATTTCCAAAATAACTATCAGGGGGTGATTAGGGATCGATACTGATGCCAAAAATGCAATCAGTAGAATTTTTGTCTGTCTGTCTGTCTGTCTGTCTGTCTGTCTGTCTGTCTGTATAACCGTTATAGAAACAAAAACTACTTGACGGATTTTAACGAAACTTGGTACAATTATTTCTCATACTCCTGAGTTGGTTATAGTATACTTTTCATCACGCTACAATCAATAGGAGCAGAGCAGTGAAGGGAAATGTTGGGAAAACGGGAGAAGTTACTCCATTTTTTAAGCTTCCGTCGCGTGTGCAACCTTAATGGTTAAAGCTACACAGAAATTATGTATGACGGAAATGTTCTCCTTAAAATTATATAAAAAATATCCCACGACATCATATGTCTATCTTTTATGGTTGACTCACAATATCACGTGTAACTCCCGATAGCTTAGCAGTTCGAAGCTTTCTGATTATATTTGTCTACTCTTACGTTTATAACACCCTCAGTCATCCCTAATTAAAAAAGTTAACATTATTAACTATTCCATAAAAAAGAATCATAGAAATCGGTATAGAAACACCAAAGTTATACATGAAATACGCTAATAATAAGCCATCGCGCGTGAATACTGAATCATGCTTTAAGGATTATCTATTCTTTTTTCTATCTTCTATATATAAAATAGTAAACTGACTGACTGACTGACTGACTGGGTGATATATCAACACACAGCCCAAACCGCTGTTCCTAGACATATGAAACTTGGAGGGTGTGTTCTTTGTGAAGAGAAGGTTTCCACTAAGAAAGGATTTTTGGGAATTCCACCCCTAAAGGGGTAAAATAGGGGATGGAAGTTTGTATGAAAGTCTGTCAGTTTTGAAGTTAGGATCTTCAAATTTTGTGTTTAGGCTGACGATTGAAAATTAATTTATACGTGTCTCGGCGTTTTTGATAATTCTACTCCCGAAGGGTTAAAAAGGGGGGTGAAGGTAAGTAATCGAATATTTACGACATCCACGCGGGCGAAGCCGTGGGCAAAAGCTATACCCTATATAGTTAGATAATGGTTCTGTACAAATTTAAGTAGGTTAGCAATCCGTCTTTTGGAGTGTGGTTTAGTACTTAAGTTATCACAAATGATGGCAGTTCTGGGTCTGAGTGTAAGATTAAACGACATTTGTGAACTAACTTAGATGACTTTGGCATACGTTCTACATATAATGTGTTTTATGTGCTTCTCTTCTCAGTTACACACTTAAGGGTTCAAAGTTTGCTTAACTAATATTGAGTTCGAGTTTGATCATAGTTTGTGCCAATGTGGTTGTGTTCTTGATTAAGCTAAAGAAAATAAAATTTATCAAAACTTATACTGTCACTTACGGGATATCTTCCGAGATTGTTCATTATTAAAAAAAAAGAACAATCACGAAAGATATTCCGTAAGTGACAGTATAAGTTTATTGTAAACCGTATTTATCATCCCTTTAGACGTAAATCAGATTCCAAAGCGAAAATATTGTTATTATGAACCCACTCTCAAAACACGCGTCTTCAGTAATTTCCATACCGACATGTTTTGATACAATATCATCATCATCTTCAGCCTTTTCGTAACTATATTGGGGTCGGCTTCCAGTCTAGCCGGATGCAGCTGAACACCAACATTTTACATGGAGCGACTGCCTATCTAATACAATACACCTTGGCAAGACTGGTTGTCAGACTTTTGCCAGGCTTAACCTAAAAATAGAAATTAACTTCCAAAGTAAATGCTGATTTCGAATGCTATTTCATACGGGATTCTTTCACCGTTTGTGAAGTTTTTTATTATTACATTTTTCTGATTGTTGGTGAAAGCTTTAGTTGACGGCACTCGGCACTTAACCTGCTTTTACGAGCGAAAAAGGTTTACCATACTGACAGGCTTTTCCGCACCCTTTCAGAGATCACATTTTTCAACATTGTGTTTGTAAAGATTTTTACCGATTTACTACAGAAGAAAGGGTCCTGAGATTTTATACTCTACTCAAATATTTTTCATACAAAAGGATAAAGAAATATGAAATAAGTTAATCTGCTTACGAAACATGTTTTTACTTAACCCATTCACGCCCAAGACTAAAGGAGCCCCAGGAAAATGAAATAATTTGTATTATTCGGTGGAGAAAAGGGAGTTTGACAATAAAACAAAAAAAATGTAGTTTTTTATTAAGTTACAAAAACATGCCGTAAGGCGCACTAATACCTAGCCTCGACAATGACGTAGATAAACTAAACTTGTCATGTTTATAAAAAAAATTGAGGGTCTAGATTTGAAGGTGTGCCCAGTTGAGGGTACAGCGGCGGGCATAAATGGGTTAAATAAAAAGCAAAAATAACAGAAGTCAAACACATCGATGACTTTTTTTATTTTTTTTTTCGAAATGAAAATCATCAAATGACCCCCCTTACTCTGGGCGGAGCGGAAGGGAGTGTCAGACTTGTACTGACTAAAACCCATTCATGTTCCTTCTTTGCCCTTTGTGTTCCAGGGCCACGGTATCTCTTTCGAACAGTCCCGCAGCCCTGGCAGACGTCGGAGTACCTCGCGCCGACTTTACATTTAATTAAAAGATTTCGGAAGACGTGGAATAAAGTTTCTGAATTTCCTCGCTTGCTGAGGACGAAGTGTGTGGATAGCAGGTTTATATAATTGTATAACTTCTTTATCTTATTAGTTTGGGGGAACATTCTGGTGGCTAGATTTAAGAATTACAAATGGGTATTGGTTTGGTAAATGCTAAAAGTAAACATCTTAGTTGTAGGTACTTTATGGATAAAACACGCGTAAATATGAATAAGTCCATGTGTCTTGTATTAAGCCAGTAACTTAATATATTGACTGCGGAAGTTACATCTACAGTAAACATAACTCCCAGTTATGGTTTAATCAATTAATTCCCATTTTCCCCTCAAAAGACGTAGTATATTATATTAATAACTAGTTTTTTCCCGCGGCTTCGCTCGCGTTTATTTAGAATTTGAGAATCAATTCGGGTTGTACTCTGCTTGTAATAATATAATTCAATCATGAGTCGAAAGTCACGTGGCGACATCTATTATCATAAGAAAGTTATTGTTGTTTTCCTCGGAAACAGTACATTTTTTCGGGATGAAAAGGGGTACCTTTCATCCCGTAATAGTAAGTCAAGTCAGTAATTTAATACTAATAACAATAAGTGTCATACATTTTGTGTTAGGCACTTAAGAAAACTTGTCATGACGTAGTTTGCTTTGCTTTGAAAGTGTTTATCGCTAGTCCTAGGCCCTTGTAGTTATTTTTAGCAAACAGGCAGGAGTGATAAGGAGTACACAGACTCATCTCTGTCCAGCTGTTTCATTTTGTACCGGTGCGGGCTTTGTGGGCGATGAAGTTATTTAAATTATTTCTACGACAGCAGAAATCTTAAGTTATTCAGTCAGAACCCATTTAAGTGTAAATATCGCGGTTCGTTTTGAATGAAATGGGGTCTCTTCATTGATAAAATGTTAATATCTACTGGTGTGTTCAGTTCTACATGGAGAACGGAGGATTTATTAAACTCACATAAAATAAACAGCATAGCTTAATGGAGTTTTTCTATTAAAATTAAATAATAATGAATCACTCACATTATCCCATATCATATGAGAACTTTCGAGTACTTAAATTGAACATGTTCATAATAATACAACTCCACGCATTTTCCATCCATTATCCAGCGTACATTATAAAATTGTGAACCGAGCTAATAATGGCCGCGGTTTTAATACGGCGCCACGAGATTGAACAATATTTTGTAAAATACTTCATTTTATGCGTTCATCCAGGAATCATTTTTGAATTTGATGATAATTAATTAACTTTCAGAGGAGTAATTGAAGTGATATTAATTTTAAAACAGTACACAACGAAGCGAAGCTGTGAGCCTGTCACATGTTTCATTGGGTTTTCAATTGTCAGTTCCAGCGACCGACAACAGAATTTTTACATAAAAATTACAAATTGCGAGTTGAATTTTTTTTTCAGTATTCTTTTGAATAAAATGAAGGTTTTAATTTTTTTGGATGAGCTAATTTGAGGTCCTATCATAGTTGTGGTTGGTATTCGCGTGGAAACGTGTAATATGTGTTTTATGGGATATGCAAAGTCAGTCAATTGGCCAATCCATCTGAGTTGTAATTTGAGATGATGTTGTACCTATTGGGTTCTTAAGGAAAACATAATACTGTCTCGGTTCACGGAAATGTTCATATTCATATTCATTTATTTTGCATTCCATATTGTAAAAAAGATGTTACAAAGGGCTTAAAGCTAGGTACATAAATATGGACCCTGTAAGGGCACAGCAAGGTAGGAGAGAGGAAGAGGGCTTTAATTTTACTATTAATTAGTTGGTATACAAAAGTAACAATACTGAATCATAATCATAAATTTAAAATTTGTCATTTAGATATTCATTAATAGTATAACAGCATTTATATAATAAAAATTGTTGTAATTTATTTATGAATGGATAAAATTTTTGTAAACATTTTTTTTTTTAAACATTTCTGGTTGTTTTTTGTTACGTTAACATTTACCAAATTCTATATAGCTAATGTTTAATTAGATATAGGTAGGTACATCAAAATCCCGAATAACATTAATTTCGATAAACAATCCATGGTTGGCTTCTGAATTATTCAGTTTTCCACCAGCGATTTTTACTGAACGTACTTTTTCAATAGAAATAAAAACCCCGATCCCGTGAAACAGAATATTCCAGTAAAGTTGTCGACGAGTGTGGCTGTAAAATGTTATGTACGGACAAATTGTTCATTCCGGCCTCTAACGCTCGGCGCAGATAAATGAAACCATTGAATAAATACAAGCCATGATTTATACTGTGAGGCCTATAATACATGGGCTGCGGGGCTGTTCGAAAGAGATACCGCGGCCCTGGAACACAAAGGGCAAAGAAGGAACATGGATAGGTTTTAGTCAGTGCAAGTCTGACACTCCCTTCCGCTCCGCCCAGAGCAGGAGGAGTCATTTGATGATTTCCCATCCAAAAAAAAAGTCTTACATGAACTTTGAGTGAGGGGAATTAGCCCAACCTTTTATCATTCTATGTGGTGATTTGTTTTTCAATGCAAATACATAGGAGAAAAACGGAGTACTTCATATAATGCCTTCACATATAGTGCTAAAATTTTTATAATTGTAAAGAGAAAATATTAAGATTGAACAGCGATAAAAGCCTAAACCTAACCCTTACTTCACCACCCCTATTAAAATTACACTTTACACCACCCTGAGTCCCAGGGACTCAAATTTTGATTGTTGAAAAAAAATCGGCCATACATTTTTATTTAGCTTTATTTATTTATAACATTTCATTATGGTATATTAATGATAATTATTCTAAGTGATAGTTTTTGATAAATTTAACTTAAAATGCATTTTTTTGTGTGGAACCCTTTATGTGGAAGCGTGTAACCCCATTCAATAACTATTTCATGAAAAAGCCATTCAATGGCGTGCAAACACTGACCTGCATATTGCAAAAAACGCTATAATATTTGAATTTCACGCTTCCACCTTAATAATGAAATTTTTTGGTGGGTTTTATTTTAAAAGAAAGAACGTTACTGTTGTAAAACTGAAAAAAATGTATTCTTCTATAAAATACATTATGCAGTATATGGAAAAAAATCAAACTGTATTATAATCATGGCGCAATAAAACAAAAAAAAAACAAACAAAAAAAAAAAAACTAAAAACAAACAAACAAAAAATAAAAAAAACTAAAAACAAACAAACAAAATAATAAACTTTATTCTTTCTTTCTTTCTTTCAATAACTTGTAACCGGGAAACATGCTAAAGTTGACTAACATTTTTGGCATAACTTTTTGGCGTCGGTTTCCCACAAGCTGTACAAAAGTAATCAGAATTGTTTTATTTAACATAATATACTACAGGTGTACAATAGGTATCACGCTGATCCCTTAGTTAAGTGCTATCAGAACAAATTCTGTTGAATGAACGCCACAAATGTCTTCATCTACTTTCTTTAGGAACATCATGTTCTTGAAGCCGATTATTTCTTATGTGTGTTATGTGGGGCTTTAATTTCACGGTCGATACCTCCCCAGTCAACTGACGAAGGTCTTAGCCGCTCGACCCCGGTAACACCCACGCAGCAATAGAAAAATCAGAAACGGATAACTAAGTAATAAAAAATCATATCGTTTGGAAAAAGAAGGTCGAGGAAAAATCGTTCTTGTATTTCAGGGTCAATTTAATTTGTAAGAGATTGTAGCATCCTGTTCTAAAGGGTCCTTGACAAGGGCAAAAGAAAGAAACCGCTTCGGAGAAAGTATAATTGGGTTTTAGAAATTCGCCTATATTACATGAATTACATTTTTATATATAAGGAATATTTTCTTCTTTAATGTCAAAGAATATTTACATTATTTACAAACTACAAATCTATAATAGTAATAAAAATATGTACAGTCAGCAACAAAAGTCGATGAACAGATACTAATTTACAAAATACCTGAACACTAAACCGGACCATAAATCACTTACCAGAATAGAGTACACAATAAGGTTATCATTTCAATGTTACAAAAACCCTAAGCATTAATATGTTATAAGTCGCTAAACATCATTACAGCATAAGTCGGTAACTATCATTTTGCCGTAAGTCGCTAAACATGTTATGCGCGAGTTTTTTAACTTGATAATGCATGAGTTGTTAAATACAAGATACTGCAGGATAAACCATTACATTTTTAACATCGTTCGGATTTATTTCACAATTAAACATTTGTGATCATGTGATTGTTTAGGTATATGCTGTTATTTTATAGTAAGCCTACAAATTGGTGATGTTAGTTTGAATTGATTATTTCGTGGTTATTTTTTTCTAAACCACTCAGAAATAGGAGCCCCGACAAGTGGGGCTCCGTCGATGTAACCTCCGGAATCACTTGACCTTGACCTCAAAGTCACTTGAACTTGACCCTTATGTCATTTGACCTTGACCTCGGTTTTGGTTTTCGGAATTTCAACCTTCATCTCAAGGTCAAGGACCATGAGGACAAGGTCAGTGACCTTAGGAGAATCGCGGATTTTTACTTAAGAAATTTTGACCTTGACCTCAAGGTCAAAGACAGTGACGTCAAATTTGGCAACTTCAGGAGAATAGCTTATTTTTATCTTCAGAAATTTGACCTTGACTTCAAGGTCAATGACCATGAGGTCAAGTTAAATGATTATTGTGCAGTTCGACTTTTGGAATTTTGAGCTTGACCTCTAAGTCAATGACCTTGAGGTCAAGGTCAATGACCTTGAGGTGTATCCCAACCCTACTACTCCTACATCCCACCGGGTCCCGAAGGCTCGATTAGGCATTGGATTTTGGTGAAATTTTTCAGTCTTTTTTTCGTAGTGCCCCGTTTCGTATCCACTGACCGCAAACGGGTTAAAAGAACTAGCAATGTTGGAAACTAACAATGCTCAGCGACTTTTGTATTTATTACAGATCATACAATTTTGTCGGTAGTAATGTATAGCAATTAATGGTTTAACTGAGTTCAGCGACTTTTGTAGTTCAATTATGACAAGTTGTTTTGTAATTTACTTTAGTCAATAACTTATGATAAAAAATAATGATTAGGAAATATTGGAAACAAATTATGTTCAACGACTTCTGTTGCTGACTGTACAAGTATCAAAAGGGTAACAGGGCGTCAAAAAATTCGTCCACATCGCTCTCAGCAGGAAAAGTGCTTAGAAGGCTGACAGCGTTGCCACGTTGGATGGCATTGCTGATTCTTTGGCCAAAAAAATAGACCCGCCCTCTGGTCACGTGAAGAGTAGACCAACCGCTTGGCGATTTCCCGAAATACTAAGTGGGCACTCGGACACCGTGGCCTTAGTATTTCAACCCCAAACGGCTCAAACAGATAACTACCAATTAAATTATTGAATTTGCGCCGTTTGAGGTTTTCAGCACCTGCAGCAGCCTCCCGAGCGCAGCTCACTGGGCTAGGAAAATCTTCCTGGATGGATGGCGCAAAGGTGTCGACGCAAGTTGGATCCCAAACCAAAGGTCTACCCAACTTCCATTGTAAACGTTGCACGTGCACGCCTGTTATACCCGAAGGGTTAGGTAGAGGTGTACTTCTTAGAATTGTTTCATGTGAGTGCAATAATTGTGTTGAGATGTCTTTGTACACTTTTAGGACCTCAACAATATGCTCAACCTTAGCCTTATTATTTGCTTTACCTTAAATACCAAAAAATCTTACAAAAGCCAGCGATAAATAAAACATTCAGCTGGTGCCTGCATAAAAAATACCGGTCGACAAGTACGGGCAAACAGAAGCCGATATTCAAAGCACAAAAAGCAGCTAAACCTGGACCATTGTGTTCCGCGAGGGCGTTGTACTAGACTCCATTGTCATAAGGCTCTGTTTTCTGAGGTAACAATACGCAATGATAAATAATATAACATGTATGTGTGATGTAAACTGTAAGTATAAGTTGGTTATAAATATAAAAATAAATTATTTCTAGTTAAGTATTATATCTAAGGTACATTTCTTTAATATATAACGGTAAAAACATTATGAAAACCGCTTTTGTTCCGCACAAAAGCAGGATTTACTTTATGGAACACACTTATAAAAATAAGGAAACGATTCGTAACTCTCTCATTGTTCGTATCACGTTGTTACAATAAATATAACTGAGGAACATTTTATTACGTGAACGTTCGGTCCGAAATAAAGTGTTCCTGCCAACTTTTTTTTCTTTTAACTAAGTTCTTATGTATTTTATGAACATTTCTGTATCGGATATTGCTGGATATGCTACACAAGATATTTCAATGTGTGGTTTAAATGGACGGCACGGTTGGCGCAGTGGCTGAACGACTAACTGCTGCGCTTCGTGTCGCGGGTTCGATTCCCGCACGGAACAAATATTTGAATGGCTCACAGGTAGTTTTTCCGGGTCTGGCTGTTTGTGTATGTGAATTGAAATGTTTGTAAACGCACCCACGATGCAGGAGCAATTTCTAGTGTGGGGCAAAGTTTTTAAAAAATAAATAAATAAGTGACGCAAAAATTTCTCTGGATTAAAATGTCAAACGGTTTCCGTTACAAAATAAAAATACCATCATCATCATCATTTCAGCCGAAAGACGTCCACTGCTGGACATAGGCCTCCCCCAAGTGTCGCCACATTGACCGGTCCCGTGCGTCTCGCATCCAGCGGATCCCTGCAACCTTTACGAGGTCATCGGTCATAAAAATACCATCAACACATATTTGTGGCCAAGTATAAACAAATAAGCACAATGTATACTACTCAAAACTAAATAGGGCCCACCATGTTTTTTTGCTGCAACTTAAAATTGAACCTTTGTATTGAGTTTTTATGAATATACAAGTTTCAAGTGAGCATTCAGAAATAGTGTAAACTTAAACAATAGAAACATTTGTTTATTTCGTTTAATAAAAACACAAAATAACAGTTTTTAGGAAAAATTACACAAAATAAAGGAAAAACATAATCGTGAAAAGCAACCATTCTAGAAAACAAATATGGTGCTTGTTATTTTTTAATAACGAGTGGGGTCCTCCTCTGCTCCGTATGCACTCTCTGAGCCTATCTGGGACACTTTCAATTAATTGAGTCACGTTGTTTTCCGGTATTTGTTCCCAACAGGCTTTCAGGGCGTTAATGAGCTCCTGCTGGCTGTTCACATCACTGTAATCTTCTTTCAGGCGTCTTTTGAGCTGATCCCATAAATGTTCGATGGGGTTGAGGTCGGGACTCATGGCTGGCCATGGCAAAACGGTGATATTGGCTTCAGAGAGTGCTCTTTGTGTAGTGCGGACTGTGTGTGGGCGAGCATTATCATGCATAAAGACAAAGTTATTGCCTACTCTTTGTGAAAATGGGATGACATGTGGCCCGATTACTTGCTCGATGTAACTGGCGGCGGTTACGGTACCTTCATTCAGAATTACAAGCTCTGTTTTGCCGTGTAAGCTAATTTCATCCCAAACCATAATACTGGGACCCCCAACTCGGTCTGTTCCATGGACGGATGGTTCAGAAAAACGTTCCCCTTCTGTCCTCCATACGCGTATCCGTCTGTCGTCACTGTAAAACTTCACTTTACACTCGTCCGTAAAAGCACATTCCTCTAGTTATGCATGGTCCATTCCAAATGTTCCCGGGCGTACCTTAAGCGTGCTGCACGATGTACCCTTGTCAGTTTCAGTCGAATAGCACGTACTCTAGAGCATTGTCCATCTTCGTGAAGCCGATTCCGAATAGTTTGATCGCTGACTCTCGTCCCTGTGGATTGCCGTAGTCGAGTTTGTAAGGTCCGAGCGGTTACAGTACGCTCCCGACGTGCGGTTAACCTTAGGTATCGGTCTTCCTGGGCAGTTGTAGCCCTAACTCTTCCTGTGCCAGGCCTCCTAGCTACACTTCCGGTCTCCTGATACCGTTCCCAAACGTTTCGGATCGCTCGTCGCGATACACCGAGGTGTAAAGCCACAGATCTCCGAGACTGTCCCTCTTGAAGCAAAGATACTGCTCTTGCAGTGGTTTCCATGTCCATATGTCGGCGAGAACCAGGCATAGTGATCACAACTAACACAGGAATCAAACAAAATGGTTAAAAACGTGAGTGTTCCACAATAGCGTTTAGTGTAGACTAAAAACTTAAGTGACTGAGAATTTGTGCATTCGATGTTTTTTTCGAGTACTTCACTTTTTCAGCTACCCTCTTGAAACCAATATGAATGTTGTCGTAATAAACATTGATAAGGGCTCCTAAACATGTCAGCTTGATGGTTCAATGCATAACTTTGTCAACAACTACTTAGATAACTTTGTTTAGACCAAAATAGTGAATGATTCGAGGTGGGCCCTATTTAGTTTTGAGTAGTTTATTATGAGAGTCTGAGAGAGGTGATTCCTATTCCCGTCACGTATCTGGGACACGAAACCCATTCTAGGTAAAAAATTGCAAAACCGAATATGCTAATGGAGGAAAACATAACACTTTAAGGGAAAATGTTCTGACAACAACGATGCAACAATTATTTTATAATGATAATTCTCGTTCAGTTGTGGCGAGAAGACATATTTTATTTTCGATTTCTTTCTATGGACTTCACGAGTAGATGACAATAAATCTATCAATAGAAAATCATTCGGTCTTAGAAACACATGGGTGAATATCAACAAAGTTAATTTTTTGTCAATTTTGGTGGCTCAATTTTTTCTTTAGTTTTCGTGAAAAATAACGATCTGGTATTTGAATAAAATGTCCAAGCTTGAAGGATCTTCATGAGGGCTCAGAATATCTCCATAACTTTTTGAGATATTTTAGTTCAAAGTCTAGTGTGGCCACCAAAATTGAAAATCACCCACCAAAATAGAAAGTGCCCACCAAAATTGAAAATCAGTGGCACCAAAATTGGATTTCTTCGTCAGAAACCTCAATCTCACTAATAAAGCTCAATGTGATTAATCTCACAAATTCTCGGGAAGTATCAATAACTTATATCGGTTTATAAAACTCTCTTTTGTTAAAAATAGGATAGATTCCGAGGTCTGGTCCTAAAGTCGGACTGACATGGTAGAGTTTTTGTTGGGGAGACTGCAGTACAACCCAAGACAGTCTCGATCGAATCGAAGGCTTTCTCGTAGTCCACAAACACTTAAAGGAGAGGCAGCTCTTCGGTCTCCTGTATAACCTGCCGCAGCGTATGTATGTGGTGTACGGTGCTAAAGCCATTATGGAATCCGGCTGGTTCGGGATGATTCTTGAAAACAACTTGTAGACATAGCTTAGAAGTGAGATGGGCCTATAATTCTTCAGCCGGGCATTGTAGCCTTTTTTGAAGAAGAGTACCACCACACCCCTGCACCTTGCCTGTGGGGTTTTCCCCTCGGGTATGACGGAATCAAACAGCTTCTGAAGCGCCTTAAGTACCGGTTTTCCACCCGCCTTTAGGATTTCGGCCGTAATTCCTTCATCACCCGGTACTTTGTTGTTTTTAAGATGTTCCAGAGCCATCCTAATCTCGTGCATCCAGATCTCGTCCGGGCTGTCTTCGGTATAGTGTCGGGTCAGTCTAGCTCTTGGGTCATTTGCTAGATTTACAACGGGTTTACTGGTTGAAGTGTATAACTGCCCATAGAATCTCTCGATCACCCTCAGTAGCTCCGGTTTGGCGGATACGATTCTGCCATGGTCGGTCTTCAGTTCGGCGAGCTGGCTCTGCCCAATAGCCAGATCTCTTGCAAATGCCTTGGAGCCGCTCAATTGCATCTTTAATATGCTGGATTTAAAGATCCGTCTATTGAGTTGCCGGTATTTCCACGCCTCGTCTGAAGACTGCAGGATCATCTCACGCCGCTCTTGCATGAGCTTGAGAGTATGATCAGAGAGTTTTTTGTTCTTATGTGCACGACGTGTCTTGAAGAATTTAGACCCGTATGGACAGTTTCCACGAACTTATCATTGTATTCGTCCAATGAGTTTCTTAGGCACTCGAAACGAGTCTGGAGTTCAAGCTTTTGAGATTGCAGCAGCTCTCGGGGTTTTGAATTTGGAGCTGTGCTGGACAGAGCGTAGACTTCATCAGTCGAGACTTTTCAAGCTTGATATTGATGTTCAATGTGCCTCTTACTATGCCTTGATCGCTTCCGGTTTTCAACGAATTGATCGTAGAGACAACATTGAACATAATACGCTTCTTGGTTGACATGATGAAGTCAATCTCATTTGAAGTTGCACCATCGGGGCTCTGGCAGGTCCACTTCCTGTGCTCACGCTTTCTGAAGAAGGAGTTCATCCTATAGAGGCCCTCCTTCTCCATAAAACTAGCCAGTTGGTGACCCCGGTGGTTCCTACGTCCAACCCCAAATTGCCTAGATTCGCGTTGAAATCCTCAATGACAACGGTGAAGTGCTTTAAAGCAGCCTCCCTTCGCTGGTCTGTTTTGGCATTCTAAAAAGCAACAAAATAAATATATATGAATAAGAAACTTGGTCATTAGTATGCAACCCTAATAATAATAGGTCTTACTAACTGCCAAGTACATAACATGTATTTGTTTGCTAATCCAACTGTCTTCCAACATAAAAACTAGCTATATAGGTAATAACAATACATATACAGTACATAATTAAAATCTGGCAGGTCATTTTCAATTTTGGTGGCGTGAAAACGCCACCAAAACCACCAAAATTGAGCCACCAAAATTGGAACCAGGCATAAAAAAAATCTTAAAAAATAAGGGTTCTAAGTTAAAATTAAAATAATGTCATTGATTTATGGGTCACCCAAATCGTTAGCTATAGCATGTAGCTTACTATTTTAACACTTTAAAATCATCAGTAAATCGATCCACCAAAAATTGAACAATTCTTGTCCCCCTTTCCGCCCAAGGCGAGTACTTATGTTTTTGGAGGGTAATCACCGCACTAATTACACACCTGACACTAATCGCACTAATGGCACGACTGATAGATGCGAAATAAATAACGCGATTGATCACACACGCACGAAACTTCATGTTATAGCAAGTTGAAAAAGTGCCAGCAAAATTTTGACTTTTGCTTGGACAAACTTTGATCGAGTGTCCTGTGCTTTTAAATAAGATTTTATAGTATGGTTTAATTGTTTTTAGATAGTTTGACTAATGCATATACTAACAAAATTGTTTATTTTTTATTGTACCTCAAATTGTTACTTTGGTGAACGCAATTACATCAAAAAATGGAACTGGGACAAGCCACCAAACTTGAATTTGAAGGCGATTTTTTTTTCCCTGATGATTTATATACACTTATAAAAAAATAAATGTGGCCCTAATTGAACCAAGTTACGTAGTTCACTACAAAAAAAAATCAGAAACATCCTATCATTTTACACCTCGATTCTCAACGTGGACACGTAAAATTTGCTGATTTGATATTCACCCACATATTGTGACACTGTTGACGTGCATGACGTATTACTGGTGAAATGTGGGTGTATTGTACTCACCATCCCTTCGGGGATTACAAGCATGTTGTTATGTTTATAGATGCACGGTTATATCATCATCATCTGCCTAGCCTTTTCCCAAGAATGTTGGGATCAGCTTCCAGTCTAACCGGATGCAGCTGAATACCAATATTTTACATGGAGCGACTGCCTATCTGACCGCCACAGCCACGTTGGGGTCAGCACTCAGTCTACCTAGATGCAGCTGAATATTAGTATTTTACATGGACCGACTATCATCAGACCTCCACAACTCAGTTAGTACTGCGTACTACGATGCCTGTACGAGCAACGCTGTAAGTACATTCCACCAACTTGTCCTACTTTCCATGAAACGTTGCAGATTGTGTAATTCAACATTATTACTTTATAACATGTTATTTTTAGTAGCAATTAAACCTTTATATCAATCGGTTGTCTACTCAATCAACATAACATCCCGATACTCAACATCAACATAACATTTTCACTGTTGGGAGTTACACCCCAACAATGCCCCTTTGGTAAGACTGGTTGACAGACTTTCAGGCCGCCCGCGCTGTTACGACTGTCAACAATCTACAAATAATAGTTGAGACCAAAGGCTTAGCGTGCTTTCCGAGGCACGGAGGAAACTCAATACGTAATGGATACCCAACCACGGTCCGAGCTTGGTAAGTCAGACTTGTACTGACTAAAATCCACGGTGTCCTTCAGTAGCCGCTTATGTTCCAGGGTCACGGTAATTCTATGAGTCCCGCGACCCCGGCAGGCTTTGGCCCTCTAGAGGGGGGCCCCGTCATTATGCTGACACTCTTTGAGGCGCGCGTGGAACACAACGGGCCGTCGACCTGGGCATGGTCCATGGTCGGACAGCGAGTCGCCCATTACTCGCCGCCCGCATGCCCGCGCCTGCGGTGGCCGGAGATCGTCTGCCGCCGTAAGCGCTATGCTTTTATATTTATTGTGCGACGCCCGTCTGTGGAATTCACTGCCGGCTTTCTGTTTCCCGATCATTTTAGTCTAGATCTCTTCAAATTTCGAGTGAATCGTTTTTTATAGGCAAGCGTGCTCCACCCTAAACGCAAGCCTATTTAGAGTTAAAAAAAATAGCTTCTTAACCAAGATCGACTCGTGGATATTATTTAGCCACGAGTTGACCACTGCTTGGTGTACATCATCATCATCATCATTTCAGCCGAAAGACGTCCACTGCTGGACATAGGCATCCCCCAAGTTCTGCTTGGTGTACGAGGGCACATAATTCAGTTGTTTCAATTTCCAATCAATCCAATCCTACACATGAGTGAAATTGGAAATGGATTCTGTATATTGTATTGAACGTCAGTGGAACAAAAGGCTTTAGGTTGAACGTTGCGTTTGCAATCTAGTATGCACACAGTGTGTCACATCAGGTCGTTCTCACGGTCAATATTTGATTTGGCTTCAACCCGCGCTTTTCACGCGTCCTTTATTTAATTTAGTTGCAGTTGATACATAGCGGATTTCAGCTCTGTGTGTGAGATACTTAGCGTGAAAATGTTTAATAAGTTGAGTTGTTTGTGATCAGCTAGTATTGAAAGTTTGGTGCATTACAATTTGCATGAAGTATAAAATTGTCAGGCAAACTAAGTTATAATATTATGCGTTTGAATTTTTTTTTTTTAAATCGTCCTCCTTTGCCGCGGGCTCACATTCGACATTCCTTCCCATGTCCTAAACCTCAGTCCTCAGCATGCTCATGCTTAACAGGAAATTGCTATTGCTCTGTGCATCTTCCTTTCTCAAACTAATACCGCATGTGAAAATATATTTCAAAAGGTAAACACTAATCGTTTATTTAGCGTGAATATCAATTACAACTATTTCTAGGTTCACGAGGTTCAATTACAGCTGTGTTCTAATTATTGGAACATTAATTCACTGTTATGCTTAAATTCAGTGAACTGAATTGAAAAGCTTGAATTCAGTTTGCGGTTTCATAAATGTGTTTGTAGAGCGGAGTGACTTTTGTCATTACCATTAATACTGGAAACGGGGTATTCTTACCATGTTTACTATTTGTTTTGAGTTCCTGATATTTCGGCGCTGTTGCAAGCACCATGTTCACAAATGTGTCAACTGTCCCCAACCGTATAAAACGGTTCACAGTAAGAATGATAATAAATTTGAATAAAAACTAATCATGCTGCCATATTCTACAAACTTCAATTCAAGCGATAAAAAACACTCAATACTCTAACTTTAATCAAAACCATAATAATTACATAAATATGCGAACTAAAATACTACTTTTGCTTAAAAATACACAATAGGGCCTCCTGAGGACAACCGCACTGTGCGGAGAGCGACGCAATACACAAATTCGCGTTTCGACTTGTCGCCCGCTTCGTTCTCCCCTCGTACCCTCATCTTACCACGCATGGTTCTCGAGATATTCGCTTTGTTTCAACCGTCCAGCGTTTCAATCGTACCCAGTCTACCCTAATAAATTCAGATTTACCAAGTTCAGAAAACTGGGTATAGAAAATATCAAGAATGTTTAGTATTGTGTAAATGAAGAAAAGTGTCTAAAGGTGGAATGAGGTATAAAGTTTAACCGGGAGGTAAAACTGAGACGTATTTGTTTCGACTTTGTGGACGTGAGCCACCTCGGCTGTTTGATGTCCGCTAGCTCGATACACTATTCTTTACTTAGGAACTTCTGTCTGAGAATTAATAAACGTTACGCTGCTCATGAAACTTTTAAAAGAATCTCTTTCACATCGTTTGTGTTTCAAATAAAAGTATGTGTACAGAAGTTATTCATTGATTGTGTTTGTTCGTTTGTATTTATGTGGCAGAAACTATATACTTTTAGAAGACTTATAATGCAATATTATTTTTGACGCTGAACAGAGCGATGCCGAGCAGACGCCGCGTCACCAGCCAATACCGACTCCATTGAACGAACGATAAACGATATCAAACAAAAACATTGTAGAAAAACTAATGATAAAAAGACATGTCAAGACAAAGACGAAAATGAAGCCATTAATAAGATGGCCCTTGCGTTACTCGTGATAAATATCGGCCGCATGATGTCTCTTTAAAGTACTTTAATCCCAATCATTGACCCTCGTCATTGTTTAAAGTGTCAAGTTTAATAGGATCATTTTGGTTCGTCTTTTTCAAGATATAAACTTCAGCTGAGCACTGTAAGAGTTTTCGTATCACAATAATTTGACAACGTGACGAAGTACAGTGGGGTCCGTCAAGGCAATATTAGATTGGCTGAAAACGAAACAGAACAAGTTTTATGAGCGTTTTTCGTGCCTTCATAACTTTATTATTTCATGGACAATATTGTGTTAGAGGCTCACGCTGAAAATGGTTGCCTTTTGTGAGGTTTTCGCCTTTTGCTTTTAGGGAAGTTACCAAATTGTGTCAAATTATGGTTAAACCTGGAAATCAAAGCCATTGTGAAATTCCTGCAAAACTAAAAATCGTCACGCTGCAGAACTATTCCGGTGTCCTATTTCTGAACAATACGTAGCAGTAATTAAAAAACATAATATGTGCGGCAGCGATGTAAAAATGCGCAGTATCTGAAGCATGACCGCGATAGATGACAGCGTTGCGTTGAACATAAAATATTTTCAACTTAGATTTCAACAGTCTCGGAGTAAAATGGCGGACGAACAGACAGACAGACGGGCAGGATTAATCTGTAAGCGTTCCAATTTTGACATTTGGTAACGGAACCCTGAAAAGAGAAATAAGATTAAAGCAAATGCCACGAGTTTGAATAAAACAACATAAAAGACATTTCAAATCTCGAGGGACAGGTTTCTGAAAATATAAATAACCCTAATAACGAAAGGGTCAGCCTTTCGAGTTTTTCTTAAATATTTTATCAACATTCAGGAACAGTCCCCGAGTTGTATAGACGCATTCTGCCGCAATTCGATGCCGAAACTTGCGAGCATTTGTCTCCGCGACGGTACCCGAATAGAGTCGGACTGTTCAAGTAAATGGAACAGAAAATCTGTTTGGAGCATAGAACGTATTTTTAGTGGCCCCATCCGCAGAAGTTTTCTTTTTATTGAAGCTTTGTTCCGGATGTAGTTGAAACAAAACTTGGGAGTTTGTAAATTCTACTCTAATTGCGTGGTGTACTTATAATTAAGTTAGATGTTTTTTCAACAGTATTATGTACAAAAGCAAGTCAAGATTGGAATGTTAATAACTATAGTTTTGAAAGACAGAAAGAAAACACATTTTTTTAGCACACGCCACAAGTGCACACAACAAAAAATAAAAACTTAATCTAAACAGAAAAAAGAGATAATATTGTGTCTCACGGCTGCGCCAAATAGGCCCAGTTTAGCAAACTGCCGAGCAGCAAGTGCCTGACGCTGTTTTTCAAAGTTTTGAGAATGATTAACATGCATCATCTTCTTCACTCTCCTACCCTTGTCCCATCATTCTCTTGAGTGTCTTACACATTCTTCTCCATACAGATCTACGCTTTGGAATGGGCAACTACAGTTCTTTCTCAAGTTATTATGCCTTGTTTCTGTGACTGTAGCTTCGCTTTCCTGTTTTTCTGACATTTAAAATTGTCTGTAATGGTCTAATTGAAATAAATGCTTTGAGTTTGAGTATGCCCTTATCCCCATTCATTTGGGATCGGCGCAGCATGTCTTTTTTCTCCATACTACTATTACTATTACTCATCAGACACCTCCTTTCTTGCGATATCATCCTAATTACACTGTCCATTCATCGTTTCTTTAGTCTTCCTTTACTCTTATATCCATCTACATTCATACTCAGTACTTTCTCCACGACATTTTAATGATTAACATTATTCTCAAAAAGACGATATAGCTTTCTACAAAGGACAGGCACGAATCTCTCCACGTTAAAGTTGAATTGTACCTGAGTTCAGAAGATAAACGTTAACCGCGGCAAGTCGCGAAGGGTCGCCATAAATAAGATGTCTCCATAAAACTTGCAGGTAAATGTACAAAGAAGCAAGAACCGTGAGAACGTGAGAGAGCAAAATATTGAAGTTTAAGTAAGAAGATATTATTAGTAAAAGAAAAGTTGAAAGGGAATGGACTTTCGTGGTATGGACATGTGATGAGGAGGGACGAATCGCATATGACTAAAAGAGTGATGAATATAAATGTTGATGGATGGAGAGATAGAGGAAGACCAAGGAAATGATGGATGGATTGTGTGAGAATGATATGAAGGAAAAAGGTGTAAATGATTGCGTGGCGGTTGACAGAGGAGAATGGAAGAAAAAAATGTGTTGCGCCGACCCCAAGTAACATGGGGCAAGAGCAGGAAGATGATGCTGATGAAATAAGAATATATTATTAAGAAGTTATTATAGTCCTTAGTCGGGCCAGTGGCGTAGCTAGGAGGGGGCGGCGGGGGCGGCCCACACCGACCGTGAACATTTAGTAGTGCCACCTATAAAATTTCATCACAAAAGATTTAAGGACTAAAATAGCTTCTTAATAATATATTCTTATTTTATCATCATAATCATATTGCCCTTTAGTACTTTTACCTTACACACTACTTACGTTTAAAACGCTATAGCGAAATGCATTTAAAACCAAAATCTTACGTATTTCAGCTGTTATGTGTTATGGAAAAGGCACACTAAAGCACACTACATAAATATTAAAGTGCATAGCATCGTTTCGCATTGCATTTTAATAAAAAAAGCAAACTGTCATAATTCCGATTAACTATTTTGTAAGACACTGAGGGAGCCCATGCAGATACACCGAATTCATTTCCAGAGCTTCGATCCCTTAAAAGTGTGCACCTTTAAACGAGAATACTACAAGACTTCAAAGCGACGGAGGATGCATCACATTGAAGTTTTCTTTGTCAAAGGAAATGTAAAATGGCTCCTTTCTTCTCCAGAGTTCTCACGTCAGTAACATGTCGCCATATCTAACACTTATTCGCGTCCTTGTTCATACCATTTGCAGTACGAATGTGGGTAAACATGTAAATGTGGAGGCGAGGAATGCGTCTCTTTACTGTGATGATATCCCGGTGTTTACGTGTTACCTCGTATTTTTATATGACAGTGTCATTTGGTTGTGTTACGAATTTTGTGGTAAATTGAACTTACAATGTAGGCTGCTAAGAGCTATAAAATATCTCTATTAATACCAGCCTTTTCCCACAACAAAATCTGAATACTCGATACTTTCATCCTTTCGATGGCACGGTTGGCGCAGTGGCTGAGCGATTGACTGCTACGTGTCGCGGTTTCGTTTCCTTCACGGAACAAATATTTTTATGGCCTACAGATGGTGGTTCCGGGCCTAGCTGGTTGCGAATGTGAATTTAAATGTATGTAAATGCACCTATACAGGAGTAATTCCTAGTGTGAGTTTTTTGTAGGCTGACATTAAGCGCTGAATTTTCTGTAGAGAGAGGTACAATATTCTGCAACAGTGTTCATTATTATAATAGTCCGGGTAGTGTCATCATCATTCTCTAGCCCTTATCCCAATTCATTTAGGGTCAGCGCAATTGTCTTCTTCTTCCATACTTCTCTATTACTCTACATCTCATCAGACACCTCCTTCCGTCCCATATCATTCTTCACACAGTCCATCCATCGTTTCTTTGGTCTTCCTCTACTCTTATACCCATCCACAGTTATACTCAAAACTTTCCTCATAGTCTGGATAGTTGTACGTAAGTTAATTTAAAAGTGTTGTAAAACTTAGACAACAATGACGGATTTACAGCCAACCAGCCTAATCCATATACTTATTTTCACGTTCTCGTTCGTTCCGACAACTGCGAAAAACCTTATCTCCAAGTTTGAGAAAGAAAAGTAAATATTTTTGCTAAATTATTTCCCGAAATAATAACCCACAACTTAATTTATCTTTCCCAGTACACAAGAACAATAAAAGAAGTAACTCAGCAGAGTTTTGTTCATGTAAATTATTGTTGTAATAAAGAAAAGAAGAACTATTATTTTTGAATGTAGTCGGATGAAAGAGTTTAAGAAATTTAGCTCAGAGAGGAAGAAAAATTGAGGAAAATAGTAGGTATTTAAATAAAAGGAACGTTTTTATTAAAAAACAAAGAAAGAAGCCACGTAGAACAAAAAAGCTTTTAAACAACAGTAAATTGACGTTTAAAGATAAATAATTTATGTAGATATAACCTGGTATCAGAGTTTTAAGCCGCCCATGGGCCTCTGACGTGGCTTTGAATGCGTCATGAAATATCTCTCAGGCATTCTGGTTTCCTCACGATGTATTCCTTCACCGAAGCAAGTTATAATTATGCATATGAATTCGAAAAATCAGAGGTGCGTGTCTTGGGATCGAACTCGAGACCTATGACTTGTCAGTCCGATGGTCACACTACTAGGCTATTACTGCACTAAAATCAATAAGTCATGTTGGACCTCGATTGTTGATATGATGTTACAAGCTATGGTTATCTAGTAGACGAGTCTTCCTACCATTAACAAAAATTGTCTCGTCTGTCACTTTGCATTCTTCCCTCTACGATAATTTAAAGTCACGCGGACCAATTATGTTGGGGTTTCTGTGTCAAGTCTTCGTCGTGGGTTGAAATTAGGCACCAAGCTTGTGGTTATGTAATAGGAAGCTTACAATGGTGGACAATTACTTTTTCTTAATAACGAGCGGCGGTTACAAAGACCGCGCGAGGTGGTCGTTGTCGTGTCACACAGTGCCGTGAAGTGTCGGCGCGCGTTGCTCGCGTCGCATCGGGGTTCACATGGCCGGGCACCGCGCGCCCGCCCCGCCCGGTACCGCTGCTCCACACCACCGAGCGCCGAACTGTATATCTATAAACAATGGTTGCTTTACCTTCAACGTAAATAATGGAAGCCCTTAGATGTCTCAATACAATCAATTCAGAACGGCTTACTGTCAGAAGTTCAGCAGACGCAATATATTTGTTTTGTTGAAAGTTTATCTTGTGATTCCCAATAGCAGAGATACTTCATTTATAAAGGTAGTAAAGTACTTATGACGAAATTGTTCGCCAAAAGTTTCAATTTGGCGTCACCCTACCTTCAAACTTCGGCGAAAGTAAAATAATATGGTTTCGAACAATAAGAGTGTTACGAATCGTTTCCTCCGTCTTATTGGTAAGTCTGTTCGAGCCGGATTTTCTTTCGTTTCAGAAATTAATCCTGCTTTTGTGCGTAACAAAAGCGCTTTTCATAATGTTTCTTTCGTTTTCGCCATTTATATTATAGAAATTTACCTACTTACCTTGGAAATAATACTCAATTACCAGAGGGCTGGCTCTTTCTTTGGCCAAAGAATTAGCATTACCCTTCAGCGTGGCAATGCTGCCAGTCTTCTGGGCACTTTTCCAGATTACAGCGATGCGGAGGAGTACTTTGACGCCTAAGTGTCCTATTGCCGTCGTTGTTTATATGTTTATATTTACTTTCTTTTAGTCTTATGTTTAACATTACTTTAGTTCTAATTGTAGTCTGTATATAATTTACATAATAAAATTTTATTCCTACGTTTATTACAATTATGTTGCTGATGTCAGAGGTAAAAATACTGTGAATAGATTTCATATTATAATACAAACACATTACATACACACTCGCACGCACATACACACACATGCACACCCACACAAACATGACACTTACACACACACTTGATTACATATTATTAATATTATTGGGATTAAATGTTATGTTTTCGAGTACTCCTCCTTTTGGAAGTCATGCAAGTCCAGAAGGTTCTCTATTGTGTCACCTAACTTTTTTATCCATAATTTAAAGTGCCATAACTTTTTTTGTCCTAATCAACATTTGTCCGAATGATAACTTACCCGAACTTAATATCACATAATATCATCATCATCATCATCATCATTTCAGCCGAAAGACGTCCACTGCTGGACATAGGCCTCCCCCAAGTGTCGCCACATTGACCGGTCCCGTGCGTCTCGCATCCAGCGGATCCCTGCAACCTTTACAAGGTCATCGGTCCACCTAGTGGGAGGCCTTCCAACGCAGCGTCTTCCGGTTCGCGGTCGCCACTCCAGAACTTTTCGGCCCCATCGGCCATCCGTTCTGCGAGCAATGTGCCCTGCCCACTGCCACTTAAGTTTGGCTATTCTTCGGGCTACGTCGGTAACCTTGGTTCTCTTGCGGATCTCCTCATTTCTGATTTGATCACGCAAGGAAACTCCGAGCATAGCCCTCTCCATTGCCCTTTGGGTGACTTTCAGCCTTCTGATGAGGCCCATTGTGAGCGACCACGTTTCGGTCCCGTATGTAATCACTGGCAACACACACTGGTCATAGACTTTCGTCTTGAGACACTGCGGTAAGTTGGACGAGAAGATACCACGCAGCTTCCCGAACGCTGCCCAGCCGAGTCGGATTCGACGATTGACCTCTTTCTCGAAGTTAGACCTACCTAACTGGACCGTTTGTCCCAGGTAGACATAATCGTCTACAACTTCGAGTGTAGAGTCTCCGATCCTGATAGGAGTGGGTGTTACATGGGCATTCAACATGACTTTGGTTTTGTCCATGTTCATTTTAAGACCCACTCTTTCGGAAGCTCTACTGAGGTCATCGAGCATTGTACTGAGGTCCTCCATGGTCTCAGCCATGACCACTATATCGTCGGCAAACCGAAGGTGAGAGATGTACTCGCCATTGACGTTGATGCCTAGCCCTCTCCAGTCCAGAACCTTGAAGACATCCTCCAGTGCAGCGGTGAACAGTTTCGGAGATATGACGTCTCCCTGTCTCACACCTCGCTGCAGAAGGATAGGTTCCGAGGTCTGGTCCTGAAGTCGGACTGACATGGTGGCGTTTTTGTACAAACTCTTCAGCACCTCGATGTACCGATAGTCGATTTGGCACCGTTGGAGAGACTGCAGTACAGCCCAAGTCTCGATCGAATCGAAGGCTTTCTCGTAGTCCACAAACGCCAAGCAGAGAGGCAGGTTATACTCTTCGGTCTTCTGTATAACCTGGCGCAGCGTATGTATGTGGTCTACGGTGCTAAAGCCTTTTCGGAATCCGGCTTGTTCGGGAGGCTGAAAATCGTCAAACCTGCGCGCGAGACGATTCGTGATGACTCTTGAAAACAGCTTGTAGACATGGCTTAGAAGTGAGATGGGCCTATAGTTCTTCAGCCGGGCATTGTCGCCCTTTTTGAAGAAGAGTACCACCACACCCCTGCACCACGCCTGCGGCGTTTTCCCCTCGAGTATGACGGAATTAAACAGCTTCTGAAGGGCCTTAAGTACCGGTTTTCCACCTGCCTTCAGGAGTTCGGCCGTAATTCCGTCATCACCCGGTGCCTTGTTGTTTTTAAGCTGTTTCAGAGCCATCCTAATCTCGTACAGGCTGACATCCGGAATGTCTTCGGTATAGTGTCGAGTCAGTCTAGCTCTTGGGTCGTTAGCTAGATTTGCAACGGGTTTGCTAGTTGAAGTGTACAACTGCCCATAAAAACTCTCGATCTCCCTCAGCAGCTCCGGTTTGGCGGATACGATCCTGCCATCGTCGGTCTTCAGTTTCGTGAGCTGGCTCTGCCCAATAGCCAGATCTCTTGAAAATACCTTGGAGCCTTTGTTCCGCTCAATAGCGTCTTTAATACGCTCGGTATTAAAGCGGCGGAGGTCGCGTTTCAAGGATTTAGAGATCCGTCTATTGAGCTGCCGGTATTTCCACGCCTCGTCTGAAGACTGCAGGATCATCTCGCGCCGCTCCTTCATGAGCTCGAGAGTATGATCAGAGAGTTTTTTGTTCTTCTGTGCACGACGTGTCTTGAAGAACTTAGACCCAGTCGTATGGACAGTTTCCACGAACCCATCGTTGCATTCGTCCACTGAGCTTCCTAGGCACTCGAAACGATTCTGGAGTTCAAGCTGAAAGCTCTCGGGGTTTTGGATCTGGATTTGTGCTGGACGGAGCGTAGACTTCATCAGTCGAGACCTTTCAAGCTTTATATTGATGTTCAATGTGCCTCTTACCATGCGGTGATCGCTCCCGGTTTTCACCGAATTGATCACAGAGACATCATTGAACATTTGCTTCTTGGTTGACATGATGAAGTCAATCTCATTTTTAGTTGCACCATCGGGACTCTGCCAGGTCCACTTCCTGTGCTCACGCTTTCTGAAGAAGGAGTTCATCATATAGAGGCCCTCCTTCTCCATAAAACTAGCCAGTTGGTGACCCCGGTGGTTCCGACGTCCAACCCCAAATTGCCCCACCTGCAGCTCATCCCCGTCTCGTTTGCCCAGTTTCGCGTTGAAGTCCCCCATGACAACGGTGAAGTGAGTTTTGAGACCATGCAGGGCTTTAGAAATATCCTCATACATGGTCTCCACTTCGTCGTCGGGGTGTGCCGAGGTCGGGGCGTACACCTGTATGACCTTCAGCGAATATCTTGAGGATATTCTGAGTATAAGGTACGCCACCCTGGTCGACACACTCTCGATCTTCACCACGTTATTCACGCGGGACTTGTGGACGATAAACCCAACACCACCCTGGGACTGCCGGTCACCCTCTCGGAAATAGAGCAGGTTGCCGGATTTCAGGATTATCGTATCCTCCCCCTCTCTTCGGACTTCAGATAATCCCACAATACTCCATCGCAGCCTGCTCAATTCCTCTTCGAGTTCCGTTATCTTCTCGTCGGTCCGGAGTGTACGCGTGTTATATGTTGCCAGGTCAAGTCGTCGGTATAGGCAGCCTGATCCCGTCCGGAGATTCTTCGCACCCCTTGCCACGCCGTAACCTCGACCGCTACCATAGTCGAGGGTAGACGGGCTGCCGGGTACTAGGGGCCATTTCTTAGTTGCGCTCATCATTGGGGGGGTTTTGCCATAATCGCCACGCTTGGCAGGCGGGTTGGCGATCGCAGTACGGTTGTTAGAAACCGCAGAGAACGCTGCTGCCCATTCTCTGGTAAGTCCCTTAGTCGCCTCTTACGACACCCACGGGAAGATATGGGATGGTGCTATTCTTTTACGTCCGACACCATACCACACATAATATCACATGCCATAAAATTGAAATCCCTAAATATAATATGTCCTAAATCCGTTTGTCATAAATATTACAATCAATAACATACAAAAGACATAAAACCGTTTTCAATAAAAGTTATAAGTCCTAAATTCAAATTACATAATGTTTATTTATAATAATAATATTCTTAGAACAAATTTGTATAACAAAGCTTTTGCTATGAACTTCTCTCTCTTATAATTTTTTATTATACATAAATAAATATATTATACATGTACTCAATAAAGCAGTTGATTGTGAACATGTGGTTTTTGTAAGCAAGCAATGCAAGCATGCAGCATGCAAGCAGGCATGAAGCATGCAAGCAAGCACGCAGCATGCAGCATGCAAGCAAGCACACAGCATACAAGCAAGCATGCAGCATGCAAGCAAGCATGCAACATGCAGCAGGCATTGTTTCTGTCACGGCTCCGGCGCTGCGAGGCTCCGGCGGTCCCACGCGAGTTTATCGTCGCAGATGGGTTTAACGCTCACCACCGCAGCTTCGGCTTGCTGGCCGGCTTCGCCGGCCAACCTCAGCCGCGGCGGCGAGTGTTACAACCACCTGCTCCTCAACTCGCGGGCCGCCTCGCCCCTCCGCGCCTACGCTATTTTAAATTACACTCTAGGGGTAGAGCAGACAAGAATGCGTGGAGTCGGATTTACAGCGATTCGTTTCTGTCACTAAAACCTAATTTTTGCAAATGTTTTAGACTAAAAAAATTATTATAAATGAACATTCGGAATAATACACATTATTTAACACAATACTTAGGACATATGACTTTAGGTCATGTAAAATTAGGAGATTCAATTATTATAGTACTCGATATTATGACAGAATACTTTTCGAACTAAAGATAATTATGTTAAACAAAATTTCGGGATTTTGAACATTATGGTTACTGAAGTTTATAGCAAACGTGTTATGGATACATGATACGTGACAGAAACAATGCCTGCTGCATGTTGCATGCTTGCTTGCATGCTGCATGCTTGCTTGTATGCTGCATGCTGCGTGCTTGCTTGCATGCTGCATGCTTGCTTGCATGCTTCATGCTTGCTTGCATGCTGCATGCTTGCTTGCTTACAAAAACCACATGTTCACAATCAACTGCTTTATTGAGTACATGTATAATATATTTATTTATGTATAATAAAAAATTATAAGAGAGAGAAGTTCATAGCAAAAGCTTTGTTATACAAATTTGTTCTAAGAATATTATTATTTTAAATAAACATTATGTAATTTGAATTTAGGACTTATAACTTTTATTGAAAACGGTTTTATGTCTTTTGTATGTTATTGATTGTAATATTTATGACAAACGGATTTAGGACATATTATATTTAGGGATTTCAATTTCATGGCATGTGATATTATGTGATATTAAGTTCGGGTAAGTTATCATTCGGACAAATGATAATTAGGACAAAAAAAGTTATGGCACTTTAAATTATGGATTAAAAAGTTAGGTGACACAATAGAGAACCTGTTGTGTCACAAAAAGTGATCTTTTCCGTTTCAAGTTTCTGATAAAAAGATTGCCTGGGTAATCCAAGAAGGACCTTTGACCGCTGACCCGTACTAACTTTTATTTTTAGCAAAATATTTGCTGTTATGGAGAGGTTTCATGTAATAAAATAAGATACGTCTGTGTTTGTTTTTTTTTTTCTTTTTCATTGCATGGGCTTTGTATGAATTATTATAAGTTTCGTTCCATTGGTCTGTTTCTGTGAATTATAAATACGTATATATTCAAAGAAGGCCGAACGTAAAACGCTCGACTGCCCCCACATAAAAAGATCGCAATTAAATGCGTGAATTGAAGTAAAATTTCATCACGAATTCTCAGAATACTATCTTTCTCCGTAATTATGTTTCACTTTGATAAACAGACCTTTTAGTACCAAAACCATTTCATAATGTTCGGAGAATCCAAACGTAATACGTTTTACCCAGAATATCCAGGTAGGCAGCTCCGAATTGTAAATACGAAAATTAGGTTCAACTGGTAGGCTCAGACCAACAAAAAAACGAAGACGGCGCGCCACGAACATCAAAAGTGAAGCCATCGCTACGTACGTAGTACGTAGGAGCGATGAGCATGGTTTTAGTGTAGGTGTCTGCGTGAGTGAGTATATTTACGTGCAGGAGCACGGTTTTTGTGGCTTCACTTTTGATGTTCGTGGCGCGCCGTCTTCCTTTTTTTGTTGGTCTGAGCTAGTAGCCTATCAAAAGTACAGAAGTTAAAAAAAAAAAAAATAGTAGCTAGTTCCCTTACACCACTAAACAGTTAACCATTTTCCCTCTATTACCCAATTATCTACATTCTATAATGAGTGGACCGACGACATGTACCCTCGTCACGGAAGCCACAACAGCGCTTTATTTATGGTATAATTGACGGGACAGCAGCCATTGTATGATTAACAGATTGAATAGTGGAAATAGATGAGGTTTTCCTCAAGTGATTAATTTCATTAGATTGCTAGATGCAATGGAAAATTAAATAAAAAAACTGTGCTGTTTACTTAGTGTTGCTCACATACCACCCACCCTTATGCCCAATATAATAAGGTTGAAAAGTAGCCCACCGTCGTTGCACTCGGTAGTATCTACATATTCATTGAATGACTGAAAAGGTAGATTAACTAAGCTACCTAAATTATATAAAGGTTCCCTTTTCTAGTTTTGCAAATAAAAAGGTTCTGTAAGGAAAAAGATCCTTTCTTATGCTCTAATTAGATTTTTCTGCACTACTTTGCAGATTAATCTTAAGACAGCTTCCAGGATTCAGATCTTACAGCTAACACTGAATACTACTCCCAACTGAGCCAGAAAGCGGCCCCTTTTACTCCTCTAATTAGACGATATTATTTCAGCAATTCTTGGGCACAAAAGTCCTACATTTCTAAGCTCTATTGCTTTTATAATTGCAGACAGAATCCGGTTGTCTAATGATATTAATTTTGAAGCCTTTGAGAATAATATGAGCAGAACTTCAACCCCTAGTTAGGGTATTAATATCAATTAAGTAATTCGCTAATGTTTCTCTCTAAGTAATTGTTGAGAACTTCAACTGAAAGTAAGTTAATAGGGACGTTCTTAAGCTTTGACACACTGATGGTTCACACTTGATAAGTTTAAGAGAGAGTAGACTTATTGCGATTTAATGACTTAAAATGTTTTAATGAAGTCTGGGTTTTGGTACCTAACCTAACTTTGCAATATTCTTTAGCAAAATGTCATGTATCTTCAGAGCACTAGTAAGAAAGGAAATAAACAGCTATGTGGAGCAATCGCAAACACAATTTGTGATATACTAATAAACAAAGCGTGACGCTTTACGGTTCCGTGTCGATTAGTCCTCACTTAAAGTTGTTTATCTACTTACTGATAATTGGGTGGTTTTATTCTAAACCCTAACTAGTGTTTCTAGTGAACACCACATTATATAAAATTCAGATTTAATAAAATGAAGTAAGTTCACTTATAATTTAACATACTTTAAAGGTGTCTGGCGGGAGTTTTCCACCACACAAAGTGTCTGGCAGTGGAGGGGGTGAATCGTCATAAGCCCTTATGTTAAAAATGATACAATTTATAGTATGACGTAACTTAGCAGCTATTAAAATACTGCACAGGAATGCTGTGTACACCCTAATACAGGAACAAAATGATTGAATATTGACAATTCAGTTGTTTCAAATCCAATAAACTAAGCGCGCTATTTGCTGTTATTAAATGTTTTCAAATATCTGAACAATACTTAAGTAAATTAACAATCTACACTTAATATTATAAAGCTGAAGAGTTTGTTTGTTTGTTTGTTTGGTTGAACGCGGTAAACTTAGGAACTACTGCTTCAAATTGAAAAATTCTTTTAGTGCTAGATAGCCCATTTATCGAGGAAGGCTATAGGCTATATTATCACGCTAATAACTTCGGTGGGTGAGCAATATTGCATTATGTCCATATTCTTCAGCTCTTTGACAACGGTTTGACAACTGACAACTGTCATGGCATGCATTAGAAAAGAACAGCTATTTTAGACCATTTGTCACCGAAGTAAGTAGCCCGAAGGTGTCAGCGGCCGCCCTGTGAACAGTGGTTTGCAAGTTCGAGCCTCAGCTAATTTATTTTGTTTTTGTATTTATTTCGATTTTTTAAATGCTGTAAGCATGGTGCAAGTTCGATCCCCAGCCGCACTCACTTTCACTTTTTGTAAATAGGTATGTTGATTTTTTTAAGCCTTTAAGATTTCCAAATCATTACCAAATAGTGTTACATACTTTTAGTTTTTTTTAACCATTCAAACGATGTTTCATTGTAATCGGTGCTCTCTATCAAAAGATAGTCCGAGTGTCTCCGGGTATTTTTTTGGTAAAACATCATGCGTGTGTAAATTATAAAACCCATGTGGTTAGATTCAATGCACACATATTGTGCATAACTTAGAGAAGGTTTAAGGTTTCGTTTCATTGTAATCGGTGCTCTCACGGTGCTCTCTATCAAAAGATGTATGAATTTAAAGTGTTCAAGAAGAACTTATCATAATTATATATGTAACATGCAACGACATCTTTTGAACCAAAATGGTACTAATGAATAAAATGTGCTCACAAGATAACTTTTAAATCGACTGGCCAGTTTTTTTTTTAAGTTACGATAGCAAAAGGTACTCTAGATTAAACTTAACTAGAGTATGACTTCTATCGAAGGTCTGACGAAGGAGACAAAAGGCAATTGCAAGTGGTCCTCAAGAGTTAACAGCATCTGTATCGTGTTTGGGCTCACTTTATGCATCTTGATGAGAACTTTAGACCTAGCTGGAGTATGGCTGTCATCGACGGTCTAACGATGGAGACAGAAGGCAGTTGCAAGAGGTCCTCAACAGTTTACAGCAGCTATATTGTTATTGGGCTCATTTCGAACACCTTGATGAGAACTTTAGACCTAGCTGTGGATTATGACTGTCATAGAAGGTTTGACGATGGAGACGGAAGGCAGTCGCAAGAGGTCCTCAACAGTTAACAGCATCTATATCGTGTTTGGGCTCATTTCATGCATATTGATGAAAACTTTAGACCTAGCTGGACTATGACTGTCATCGATGGTCTAACGATGGAGACGCAAGGCAGTTGCAATAGGCACTCAACAGTTTTACAGCAGCTATATTGTTATTGGGCTCATTTCATGCACCTGGATGAGAATTTTAGACCTAGCTGGAGTAAGACTGACACTGACGGTCTAACGATGGAGACGGAAGGCAGTTGCAACAGGTCCTCAACAGTATACAGCAGCTATATTGTTATTGGGCTCATTTCATGCAATTTGCTGAGAACTTTAGACCTGCCTGGACTATGAGTGTCATCGACAGTCTAACGTTGGAGACGGACGGCAGTTGAAAGAGGTCCTCAACAGTTTACAGCAGCTATATTGTTATGGGCTCATTTCGAACACCTTGATGAGAACTTTAGACCTAGCTGTAGAGTATGACTGGCATAGAAGGTTTGACGATGGAGACGGAAGGCAGTCGCAAGAGGTCCTCAACAGTTAACAGCATCTATATCGTGTTTGGGCTCATTTCATGCATATTGATGAGAACTTTAGACCTAGCTGGACTATGACTGTCATTGATGGTCTAACAAAGGAGACACAAGGCAGTTGCAATTGGCCCTCAACAGTTTACAGCAGCTATATTGTTATCGGGCTCATTTCATGCACCTGGGTGAGAATTTTACACCTAGCTGGAGTATGACTGTCATCGACAGTCTAACGATGGAGACGGACGGCAGATGAAAGAGGTCTTCAACAGTTTGCAACAGCTACATTGTTATTGGGCTCATTTCAAACACCTTGATGAGAGCTTTAGACCTAGCTGTGGAGTTTGACTGTCATAGAAGGTCTGACGATGGAGACGGAAGGCAGTCGCAAGAGGTCCTCAACAGTTTACAGCATCTATATCGTGTTTGGGCTCATTTCATGCATATTGATGAGAACTTTAGACCTAGCTGGACTATGACTGTTATCGATGGTCTAACGATGGAGACACAAGGCTGTTCTAAGAGGTCCTCAACGGATTACAGCAGCTATATTGTTATTGGGCTCATTTCATGCACCTTGATGAGAATTTTAGACCTAGCTGGAGTAAGACTGTCATCGACGGTCTAACGATGGAGACGGACGGCAGTTGCAAGAGGTCCTCAACAGTTTGCAGCAGCTATATTGTTATTGGGCTCATTTTAAACACCTCGATGAGAATTTTAGATCTAGCTGTGGAGTATGACTGTCATAGAAGGTCTGTCGATGGAGACGAAAGGCAGTCGCAAGAGGTCCTCAACATTATACAGCAGCTATATTGTTATTGGGCTCATTTCATGCACCTTGGTGAGAACTTTAGACCTGCCTGGAGTATGACTGTCATCGACAGTCTACGATGAAAACGTGAGGCTGTCGAGGGAATCCCTTATTTGAGAAAAACATAAGTAGAATGTTTTAGCGATTAATTAAATTATTTCCGAGAAGTTAAATAGTTACCTACTTGAATCTATACTAATAATATAAAGCTGAAGAGTTTGTTTGTTGGTTTGGTTGAACGCGCTAATTTCAGGAACTACTGGATAGCCTATTTATCGAGGAAAGCTATAGGTTATATAACATCACGCTATAACTAATAGGAGCGGAGCATCAATGAAAAATGTTGCCCAAACGGGGAAAATATATTCCTTTTGAAAGCCGTTGCGTGCGCTGCGTAAACGGTTAAAGTTACGCAACATTCATGTATGACGGAAATGTTCCTCTTAAAAGTTCAAAAAAAATACGTGATAGCATGTCTACATTTTAAGGTTGACTCGCATTATTTGCGAAGGTGTTTTTGTGAACATGGTATTTATCCTTATCCAAATAAATACGTTATTCATCTCAAGCATTTAATTTTGAATGAAATTGCTCTTACATCATTTGATTTCAATGAATATCTTAGGAGATATCACTGTTTTAAAATAACTCCGCAGCGAATTAATTATCAGGTACCGCGCGCGCATTTTCATAATGTGGAATGATGGGTGTGATGTGCTAGAATTGTACTATAGGTGCCTACGACCCACTCTCTCTAACCCTCTCTCTCTCTTATGTGACGCAGACGAAGTTGCGCGGGTCTGCTAGTTTTTACATAAAGAACAAACAATATTCTCTCTAACATACTAATAACTTAACGAAATGAATGAGAGTTAAAGAAACTCTAGATAAAATGTAATGGAGCGGATATTTCAATAATTATCTGGTGTGTGACGCATCGCCAACCTTTCCACTTAGTCGCCTCCCTCGGGGCGCCGGCGCCGGAGCCAATGGGGGAACATAGATCTACAATTAATACTCTCGCTAATCTAGCGGAGAAAGAGAATGTGGAAACGAATGATCGTATGAACTCAAGTTTATTAAAGGTTTTCATGCGAATTAATGAAAAAAAGAAAGAGAAAATATAACATAACATCACGCTTGCAGTCCCCAAAGGGATAGGCAGAGGTACAACCTTATAGTACACCCGCGAGCGGGCGAGCACTAAAAACCACTTTTTAGTGTATTTCGGAATTCAGTGGCAAAAAAAATCACTGAAATAAATAGAAGTCACCGACTTCCGAAATAGTTAATAATTTAGTAGATTAATTATGAGTTTCAATTATCCTCCCAGTAAATAAGTAACGTTTCTGAGTATTTTTTTTTTTTTAATGTTATTTACCATAATTATTTTGACTTTAACTTGTGTTGATTCAACGCAAAAAAGTAGAATATCGAATAAGTGGGCATCGACAAAGCAAAACACAAACAATTTGTATTACAATATTTTCCTGTTTCTCCTCTCTTGCATTTGTGTTTTATTGTGAGAATAAATCTTATTTAATGTAATAACTTTAAGGAAGATAGGAATAAACGTATTGGTCGCGAAATAGAAGTAATAAAGTAGTCCTTTCCGTCGAGTGCAATTAGTACGCACGACGGCCAATCAAGCTATACAAAATCAGTTTATGCGGATCTCTCGTTGTATTGGAAATCTGTAGGTATTACAATACCGAAATTTAAAAACCCGTATTTTAAAATACCTATGGACGAAATCCCGAAAAGTTAAACGCCGAATGATTGTTTGGTCAAAAGTTTTAAATCCCGAAAGTTTATTTGCCCGAAAGCTTAAAATCCCGAAGATCCAAGCGCTCGCCAGCCGCTGCCGCGGCACCGCTCGCTACGCTCGCTCGGCTCGCGCGTATTTGGCCACACCTAACCTAACCTATTTGGTCGGAGTAAACTGAATGTTCATGTGTGCAGATTCGGGGTTTCATCCTTTCGGGCAATTGGACATCGGTATTTGATGTTTCGAGATAACGGCTATCGGCATTTAAAACTTTCGGTATTTTGAACTTCGTTGTTTTCAGTCGTATTTTATTATGACATTTCGGGATTTTAATACGTATCTACCCATACAAAGCGAGGCCAAGTTATACTGGAAATGTAAAGCTTCATGTGCCGCCGCGTGTACGTCAATTAATTAATTAATTTACACAAATTACAACCACAAATGCAATAACATCAATCAAGTGAATTCATTCATGAGCTAAATACCTAATTAAAACTTAATTACCGCAGCTGACTTAGTGCTTGTAGGTAATGAGACGCGGTATACAAGTCTGCAGGGTACGAAGTGATAATTATCATTGATAATTGATTGAAAGATTTTGACAGCACGGCTGGTGCAGTGGCTGAGCCATTGACTGCTGCGTTGCGTGTCGATTCGCAGGTTCGATCCCCGCATGGAACAAATATTTGTACGGCCTACACATAGTTGTTCCAGGTCCTGGCTGATTGTGTATGTGAGTTTAAATTTTTGTAAACGCGCCCACGACACATGAGAAATTCCTTGTGTGTGGGGCAACCTTTTTAAAAATAAAAAAAAATATCTTGATAATTACACCTTGATATTTAATTACCTTCATAATAAAAACAATCACTAATGTTGATAAATCTGTTCGGATACACTTGACATCAGTAGCGAAGGGTCAATTTTTGTAGGAGGTAAGCCGGAGTACATAACTCTAATGTAATTATATTATTTATCTATAGAAGATTGACTGTGCCATTTTTCAAAGGGAAGCCAGTAGGAATCGGGTTGTGTGGATCCTTCGCCACTGCTTGACATGTATCCGCGCGTATCCAAACGCGTTATTTGTCAACTTCTATAATTATTTAAGGGTGTGTTCGTTAGACAAGCTAAGCTTGACGATGATGCGTTTAGCTAAACATAAATTTACTAAGCCAACAAATTCTGTACGTGAAATAAATAAACTGTGGCTTCCTTACAAACTGTTGATTAAAGTAAGTCGGTAGTTAGTGTATCGGCCGCAGGTGGACGGCACGACTAACTTGTATTTGAACAGTTATTAGTTTCAACGTACCTACTAGTGGCTAGGTGAGCTAACTTCGCTTAAACCAAATGGGTTTCAGCGATGAAACTCATTCACGATAGATATTAGAAGTTAGTCTAGCTCATACAAACAAAAATCTTAGGTCCTACTCACTCCACCTGTTGAAAATATCGACACATTGTCTTCTGTGAAAATTTCACTTTTGTTCTATTCAAAATCCTTCCTATGGGTTGTAGAAAAATTAAGGTTAGCTAACCAGCTAACTTTAATTTTAATATCCCGAGAAAGAATTGACCTGTTCAGATCTTCTAGAAAAACTTATTTATAAAAATATAGTTGAAAAAAATCGGTTGTCTGTAAATTCGGTTTACTGACGATAGTTGAACGTGACAACGTCATAAGAAAATACTGATGGAATGGTCGCATTTTTCAAAAAACGAATGTGCTTTGAGCAATTGTTTTATGGAACGCCTCATTTTTTCTTGCGTGCAGCCGGCTCCATCGAATTATAAGACGTTGTCACGTCAAAAAATTAAAAACCCGTTTAAAAAACTGAGAAGTAAAAAGCAAGCACATTTAAATTATTAAATAAAAGTTGGAAGCAGGCGGCACCATTTGAATATAAAATTATGAAAATGGAGTGCCACTCGCGCCACCAAGACGAATCTAACGACATATTTAATTTAGCCAAATCCGTTCATCCGTTTAGGAGTTATAAGGGAATAAAGAAACGGACATACTCGTACATACATACATAGACATATACTTACATACAGGTCAAACACATAACACTCCTTTTGGGCTTCGCCGCAGTCGGCTAAAAAGCAAGAAATCATAAAGGTCTGTTTCCTTTACGTTTAAGGGCTAGTTCAGACATGCGGGAACCGCGCGGTTCCCGCATGTCGCGGCTTGATTAACCGCGCGGTTATGTCTGAACGATTACTTAATAACTCATACAAATAAGACTCTCGCGATTTCCATGCGATTCTGAAATCGCGTGGTTCCCGCCGTGTCTGAACAAGCTCTAAGACAGAAGCAATGAGACAGAGTTTATAGAAATTTTGGTTCATAACAGATTCTGCAGCACGAAAATTGTTATATTTGTTTAACAAACTTGCAATCCAGTATACCTACTCACTGGATGCTTGTTTTGTTAAATCTATTATGTTGCCGTGCCCTAACCGGGTTTCATGTTGGAACTTGCTTACTTATATGTAACAACTAAATGTACACAGGAATGCAATAAAGAGTTTTGAGTTTGAGTTTGAAAAAAAAAAAACATAGTTCTAAAGCTACGCTTACTGTCTACGACGGCGATATACAGCTTTATTAGAAGACTAGCAGACCCGCGCAACTTCGTCTGCGTCACATAAGAGAGAGAGGGTTAGAGAGAGTGGGTCGTAGGCACCTATAGTACAATTCTAGCACATCACACCCATCATTCCACATTATGAAAATGCGCGCGCGGTACCTGATCATTAATTCGCTGCGGAGTTATTTCAAAACTGTGATATCTCCTAAGATATTCATTGAAATCAAATGATGTAAGAGCAATTTCGTTCAAAATTAAATACTTGAGATGAATAACGTATTTATTTGAATAAGGATAAATACCATGTTCACAAAAACACCATCGCAAATAATGCGAGTCAACCTTAAAATATAGACATAATATGCTATCACGTATTTTTTAGAACTTTTAAGAGGAACATGATTGTTGCGTAACTTTAACCGTTTACGCAGCGCACGCAACGGTAGCTTTCAAAAGGAATATATTTTCCCCGTTTGTGCAACATTTTTCATTGATGCTCAGCTCATATTAGTTATAGCGTGATGTTATATAACCTATAGCTTTCCTCGATAAATAGGCTAATCCAGTAGTTCCTGAAATTAGCGTGTTCAACCAAACTAACAAACAAACTCTTGAGCTTTATATTATTAGTATAGATTCAAGTAGGTAACTATTTAACTTCTAGGAAATAATTGAATTAATAGCTAAAACATTCTACTTATGTTTTTCTCAAATAAGGGCTTCCCTCGACAGCCTCACGTCTTCATCGATAGACTGTCGATGACGGTCATACTCCAGGCAGGTCTAAAGTTCTCACCAAGGTGCATGAAATGAGCCCAATAACAATATAGCTGCTGTATACTGTTGAGGACCTCTTGCAACTGCCGTCCGTCTCCATCGTTAAACTGTCGATGACAGTCATACTCCAAGCAGGTCTAAAGTTCTCAGCAAGGTGCATGAAATGAGCCCAAACACGATATAGATGCTGTAAATTGTTGAGGACCTCTTGCGACTGCCTTTCGTCTCCATCGTCAGACCTTCTATGACAGTCAAACTCCACAGCTAGGTCTAAAGTTCTCATCAAGGTGTTTGAAATTAGCCCAATAACAATGTAGCTGCTGTAAACTGTTGAGGACCTCTTTCAACTGCCGTCCGTCTCCATCGTTAGACTGTCGATGACAGTCATACTCCAGCTAAGTCTAAAATTCTCACCCAGGTGCATGAAATGAGCCCAATAACAATATAGCTGCTGTAAACTGTTGAGGGCCTATTGCAACTGCCTTGTGTCTCCTTCGTTAGACCATCGATGACAGTCTTACTCTAGCTAGGTCTAAAATTCTCATCAATACGCATGAAATGAGCCCAAACACGATATATATGCTGTTAACTGTTGAGGACCTCTTGCGACTGCCTTCCGTCTCCATCGTCAAAACTTCTATGACAGTCATACTCCTCAGCTAGGTCTAAAGTTCTCATAAAGGTGTTTGAAATGAGCCCAATAACAATATAGCTACTGTAAACTGTTGAGGACCTCTTGCAACTGCCTTCTGTCTCCATCGTTAGACCGTCGATAACAGTCATACTCCAGCTAGGTCTAAAGTTCTCATCAAGGTGCATAAAGTGAGCCCAAACACGATATAGATGCTGTAAACTCTTGAGGACCACTTGCAATTGCCTTTTGTCTCCTTCGTCAGACCTTCGATAGAAGTCATACTCTAGTTAAGTTTAATCTAGAGTACCTTTTGCTATCATAACTTAAAAAAAAAACTGGCCAGTCGATTTAAAAGTTATCTTGTGAGCACATTTTATTCATTAGTAACATTTTGGTTCAAAAGATGTCGTTGCATGTTACATATATAATTATGATTATGGCATTTTACTATGGGGACGGGCTGCAGACATTGAGTCTATATTTATTCTGCAAAAAAGAGCCATCAGAGCCATATATAATCTTCGTAGGCGTGATTCTCTAAGGGAACTGTTTAAGGAAATTAACATCATGACGGTACATTCTCAATACATCTATGAAAACATAATGTATGTAAGAAAAAATCTACATCTTTTTAATAAAAGAGGTGACAGACACAATTACAGTACTAGAAATAGAGACCAATTAGTTCAGCCAGGCTTCAGACTCGCTAAAGTAGACTCATCTTTCATGGGGTACTGTTTGAGATGCTATAACAAAATTCCACAAAGTATTCTTGAACTGAATGAAACGAAATTTAAAACATGCATTAAACGCACACTGTGTAGGCAAGCATATTACAAGTTGGACGATTATATCGTTGATAAAAATGCTTGGCTCAATGCCGGTCCTGCTCCACAAGGACAGGGACGCATAAATGAATAGCATTACATATCCCAATCACCTGCGCTCTTGATGATTTATTTACTGCATCAGTGAGCGGGGTACACGTGGCTGAGTTTTTGGGCTAAGCATATTTAAACTTTTTGCCATCGAAACGCTAAGAAGAAGAAGCATTAAATAGTATGTTGGAGCTGCTGAAGATTGTACAACTATCTTTTGTATAAATTCAATCTCTTTAGTATTATATAGCCGCATAGCCCATATTGTGTGAGTACTATGTAATAGAAAGCTGTCATTCGCGGGAAACCTACGTCTTTTCTTGACTTGAATGTGCCCTGGCGGTTAGGAGCGTGTCATGCTCACTCAAATGTCTCGCTGATGGTGGCGCGTGTGTCGGATCATTTAGTTCCCTTCAAAATGGTTGTTTACTATGGACACTTTTAACGTACACATCTTGCTACATCGTTCTCACATAATGTACCATCTGAACATGAATGATGTAACCAAGAGTTTGTAAAAGTATACTGATTTAAAAGAGTGTCCATGGAGTTTCTTGCCCGTTCTTCTCCATAGAGATCTACGTTAGGGAATGGGCAACTACAGTACTTTCACAGTTTTTATGCCTTGTGACTGGGACTGTAGCTATTGTTGTCTTTGTTTCGACAATTCAAAAGTGCCTGTAACTGGCCTATTTGAAATAAATGCTTTGATTTTGATTTTTTGATTTTGATTGATGAGAATTTCTTCTTGAACACTTTAAATTCATACATCTTTTGATAGGGAGCACCGATTACAATGAAACGAAACCTTAAACCTTCTCTAAGTTATGCACAATATGTGTGCATTGAATCTAACCACATGGGTTTTATAATTTACACACGCGTGATGTTTTACCAAAAAAATACCCGGAGACACTCATTATATCTTTTGATAGAGAGCACCGATTACAATGAAACATCGTTTGAATGGTTAAAAAAAAACTACATACCAATTTACAAAAAGTGAAAATCGCCTGGGGATCGAACTTCCACCATGCTTACAGCATTAAAAAAATCGAAATAAATACAAAAACAAAATAACTTAGCTGAGGCTCGAACTTGCAAACCACTGTTCACAGGGCGGCCGCTGACACCTTCGGGCTACTTACTTCGGTGACAAATGATCTAAAATAGCTGTTCTCTTCTAATACATGCCATGACAGTTGTCAGTTGTCAAACCGTTGTCAAACAGCTGAAGAATATGGAAATAATGCAATATTGCTCACCCACGTAAGTTATTAGCGTGATAATATAGCCTATAGCCTTCCTCGATACATGGGCTATCCAGCACTAAAAGAATTTTTCAATTTGAAACAGTAGTTCCTGAGTTTACCGCGTTCAACCAAACAAACAAACTCTTCAGCTTTATAATATTAGTATAGATGACGAATCAGACTTTGATTGTATTGGACTTACCCATAATTTGAGAGAATCGTTAGGTTGTTTGATGTTGCAAGATAGTGATCTGAGGATCTGTATTTCTCTCTTTTTGTACCGAATGAAGACTATATTGTTGCACGTGTCTTCGACTCGTAAAACGTACAGTAACAAAAGAGAGAGATCTAGTGTCTTCAATGCGATGCACATTGTGTGCGTGTGCTTATACACTGAGCGCAGCTTCTATTGCTGGTATTTCCACTATATTCAAGAAAGAAAAGCTTGAGGCGAGCTGTTTTTAGAAATAAATGTCAAGATGTGGGTCGTGCAAACATTCAAGTCTAGAAGTTATTGGACACAATTACAATTGCAGCAGACAGCTAATTTAACGAAACTCTTTTGCTGTTGCTTTGTGAAATAGTTCTGTTTTAGAAAAACAATTTTGCCTTTTGTTCTGTATTAAAAATACAATTGCTCCAGTCACTATAACCAGACAAAGTAAAAACTGATTCAATTTCCGTGTATTACAGAAAATTTTTCCTATTCAGTGGAATTCTAATTCGTTTATTTGGTCAAGTCAAAGCTTTTCTGGGACAAATTATTTAGGGAATTGTTTCCTTTTGCAGATTATGGAGAAAATAGAACCTTTTGGTGTAATGAGGGGCTTTGTTGACTTGTTTTTTTTACATTAGAATATCTTACTGCTGGTAAGTTTTATTTTCTTTCGGGGCATAAAACTATTTCTTGACAAATTGCTTTCTCCTTCTGGTTTTATACAGGGTGTAAACAGACCCTTCTCATAGCCGTCAACCAAGGATTCTGTACATCAAACTAGGTAACTTTACGCAAAAATTATTGCTGGGAATCGACTTTTTTTTTTAGGGTGAAAAATCACGTTTTACGGTAGGACTCGATGGAAAGCACTCAAAGCATTGTGCTGATGGACGAATTGAATAGTACGGGGGTCGTGGAGGTGTGTAAAGTAAAAATCTTACATTAAAAACATGTATTTAAAAAAAAACTTGTGAAAAAGTTGGAACTTTGACCCCCAATATCTCCGTAACTAGAAAGTTCCCAGGTATGGTCTAGAACAAAAAAATTATCGCAAAGATGGGGAGAACAAGTGTCTTTAGTTTAATTTAAAGGGCTATTTACACCCTTTATACATAATTATGTCGTTATAGATTGAAGAAGTCGACGACGCTAAGAGGCTTACCATCGAGATTGCTGTGCCAGGAGACAATGTTAGACGTCCAAGTTTTATAGATAAGATTTATCAGAGAATTCCCTTGCACACAACCGAATTTAAAGGCTTGAATTCATGCCTTCAATTTGATTCAGCAAATAAATTAACGACTAGTTTTCCCAAGAACTCGGTTGTTCTTCATTCGGTTTCGCGGGAGAAGTCTTGTTAGAATTCTATTAGAGAATAAAGGAATCGATGAACAGTTAAAATGAGAGGCTATCAGTTATTTCAATCCTAATTGAACCACCATAATTTGGCAGTAAATGATGTAAATGCCAATAAAACTTCAGTCTCATTTTTAATGAAAGTAGGTGGGATACTTAAAACTTATGTTGGGTTAGAACAATAGGCGGAGACATTGCAAAATACATGTCAATTAATGATCTTATTGTCACATAGGTCCTGTATAAATGCAAATTAACCATTACTCTGTCAGTTATTCGAAAACATTAATCAGCAACAAGGACCCCGAGGGTCTGCAAGGGCCGATGCCTGCCGGGACTGCGGGACTGTTCGAAAGAGATACCGCGGCCCTGGAACACAAAGGGCAAAAAAGAAACATGGATGGGTTTAGTCAGTAGAAGTCTCACACTCCCTTCCGCTCCGCCCAGATCGGGGGGGAGGGGGGAGGGTCATTCGATGATTTCCCATTGGGAAGAAAATTCCCACGTTTGCAATAGATGTCATAAGAGCAATCGATTGTTCAGCTGGTTCAGCTTTCGTCTGTTTCTTTTTCTTTCCATACAACACAGAGCTTCTGTTAGAACAGAAGTTCAGGTGCTCGTGCCGATTAGAAACGGCTTATGTCCGTGTAGTGTCCGCATTAGTTTGCAATATAAGACTTAAAGAGAATACTTATCCGTCTAACAAAAGCTAATCCCCTCGTATGTGCACACAGTTCTTGCAACAAGCTTCAGATTGTTTGAAGCGAAACACTGTTATGAACGCACCGACTAAGTTTACAAACTAACGTTGTTTGAACACCTGTATAATTTCCGCATTACAAGCATTTGCTTAAATCACTGCTGCGGTGCTAATTAGCTAGTTTTGCAAACATTATGCTTGTCGCACTTAAGAGGGACGCTGAAATAATACAAGCACAGCTAACCTTAATCAGCGTAACCAAAGCTTTTGGAATGAATACGACAGCAGTATCCTATCATAATCTAGATTATCAATCAATTCTACATTCGGTAAAGGATGTTTAGGTAAAATGAATAAAATCAACCTGAAATACCTTCACCTGTAATATGATTGACGATATAATAGAGCGATGACCGTGTAACGTATTCCGGGATCCCACGCCTCCTTACATTTGAAGTGCTATGATGTATAGTGCTCGCACGTGGCTCGCGCTGGTACCTCACTGACACCACTAGCGGTTGATCCCGCTAAATTGGCGTATTCGTCAAATTGCAGTACGTGAGATGTTTTCTGGTATTGGTGAGCATTTGAACAAATGTTATGTTATCACTTCAACCACCCATTTTGGGTTCTTTCGGATTTTTTGGGGATATCTCAGTCGTGTATAATAAAATGTTTTGTCTTTTCAAAATGTTTTATTGGATAGGGCATTATCAATAATAGAGTTACATATTTGTTGACATCAATAATGCCAAGGGAAAAACCCTTGGCGTAATATTCGATACTTACCCTAATTTTACCTCCCTCTATAAACAAAAACATGATAATATCATGTTCCAATGAAGAACCTACCAAGTTATTGAAGACGAAGCAGTTTTGTAAATAATATCAATTTTAAGATTTTAAACTATCATGGTCACTAACATTACTATCGGGAACTCATAACAAACAGTAAACATGGTAAATATCCCGTTAGTATTAATAGTAATATCAATATTTTTTGTAGTTATTTTCGCATTTCGATAGCTTTCAAAATTGTATATCAATATTCATATTCGAATATTCATACCTTTATTTGCATTCCATAATGTATGAAGATCTTACAATGGGCTTAAAGCTAAGGAACAATTACGGACCCAGTAGGGCACAGCAAAAAGTATAAAATTTATGTGAGGAATAAAATTAATACTGACTCAATTTACAATTTTAAAACATGTGCTTAATATTAATTAACTAAATTATAACATTAATTTTATTGAGATCTGTTATAAAATTTTAACATAATAATTATTTGGTAAGATTACATTTAAGCATATTTTATATGATATAATATTTATCTATGTATGTAATAGTATGAATTCTAAACGATTAACAATGTATAGTGTTCAAATCTACTTCGTCTAATTCAAAAGTACTGACGCGGATTTTCAGCGCAAATGTAACAAAACACAAATTCCATAAAGTAGTTTTAGTTATTTCGTCTATTCGCTTATATGATAAATACGCGAATTATTTCTTGGCGATAAGCTAAGAGACAGTGTCTGTTGTGGCTTGTTATGTCTGCGTGTGCTTACTGTGTTTTCAAACAATATCTAGTATGATTATAGATAGATGCATCTTTTGCTATGAATACCAGCTACCTCCAAAAAATGTAATTAAGTTAATTTTCTCATGAGTCCAACTGAACAGTACCATGAATCTTCCAGATTTAATTACGGAATAGGTACACTGGGCCCAAGTATTTGGTTTACAGTTTATATGTGTGAGTGAAGTCATAGTTATGCACACAAACACAAAATTAAATTAACTTGACTTGCTGTACGAGCCGGTAATATTCATACAGCCGCTCATTATTATTGTGTGAGTAAACATATTGTACCCTACGAGGGGTTTATTTTTTTTATCTTTACGCTTGTCGGGTAATCTAGTAAAAATAATATAAACGAGTTTACAATAAAGCCCAACATTTTATACAAACTTAACATGGTAACCATAGCCGATTGGTGTAAGCGCTTGCGTTAGCTAGTGATCTAACCTCGACGACGCGAGTTCGAACCCAACTGAGGAATTATTTTTGCTACTTTTTACTTTTTGTTTTTTAATAAATTTATTTTAAAATTACTCAAGCAAAAAGTAAAAAGTAACTAAATTTAACCAATGAAATAATTTGATTTTTTTATTAGATAAACATTGCTATTGTTTGCTTAGCTTATCGCTTGGGTCATTAGCAAATTATCCGTCTCGTTTCTTCCAATATGTTCCTTTCTTATATTGGTTGTTTTAAGGTTCAATTTGGTGGGGGCTGTATGTTAGAAAAAAAAACTTGTGTGGCCGATACAATGATTTAATACACTGTTGTTTACCTGTTTTTTTTGACAAATACAAAGTTTTTTATTGGTAAGGATTGACGTAAATAATTTGTCAAAGTAGGTAGGTATATAAATTGAATCAAAGTAAAATTAGAGGTGAAGTGAATCAACATGTTAGATAGTAAGAAATTATGACAACTTCTAATCGCATAACAATAACATCACTTCACCATACTTTCAATAATTTACGAGTTGTGGTTTTAAAAAAAAACGTTTTATACCTACCTACTTATTACTAAGTTTTGTATTTGTTCTAATTTGCTTAACAAATATGAACATTATTTGCATAAAAATAAGATTCACATTCGTCTACTAATTAAAATAAATTCGACTAATAATGAGTCGGCAATCCTTCGTTTTCTATTACTCCTTGTAACCTTCTGCTCATGAGATCTCACAGTTTGTAAGCACACTTTTATGCGGGTGGACAAGAAGGGATCAGCCTTGTGCCTTGCCACGATGTCGTAGTGTCGAGTCGATGAATTTGCCTTTGGTTTTGGCCTAAGATGTTCTACGTCTCCAAAATACGCATATCGGCGGACCCATAACTGCACAGTTCTCCCCTGTGGATAAAAACAGTATTTATAATACTTATAATAATAGCTAATATTATAATAAATAAACACTATATTTTTATACTATATATACACTATGTTTATTCAATATACTTATATATACCTAATTAATATTACTTATAATAATACAATACATAAATATAAGATAAACACTGACATTAGCAAACATTATAATCTATTTTTATTTACGTTATTCAAAGGCTTTTCTTTAATCTGTCTAAAGGCTAGATCAAGCTAATTTTAGACCAAGCTAATTTTATCATAATCATCATACGATTACAAATTAAAAAAAAGAAACTATAATAATTCAGTTATGATAATATATTATTATAACCATGGTAGGTATTGCACTTAAGTTACATTAATTATTTATTCCTAGTAAACATCCCTTTCAATGTTTACTAGGAATAAAGAGAATAGAGGAGTTAGTTAAAGTGAAGTAGGTATAATATCAACGTAATATCTAACTGTTACTCACCGATATCATTAAGCGCCTTGTAACTTCACTTCATCTCATCGATACGCTAATCGATAACAATTCAAATTGAGTCAGCCCAAAATTTGGCGACGAGTTTGGCTCTTTCAGTAGCGTCCTGTGATGCATTTCACAGGAGCAAACAACAGAACAGGCAGGACATGATATAAAGTGTCCCATCGTTTGTTAGGCAGCACCACATTTACACTCACAATTTCACATAATATAGATACGTTTTGCTCATCCAAAACAACGATTTCCACCTCTTTGAACATTGATAAATGTTGCATGGTTGGATCCACAGAAATAAAACCACACACATGCTCAAGAGTAGTAATCAATAAATTCAGTAATGCAAATACTCGTAGATTGACAAGTAAGAATGCTCATTTTTTTAAAATGAAGGTGTTTGAAAACAATATTTTTAAATTGTCGGTAGTTGTTGTCTAAACAGTCAAAATCAAATAGCCTGAGAGTTCAATGTTTGTCTCAAACGTTGGAATTGTTATAAATTCTACTTTAAGTAATGTTTTAACAAAATAATGAATACAAAAAGAAAAATAATATACTATTGCATGCATGATTTGAACTTACGACTTCTCGTTCAGTGACGAAAGACGATAGCCATTGTGCCAGGATTGCTATATTAACATCATGCAAAATATTATATCTCCTTCAGCATCATAAGTGAATGATGACTATATATTGGTATTACATCATTTGATTTCAATGAATATCTTAGGAGATATTACAGTTTTAAAATAACTTTGCAGCGAATTAATTATCGGGTACCGCGCGCGCATTTTCATAATGTGGAATGATTGGTGTGATGTGCTACAATTGTACTATAGGTGCCTACGACCCAATCTCTCTGAACCCTCTCTCTTATGTGACGCAGACGAAGTTGCGCGGGTCTGCTAGTGACTATATATTGGTATATGGTAATAGATGTGCCACACGCACACTAATAAAAACTGAGCTCGCTCGTTTTATTTTGTGTTTGTGTGCATAACTATGACTTCACCCACACATATAAACTGTAAACCAAATACTTGGGCCCAGTGTACAAGAAAAGGTTGTCATATTTTTTTTATTATCAATCAATTCTTTCTACAAGCAAACTGCTTAGTAAAAGCGTTATTTATTTTTAGATTGCATTGTTTTCCTGGATCATACAGCTGTAAATACAATGGAAATCTGACGCAGAACAGCTACTCGTATTTTCTTCTTTACAAATAAAACCCAATTTAAAAATTTGTGGCTTTTTCATTCTATTATGTAATTTGCTTTTTAAAATATTCGTCACGAGACGATTATAGGAATAATGTTTTCATTATTTGCCACCTCGACGTCCCGTAACTTTGAATGATTGTATCATTTTTATTGCGTTATTCATGTCTTTGTTATTCTTTTCCTTGTCGGAATTATGTCAGCTTTCAAGATTATTATCATGCATAATTTGATATTAAATATTTGCTTAGCATTTGTTTTTTGAGTGTCGTCGAACAGACAACATTTTGCATAGTAAAGAGTAGAAAAATTTATGTAAGTCAGAATTTAATTTTTTATTACATACCTTCCATCAAGAAAAAGTTGGAAGATTTTTTTTTTATGATTTAAAGAAGTCATCGTATTTATTGTTACTAATTTAATTAACTATTGGTTAGCAAGCCAGTATTATAGAACAATCCAGTTTTAACTATTATACACATGATTCATTTTTCAACTTGGAAAACTAGTAACTATCTAACAAATTAATGGCCCTCGTTGGAAATGGGAGAACGTTCTAAACGTAATGCATTATGGGATAATAAAGTACGCTCAGAACCGTTACGGTCGAAAAAAAGGCACTATAATGGCGTCCCACACAATTTTCCGGCTGGTAGATAGTCTTGATATTTTCCTTAACATGTACTTACGAGTACATGTCTGTGATAAAGTAACCGTGATAATCTAAACTACAGCCTTTGACAAGAAAATAAAACAAAATGAAACATCAAAAGGAATTGGTAACATGAAATCTTTCGAGCGAGTAAACCTTAGATTATATACAAATCCAGTTAAAAATAAAATTCGTTTCCGTTCGGTATCAATTTTCCTCAGAACCAGCGGTGAATACTAAACTCACCGAAACATCGGTAAGCTGGAACTCGTTGTGACGTCATAAAGCGTAATGTTAACTTTGCCTTCATGTATGTATTTGAAACATTACGAATTGGGAAAAAAGGAACACGTTTCCATAGCTGGTCTTCGTAGGTTAAACTTTTCATCTCTGGGGAGTACAGATGTTGAATAATAAACGGAAAAGGTAAATACGGGGTTTTGAACTTTTAAAACAAAAAGTAATGGATATTTTTTATCTTCACATGCCCTCGAATCATCCGCAGCTTTGTGGATGTAGATATTACATAGCGGGTAACATTGTGCAATCAAGTTGTAATTCAGATTCACTCAGGTTCATAATAAAGTCTGACAACCAGTCTGACAACCAGTCTTACCAAGGGGTATCGTATTACCCAGTACTAACTGGGTTGTGGAGGTCAGACAGGCAGTCGCTCCATGTAAAATACTGGTTTTCAACTGCATCCGGTTAGACTGGAAGCCGACCCCAACATAGTTAGGAAAAGGCTGGGCAGATGACTCAGGTTCATAACGTGCCCAAATAAAAACATAAGCCATTCCTCCTACTTAACATAAAACAAAAATAAAAAGTCATCATTGCGTCACTTCTTTTAACACTTCGCTATGAATAATTCTGCTTCTTTCTGGTACATAAATTGTTTCCGGGACACATAACTTACAGCAGGACTCCCCGGCTCCTCGCCTGTAACATTCTCTTCCACGAACTTAAAGTTACTTTGTTTTTCAGTTTATTTGTTTCTGTGGTAAATTTTATGGAGGTTCAGAAGGATGATACAGAATGCAAATTGTCTAAATTTAAGTCTGTTATTATAAATCGCGGTCACTTATTATATGGTGTTTTTACTTCTACAACTACTTGAGTATCGCTACTTTTATGAATGAACATAGAATAATCGATGCCTCCAGGAAAGCTCTTTTAATATCCTTGCTTAAAAATCGCTTACAAATGGTGTTAGTTCCGCTCGATAACACGTTCTGAAGCGAATGGGTTTTAAAAACAAAAGATTTTCCTCTTTGTGTAATCTCGGTGGGTCTAAATTGATTTCTTTATGAACTTAATGTATGAATGACATTTTTAAAATATTTTTTTTCAACTTTATAGCATAAGTATAATCAGCCTATAATGTTCCCACTGCTGGGACACACGGCCTTCTCTCTATGAGAGGGAATGGGCTATAATCCACCACGCGGGCCCAGTGCCGGTTGGTAGATGTCACATGTCTTCGAATTTTTGGTTCTAGGACATGCCGGTTTACCCACGATGTTTTTCTTCACACTTTTTGAGAGCAGTGGTGATGAAATAAATTACAGAAAGTAATGCGCCTGCCTGGTTTCAAACTCATGGCTTATTGTTCGTAAGTCGGGGCCGCCAGCACTGGGCCACCGCTGCTCTCAACTTTATACAGGGTGTAAACAAACCCTTCACATAACCGTCAACTAAGTATTCTGTACATCAAACTAAGTAACTTTACGCAAAAATTATTGCTGGGAATCGACTTTTTTATTGGGTCCCTACCGTAAAACTTGATTTTCACCCCCATTTTCCATCGGGAAAGCACTCAAGACGTTATGGATGGATTGAATAGTACGGGATCGTGGAGGTGTTTAAATTAAAAATCTTACATTAAAAACATGTATTTAAAAAAAAAACTTGTGAAAAAGTTGGATCTTTGACCCCCAATATCTCCGTAACTAGAAGGTTCCCAGGTATGGTCTAGAACAAAAAAAATATCTTAAAGACGGGGAGAACAAGTGCCTTTCGGCTATGTTAAGGGTCTATTTACACCCTTTTATATTATGTTTTGTAAAGTATGAAAGTTCCTCTCTTTGATGGTATATGAAAAATTAATTTCAAATTACGTGATTGTTTTAACGTTCACAATAAACTAACTTTCCAAAAAGCCCTGGCTAAAGCAGAGCATTATCGACATTCAGAAAAAACGTTATTACAAGAAACAGGAGCCTTGGCGATCGAAGAGATCGTTTTGCTAAAATAAACTTGTTGTTGCATAATGCATGTCTTAAGAATATCAGATTTTAAGTCGGATTTTCCAAGAAGTAATGCTCTGGGAAAACGGGAGGACGTCATGTTAGAATTGTATAATGTTGGCAAGATTTTAAAATGTTCATTGTAAGATGTATCTGTGATTCTTTTTATTCAAGAAACGGATTTTATAATAACAGCCAACAAGCTGGATGAAAAAAAAATGATTTTTTTTACTTTCGTCTAATACTGGCTACGACAAGTTGGACAACGTAGCTCAAGTTGCGGTCGTGCGCTACGGCGTAGCAACGGTTTATCTACATATTATTAAAATAAAATCCTCTGCCGCGTCTGTTCGCGATAAACTCAAAAACTACTGAACGGATTTTCATGCGGTTTTCAACAATAGATAGAGCGGCGAAGACGGTTTGGGTATAAATATAGTTTGTCAAGATTTTGTGTAAATTGGTTGAAATATGACGACAAGCTCTGGGAAGGGTCGGAAAAAGTCAAGCCGCCTAGGAGTTTTCATCGAAAATGCTACCTCGACAGACAAAACAAGTAGGCATAATAATTATGCTGTACTACCCGTGTGAAACCGGGGCGGGTCGCTAGTTTTAACTATAATTTATGACACTAAGGCAGCACTTGAGACTATTATCTAGTCACTGAACCCGTCGGCTCATTACTTAATGTTTCAAATGTTCTCCCTTTATTGTGTACATAGTACTGTGTGTACTCCCCGGAGGGTACCTCAGTTATTTCCACTACTTTAATAGTACCTATGTTGTAATGTGAAACTTTATTTAATAATAGCTTTTGCCCGCGGTTTCGCCCGCGTGGATGTCGAAAAATATCCCACCCGAACAAAATATGGTTACAAATCTTCATCCTCCTTTTTAACCCTTTGTGGGTAGAATTATAAAACGCTGAGACACGTATAAATTAATTTTCAATCGTCAGCCTAAACTCAAAATTTGAAGATCCTAACTTCAAAACTGACGGACTTTCATAGAACTTCCATCCCCTATTTTACCCCTTTAGGGATGGAATTCCCAAAAATCCTTTCTTAGTGGATACTTACTCTTCACAAAGAACACACCCTGCAAGTTTCATGTCTCTAGGACCAGGAGGTCTACTCTTATTCAACGAAAAACGAAGTTTCGATCGAAATATCGCGTATTTCCTACCACGGTTCAATTTCGTTCCGAAATTTCGTACGAACGAAAATTGTTTGACGTTTAGATTCTCTAAACCTACTCTAATTCGAAATATTACGAACGAATATTTGAATTTGACAGACGATTGTTCGGAATTTTAACCTCAAATTTGACGAAACCAAAAGTGTTACCTTTTGATTTTCGTTTTACGTTTAGTTTTGTAAATATTATGAGAAAATTATTGGCAATGGCTACAATAATGCTTTTAATCGAAGCTGCTTTACGTGAAGAACGTATAGAGTGTAGAAGGAACCGACGCCGCCTGCGCAACCAACTAAATATTAGCGAAATTCCCGACTTAAGAGTTTGTAGGAAATTACGGATTCAGTCGGCAAGTATTCGAGTAGCCAAAGTATTCGGGAGTAGCCGAACCCGTATGTGGAGCCATTTTAAACTGAAAAGATGTTTATATGGTTATTATTAGAAGAGGCGATATTTAGTGTTAGTGAAAAATCTAATATTATGTAGGATGTATAATATGATATTTACTTACAAAGTTTTTAAATCTAAACTTGTGGAGACCCAAAATACAAATAGCAGACTACGACAATATGACTTGAAACTTTCTTAAGTGTGTATCGCGATTACGAAGTATGTAAAAACGCACTTGGAGACATGATTTATTTAACACAACACTTGAGAAACACAATTTAGAAAACTTTTCAAAGTATTCAAACAAATAATCGTAAGTTGACATGTTATGATTAGATTGTGAATATACAGAAATTTTTGGTCGTCTTACGTTACTACCCATTGTTGGCATGAAATAGTACTCTTCAAATTAGTCGGTTAACAATGACAGTGAAAGGGTGTTTTATAGTGTCGCGGTGAATGTCGTCGAAAATAGAATTTTTATCTAAATATTTATGTTTTCTGCATGAATATTACAAGAAATATTCAATAAATCACATTTTAAATCTAAAATGTAAAAATAAAGCAAAAGAGTTTATTAATTATAAGTTAAAGTAAAAACCGTAACTTACTTTAAATGACATCAAAAAAGACCCACACAATATTATAGATTTCATTCGTTCACGAAACTTGTCTATGGCTTCGAACTTCTTGTGCGCGTCCGAAAATGAAATAGAGTAGGATCACTAACGAAACTTCGTTTAAATTTCGTTCGTTTCCGAAGTTTCGTTTCGGAGAAAGAGAGTAGACCCCCAGCAGTTTGGGCTGTGTGTTGATATATCACCCAGTCAGTCAGTCAGTCAGTCTGTTTACCATTTTATATATATAGAAGATAGATGTTAAGAGCATTGGCCACTTTGAAAGATACCTACTTTGTCTGATAATGTTCAGACGGATACTACATATATCTTAATCTTTGCACTGACCTCATGAACCTGAAGTTTGAGTCTATTCCACGGCAATCGTGGGCGACTCAGAGCCGTTCACACTCGCTTTTCTTCAACCAAAACACGTCATCATCATCATCATCATCATTTCAGCCGAAAGACGTCCACTGTTGGACATAGGCCTCCCCCAAGTGTCGCCACATTGACCGGTCCCGTGCGTCTCGCATCCAGCGGATCTCTGCAATCTTTACCAGGTCATCGGTCCACCTAGTGGGAGGCCTTCCAACGCAACGTCTTCCGGTTCGCGGTCGCCACTCCAGAACTTTTCGGCCCCATCCCATCCGTTCTGCGAGCAATGTGCCCTGCCCACTACCACTTAAGTTACCAAAACAGGTATAATAACCTAAATTACTTATTTAACAACTTTGAAATCTACAAGTCTTTTGAGAATTATTATTTAATACCAAAACTGAAAACTAAAAAAAAAAAAAAAAAAATTCTTACATTTAGTTGCATAATGCTACTTCTAATTTAGATAAGAAAAATGTTGAGCAGTATTAATGAGGTCACGACCTCACTCCTTATTGAAGCGTCAAGGTCAGTTCCCTGAACTAACGACGCCTCCATCAGAATAATTATTTCTTTAGGTACATTCATTCCTTACTGCCTCGCGCGTTGGTCTAGTGGCCGCAAGCGCGAATGCTGAGCATGAGGTCCTGGGTTCGATTCTCAGGTCAGGCAAAGTGTTATTGGGTTTTTCCATCAGGAATTTCTCAGTAGCAGCCGCAGAGTCCGGATTTGTGCCCGTTTGATGGCAATAAGCTCGCCCCCTATTACATGGGATTTAAATATAACTGGTGAAGAAATGTGAGTGTACTATTAGGTACACCTCTGCCTGACTCTCCGGGGATTACGGGCGTGATGTTACGTATTATATGTATACATTCCTTAAATTAGTGCGAGTATTGAAAGAATAGTTAAGTTTTACATCTGCATGACCTTTTTCCAATCACAGCTTTAAGTTTTGGATCCATTTATATAATACTGTAGGAGTGCGCAGCTTCTTGTTTTATTTTACACTAGCGGCCCGTCCCGGTTTCGCACGGGTGGACATATATTTTCCCCTAATTTTTCCTAGAAATAAATATAGCCTATGTCACTCAGGGATAACGTAGCTTTCCATTAGTGAAAGAATTCTCGGAATCGGATCAATAGTTCCGGAGATTACCCCCTACATACAAACAAATTTTACCTCTTTATAATATTAGTATTATTGACCACACGTCTACAACGTCACCAACATTTCGTCGTACACACGGCGGCACATCAATATATACATAACCAGTATAACCTGACTTCGCTTTTTATGAGCTTTCCGTATGATGAGAGATCAGCTTAATTTGGTTTTGCATAGCTTGATTGGCCGCCGTCCGTACCTAAACACACAAGCTTCAGAATATTTTCCTTCGAGCGGCCGACGGTCAACCACTTTTCAACCTTATTACTTAGGGCTTAAGGGTGAAAGTGGCAGACCATCAGTGAATTATGTAGTACCTGTACATGAATTTAAAATTATTCGCAAGCGAAGCCATGAATACCTCGGCTATGAACTAAAGAACCTAATTTTAGTTGTTGTTGTGAGAAATTCTATACGTCGACTTTAAACTCAGTACTGCCTGAAAGCGCTTCATCAATAGGTTAACCACTCATTATTACGTCATGTCGATGTGTTAATAGGAAATAATTAATACAATGGAGGAGCGGATCATGTACCGCTAAGCCTAAAAGAGAATTGTCAAACATCAAAAAAAATGTGTTTAATTTCAGGCAAAATGCAACAATAAATTGAATCGAATAATACATTCAGAAATAAAAAGAACATTAAATCATTAAAAAACGTTAAAAAAAGTAAAAACGACACATTTAGTACCTATCTCGCAAAAAGGTTCGACAGTGAACTGTTGAGTTAGTAATTTATGGTACAACTCAGATTCTGTTGCGTCTAAATTATACTTATTACTTAAGCTTCCCTTTTCGTTTGCGGTATCTATAAAGGTCAAAATATAGCGTATTTCCATCTGAAAATATAAAAGAAACATTATCTCCTAATTGTACTGAAAGCTGATAAAAAATAAAAGCTTCAGCTTAGCCGACGATCGTGAATCATTATCGGCTTACATGGTGAGAAAATAATTCGTTCATCATAACTTCAGCAAAAGGCTCTCTCGAATTTCCGCACTGCGGTATAGTCGCTACTAATTATTCTGTCAAAACACGATTTATTATAACACTACAGTGCTATTAGAAAAATGACGAAATAAACTGTAATCAATGAGATTGTTCACAAAAGTTGGAACATAATGTGCGCGAACAGTAGGTAAAGTAATGAACTGCCTCTCCACAAATTACACATAATGTGTGGTGGAGCAGTTAATTAACTTTTCATCTCATTTATGCTCATAAAACAGCCTGATTATGAACTCTCGTATATGCGACGGTGAACCTAACAAAATTATCGTTAACATAAATGTGTCATATATACCTGGTTATTGTAAACATACTGTTATTGTTATAATACTCGCAACGCATGTGACTAAAAGAGTGATGGACAATTGGACATGAATGTTGATGGATGTAAAGGTGAGGCTGACCAAAGAAGTATAGATTGTGTGAGGAATGATATGTAAGAGAAAGGAGTAAATGATGCCGTGACGTCTGACAGGGGAGAATGAAAGAAGAAAATGTGTTGCGCAAACCGCAAATAGAATAGGGCAAGGCCAGGATGATGACTGTTATAATACTCGTACTCACTAACTTCAATCGTTAATAATTATTTTTTTTGTTTATTACCTCTTTTGTAGAATATTGTTTCTCGTTTAACTTCTCTTTCTAAAGAAAGAGAAAAAAAAGAAAAAAAAATATAATTAATTAATTTTTTATTTTATTTTATTATTTTTGTTTATTTTTATTTGAAAATAAATTTTAGCCTTGCTTTGTTTTTATTATATACTAGCTGTTGCCCGCGACTTCGTTCGCGTGGAAATTTTGTCGTGTATGCGTGTTCGATTCCCGGGTTGGGTTAAGTGTTGTTTGGCTATTCCATCAGGAATTATCAGTAGCAGCTACGGAGTCTGGATTTGTGCCCGATTGATGGCAATAGGCTCGCCCCCTATTACATGGGACTTCAACATAACTGGTGTAATGTGGGTGTACGATTAGGTACACATTTGTGCCTAACCCTTCTGGGATTACAGGCGGGATGTGTGTGAGAACTGAAGGCCTGATCAAAATGTGATAATGTGGGTGATGACTACAAAAGGCGTGTTTTTGGGCGCTGTAATTCTGGGCCGCAGAGGTCTGAACGGCGTTGAGGCGACGATATGGCTTAAAAACTGGAACATTATGGTGCCATACGACTTTTTTTTCAAAGTGAACAATCAAACGCCTTGTTGGGCGCTATTTCTTTATTTATTCTAATACCGTTTTGTATACAACATTAAATGAATTGTTTAATGACCGTGTGAGAAGCATGAAGCACCCAAAAGAATGCCTGCCACTTTTAAGGTTTTTCCTTGGAATTTGTTGACCGTCATTGTAAAAGCCAATTTTAAGGGAAATTGCAAGTTCTTAAATTGAAATGGCTAGTTATTTGGAATAAAGGGTATGCGGGGAATTAAACCGCTCTCTCCTTTAGCCACTCCTGTAATAATGGTGACTGTTATAATATTACTGCCCAGCTCTGTGATACGAAGCCTGGTTCCATTGCATAGTCTGGGAGTTAACCCCAGGGAGTTGAGAAATTCAACGGGGTAGGCAGTACTATCATCATTAGCCATCACAGGGTCTATGAATGTCGACGCCGACGATCATATCATTTTTTTTTATTTGATTGACACACTCGTTCTTTGGCGACAGCACTACCCCTCACACAACCACCCTTCATTTTTTATATTAACAAATTTGGAAAAACGTGCATGATGTGATGATGTGGATGTGCGTGCATCCTCTGTAGCCACTGGATGGGAAAATTGTTCGGAAAATAGAATTTTCCCATCTGCGCCCGATTCTAGACGACCCACTCCCATTTGCAGCAGCATATTCGCAAAGACACCTGCTTCGTGGTCGTTGTACAGCTGGACGCACATGTTGCAAGTAAGATGGATCTTTTCGATCCCAGACAACAGTGGCGACGCCTTGAGACATTTATTGAGGCGTTTATTTCATCCGCCACTGTGCCCCTCTCAATAACTTGAGTATCTGTCTAAAGGCGCCTGCGAGCAAAATGACAACGCCACCCATCAGCGCCTGGTTGCCGCGAATGTCCTGCAAGCTGCGGTTCAACGGCTCTTATGCACTTTAAACTTGCACTGCTGCAAAAGGACTCTCCGGCCGCTGTAATGTTGCATGTTGAGGTATCTTCACTTGCAAGATTCAGCGGCAATATCAAAACGGAATGTGCAGTCCTGCCACCGATAAAAGTTGCAGCAATGTCCGAGGGAGCCACAGCCACAGCTATGTGACCGCACGGTTGGCGCAGTGGCTGAGCGAATGGCTGCTGCGCTGCGTGTATCGGGTTCGATTCCCTCACGGATCACATTTTTGTATAGCCTACAGGGGCTACAGGTAGTGGTTCCGGGTATGGCTGTTTGTGAGTTTAACTGTCTGTAAACACAACCACGATACAGGAGAAATTCCAAGTGTGGGCCTGGACTGGGGCAAAGTTAAAAAAAAACTTTAAAGCAGTATATAGCGGTCCCTGAGGAGTTGGGCCAGCAGAAAATTCAGCACAAATGCAATGTGACGGCACAGTTGCCGCAGCGGCTGAGCGATTGACTGCAGTGCTGCGTGTCGCGGGTTTGATTCCCGCACGGAACAAATTTACTACGTCGTTGGTTTTATCTAATTTTATTTTTGTTTTTATTTTAAAGTTTTTAGAGATTTTTTTTCGGCCACTGAAAATTGGTCAATTAATATTTGTTAATTTATGATTACCTAACTGTCTTTGAATGGTTAAAAAAAACCAAAAGCATATTAATCTACTTTATAATGATTTAAGCATTAGAAAAAAACATTCGAAATTGCGAAACCTGGTTTACAGGGAGGTCTGTGAACCGTCAGCCTACCTCGCTTCGCTTCGATGACAAATGGGCTAAAATAGCCGTTCTTTTCTAATGCATTGTTTGACAGTTGCCAGTTGGCAACCAGTTGCGGAATATGGACATAATTATTAGCACGATAATCTATCTCTGTGCCAAATATCATCTACATCCGTTCAGCCGTTCTGGCGTGTTTGAGTAACAAACATCCATCCATCCATCCAAACTTTCGCATTTATAATAGAAGTAAGATACAAAAGACAGATATGATAAAGATACCTAAATATGTTTCAAGTAACGAATTACGTGTTTTTTTAACAATCAAGACGCATCAGAAATCATACATTACAACCATCCACCCTCCAACAAAGACAACAAAGACGAATTTATTTTTGTGACCTAACAATAATAGACCTAACCGTAAATAATAGTTGTGCTTAACTAAGAACAACGACACAACAAAATAGTTTCAAATTAATTTCAATAACTGCAATAATTTTATTGGGAGCGATAGGTGAAATTGAAAACATCGAGTCTGACAGCACCTGTGGACAGCACACAACGACGTTGTCAGTTCAGAACACCATCGAACGGCCAGATTCAAACATGAGGAAAGAGATTTCACCAATGATTTAACTTTATTCATAAGAATTTATTATATTTTACATAAAAAAGAGAAAATAAATAATAATAATCTCTATAAAAAAAAATACAAACAATTACAAAGAGTATGATAACTTTATGGGGACCGAACTTGCGACGTGATGCACGTAAAGCGGTCATGAAACCGTTTCTCTATTTGCTTCGCTGACATATACTTTGAAATAGACGTTGTTACGCATATCATGACTGAAACGATAAACAATTGAATAATACTGACATAATGCAGTATTGCTCATCCCCTTCAGCAAATAGCATGATAATATATAGCCTAACATTTGAAGAAGCCTATTACAGACATTTGTGCAAAATTTGAACAGGATCTATGCAGTAGTTTTTGCGCCAGGTCGGAACATCGGACCGGATTTTAACGATTTTATTATATGTAGAGATTATGGACAAGCCAAAGAGAAGTTTTGACATTCAAAACACTCATTTGAAACTTTGAATAAAACGATCGCAGTGTCCATGTTGTGTGAAGCGACACTGAAGTCTATCCAGAGTCCGAGCGTCGCTGAGAGCAACAAGACATGCATTATTCACCGCGTGCCGCACCAGCTCCCATCTGTAGCCTGTGATAGCTTATTTGAACTCGCTGGAGCCTCAGCTATAAAGTTGGCACGCGTTACATTTCTTATTCCACCTCCTTGCACGGTATTTACATGAGATGTTCCGTCGGACTTCCCGATCGAATCGAATTTGAAAGTATTGAATTTAGAATTTATTGACTTACTACCTTTTGCCCGCGGCTTCGCTTTCGTTAATTTAGAATTTGTCAATTAAACTCTTAATACACTGTACGGTCTCATTGCCGTAAATTTTTCTGCTTACTCGGTAACCTACTTTAGGCCAACGATGCGCGTCATAATTTAGCATAATAAAACAACATGACTAACCAGTTTAAATATAGTGAACTTATAACTGGGTAGCTATCAACAACTGAGAGAAATAATCGACTTCCACTCTACTACTGTAACTTAAATAAAATAAACTACTTAGTGCACCTAGAAAAAAAAAAAAAAAGATGTACGGCCATGAGACCGTACATACACTGCTAAACTTTCTATAATAATGTAATTCAATCATGTTTCGAAAGACACGTGTCGCCATCTTTTATCATAAGAACGTTATTGTGGTTTTGCTCGGGAACAGTACTTTTTTTCGGGATGAAAGGTACCCAATGTTCATTTTTGTACACCTGACAACGTACCTATATGCAAAATTTCAGGATGTTCGGTTCAGTGGTGTAGGCATGAAAAGGTAACAAACAAACTTACTTTCGCATTTATAATATTAGTTAGGAAGTTAGGATTGGGATATTGTTATAATAGCAACGGTATGTACAGGAAGAATGAAAAGTTTTACCGATATGAATGCGAGCGTCACCGGTACCTAACCAAATTACTCGCACCTTTTTGGTATAAAATTATGAAAAAAAAGAAAAGAAGGAAGGAATATTATAATGATCTTGATCGAAATTCAAAAATTATTCAAATTTAGAAATGGATACAATATTATTCAAAACTTTCAAGATCCATCCTAGCTTTTATTAAGTTCGATCCAAAAACAGTACTAAACTTTAAAAAAATATTTTGAAATGTATTGTACCATACCTATGCATAATAATTGTGAAGAGATGGTTGCGTGTCGTTCTTAGATAGCGCGTATGACGAAACCATAGTGTTGATGCAAGAAAAAATCAATCAGAATTTACATCGCCATCCTAACAAACAAATTCATTCTGTCTTACAGCAAGGAAAAAGAGGACGTAAATTGTTATACTAAATTCCTATCGCTGTTGGGCCTTTATTAGTGTTCGTCTCATGAATACAAATTCTAGAATCGTGTAGGTAGAAGCCTGTAAGTGTGAGCAGCATCTTGGTCGTTTGAAATTGACCCACTCATCTATTTTAGCCGTAACAGAAAAAAAGGTTCCATACCAGGACCAGGTACACCGCCATCCTTATTCATTCTTTGACCTCTTCTCATGGCAGATGTAATTGTAGCCAAACACACCTCTGGATACGCCAAACGTCAATTACGACAAGACAATTTGAAGGTTCTTATAATCCTGTGGACGGTCAGTAATGGGCTAGCTTGCCGTCTTATGACGACAGGCCGTGTCGACGGCGCGTTCGGGTTCCACGCGCGCCTCAAAGAAATGTTAGCAACAAGGCGTCCGCAAGGGCTGATGCCTACCAGGGCTGAGGGACTGTTCGAAAGAGAAACCGCGGCCCTGGAAAACAAAGGGCAAAGAAGGAACATGGATGGGTTTTAGTTAGTAGAAGTCTGACACTACCTTCCACTCCGCCCAGAGCGGGGTCATCATGATGATTACCCACCAGAAAAAAAAAGGTTCTTATAATAACTTGTTACTTTACTGATTTCTTTTTCGTGTGAGGTTTGAATGCCACGTAGGTAACAACCAATACTATTTTATAAACTCGAGTGGCAACTACTTACTTTGCAACGTTTTGAGTAAATAAGCTGTTATTCTAAAACGCTGAACAACATAACTCCCCAGACACAGATGTGCTCCAAATAACATGTTGGAAATTCACGCGAGAAGTTTCATGAAACAGTTTAGAAGAAGCAATTTTCAGGTAGTATTGCATCGTGTGTCCCTGAGGCAACATTGTAGGTTGTTTATATACTTTACCTAAATCTTTTCTCTATAGTAAAGCATTAATATTGGTGATATTGTGGCATTATGGCTCGATAGCAATTTTGTCAATGACAAAGAAATTAAATACACTGTTATTCTCTGATATCTAAACAAAGCGCCATCTACCGTCATGTTGATTCAAACCAAATCTATCAAAATTCATTATTTGACGACTTTGGAACCAGAATGATCTAGAGCACAACAGTCAGTCAGTCAACTTAGACCACTCTGGTTCCAACGTCGTCATTTTTTCTCAATGAAAATATAAACAAAGTAAAACTCATCACACCGGTTAGTAAATACGAAGCTCTTGTCAGCAATTTCTGTGGGAACCGTCGCAATGTTAGAAAATTTCGCTGGTTTTATACCTCATAAAATGCCTTCAAGGTTTTCGCCAGAACCCTCACATTTTTAGGAGGTACTAGGGCCCTTTGAAATGTGTGTGTAATCGTCACTGTACCCTTCTCAAAAAACGGTGCATTGCGTTTTATGTATTGTGATTGTGAATCATAAACTAAACCAACATACTTGATTCACTTTCAAAGGTAGTTTCTTGGTCGCGGGACTTATAGAATTATCGTGACCCTGGAACATAAAGGGCTATTGAAGGACACCGTGGATTTTAGTCAGTACAAGTCTGACAGTCCCTCCCGCTCTGCCCTGGGTGGGAGGACTCATTTGATGATTTTACAAAGATAAAAAAAAAAGGTAGTTTCTTCCTAAAATCTCGGAGATTCACACTTCTTTGGAATTTGCTCCTTATTTTAAAAACTTTATCAAGTTTTTCAAAATGACGGCTGTCAGGTTCTACAGAATGAAGCCGATATTTTATCAAGACTGATATTTAATTTTTAATTATTTATTTAGATATTATAACCAAATCTAATGCTAAAGCTAAGCTAAAGCTAAAATGATATCGTCCAAACTAAAGAGAATAGCTCTTTAGTTTGGGCGCTATCATTTTAATCAAGTTAGATGTTATATTGGGAAAAGGATACATTAAAATGTTTAAAAATCATCCTGGCCAATATTGAAGAAAATAAAATGTAAGTTGTCATTACGTTGAAAAAATTAAAGTAGAATAAAAATCTAATGGCTTTCAACATGTTCTAAGAGCAAGTGGCGAGTAATATAAATTTTATTTCCTCTAGCCATTGCTACGACTGCTGGGGAAAGGCCTCAAAATCTAAAAATGTTACAATGTATTTTTAAAATATAAAAACTAGAGAATTTTTGATCGGTAATCTAAAAAACAACACAGTTCGACTGGGGGGGTCGAACTAACCAGAATGACGTAACATTTATGGGCTATTGTCGGATACCCCTGGGCCCAGTTGTGTATAATTTTGATGAACGAATTTACCTCATCAGCCTTATAATAAGTGACGCAGTCAAGTTTGTATTCGAATGTGAAATCTATACTAATATTATAAAGCTGAAGAGTTTGTTTGTTTGTTTGGTTGAACGCGCTAAACTCAGGAACTACTGCTTCAAATTGAAAAATTCTTTTAGTGCTAGATAGCCCATTTATCGAGGAAGGCTATAGGCCATATTATCACGCTAATAACTTAGGTGGGTGAGCAATATTGCATTATGTCCATATTCTTCAACTCTTTGACAACGGTTTGACAACTTACAACTGTCATGGCATGCATTAGAAAATAACAGCTATTTTAGACCATTTGTCACCGAAGTAAGTAGCCCGAAGGTGTCAGCGGCCGCCCTGTGAACAGTGGTTTGCAAGTTCGAGCCTCAGCTAATTTATTTTGTTTTTGTATTTATTTCGATTTTTTTAATGCTGTAAGCATGGTGCAAGTTCGATCCCCAGCCGCACTCACTTTCACTTTTTGTAAATTGGTATGTTGATTTTTTTTAAACCTTTAAGATTTCCAAATCATTACCAAATAGTGTTATACATACTTTTAGTTTTTTTTAACCATTCAAACGATGTTTCATTGTAATCGGTGCTCTCTATCAAAAGATAGTCTGAGTGTCTCCGGGTATTTTTTTGGTAAAACATCATGTATGTGTAAATTATAAAACCCATGTGGTTAGATTCAATGCACACATATTGTGCATAACTTAGAGAAGGTTTAAGGTTTCGTTTCATTGTAATCGATGCTCTCACGGTGCTCTCTATCAAAAGATGTATGAATTTAAAGTGTTCAAGAAGAACTTATCATAATTATATAAGTAACATGCAACGACATCTTTTGAACCAAAATGGTACTAATGAATAAAATGTGCTCACAAGATAACTTTTAAATCGACTGGCCAGTTTTTTTTTTAAGTTACGATAGCAAAAGGTACTCTAGATTAATCTTAACTAGAGTATGACTTCTATCGAAGGTCTGACGAAGGAGACAAAAGGCAATTGCAAGTGGTCCTCAAGAGTTTACAGCATCTATATCGTGTTTGGGCTCACTTTATGCATCTTGATGAGAACTTTAGACCTAGCTGGAATATGGCTGTCATGGACGGTCTAACGATGGAGACAGATGGCAGTTGCAAGAGGTCCTCAACAGTTTACAGCAGCTATATTGTTATTGGGCTCATTTCGAACAACTTGATGAGAACTTTAGACCTAGCTGTGGATTATGACTTTCATAGAAGGTTTGACGATGGAGACGGAAGGCAGTCGCAATAGGTCCTCAACAGTTAACAGCATCTATATCGTGTTTGGGCTCATTTCATGCATATTGATGAGAACTTTAGACCTAGCTGGACTAGGACTGTCATCGATGGTCTAACGATGGAGACGCAAGGCAGTTGCAATAGGCACTCAACAGTTTTACAGCAGCTATATTGTCATTGGGCTCATTTCATGCACCTGGATGAGAATTTTAGACCTAGCTGGAGTAAGACTGACATTGACGGTCTAACGATGGAGACGGAAGGCAGTTGCAACAGGTCCTCAACAGTATACAGCAGCTATATTGTTATTGGGCTCATTTCATGCACCTTGGTGAGAACTTTAGACCTGCCTGGACTATGAGTGTCATCGACAGTCTAACGTTGGAGACGGACGGCAGTTGAAAGAGGTCCTCAACAGTTTACAGCAGCTACATTGTTATTGGGCTCATTTCAAACACCTTGATGAGAGCTTTAGACCTAGCTGTGGAGTTTGACTGTCTTAGAAGGTCTGACGATGGAGACGGAAGGCAGTCGCAAGAGGTCCTCAACAGTTTACAGCATCTATATCGTGTTTGGGCTCATTTCATGCACCTTGATGAGAATTTTAGACCTAGCTGGAGTAAGACTGTCATCGACGGTCTAACAATGGAGACGGACGGCAGTTGCAAGAGGTCCTCAACAGTTTACAGCAGCTATATTGTTATTGGGCTCATTTCAAACACCTCGATGAGAACTTTAGACCTAGCTGTGGAGTATGACTGTCATAGAAGGTCTAACGATGGAGACGCAAGGCAGTTCTAAGAGGTCCTCAACGGATTACAGCAGCTATATTGTTATTGGGCTCATTTCATGCACCTTGGTGAGAACTTTAGACCTGCCTGGAGTATGACTGTCATCGACAGTCTAACGATGAAAACGTGAGACTGTCGAGGGAAGCCCTTATTTGAGAAAAACATAAGTAGAATATTTTAACAATTAATTAAATTATTTCCGAGAAGTTAAATAGTTACCTACTTGAATCTATACTAATAATATAAAGTTGGTTTGGTTGAACGCGCTAATTTCAGGAACTACTGGATAACCTATTTATCGAGGAAGGCTATAGGTTATATAACATCACGTTACAACTAATAGGAGCGGAGCATCAATGAAAAATGTTGCACAAACGGGGAAAATATATTCCTTTTGAAAGCTACCGTTGCGTGCGCTGCGTAAACGGTTAAAGTTACGCAACAATCATGTATGACGGAAATGTTCCTCTTAAAAGTTCTAAAAAAATATGTGATAGCATAATGTCTATATTTTAAGGTTGACTCGCATTATTTGCGAAGGTGTTTTTGTGAACATGGTATTTATCCTTATCCAAATAAATACATTATTCATCTCAAGTATTTAATTTTGAACGAAATTGCTCTTACATCATTTGATTTCAATGAATATCTTAGGAGATATCACAGTTTTAAAATAACTCCGCAGCGAATTAATGATCAGGTACCGCGCGCGCATTTTCATAATGTGGAATGATGGGTGTGATGTGCTAGAATTGTACTATAGGTGCCTACGACCCACTCTCTCTAACCCTCTCTCTCTCTTATGTGACGCAGACGAAGTTGCGCGGGTCTTCTAGTATACATATAAGTTATAAAAATTAACATCACCACAAAATGAGGTTTGAAACGTAGACGCGCGTGAAAAAAGAATTGGAAAAAAGAATTGAATATTATAATGTAGAAAACGCGTGTTCGATTTTCAAATGTTTAAAAAAAATTCACTTCTTTTATGGTCACAACAAAGCTTACTTCTACTTATTGTTAGTCTAATCATTTCTATTTTGCTTTATGGCTATGTATTCGTGTTATGTGTCGTGATATTATTTCAAAATGACGACCAAAACTGATTTTATAAAATGCAAATAGAAATTAAGTAATATGGGAGGCGAGTTTGACAATCAGGTATGCGAAACATAGGTACATAATATTACGTCTTTGATTAATTATTCTACTCATGACGAATATGCATTGATTTAAGAAATCTCTAGCTTGTTTTTACATGTTACTATTGTTTGTGTATAGGCAGTACGGTTGGACACATTACTTAATTAACCTTGTTCACTTGTTCACAAAAGTTTTGTAATCTGTAATTTTGACACTTTTTCGGATGGAAATGTATTTGCATGGTAGCTATATAAACTACGGATTTATATAATTAGCACGCTAGTTACAGTGCTAACTTGAGAAGCTCATGACAGAACCGTGAATTTGCTCAACCACCAGTGAAGGATTGACTGCATTTGCAGTTCTGTCATAATGAGATAAGCTAGCCGACAATTTTAGCTAGTGAGTATTTCCTGTAAATGAATAAATGATAGTAACAATATTTATGAAACTCACATGACAACGTGTCCAAAAGGAACGTTCCAAAATGTTGTCGTTCACTGATTCAAAAGTGCTCTGAAATTGCTCACTCGTTTATAAAAACGCATAAGTGACTTCTATTGCTCGCAAATCATCATCATCTGCCTAGCCTTTTCCCAACTATGTTGACAGCCGGGACCTACGGTTTAACGTGTTTTCCGAGGCACAGAGGAAACTCGGTATGTAAAGGGTGGTCACCCGTCCACGCACCAACATGGGCAAACGCGACTTAACCTGAAGATCGACCCGAGCGGCTATTATTACTTACCCACGAGCTTGCTCGCAAATAAAAAGCTAAAATGTCAACGAAACCTTTTGCAATTTAAATGTAAATCCCGTAATACAAATCGATAGGATTTTAAATCTTCTATACATATAAAATTCAAAGTCCTGACTGACTGACTGACTTATATATCAACGCACAGCCCAAACCACAGGTCCTAGAGACATGAAATTTGGACAGTGTACTCTTTGTGAAGAGTAGGTATGTACTAAGAAAGGGTTTTTCGAAATTCCACCCCTAAGAGGGTGAAATGGGGTGTTGAATTTTCTATGAAACTTTTTATTCTTTGAGTCGATTGACTTGAAAATGTGTCTACATACTCGTATACTTCAGTTAAAATGATGAGATACGTGTATCACAATTTTTCCAAAATCATCCCCCAACTTAAAATTTAATGTCCTGACTGGCTGACTGATAGACCAACGCACAGCCCAAACTTATTATCCCAGAAGTAACTCCACGCGGGCGAAACCGCGGGCATAAGCTAGTGACTTATAAAAGTTAAGTTAGCCCAAATACGTCCATAGAAATTATAACTAATTAGTTTCTACTTCTAATTGAGTCGTGTTAGCCGCACACCCACAACCGTCACATTACTTCACTTTCATTATTAAGCAAAAAGGGAAAAAATATTTTATCCGTCTGGAGACTTGCCAAGTCTTATGTCGTGCCGTTCTTCTTATAGATTACCACGACGGTGGCTGACGAATATTTTCATAAATAATTCGACAGGGCGTTTCTTTGACGTATGTCTTTATTTATTGTTGAATTGAGAACGGGGCTGCCAAATACTCGAAAATTGTTACGCTGTCCTTATAATCCTTAGGGGTGACGTACTTATTTGAAAAGAAATTTGAGCATCGTTTCTTCAGCTTCAGGCACTTTTTGCGTGACATTAAAATGAAACACTGATGTGGGAAATTTCCGCCTATCGCCGCCGTGAGGACACGGCGGTGCTCTGCCCAAGCGGGGCAGTCCTGCACCGTATGCTTCACCGTGTCTTCCGGGCGGTCCTCGCAGTGGTGACACCCAGGCGTTTCCTCCTTCCCCATATGACACAGGTACCTCCCGAAACTTCCGTGTCCGGTGAGGACCTGCGTCACGCGGTAGTTCACGGTTTACAACTAAACTTATACTGTCACTTACGGGATATCAAAAACAAATTAACAATCACGGAAATAACCCGTAAGTGACAGTATAAGTTTATCTCACTTAACAGTATTTCAATAAAAATATCCGACATAAATACCTATGTTAACCATTTTAAAAAAAGACCAGAGAGCCTACCATGACGTCCTAAAGCAGGAGTAAATCCAGTGTGGGAAAGAGACAGAGCTATACAGGTCGTCTAGCGCCATCTCTTTTCCACACTGGAATTGCTCCTGCTTTAAGATGTCATAGTAGTCCACCTTTTGTCAAATAGAATCTTTGCTCAGTATACTATCCATTAGAGATTCTAAAATATTGAATCTGTCGGTTTTGTAAAATTAATGGAGACATCATAAGAGTAAGTTGCTGTAAAATATCGCCACGTTACGTTTTACGAGCACCAATCTTACAATGGTGCTCAATTGAAAGGAGTGAATGGGTCGTTTTATATTCTAAAAGATATTCGTTCACGTTGAGCGATACGTGGTCACTTTAGATTTGAGTGTGGTTTGCTTATCTTTGAAGTGCTCAACCGGAAACTTGGGAGCGATAGATGGACTACCAAGTGGAGTGAGGCTAGGATAGGATGTGTCTGTTGGGTATTCAACCGTAAGGAAAGTTGGAGTCATAATATGTTAAAAGGACAACTACATATTATTCTGTAACTTCGCAAAGCAAATGAAAGCTCAACTTATTTTTTGTTTTACAAAGTTAAGCTATTCCGTTACCGTATTTTTAGCTTATGAAAGATGATATTATATCATTGTACAATTGGGAATGATAAGCTTATCTTATACTGTTCATTATTTTGAGCTCCCGATATTTCGGCGCTGTTGCAAGCGCCATGATCGCGGGTTGACTGGAGAAGATATCCCGTAAGTGACAGTATAAGTTTAGTTGTAAACCGTGAAAGCTTAAAACAGTGTTTGATAAGCTTATTTCAAAATCATTAACAGTACTTATAGTGTTGCTATCCTGTGTATAAAACCGTACATTTAACTACACTATCAAAGTGACCAACTTTGCGGAAGCACTTTCATCGTGTCGCAGTCGGACAGTTGAGACTTAGCGCTCAATTAACACACGCTGGAGGCGCTTCCAACTATATCCTTTAACTGTTCAATGAGTCAGACGTTTTTCACCCTTAAAATATAACCTTAAGGACTACATTTCCATACTTACATTCTGTTTGCGTACAACTCATCAAGCTAATTTTAACTTTCGTATAAATCATGAATATTTCAGGCAGTTTCCAAATAGTTCCTCTATTAATGTTATATAGGTATGCAATTAATTCATGCAAAATCAAAATACTTCCCTTGAGAAATCTGATGTAATAAGATTTTCCATAATTCTTTTTCTATGAGAAGAAAAACTAAATTATTGCCTCGTAAAGTGCTCGTTTTACATTCAGGTTCTCCTAGATGTGGCAATAACGGTCTACATTGACCGTAATAAAATATATTTTCGCATTCACACTTGAGTATTTTGTTCCAAAACCGTTTAGACATAAATTCCGACTGAACAAAATTCGATTTTCGACCTTATGTTGTATAGCTCATTTCATTAGATGTGATTAATTGCTTCTTGTGAGCGTTATGAAATTACTAAAATTTTGAGTGATTATTTATCATTTCTTACGACCTCGATCAAATTATGTTCACATGATGTATTTTTGTTGAAAAAATTGTCTGGTGAAAATGTCTGGGAGCTTGATTAATGCGTTTCATTGTATTCAAACTAACGTGTTTGATGGGCATCCCCCATCAAACACGTTAGTTTTTTAGGGTGAAATTGAAAGATGCTTGCGATCAGAATGATAATTTTTATTTATTAATGATGTATTGGATGACAAACCCAAAATTGGGTAATAGAATAATGATTGGTTCCACACAAAGTTTTTTCGCAATAATGTTTTCTAAGTCAGAAATAATTAAAGTATCCTATAGTTTGCGCTCCAAGCCAAGACTATGCTTCTTATACTCGTGTCTCAGCCTTGGAAAGAGAGAAACAGTGCAGTAGGCGTTAATATTGTAGTTAGGGAGCGTGCCAAGGTTCAGGCAAAAAGTTCAAGTAAGACCTAGATAATGTTTTTAACGTTTGCTCTGTACCGTCTGAGAGAATTTGTAAATGGGTTAAGCACATAAATATCCCGGGTCGACGGCGCGTTGTGTTCCACGCGCGCCTCAAAGAGTGTCAGCATAATGACGGGGCCCCCCTCTAGAGGGCCAAAGCCTGCCGGGGTCGCGGGACTTATAGAATTACCGTGACCCTGGAACATAAAGGGCTATTGAAAGACACCGTGGATTTTAGTCAGTACTAGTCTGACAGTCCCTCCCGCTCTGCCCTGGGTGGGAGGACTCATTTGATGATTTTACCACGATAAAAAAAAAAAAGCACATAAATATGATGCTTTCATGTTCAGTTTTAAAGATTTACTATTTTATTAAATGAAGGCAGAGACGACTTTAGACAATATTAGAACGTATTGAGTAGTATTCGGAAGAGCTTAGCTAGGTACTTGTCACGTCAGTACTGTAAAGTTATTATTTTGTATTTCGGTTCAGTCATTTAGTTACCTTCGACCCATGCCAGCATGGGCTGGTATACACGTTATGATAAACCTGAAGAAGTGACACTAAAGTATCCCATTAGTGTTTAATGAAATTGTTATGTATGTGTGAGGCGCGTGTGAAGTGTGTGCACGTTATAAGCTATGGGTCTCGGGAGGGTAGGTAATAATGTTGGACATTGGTTCACGTGCTTGTCCCCGAGCGTAGACGTGATCGGTTTACATGACGACACTTGCTTTCACGCTGATATATCTACCATAACGAGTGGAGTGTGGTGAGTGGGTATGAGTTGTATTACAGAAGGCTGTAACAATTAGAAAGTTATCTTATTAACTGATACGTTTTTGACTTGCTAGGATTTCATATTGTTATGCCTTGTAGCGCTTTAGATGAGTTGGCTTAGATGTGTGTTTACGAACTACGAACTTGGTCCTAGAGTGGAGTGTTAATCATTACGAGTTATAGTTACAGAAGGCAGTAACAAATGGAAACTGAACGTATCTTGTTAAGCGTTACGTTTTTCAGAGCTCAATTACTATTTTTCTCATAAGTTAGTAGTAGTTGGTATTTTTTTCTGATCTGTAACAAACAACATATTATTCCTGTCCAGTGAAGATAATCTCTTATCGATATCAATCGCTGTCAGTTAACTTACACTAATGTTGTTGTATTGCATTCCGGAACGAAGGCTTCTTGGGGAATTCAATGCAATATGTGTTCATCAAACGACAATGTGTGTGTTTACGTGTTGCGTAGGACTCAAGAGGCCTAACTAACTGGAGGAAATTTACGTTGAATAGACATAATAATAGATTCTAACGCATACCAGTAGACACATTAGGTGGCAAACAATACATTTGGTTACTAATCGCTTTTGTTTGGTACTTTTCAAAACACAACCGTTTAGTCCACTCACGGCCCCTCGACCCCCATAAAATAATGTGTCCACTCGACCCCTAACTATAGTTTATTCTGGACCCCTGGGGGTCAAGAGTGGATTTTATTTTCCAGCCAAGTTTTAGTTTCCTCTCGACCCCCGAAGTACAGTCTTCTACAGAACAGATTGCATTATCATGTAGTGGTGGACAATGGTGTAGTAGTGGTAACAATGAGACATTTATCTACCAGTCTCTAATAGGGATTACTACGCGGTATTACGCGGAATTATTTCGGCTCACCATCGCAGGGATGTGACAAGGAATTAATATTTTCTACTTGTCTTTGCTGTACTGTCCTTTTCCAATTTTTCTGTTTGGCTTTTATAATAAATCATTTTTATTTCGGACAACTAAATAATTCGTTAGTTAGTAACAGATTTGGACTTAAACACTATTGTTAGTAACTTAACTACAGATGAATTAATGAGAGGAGCACCCCAATAATTAGGTTAACGAAACATAAAACAACAGGGTGCTTTTTTTTAAAAAAAAAAAACGGTGCCTCCCACACTAGGAATTTCTCCTGTATCGTGGGTGCGTTTACAAACATTTAAGCTAACATACACAAACAGCCAGACCCGGAACAACTACCATAGTTGCGCAAGTACGCATGGAACAAATATTTGTATGTAGGCCATACAAATATTTGTTCCATGCGGGAATCGAACCCGCGATACGAAGCGTAGCAGTCAATCGCTCAGCCACTGCGCCAACCGTGCCGTCCGCTTTATTATGGTGGAGGAAATATCGCCACCGCCTTCAGGGTGCTTTTATGACTGCCTCTTATTCTGCGCAGGAGCGAGGCCGTTTTCTTGCTGATGATGGCATGAAACCCATCGGTATGGGTTACCGCGAAAATTCCAGAGGCACTACAAAAACGAGGCAATCGCAACAGCATCCTAAAATCCGGTTTATATCGGTTGGACATAATTATGTGACAAAGTATGTCCGTGTGTCGATAGTCTGAAAAGAGTTACTTTTAACACACTCTAAAAAAATTAGAAAAAAAAACATATAAGATACTGGAAAAAACTTTGTAAGCATACGTAAATTATGAAACTTTTTGTTCAGATAAAGAATGAAATCACATACCAAGCGAGAATTTATTAGAGATGAGGTACTTTCAGATATATTTTTATGCGTTGGTTCTTCTAACTTTTGCCATTTGTTTACACTTAGACCGTATAAATACTGCTATATAACAAGTAACCTATATGCTCGGTGATTGCGTAGTTTTATATCTGGTCGCTATACGATAAGGACTCTCAACAAGAAGCGTTTTCCTTCTAGGAGTCGAGTCAAAATCAAAATTAAAATATTTTGTTTCACATAGGCTTAGATGGGCACTTATAAATCGTCGACAAAAAGAAGCACGGTTCGGGATGGTCGTTGCCTATGGAGAAGAACCGGTAAGAAACTCCATGGGTACTCTTTTCAAATCATTTGGTATTACAATATTTTCATGGTTACAGCGAGAGAAAATAAGTTTATGTTTGGAGTTTGTTAGCTTTTCATTTTCGTTAAATAATTTCACAAAGATTGAGGCGATGGTGGGCGGCGATTTTGCCAATACATAATATTAAAAATATTCTATTAGCTCATGTAAATTATTGTAGTTACAAATATACCAATCACTTGCCATCGATTCTAAGGTCATATTTGTCATACCTTACAGCGTGAGCTGGCTTAGATGAGTGTTTACAGAAACTACATACTTGGTCCTACAGTGTTCAGATCTGCTGCTGTAGGGGGTAAAATATAAATGATCATTTTTCCTTATATTGTTAGTGTGAAGAGCGCTTTATGTTAAAAGAACAATGATCGCTTCAAGTGACAGCGCGTTAAGTTGCGAGCGCTAAGTGTCGGTACGCGTAGGAGAGGGAAAACTTACCCTGATTTCCACTTTACAGCATCAAAAGCTCCAGTACCCCGGCGTCTGCCGTAATGAGTACACGCGTGCTCTGTGTCGGTTGTTGTCGCGATCGCCAGTGCGAAAACGATGTGGAGTGTCATGCGTAAATAAAAGTGTAAATAGTGGGTAAAAGTGTGGTGTGGTGAACATACTGGAATGCTCTTTCTTCATCAGGAGTTAACATCACTGGGAATAAAAATGTAAGTAAAACTAACTTACTGATAATAATTATGTAGTTCAAGATCATAATATGGAAACGTCAAGAAGATTCAATATTGGAGAAAAACATTTAAAAAAAAATTGCTGTTTACATGGTGTGTTTTTAAACAAAAGTAACATTTAAAAACAATTCATTTGAAAAACAAGAAAAGATTCATGAAACTTTCAGAACATGACCTTTATGGCGCTTAATTTCCAAAGGTAGATAACTTTTTTTACAAACCGGTTTTCGAAGGATTTCTTCGTTCACGAGCCATCAGAAAAGTATTATTTTAACATCCTGAACGGCGTAGATTTCTCATAATCAGCCGTTTATGGCGGAGAGGTGTAAATTCTCAAAAAACTTTAAAAGTTTGTTTTCTCAAAAACAACCAAATTTGGCCCCAAGTTATCGGCTCAAAATTGATTCAAATTCGGTCTAGTATCACCCATTACAAGAAACGCACCCCATTACCAATAACCCTGTATAGCGAGACAGAATTTACACAAACATCAAATTTTTCGGAAAAGGCATAGTTTGCAGTTTCTAAAATTCTATCAAAGGAAAAGGGAGAGGAGGAGGAGGAGGGGGAGGAGGGGGGAGGGCGGAGAGGGTTCATGGAGTGAACATAATTGTCATATAATTATGTTATGAACATCTGCATGTTACCCATGTATGTAACAAATAAAAGATTTGATTTGATTTGATTTGAAGGGTGATAAATAATAACTTCTATTACCAAGGGCTTTTCTTTGAACTTGACAAAGATCCATGAAAAGATCGTGTCGTTACTTTTAAAAGTTCGTTTTCTCCAAAACAACCAAATTAGGCCCCAAGTTATCGGGTCAAAATTGATTCAAATTAGGTCTAGTATCACCCATTACAAGAAACGCACCCAATTACCAATCACCTTGTATAGCAAGACAGAATTTACACAAACATCAAATTTTTCGGAAAAGGCATAGTTTGCAGTTTCTAGAATTCTATCAAAGGGAAAGGGAGAGGAGGACGAGGGGGAGGAGGGGGGAGGGCGGAGAGGGTTCATGGAGTGAACATAATTGTCATATAATTATGTAATGAACATCTGCATGTTACCCATGTATGTAACAAATAAAAGATTTGATTTGATTTGATTTGAAGGGTGATAAATAATAACTTCTATTACCAAGGGCTTTTCTTTGAACTTGACAAAGATCCATGAAAAGATCGTGTCGTTAGTAACTGGTAAGTAAGTAGACGGGATAAATATATTTTTTCTTTCTTTAAGATTGAGCCTACACGAGCGCAAATCAAACAAGGAGTTAAATTAATTCAAGAGAATCCACAAAGGCGGGCCGCGTGAGAGAGAGGACAGCGTCCTCCCTCCACCCCAGCCGCAGTGGTAGACGCCCACGGCGCCGGACGTCGGCAGACGATCTCCGGCCACCGTAGGCGCGGGCATGCGGGCGGCGAGTAATGGGCGACTCGCTGTCCGACCATGGACCATGCCCGGGTCGACGGCGCGTTGTGTTCCACGCGCGCCTCAAAGAGTGTCAGCATAATGACGGGGCCCCCCTCTAGAGGGCCAAAGCCTGCCGGGGTCGCGGGACTCATAGAATTACCGTGACCCTGGCACATAAAGGGCTACTGAAGGACACCGTGGATTTTAGTCAGTACAAGTCTGACAGTCCCTCCCGCTCTGCCCTGGGTGGGAGGACTCATTTGATGATTTTACCACGTTAAAAAAAAAAAGAAAAAAAAAGAGAATCCACAAAAAGTTCCAAGAATAATAAGAGATGTTATTGTTGAATTATTTCAGTAGCTTTTAACAATTTCATTTGATTTCCATAACACTTCAGGGAAATCTGTAAGAACAACTTAAGTTAAGTAAAGTATACATCGTGATTTATTATTTCGTATTCATAAAACTTTGAAAGTCACAGATGATAGTTAGTTAAGTAGCTTTACTGAACCTTAACCTTTCCAATCATAGTTTGTCGTATAGAGGACATATTAATAATAGGGCAGTCGTAATTATAGCAACACCGTTGAGGTGCAAGGTGATGGATGAGCTGTGTGTATGCCTTGTAATGAGGATGAGAAATTAAAAAATAATGGTAATAATTTCAATGTATATCTTTGATTATTACTAAACTCACGTAGTCCCAGGGCTACGTGAGTTTAGTAATAATCAATCATGCTGCTATAATTAGGATTGATTATTAATATATCCTCTGTACGCCTAACTATTAGTGGAAACGTGGAAACAATATTAAAATTAAAACAATCGCAATTGAGAAAAGTTTCGTTTCTTGCCTCAAGATGCCACTACTCGTCCTTGACGTGCGCAAATAAAGTTGGAATTCACAACACTACATATAGTCTATGGGATATAAGGCTATGAGATCCCCAGTTTGTAAAATCGCTCACATTTGTGCTGAACCCACATTCGTTAACTGGGAACAATCTACAACTTTCACAGCGGAGTTTTTTAGAAGTAATAGGAAACAGTTAACCGATGGGAATATACAACATTCGTTTTAGTATATGCGAAACCTGAAACAGGTGTCTAGTATTTTTGTGAAAAGAATCTATGTACAATATTTCAAAACTGTATCTTGAAACATCACAAAGTTATAAGCTTGTTTTGTTACCTAGTCCGCACAAAAACGTGGTCAACAATCGGCGCGCCCGCGCACGCGCCTCCAGCGTCGTCTTGAGCTCATTGATAATAATAATTTGGCAGTAGGTACCTAAATGATTGGGATAGGTTCTTAGTATCGCTCGGTATCCAACTTGTAGCCTTTTTAAATATTTTTGGAACAAATATAACATATATGGTTTAAAAATTATTGGAACCGATTCAGTTACTTATTCTGAACAAACTATATTCAAGTTTCGCATATACTAAACATAATGTTGTATAGGTACTGGTATTCTCACGCACTTGCAGCTGTCTGAAAGTTGTCGAACTTTTTTCGTAGTAAAAAATAGCAAAACTGCTTTATGGTATTTTGTGAATAAGCTTTTTGTTATAATAATGGTATTTTATTTTAAAACACAATAATTTAGATTTAAATCACTTGACGTATCATTGTAGTTAAATACTATCCAATCCCTTTTTACTTAGTTCCGTTCAATTACGTTCAAGAAATTCGTTGAATTTCACCTCTTCGCTTCACTATTTAATTTAACCTTAGTTCGAAGCGCGAACAGTTCCCACTAGATTACTCAAAGTGTTCAGGGTTTATTTGTGTTGTTCAACTCGACTACAGCATTCAGTTTGGTGCACCTCGAGATAAGTTCAGCTCACCTAGTACAGTTTGTATAGTTGGTGCAATTTATTGTTATAGTTGTACTTTGTACATGTTTACAGTTACATAAACCGTTACAGGATACCAAAACTAGTTTTACAGATATTTTGTAACCTTCCTCAATATGTTAAAAGCAAAGCCATTAAATGGCGACAAAAACCAAGCGAATGTACCTGCAGTGAGATCAATCAGGTCTATTAGGAGCTCTGTCAGATGGAGTAACTAGATTTAGACGGACAAATCCAACCGCCTTTGATGTCTCCGTTTGGAACTAACTCTCATCTGAGTTTCGCTCGATTAGTTAGAGACTATTCAGCTTTCTAGTCGATGTTTTATAGGATTAAATAAAAGCAGCTTAACAAACTAGGAGTTTGTACGAAAATACCAAATATCTATTCAAATATTAAAACGTGAACTCTAATTCAAACCACGAACCGGAAGCCGTTGCGTTGCAAGGCCTCCCACTAGGTGCACCGATGACCTGGTGAAGGTTGCAGGGATCCGCTGGATGCGAGTCGCACGGGACCGGTCAATGTGGCGACACTTGGGGGAGGCCTATGTCCAGCAGTGGACGTCTTTCGGCTAAAATGATGATGATGATGATGAACCAATTATCTTTAATTATTTTATTTTATACCAAGACCTAAAACATCTATACTCAAGACCTTGCGCGGTCTTTACTCCGAGATATCTAATTTTGGTTGTAATACAAATACACGCCACGGAGCGACGCGCGACGTCGGCGTCGTCAAGCCACGCCGTTCGGGAGAAGCGTCTCCTACTAATGAGTAGGTAAATGAAATTAACCTTGTCGTGTTGATCTCGTACTATTTAACGTGGATTTAGGAATGAATGGATTTTCATGACAAATTGTTTGAGTAATTGCGTTGGTATTTTAGCGGCGGAACTGAATTTGTATCGTGGGAATTTCTGTTAGATCATGCTGCTTTTATGATTCGTCATTCGTATCTGTGACTATCGTATTAGTGCAGGGAAGTGGGCAAGTAATTTTCTTACAAAACAAAGAGTTTTAGTCGACGGGTAACGGTTCGGTTACAACACTAAATTAAGCTGACGAGGATCAGGTCAGGGTGACCGTGGAGAACAACAAGTTCAGAGTGTGTGTGTGTTCAGTTCAGTTCAGTTCTTCAAGTTTCTTGTGAACTTTTTTAAACCTGCATAGAATTGATTCAACTTACAATTCTGTCTCTCAAACTAGACGATATTGTACCCCGAGGCAGATGAACGGTCAATTAAATTGTAAAGTTTAATCCACTGCGTCCTCTTGTTCATTTAAATTGAAACTTGAGAACTTGAACAAAAGCTTGCAACTGTGCGTTTGTTTAGCAAAGTGAAATTGCCCAAAAACGAAACTTGGCACCTTCACCGATTGTATAAAATAGAATGAACAAGTAAAAATATCATATTTTAACGAAAAATTAAGCCTTCTCGCGAAGGTATAATTTTTTTATATTTTTCCTCGTAATAATTTTCAATAGAAGAATTATGAGTTTTCCGAGTTAAATTTCAGAGTGGGAAATGGATCGCACTGGGCACGGGTTAAAGCCAAAGTTTAAAGGGCATTGTTCGATTTTGGCTTAACGTGCACAAGTTGTTGCGAAAAAAGTATTTTTACAAAAAAATATGGGTAATTAAGTAAATGCAAAACCAAGTCCTTCATTAAGTATTTAAACCAATTGAATCCAATATCTTCTACTAGTACCTTCCTCGTCTCATTTAGCACATTAGTCTCACATGATATTCTTACATTTTAACCACGGGAGTGGTCGCAGTGAAGAAAACCTTCACTAATTAAAAATACTAGGAGTAAGAATGTGGAGTTAGACGAATGAGCGTGTAGTAACGAATTGTGTAGCTTAAAACAATGCTGTTGTAGTTGCTTAGTTGTTTCATATGTTTTAACTGGACGGCTCGGTTGGCACAGTTACTGAACGAATGACTGCTGAGCTGTGTGTCACGGGATCGATCCCCGCACGGAAAAAATATTTGTATGCCTAGCGGTAGTTGTTCCGGGTCTGGCTGTTTGTGTATGTGAGTTTAAATGTTTGTCAACGCACCCACGATACTGGAGAAATTCTTAGAGAAGGGCAACGTTTTTTTTTAAAAAAAAGAACTAGTTTTGTTTCAGAGAACGCAATTCAATTTAAAGTTTTTTTTTTTGACGGACGCTGTCCGTAGGGACTGGTCATCTCTTAGCTGACATGGTTTATTTTATTTTGAACTGTTGATTATATCTTTTTAATCTAGACGCTCTTAACTTGCACGTCTTTCTCCATCGTTCTCACATCGTATGTATAATCTCAACATGAATGATGTATCTAACCAAGATTTTTTAACAAAATTTTGATTGAAAAGACTGTCCATGGAGTTTCCCCCATTTCCAATCTTCTCCATAGAGATCTACGCTTTGGAATGGGCAACTACAGTACTTTCACAAGTTATTATGCCTTGTATTGTGACTGTAGCTTCGAAATCTTTGTTTTTCTGACATTCAAAAGTGTCTGTAATGGTCTAATTGAAATAAATGCTTTGAGTTTGCGTTGAGTTTTTAAGGGCGCTCTTCTTCTTCTTCGTATCGCTGGCACGACAAATTTTATATTTTGCCACCCCAAAACTTCGCCACTTCCACTGCGTCGTCGGTGGCAGCGCTTAGGTCACTTCGGCTGCATGTTTTTGTGCTAAGAGGGCGTTATAAATATGATAATTAAAAATATTCCCTATCTACCGGAAAATCAAATAAAAGTAAACCGTTTGCAAAAGGAGTACTCGGAAAACGTCCACATTGTATGTAGTACAGCGGACATTAGCTTGAGGTCACCGCAGGTTTCCAATTTCCATCCATTTCCCTCAACATCGGCGCCGGAGTACTCTGTGCCGGATGTTCGAACTCAACTAACCGCTTTCATTTGCAGTCTCTCTACTTATGGTTACAGTTGACGATCCACTTCATTCTTCGACTTTTGCATCAATTTAATGCCACGATTCTGATTCTGATAAAAATGCTTGTATCAGTGAATTTGTTTTCTGGGACAGTTTTAATGTCCTTTTTTATTCTTTTTTTATAAAAAACGTTGCCCCACACTAGGAATTTATCCTGTATCGTGGGTGCGTTTACAAACATTTAAATTCACATACACAAACAGCCAGACCCGGAACAACTACCTGTAGGCCATACAAATATTTGTTCCGTGCGGGAATCGAACCCGCGACACAAAGCGCAGCAGTCAATCGCTTAGCCACTGTGCTAACCATGCCGTCAAATTGGGATTAGGTTATCGTGGAATCGTGGTTAAAGCGTTTATGCCCATTTTTATTTTCCCAGGTCTTATCTAAGCCAACTTTTTATCACAAATCATTAACCCTACTACTTACCTACGCATCCGTTAGCCACTCGCCTGACTGAAGAGGCTTTAGTAGGTAATTTATTGGTTCAAGAAATTCTAACTCAAAATAATTAAAGCAATATTTCTCCAACATCTGTTTTCAGGCAACCCAAAGGAATATTGTAGAGCCCGTAAAACACCAGAGCAAAAAAGAATGGCTGGTAACCCTTTCATCCATCACTGGGACTTTGAAAAAGGACCCTTTTAACATCGGATAGTGTAGCTACTGCAATACTATGAACAACTCCGTGTGAAATCCGAATCGATGGTCACCCCGTATGAGAATATTGGCTGTTTCCCCGAACCAAAAAACTCCCCTTTATTTTTACCCTTTGAGTTCCCAGCAAAAAACCTATTTCAGGAGGCATGTTAGTGTTTGGTTATCATTTAAAAGATTTTCATATTTCTGGACCTGACATATATATCGTATATCGAAATAGCCCCATTCTTTTTACTGCAACTGTATATTTATGTTTTTTGGCGAAACCAAAATTGAGTAACATTGGTTTAATTTCCTTGTACCACATAATTTCTTCGAAACTGACTTTTTATCAGCTAACTAATCAGTAAAACTAAAAACTATTATTGTTTATATCATCTATCCAGGCATTGAGATAGAGCAAAACACAGTTTCTAAATTAGAAACTGCATTACAATATTGCGTATTACAGCTTGTCCTTCTCATCCAGTCTGTGGCTTCAGGTGAGAATGTCAAACAAATAAATAAAATAAATTATTATTCCTTCGAAAAGAGCTTTATAACAAGAAATGTGTTGTTGATGAAACTACGGAAGCCCAATTAGTACAACCATATCGTCGCGTTTGTGTTGTTATGTGACTGAACACAGATGTGGAGTGTTAATTGTGTACTCATATCAATATGTTACTCTGCCTCGTAGTTAAAAATAATTGGCATTTTCTTGTGTGGCACCTAATTAATTCAATCAATGTATGAAAAGCTTTTTACAATGTTGCATTAAAATGTTTCAGTAATTATTTTGGTACCTGCTGGTATTGATTTACTTTGTTAAGAAAGTAATAGCAATTTTTAATTATGACTATGTAGTTGTAGAAAAAGCCGACATGGTTGTGCACAACTAAATTACGTCACTTTTTTGGAATGGCAGTCAGGGCAACACGCTGCAACGGGCGAAATGCCGACTTGTGCCAATGACGGGTACAAATCATGCTCAGTTTAAAGCGAGGCAATCCTAAAAGAAGGCATTTGTTATTTTTATCATCCAAAATAATTTATGACGTCTCAGTTCCATTAATAACAGACAAGAGAAAGGCTGCTCGACGGACGACAGTGAACACTTCATTATTTTCAATGAAGACGCCGTTTTATTTCTTTTAAAAATTTGGACATTCTGAGTGAGTTTTCTCTGTTTTATTTTAATCTGTGTGGTAACATTATTCTCATTTATTTTACTACCTATCAGTAAACATCTAATCGTGTAACTATTTTATGTGTCCCTGCTCTTCTGTCAATTTGACAGATATCTTTTACGAGCACCTATTTTTTTATAGCATCGTATAATTAGTTATATCACGATCCAGATATCTAGTTAGAGCGGAAATTCTGATTATTTAACGCAATTTCGTCATCTAGTTCATTTCGAAAAGCTTGTTTGGTTTTACTAAAAGTCGGAGTCGGATTTTGCGGATTTTCGGAGTGGTGCAATGAGGTTGATGTAAACAATATGCCAATTTTAATACTCAATACTCAATTTTTTATTGCATTCCATATGTATTACAAGATGGTGTACAAAGGTAAAGATCATTATGGACCCTGTCGGGCACAGCAACATTAGGAGAGAGGAAGAGGGCTAAGCAACAATTCAATAATATTATTAGAAATTATTAGAAATTATAAATTTAATTGGGTGTATAATTTTGAATATTTAAATAATGGATTATTAGGTTTGTTTAATATTGTGCTCTGATTTTTTGGATGTTGTACTTGCTTCGGTGAAGGAAAACATCGCGAGGGAACCAGCATGCCTGAGAGATATTTATCCATGGAAAGTAAAGCCAAGTCCCATGGGCGGCATAAAAACTCTGACACCAGGAGGCACTCACCACACGATAAAGAAAGAATATTGTGCTTCCCGGTTTTGAGGGAAGAAAAAAAATAATTTTACCAAACCAGAAGTAATAATGATAATATAGGGATTCGTCATCAAGTTTGCTACGACGTAGCTGACGTAATGACGTCCGCTACGCTGTTAAATATTCGGCGTAAAAGTTTAATGTGTTTAAAATTATTTTACCGTATTTTACCTTTCTGCAAAATATTATTTATTTACCCGTATGAGTGTAACTTTTGTTTATTTATTTGATATTTTCTATTCTTTTTACGTTTTCATAAGCTTCGTTGGAAGGTATCAAATACGAAATACAATTTAATATGACTTGGGAAATGCTTGGCACAGAATGATTAGATCAAAGCGAGTAAGAAGACTACAAAATCAATACGAAAATACTCGTTACTCTGTTGAAATGTTATTATTACTTTTGGTTTTCTTACAATAAAATTGAAGTGGTCTTTAAGCTTATCTTTGGTCCTGAAAATTGCTTTTACCGCGTGTTTTTCTCTGAAAGTGGGTCTAACAGGACCTCCCACTTACATAACACAGGTATAACTTATTTATTGATGCTCAATAACGTTTACTTTCAGGAGTAATAACAAATAATCAAGTTATATTTTTCTTGTACGGCAAAATAAATAAATTGATAACTATAATGTCCGATTGTAACTATATAAAGCTAAGCGAAGCGTAATATTTATGTATTGTGTGCTAATTAAACAAACTTCTTTTTAATGGCATTATTCGCCTCCAAAAAATTAGGTTGACTTCTAAATTACTAAGTCAGCCACAATTAACGAGCATCTAAATAATACTATCCTAGCCACAAGTTATCATCTATGTAAACCACCTTAAATACAACTTAGCATGATGGTTATTTTTTAACATCTAAATTTTTAACATGCATTCTAACAGTAAACTTCTAAAATACTATTAAATGACATCAAAAAATATATTTATTTAGCTTCTAATTTTTTAACTCAGTACGTTTAAAATGTAACTCATCCCATATTAATTGATCATCAAAATTTTGCTAAAAATGTCATGAAATAAATTAAATGACATCAAACAATATATTTATTTAGCTTCTAATTTTTTAACTCAGTACGTTTAAAATGTAACTCATCCCATATTAATTGATCGTCAAAATTTTGCTTTACACGCATTCCTTTGGCAAACGCTTCGCTTTACAAATGTTGATATTTAATCATTTATACATTTTTCATTTAATACATATTTTGTTTCTTTTCGGCAAAATCACGTTTCATCTAAATATCACTTTATAGTAAATATTCTTAACCAGTCACAAAATTTTAAGCTGTTTTTTTGGGTAGTCTCGTAAGTTTTTAGTGCAGAAATTCACCTAAAGTCCAAGGTAAATAATATCAATATTTTGTAATAGGCATAGTCGACGTAGCCCCGCTGTGCGGGGCTCCTATTTCTGTTTGCAGGGTTTAAAGTAACCTAACCTAACCTAAACTCGGGGTGCCCCAAGTCCCGAACTCGCTTCACTCGCTCTTGATTCCTAAGTATTTGTTGTTCCGTTAATTAAAATTACCGTTGTGCCTATTTAATGAGTTGAATTTTTATGAGTTCTGTCGTTTCGCGTACTCGCGCCAAATCATGCAGTGGCTATTTTCACGATAAAAGAATCATCATTCATCATCATCATTTCAGCCGAAAGACGTCCACTGCTGGACATAGGCCTCCCCCAAGTGTCGCCACATTGACCGGTCCCGTGCGTCTCGCATCCAGCGGATCCCTGCAACCTTTACAAGGTCATCGGTCCACCTAGTGGGAGGCCTTCCAACGCAGCGTCTTCCGGTTCGCGGTCGCCACTCCAGAACTTTTCGGCCCCATCGGCCATCCGTTCTGCGAGCAATGTGCCCTGCCCACTGCCACTTAAGTTTGGCTATTCTTCGGGCTACGTCGGTAACCTTGGTTCTCTTGCGGATCTCCTCATTTCTGATTTGATCACGCAAGGAAACACCGAGCATAGCCCTCTCCATTGCCCTTTGGGTGACTTTAAGCCTTCTGATGAGGCCCATTGTGAGCGACCACGTTTCGGTCCCGTATGTAATCACTGGCAACACACACTGGTCATAGACTTTCGTCTTGAGACACTGCGGTAAGTTGGACGAGAAGATACCACGCAACTTCCCGAACGCTGCCCAGCCGAGTCGGATTCGATTGACCTCTTTCTCGAAGTTGGACCTACCTAACTGGACCGTTTGTCCCAGGTAGATATAATCGTCTACAACTTCGAGTGTAGAGTCTCCGATCTTGATAGGAGTGGGTGTTACATGGGCATTCAACATGACTTTGGTTTTATCCATGTTCATTTTAAGACCTACTCTTTCGGAAGCTCTACTGAGGTCATCGAGCATTGTACTGAGGTCCTCCATGGTCTCAGCCATGACCACTATATCGTCGGCAAACCGAAGGTGAGAGATGTACTCGCCATTGACGTTGATGCCTAGCCCTCTCCAGTCCAGAACCTTGAAGACATCCTCCAGTGCAGCGGTGAACAGTTTCGGAGAAGAAAAGAATATGATGTATTATTTTACATGCTAACTTATAATAAATGATGCTTTCTGTGGAAGCTTGAATTATATTTTTTGAGGACATTGTTTTGAAGCTGTAAAACGTAAAATGGTGGCGAGTTATAAAATCCGTGGCCGAGTTAGTAAATTAGGTGGCAATGTATAAATAAGAAGGACAGTCACAATAATTGATGATCTTTACTTGACGCTTTCTATAGAATATTTAGATGGCGTTGTAAAAAAGACGAATTAGTTTATTAGAGGCTATGTTATTTTCCCGTTGCTTAGTTATAAAATTAGAAGTTTAATCACATGGCCCATAAATAATTTTGTGGCGAGACTTATAATTTCCCTTATGTATTTACCTATTGTATTTTGACATTATGTTTTTTTATTGTTTCAGGTAAGAGACAACCCACGTTACCCACAACATACATCTTTTACACTTAAATCAGAAAATTAAATGATTTCTAGGAAAATAATCGCCATTCACTTGCTAATTCTTCTTCTTTTAATCCATTGTTACTAATTTAACATTACTTGTCGATGAACACAAAAAAACTCAATTTAGGTGGCTGTTACTCTACTCACTCCGTGCGAGATGCAGCATACTGTACACATAACAATAACGCTGTACTGTAAATTCCTCTCACACTCAAATAGTGTTTACATCGCTCCGACAGTTTTATGAAGAGCAAAAAACAGAGAAAGAAGAGCGGAACTTGTAGGCTTTGGCAACGGACGGGAGTCTCCTGGACCCACTCCAACAATCGTAAACTCCATAAATGTTCTGTTAGGGTCCATCTGACCCACATCAACCGCAATTGGTCGATAGAGATTTGATTTTTCTGATTATTGTGAAGTTCAGGCGAAAATATTGGTGTAGTTTAATGAGCCTTCTGATATTTTAGTGATTCGGTGCAGAGGTTTTTTAATTACGAAGTTGTTTTCTTTTTAATGTATTTGATAAGATTCATGATCGCTGTCTGTTGTAAACAAACTCCACCGCGCTCAAGTGTCGTTTCTTTTCAACAATCTTTTATTTTAATTAGCTCGATCACTTTTAACAATGTGCTATCAATCTTTTTAAGATGCTTAAAATTATTCTGCCTCTCTGAAAACATTTCAGACGATTAGTTTTATAGATGCCGCAGTAAAAATTGTAACAGCACTCTAAGAGACCGGTTTCCGACTTTGGCAAGTCTCCAAAGTCCATAATACGGTCAAAAACAGGGGGATGTAGATGCCGATGTCAGAAGCAATTGTCTTGAGTAGCTTTCTTAGCAGAATAATTGATTTAAAATGAAATGAGCATGTTTTTTTGAGAGCAGCGGTGGCCCAATGGTGGCGGCCCCGACTTACAAACAGTAAGTCGTGGGTTCGAACCCAGGCAGGCGCATTACTTTGTGTAATTTATTTCATCACCACTGTTCTCAAAAACGGTGAAGGAAAACATCGTGAGGAAACCGGCATGTCCTAGAACCAAAAATTCGAAGACATGTGCCATCTACCAACCCGCACTGGGCCCGCGTGGTGGATTATAGCCCATTCCCTCTCATAGAGAGGAGGCCGTGTGTCCCAGCAGTGGGAACATTATAGGCTGATTATGATGAGCGTGTTTTAAAGAGTATTTACATTTAATATGAGATGACGGAACATGTTAATGTGTCCTATGTAAAAGACTAGCTTAACTCCAGTGTACGTGTTGTCACTAGTAATATGCTTAAATATCAATCTATTGTAAACTAGACACCAGCAAAACACTGCTATCTGCAATGTTATACCCAAAGGAAACATTTTATGTTTTCCAATAATGACAGCATACTAAGTGCACAGCATACAGGCTACAGCACACTAAAAACAAATCGTAGAGTTTTCAGTATGTTTTACTGTTAATTCATGGTATACGATAACTACACATGTGATACACGATAGCATATAAAACTCCCATCCGCAAGCTTGTGCTACATAAAGTAATATCTGCTTACCCATATAAACGAGGTAGCTCTCACCGAGGCGCTGTACAGGAAGCGAGCCACATCTGCATAGATATTCTCTATTTACAGCCTTCCGTCGATTTGTGAGAAATACGTGCAATATCTGCTAAGCGCGTGATAAATTGAACGTGCAAAAACTGCGCATGTGCTGCCATCTGTCACAGTAATGTGGTGTTTTATGGTTGTAAAGACATTACGTGGGGAATTATTCCGGATACATAACACGACTGGAGTGAGTAGGCGGCGTCGTTTATGTGTAGATTGATTTAAGTCGTCAGATATACTTCTGTATCTGAGTTAGATATAAAAATAACACCTTACTATAAAAGACTTAACGAAGCCGAAAGGCACTTGTTCTCCCCGTCATTGCGATCATTTTTTTTTGTTCTAGACCATACCTGGGAACCTTCTAGTTACGGAGATATAGGGGATCAAAAATCTAACTTTTTCACAAGTTTTTTTTTAATACTTTTTTTAATGTAAAATTTTTACATAAACCACCTCCACGACCCCCTTACTATTCAATGCAACCATCAGCACAATGTTTTCAGTGCGTTACATTGAGTCCTACCGTAAAATGTGATTTTTCGCCCCAAAAAAAACATCGTTTCCCAGCAATAATTTTCGCGTAAAGTTACTTAGTTTGATGTACTTAATGAATGGTTGACAGCTTCGTGGAGGGTCCATTTACACCCTGTATTATTGCAACTAAAACATTCTCGTAAGGATGAATAGGTAGAACGTGAAGAGGTAGACCCAAATTATTATGATAATTTAAGACAATGATAACTGTTTCAACAACTACAGTAGTAGACCAGGTATGTTTGGTGAACTGTACAAACCATTCATGTGAAAAAATTAGAAAAAAAAGAAATAGTTTACCCTGGCTGATTTACGAGTCACAATAAATCCGAGCCTCTGTTAGTACCTTCCAGATCACGTTCAGCTCAACACAAAAAACAGGAGACTCGTAAATAATGAACCGGAACAAGTGTAACAGAGATCGTGATATATCTATGAGAGCTTGTGTTGGTAGGACGTAGTTCATACACAGCAATCAATCGGGAGAAACAAACCTATTTGTTTGATGAAAAACATTATAAAGCAATCATGGTATGGGATTATATACATCTTCATGGTTATCTTAAAACTAGCAATTCGCCCGCAACTTACTCCGCAAAAGTTGTGATAACTCGGCTAATATGCATTATATAAATATAATGTATAGCCTATAGCACCCAAGAATAATGTAGCTTTCTGCCAGTAAAAGAATTTTCAGAATTGCATCATGAGTTCCGGAGATTAACCCCTACAAACAAACTTACAAACAAATATCTCTTATCCTCTTTATAATATTGGTGATAAAGGCGAACGCTTTATTGGCTTTTCTTACATAGGAAAGTGAATACCTTCTACTAACATTTCCTGTTATCTTCGCTCTTCATTTGTGTAAATATTTCTCCAACAAGGTTTTCATTTCAGCAAAGCCGTAAAAGCTTCGTTATCTTCCAACTCTTTAAGGATTTCAATGACTATCATTTTCCACCAAATTGTGGCTTTTTTTACCTTAATAATCTCTTGATTTTGTTTACCAACAGCTAACGAGACCTCACTAATGGGAGGGCGCTCGCAATGCTCGTAAATAACTGAATAACACTTTTAGTTGGAAATTTCTGAATACTTTGGGACTTGAGGACAACCCTGCGGCCTGTACGAGTTGTTGTGTCTGTTTTCAGTATAAGGGTCAGTTAGGAATTTGCTTTATGGTAGTAACCCACCAGTCGAACCTTTGACAAATTATAAATTCTTCGATTTCGTGCGTTAAGCAATGGGCTAAAAACAGTGAATAGAAAACACATAAACAGAAACAGTGAAACAGAGAGAGTGAGTGAGTGAGTGTGTTGAAACAGTGTTTTCAATAGGCTAAAGACGCTAATCTGTGCACAATTATCTTGGCTCGTTTTCCTTAATTGATTTCCGTGAGAAAGGTCTGTTCACAATATTTGATGTTGATAATACTTTTAAACGAGCTCTTTTACAAAGCTTCAGAGAAGATCTCATATACAATCAAACTAAAATAGTTTTGTATTATCTCTGGGTTAAAATCGGGCCTTTGGTCATGTTTAGAGTAGGAAATTATCAGATATCGTATCTATTACGAAGAATACAGCGGTAGGAATAGTTTGACCTGTTAAACATCCGTTATATTATTTTAAAAAATAGCAGTATAGAACCTGTGTCAATAAATAGCTGATGGCATCAATACAAACAAGTATTGAGACGAGATCATGCGGCATTGTTTACTGTAAAACTATTTAAGTCCCGCATGTAGTGCAGTCCAAATATTTACAGTCGTTTAAAAGTTAACGGTGAATTTTTAATTAATTTTATAGGTTAGTATCCTAAACAAACCACAATTTGGGTTACAACAGTACCCTTGGTTAGTTAATGGATAAACTTCCATCTGGTATGAGCAACTTTAAAGCAGAATTGTTTGAAAATCATTAGTTTGCTACGAATTTTACATGGACAAACATTTTACTACCACAAGGAGCTTTGAGTAACTTCGTGATACACAAAACCGAACCCGTATGTCCGAAACAGACAAACACAAGCCAAACATTCTTATCACGTAACTTTATGTTACGAGTTACAAATGTATTCCTAACTGTAACATCGATTGCTTACAGCGCGTCTCCTAGATAACACGCCACTGATCAGTAGCGCTGATATCAAATGGTACTCATGAACACAATGTGAGGGAACGGTTTCAAACATGGCGGCGTATTTGTGTTTCGTACACGATTTGAATTTCGATGACTTGCTTTGTCAATATAGTAAGAGCCGAACTGTTAAATATTGCTCAATCAATAGGTGGTGCCTATGTTAAACTAAGTGAAACATTTCAATCATATTCATAATGTAGATTTATTGGAATGAATGCTACAAAAATGAGAGAAATTCTAAAGAATTTAAAGTTTCGCTGTGAACAGTCTTCTTTTTTTAAATTTATTCTCATTATTTTCCTGTATATATTTCTACACAAATTTTATACATTTATAAACATTCCTTTAAAAAAACAATATAAAAACATTTAAAAATATACATATTAATTATTACCATTTATTACTAAGACTACGATTTTTATTCAACCAGCCCTATTTTGTGTGAGCGGTATTTTTTTTTTAAGTCCGCCTCTGTAAATAAATAATATGTTATAATAGCCTCGTTTCTATGACATGCGTAAGCTTTTGGACGTTTTCAGTATTTTACTGCGTTTCTGCTAGACTGGTTATAAAAGCACATTTATTTGTAGGTGATCCTTTCGTAATGTCTACTGGTGTGTGGTTCAGAATGTACGGTTGAGCAATAATGGGGTACTTTATTCTGTAATGGCTTCATTATTTTATTATATTTGTGTGTTGCCTTACTAAAGCGAGAAGAGTGCTTAAGGGTCGGGATAGTAGTATATCAAAACATTTATAATTCTGTGTAGGTATTCCATACCAACCAAGAATAAGTGTGTAGGTAATTCCATACCAACATTATCCCGTCGATGAGGTTACAGCACATTGAATTCTTTCTCGTTAGCGCATCACGCTCGCGTGTGACGTCATCATCGAAAGCTGCCATAATTTCCTACCTTAATGCTACCTTCTGACATATGGTGCACGCAAAATACGCGCTTTGACGTGGAGTTGCGGACACCAGCCCGTTATACAATGGTACACAGACTTGGTCTTTGACTAACGTCCAGAAGTCCAAACTCAAGGTTTGCCAACGAGCGATGGAGCGCAGCATACTGAATGTTAATATAATTGACCGGATAAGGAACACCACACTGCGCTCCAGAACGCAAATTGCCGACGTAGCTTATAAAGCTGCCAGGCTAAAATGGGACCGGGCAGGCCATGTCTGCACAGCTGTGGGCCCGAATATCGCAAGACTGGAGCCCTGAAACAGCTAGACGGGGTCGCGGTAGACCAAAGAGAAGATGGCGGGACTTCTTGGATGGCTTCCTCGCGAATTGGCAAGGAGAAGCACACCATCGTGAGAAGTGGAAGGAATGGGGGAGGCCTTTGCTCAGGAGTGGGACAATACGGGCTAATAAAAAAAAATAAAATGCTACCTTCAATAGTCTATATACTTCCTTATACATATAACAATACAGGAATCCATTTTATCTTAGCATTACATCGTATATTGCTAACTCAATATTAACATCACGATTTTCGATTACCTCTTCAAACCCATCAATTAATTTAACAATACGTAACACACTGTGTGAGCTGATAATACAATTTACCTTACAATATGCGAGAGAATGTGATTTGAGACGTCATAATTCGATATACTGAATTGCTGTATCTGGTGCAACACACAATATTAGGCGGAGTTGATTTAAGTTAAACTGGTGCAGCAGTTTGCATATAGTATACGAGATCGTCAGATTACTTAAGCCCTATTCTTGTATTGAAAACTACAACTTTTATTTTCGTAGTGATGTCGCTACGATGTAGCTCGCACTGAGCTACGGCGTAGCTCACACGCTACGCACAACGCTACGATTTGGCATTCTAGAATGAAACTAAACCACATCTGTCCTAAATGATTTTAACCAGGCGAGGGATACGGTAGGCCGAAGCCTTTTTCAATTTACAAAACGAATACAGAACTAACCGATATGCCTTTTTTTTTTATCGTGGTAAAATCATCAAATGAGTCCTCCCACCCACCCAGGGCAGAGTGGGAGGGACTGTCAGACTTGTACTGACTAAAATCTACGGTGTCCTTCAATAGCCCTTTATATTCCAGGGTCACGGTAGTTCTATAAGTCCCGCTGTTCTCTCCCTAACGCGGCCCGGCTCCTCCTTCGCGAGCATGACTGCTTCGCAGAAGGAGGCGACCGCTTCCCACTCCGTCTCGCCCCGCAGCATGGCCTCAACCAATGCCGGGCGCGAGAGGTCTCCGCCTATCGCCGCCGTGAGGACACGGCGGTAACCGATATGCCTTACATAATTATGAAATTGTAATTCCGTACCAAATACAATCCAATTACCAAGATCTGATTAAATTCAATGAATCGAGAACTCTAAAACATAAAAGCGTAGTAATAGCAGGACGTAGGTACCGATTGTACCTTAATTGCGAACTTGGTGGAAAGTTTAAGGTGTAGTCTCGTGGGGAACTGTTGATCAATAAATTACTCAAGTTTAGCCCAAGTTTTGAACTTAGACCACGGTCTTTTACACCATGTATGTATTACACAACTTATTAAGGTTTACATAAAAATAGCCACAATATAACCGGAATGACTTAAACATCGAATATAACACCTATGGATATTGAGCGAACAACTGCGAATGATAACACATCAATATACAGGGTGTAAACAGACCTTTCACATAGCTGTCAACCAAGCATTCTGTACATCAAACTAAGTAACTTTATGCAAAAATTATTGCTGAGAAACGATTTTTTTTTTTTTGGGGTGAAAAATCACGTTTTACGGTAGGACTCGATGGAACGCACTCAAAACATTGAGCTGATAGATGGATTGAATAGTACGGGCGTCGTGGAGGTGTGTAAAGTAAAAATCTTACATTAAAAACATGTATTTAAAAAAAATCTTGTGAAAAAGTTGGCACTTTGACCCCCAATATCTCCGTAACTAGAAGGTTCCCAGGTAGTGTCTAGAACAAAAAAATGATCGCAAAGACGGGGAGAACAAGTGCCTTTCGGCTATGTTAAGGGTCTATTTACACCCTTTGTGTATCGTGTCACATGACTCCATCTCCTATAACTACATTCCTATGACCGACATCGACGTAGATGTGGAACATTTACTCTGTTATTGGAACTTCGACAATAGTCGCACCGCACTGTGTTTGAATGTGGAGTTCGATAAGGCGAATAGCGTCGGGTGTTGTTTGATGATTCCATTGAAATGGCATATTATGCGTATAGCAACTGTTGAGCATTACAACAACCGCATATTGAGGAAATTCAATAATCTGTCTTTCATTTATTTATTTTACACGATTATTATCCACTCAAACTAATGTCACAGTTTTCTATTCAGAAGTGTGTAGTGCAATTTTGACCCATCTATCCGCATTTGGTTTACGAGTATATAGAAAGTACAGGCCTCTTTGCCCTTAAAAAATGCAGTGAGACAAAACAAAAAATGATTCATTATTTTTTCTCTCTCTTGACTAATTTCGCTCTCTCCAATCTAAATTATAATAATTTTTTACCATAATACGGGAACGCTTGTATTGACTAGAAGCTCTTACTTTTATAAAACGGGAACTTTTATGGTCTCATAATTAATTAATTAGTCATAATAATTGTTCAAAACCAGGGCTAGCTATAAGAGATCAATAATAAACATTAAAATATGAAAAGAATCGGTATATAAAGTAGTAATGTTGCTATTAACTCAATGCTTCATTTGTCGCTTATCAATTGTTACACACACGTTTTTGCCCTACAATTTGTTACACACAGCGAAATTATTTTATATGCTACAGTAGCAAACGCACATTTTGAATATTCAATACGATCAGAGTACACAGTAAATGGTAACTATTGTTATCATTTTCTATTGTTATTATCCAGTAATCCGGTCTAAAAATAGGTCAGCTACTTATTAAAACAAAGCCGCGATAAAACTGAAACTAAGCATTAATAAAGGGATATCATCGTCGAGCAAGATTAGCATATCAAAAGCCGCATTACCCGGTCCCGGACAAAGCGAAAGCGTGCGGGAAACGGTGACGCAAAACTGTGACGTCATGGACTGTGGCTCAAGTACTGCTTTGAAGAAAGAGAAGTCGCCTACTACGACTACCTACATAACAGCATTTTAAATGCTCGCCGAGATTTAAATCTCTTAACACAATAATGTTCACGAGATTTACCGTTTTACCGAGATCTTTGGTTTATACCATTGTGAGTTGGTTGATAGATACTTTTTTCACCGGATATTTTTAGTTTTTCTTCTCTTAACTGACGTAATGTTTGCTTGTATTCAGATGTGTATTCAAATTGAAGTAAGAAAGGTTATCCCGATGGAGTTAATTCAACAATGCTTATAAATGGCATTTAATTTTTCGGAACTAATTACACTAATTAAAAAGCAATTAAATATTGGTGGTAAGTATTGTTCCTTGCCATTTTAGCAATGAAAACTTAATTAACTGTGACCCGGAGCCGCTTCTGTTAAATTGACTTTGTGTTTGAGTTTGTACTGAGAGTGACTAGAGACTGACGAGTAACTGACGGAGCATAACAATACACAGAATCTACATCTTAGACATTCACTGTGAAATTATTTTGATAGGAAGTTTTAGATTGCTGCTGGAAACAAGTAGGTACTCACTCTGTTGTTCTTTATTCTTCTTCTTTATTCTTTATTGCACACAAAAAAACAATATACATACAAATTGCAACAATTATAGCTTATGTACAATGGCGAGCTTAACCCAGAATTGGGTTTTCTTCTGTTGTTCACTTTGTGTTCATACCTAAGTGGTATTCTCTCTTTACACTTGTAAACTTTCCTATTAGAAAATTTCCTGGCCGTAGGAAAAGAAAACCATATGGAAAAGGATTCCTGAGCCAGTGTTAATTAAAATCTCTTATTGTAATTAATTCATCCGTCGCAGCATTCCATGGATTAATGAGGTACTCAATAAAAAAGGTTGTCGTAGCATCTTTTTTTAAATATAGAAAAAAAAAAGCTAGCCCAAAAAATCCACAATAAATAACTACACCAACTCGACCTATGAGATAAAACTTAAAAAAAGTCATTTCGTACACACATGACTTAATAAAGGAAATATAATTATGTACACTATTGCATTTAGGGAAAATTAAGACTCAGTGTCTTGGTATCGGTACACCTGAAAACATACCAGTCTGTATGTATTGTGCAAATAAGGAATTTCTCAGTAGATCCAACATCGTGGTACACAGGAATAGATTGTGCACGAGCTCTGGCCGAGCCGCTGTCGTTATTTTATTTTTTTGTCCCACAAGTAACATGTTTTATGGTTGGTAGTCCAGTCAAATAAGCCAAAAAAAGGGGTAAATCTCGGAATGAGAGATAATAAGCTGTAAACTTGCATACACCTTCATTTTAGTGTTCTAAAAGTTGTCTCAAAAGTCTCAAAAAATCTCGTGTCTGCGTCGTCAGTTATTCAAGGTCAAACGTCACAAAAATCAGTTTTGCGCGATTGTTTCGGTTTCTATAGCTGCAATGATGGTAACTTGTTTAATATTCATTTGTTTCATATTCGCAAGCAGGCAAGATATCTCTGTAAAATACAGGTAATATCTGGTTTTTAAACGATTGTAATGGCTGTATTCATCAAAATTCACTATTATAAAACCACTCTAGGCATTGACTTGTAATTACCTATAGGATTTAAAATATAGCAGCTTAAAATATATATAATATTAGCAGGCGCAGGGGTAGCTTTGTGCATAGCAAAACAGTTGAAATCTTTAAATGGATTTACTCCTCGCTTGTATATTCGATATTTTGTTTAAATAACTAGCTAGAAGAGACTTTTGTTCTATCCATCACTGGGATAATACAAAGCGTCGTTGTTCATCTAGCAATACATTCTACGAAATATTGTTACATCAAAGCTACTCCAGAATTGGCCGTAATTTGATTTTAGTTTGCTACAGTCCCGCACTAATTGAATTCGCTCCGTGCCAGCCACTAGTTTGGCTTCGACAATTGAAATGGTGATATTCATTATTGAAGGCGTTAACAGGTGTCACTGTAAGGTTTCCTAATTATTTCTTCCTTTGTGAAAACGAAGTGCAGGATGATATTAAGAGAAATAAAAGAGAGCGCTAAAAAGGGTGTAAATAGACCCTTAACATAGCCGAAAGGCACTTGTTCTCTCCGTCTTTGCTATCATTTTTTTGTTCTAGACCATCCCTGGAAACCTTCTAGTTACGGAGATATTGGGGGTCAAAGTTCCAACTTTTTCACAAGTTTTTTTTTTAAATACATGTTTTAAATGTAAGATTTTTACTTTACACACCTCCACGACCCTCGTACTATTCAATCCATCCATCAGTACAATGCTTTGAATGCTTTCCATTGAGTCCTACGGTAAAACGTGATTTTTCACCCCAAAACAAAAAGTCGATTCCCAGCAATAAATTTTGCGTAAACTTAGTTTGATGTACATAATGCTTGGTTGACGGTTAGGTGATGGGTCTGTTTACTCTCTGTATTATTCAAAATATTGTGAATACTGTTTCTGTTTTCGTTATCGTACTTATCGTTCCGCAGCGTATAGTACTTCTTCCTAATCAGCACAAAGTGAGTCCTTGATATATACTAAATATAATAAATGATACACTGATGCACAGCGCTCCGTGTCGTCATAGTTAATTGGATTCTGTTTCTTCGTCGTTCATACGTTTTCCTCATTTATCCGGAACTCTGCTGAGCGCACTGCACGTCCGTGCCTCAATGACGTCACTGAGCTAATCAAATCTTCGCTACCGGAGTGTAATCAGAGAGACTATCAAGATAACTCGGAGTGCGACGCAAATATACGCGGTTTTAAGGAAATTTATTATATCAATGTTAGGGAGAGGCTCATCTGTTACACCACACATTAAACTTATTTAATCTGCACAACATGATTTATGAAAAAACTTAGCTTATGCCCGCGGCTTCGCCCGCGTGGAGTTAGATAATTATGTCACGGGATCATACTGCCGGGATAAAAATTATAGCATAATCAGCCTATAATGTTCCCACTGGTGGGACACACTGCCTCCTCTCTAGGGAGGGAATGGTCTATAACCCACCACGTGGGACCAGTACGCGTTGGTAGATTTTTAGTTCTAGGACATGCCGGTTTCCTCACGATGTTTTCTTTCACCGGTTTGAGAGCAGTGGTGATGAAATAAATTACACAAAGCAATGCGCCTGCCTGCGTTCGAACCCACGACTTACTATTCGTAAGTCGGGGCAGCCACCACTGGGCCGCCGCTGCTCTTAATAAAAAGTATCCTATGTGTTAATCCAGGTTATCAACTATCTGTGTGCTTTTCATCCAAATCCGCTCAGTCATTTTCAGCCTTTGTGTATTTTTATTAAGGTTTTTTAAACGCGCTTCACTGGCGCTGAAGAGAATTTCTCCTTTTGGCACTCATTTCATTGTTTGAATTTTCATTTAATAAAATTATTTATGTTAGGAGCTGTTTGTCTGCATTATTCACGCGAATCCTGCAGCTTGACAATGCATTAAAACTTGAGAAACTCCATTTGAATCTCACTTTCCGCAGCAGCTTGAGCAAATGCTTATAAAACTTCCTCTTACAACTAAACTTTTTTTTTCGTTTTTAATAGCCTTGAACGTCCCACTGCTGGGCAAAGGCAAATTTTACTGGATTGGATTGAATTTCATACACGTGTGTATGAAATTAAAAGTCCTATTCACTATTGTACCAACCGCATACGGTTAATTTCGAGGTAACACTTAATTGCTTGATCAAAATATAATTGATTGATTAACTCAGAACATGTCGATATTACTGGAAAACTGAATGTATAATCGAAACGAAACTCTACGGGCTTCACGAGCACAATTTTCTATGAGTATAAATGGACGTAGGGGAGCTCGTGGCTAAATAATAACAGCCGTTCGGGTCGATCTTCAGGTTAAACCGCGCTTGCCTAGGTTGATCTGTGGACGGGTAACCAACCATTACATACCTACCGAGTTTCCTCCGTCCGTGCCTCGCAAAGCACGTGAAGCCGTTGGTCCCTGTTGCCATTATGTAGACCTTTGACAGTCGTTAGAAGAGGTCAGCGGCCCGAAAATCTGACAACCAGTCTTACCAAGTGGTATCGTCTTACCCAGTGGTAGCTGGGTTGTGGAGGTCAGGTAGGCAGTCCCTCCATGTAAAATACTGGTATTCAGCTGCTTAAGACTGGAAGCTGACCCTTACATAGTTGGGAAAAGGCTAGGCAGATGATGATAAATGGAAGGACGTAGATTGAGTGTGGTTATACTTTGACGTGAGCTTCTATCTCTTGCCGAACACCATAACTAAATCGAACTGCTCAGCGCCCTGTTGTACAATATATTCGGAATTCGTCGAGATAACCGAGATCCACTAAGAAGCTGAGCACGCAAGGTTAGCTCCAACCATAATGCTAACATTCCACAGTACTCGTTATCCACGATTATCAACATCAAGATAAATAGGTACATACTGTATAAGAGGCAGAATATTTAAACTTGAAAAAAAAACAACACACATCAACTGCAGTCCCTTGGCGGTCTGGCTTGTTATAAAAAGATCGAAGGCATACCGTCATTAATCTCACCCAAATTATGCCGCGTCATTACCAGTAGCCAGTAAAATCCGCATAGCTCCTTACTGCAATAGAAGAAATAATACCAAGTATTTCAAATACCGAAAGCAAGGCTCAAACTGCGAAGAAGTTGATAGAGATTTAAGTATTGATGGGCGAATGGAACCCTGGAGTGCCTATAGACGATTTGTGAGTCAAACTGCCAGTAATTTTTTACTGGCATTACAAGGCATCTTGATCCGAAATGAATACTCAGCAGGTTACCGCATTTTCGTCCGAGCCTAAACTGAACATTATGGTCATTAGTTTTATAACCGACTCACATACGAGCTGAGAGGTTCAGTTCTACCCTAACATCACGCTGCTATATTATGTTCCGGGTGAATGCTTTCACCCATAGCCATATAAAATGCCATAAAAATATCGGTATATTTTTTTAAAGCAAGCTCTGTTCTTTTTTCCACACAACTCAGCTTTTTCTTTTATGTGGTATATAAAAAACCGAGCGCAGTTACCCTACAGGCGGATGCTCATTGTGGAACATCCCGTCGAGCGACGTCATGCACCACATTCACTAACTCGAGCTTTATTGTGCCCATGGCATGTGTATAGCTCAAGAATGTTTACGAGGTATAAAATGGAAATGTAAGAGGCAAAAATAGGTTTCCCTGAAACAGGACAATAGCCAAAGAAAACTGCGGTCTTTTAAATGTATTTCGTTAGTTTTAAGGTAACAAAAGCGACCATTGTGGACGGGTTATAAAGGGTGTAAATAGACCCTTAACATATCCGAAAATCACTTGTTTTCCCCGTCTTTGCGATCATTTTTTTGTTCTAGACTATACCTGGGAACCTTCTAGTTACGGAGATATTGGGGGTCAAAGTTCCAACTTTTTCACAAGTTTTCCTCCACGACCCCCGTAATATTCAATCCATCCATCAGCACAATGCTTCGAGTGCTTTCCATCGAGTCCTACCGTAAAACGTGATTTTTCACCCCAAAAAAAAAGTCGATTCCCAGCAATAATTTTTGCGTAAAGTTACATAGTTTGATGTACAGAATGCTTGTTTGATGGCTATGTGAAGGGTCTGTTTACACCCTGTATATTTCATACAGACGCGGACCGAGCGCCGTTATGTTGAAATCTTCGACGGATTTAGTGAATAGTGGTTATGGCTTAAAGTTACTACTTTATTAGTATTTAAAGGTAACATCAGCAAAATGAATAAATTTGTGTACAGTGTAGTAAACTTACTCAATCTTTACATGGTATAAAACAAAGTCGCTCCCGCTGTTTGTACGCTTTTTTTTTTTTTTTTTAACGTCGTTAAGTCATCAATTGAGTCCTCCCACCCAGGGCAGAGCGGGAGGGATTGTCAGACTTGTACTGACTAAAATCCACGGTGTCCTTCAGTTGCCCTTTATTTGTACGCTTAGATCTTTTAAACTACGCAACGGATTTTAATGCAGTTTTCAGCAATAGATAAAATGATTCAAGAGGAAGGTTAATGTATACGTGTATCTACATGCACCCGTGCGAAGTCGGGGCGGGTCGTTAGTCCTTACTAAACGTGAGATGTACTACCGCGCTGACGGTCGACCATTTTTTAATCTTATTACTCAGGGCATAAGGGTGAAAAGAGCGCGGTAGTAGCTAAGCCTAGAAGCTAAAATCTCTTTTTTTATTCAGTTAAGCAAAGGTATTGAAGTGTAAACATCTCGTACTAACCCTCTTGAGAGATACCCTCAGATAGAAGCAGAATGGATAAATTTACATTCCAAGGGATGTTAAGTGATGTGAACACAAAGAAAAGGTGTTCGGGTTAACTGTAACTTATGAAGATGAGTAGGTTCAAATGAAATATGGTGTCTGTTGTGGGAATTTTAAAAGCATGTTACTTACAACTTACCTAAAGATATCACATAGGTAAAATGAATGTTCTCCAAAAGCGATGGCATTTTTTTTTTCTCTGGCCAGCTTCATAAGGTCCCCCGCACACGGGCCACCGGCCACAGCCACAAAACGACGCCACCGGCATATTTCCTGCAGTTTTCATACATTTTATATGGACTCGCCGCACACGGTTGACGCTGGTGGCCGCCACACGCTACAAATGATAATGTATGAAAACTGCAGGAAATATGCCGGTGGCGTCGTTTTGTGGCTGTGGCCGGTGGCCCGTGTGCGGGGACCCTAAGTAGTTGTCGAAGGGCAAACTCGATGTCAGGAGGCTGTCATTCTCAATGAACCTCATTATATCTTGATATTTTTAAGCCTGAGAGGCCGACGTACTGCTGTTGATACTAAAACAGAGTGCTTTCATAAAGATACTGGCTGCAAAAAAAAGTTGAGCGCGGTGCCAATCATTACGAGTAAAATAGTCCCATACTTTCTATATCATGATGTGGCGGCACATAAACTGGTGCAGAAATAAAACAGTGAAAAGTTAAGGTTTTCTGTATTGAGATTTTGAATCGTTGAGATTATGGTTTTGAGATTTTCAATGTTGAGATTATTTATTAATTTATTAAAACTTTTTGCACAAGTAACAAAACTGCACAAAGGCGGACTTAATGCCATAGGCATTTTCTACCAGTCTACCTTTTTTTTTTTTTTAACGTGATAAAGTCATCAAATGAGTCCTCCCACCCAGGGCAGAGCGGGAGGGACTGTCAGACTTGTACTGACTAAAATCCACGGTGTCCTTCAATAGCCCTTTATGTTCCAGGGTCACGGTAATTCTATGAGTCCCGCGACCCCGGCAGGCTTTGGCCCTCTAGAGGGGGGCCCCGTCATTATGCTGACACTCTCTAAGCCTACCAGTCTACCTTAGGGTGATGCAGAGACCATATACAGTAGGTGCAAAAACACAAAAAAAAAAAAATACTAGAAAATATTTATAACTAAAACATATAAGAATAAATACTTATATACATACATATAATAAACTTTATAAAGTTAAGAGAGATAAACAAGAAAAACTACAACAACTCAGTTCTGAGACGAATCTGCCAACTCCTTGTGTATATGTTCCCGAACTTTCACTTTGAAAGTGATCTGACTGGGATTATGATTGTTGATCTTATATACCAATCCTGAGTGAAACACGGGTAAAAAAAAACTTCCGGTGGTACTACTGGATCGGTTGGTAGTTCTACGGGTTTTATTTTTACCCGTGGTACTGGCAGCAATACTCGTAGTACCACTGCGCACTGGCAACAAAGGGACAAATCGAAACCGAAAAAACTGCGTATTTATGCAAGTACCCATTCACAATACAGGTAATAAGTAACAAAAGCTTTTATAATAATTCTAACGATCGAGCTCTAAAATAAGTTATTGATTCAATTTGTTCATCATCTCGATTTGTGTTCCAGAAAGAATCCGAGGGGAATCGTAATATATATTTATTGGTTCAGGAAAAATGGGTTCCCCATTCCATTTTGTTTGTCGGTGAAGTAGACGATAATACGAGCAATTTGTTGTGTTAGTGTAATAAAGTTATTGAAATTGTTTTATAGAACAACTCGTTTTGCAATCACTATGATTACGATAAATTTGACAGTATCTACAGCGTGCATTAAGAAAGGTGTGGTTATGTTAAGAATGCGGTACAGATCAAGCTACACAACTTTCTGTATGGGACTAAAATCGTTACCGCAAAAAAAAACAGCTGTCCCATACAAAATTTCAATAATTCTATACAAAATAAGCGGGTTATTTTTTCACGATTATGATGTTGGTCTAATGGTAAGTTGTTGTTGTTGTTGTAAGTAAGTTGTTCAGTTTGATGGTCTGGTGGCCTACCATGACGTCTTAAAGCAACGAAAGAGATGGTGCTAGACGACCTGTATAGCTATGTCTCTTTCCTACACTGGAATTACTTCTGCTTTAAGACGTCATAGCCCCCCTGTACCATACCCTTAAATATGACCACGCATTTCTGGTACGCATGGAGACCGATCTAGCTATACAAAACCAGTTTATGCGGATCTCTCATGGTACAGCAATCTATACAAATCGAGGCCATGTTATACTGGAAAAGTATAGCTTAATATGTCACCGTGTGTATGATAGTTCTATCATTTAAAGCTAACTTACAGATAACTGCAGCCAATCACGAAGCACTATCAATAAGTCGTGTTTGTGAACAATTGTTTACCTGTAAACTCGACCATTGAGCTAACAAACGCACGTCAGTCCCTCGAGACTGACCTTTTAGCAGTCGTGTGTAGTGAGAAACGATGAGGAAATAAAGCTCTACACGAGCTTTGTTCAAATTGCAGAACTAAACGGATTTATTTACACGAGAAATTATGTTGTTTCTGTTTTCTACCGTACCTCATCATCAGCTGCCTAGCCTTTTCCCAACTATGTTGGGGTCGGCTTCCAGTCTAACCGGATGCAGCTAAATACCAGTATTTTACATGGAGCGACTGCCTATCTGACCACCACAACCCAGTTAGTACTGGGAAATACGATACACCGTGGTAAGACTGGTTGTCAGACTTTTTTTGGGCCACTGACTACCTAACCACTGTCAAAGATCTACAAATGTCACCCGGGACCAACGGCTTAACGTGCTTTCCGAGGCAAGGAGGAAACTCGGCATGTAATGGGTGGTGACCATCCAGACCAACCAAGGCAAGCACGGCTTAACCTAAAGATCGACCCGAGCTGATGTTATTATTTAACCACGAGCTCCAGGTAGGTGGTGGTCTCGAGGTAGTCTTCGACCGTACCTATTATACTTTTATAATGTTTTTTTTTTTTGTTTTAGGGTATACGGCAGGTAAAAGTCTTCCCAAGCACGCATCGCGAAACCGAGTTGATAATAGGTTCATAATTATTTCGTTAGAAAATAATTGCAATAAAAAACATAGGGACGATATCATCAAAAATGCATGCCTTTTGACCGACCTTGCAATTTCTCATTTCAATAGTAAAATTCACAATCCATTTCGGAATTTCAATATTTGCAGAAAACAGTGGTTGAATAAATAACGTTAAGGAAATCTTCTGGCTCGTTTTATACTCTTAAAAAAATAATAAATGGAGAAGTATATAAGGGTTTATGAAATGGTTGTTTTTATCAGCTTGTTGCCAAAGCCTCATTTTAATTCTTGGTACACCAACAATTTAAAAGGAGGAACTTGAAAAAATCCGGCTTCTCTATTTCGTGCTGGTAAAATATTTCATTTTTTGTTATTCAGATATAGTTAGTACTTTCTGCTACTGTTTATTTTGGTGTCTGAGCTAAGTTTTTAAAACTTCTGTATCCGACTACATTCGAAAATAATAGCTCTTCTTTTGTTTATTACGACAATAATTTATAAGAATAAACTCCTGTCGAGTTACTTGTTTGTTCTTCTGTACAATGCCTAGGAAAAGAAAATTAAGTTCGTTGTTATTTCTTCTTCAGGAAATAGTAACAAAAATCTTTTAGTTGTACTTTTCTTCGCCAATGTTGGAAATAAGGTTATTCGCTATAAGATTGTTACTAAATGACATGAATTAAATAACCTAGTAATGTGAATTGTGCTTAGCTGAAGCAAGTATTGCTTTTGAAAGTTAAACCAAGGTAACAATGAAAATCAGACAAAGATTCCACAAATTCAGCACCCTCGTAATTGACTAAATAATCGAGAAAGTCACTTTAAGTACAGACACCAGCACAATCTGTCAAATTTCTTTAATAGATTTTCAACTTGATCTTAATAGCATAAGGTTCAAGGTTGATTGGGGAAATTTGACAGTTTCGGGTAGCTTGATGTGCTGGCGTCTTTACATGACGGCATTTACATATTGAAATGATGTGCTTTTTCAATAACAGCCAGTGTTATGAAAATAATGTCATCTGTCGTCGTAATAGAATACTAATGCGTGATCAGGAACAAAACATTAATGTATTATTGGTAACTGAATAGGATAAAAGCATCCAAGTAAAGTTACGGTTGGGTGCGGGCAAATGCGCGGCCGAAGCTGATAATACATTACAATACACACACACAAACACTTCATAATATCATACTGCCGCGGAATGACGTCACAATTAAGTAGCGCACTCCCCCCATCCCGACATTTACATATTCACTCTCACAGTAGATGATATGAACAAGGACGCGCGAGAGCTTTGCTGAAGTTCAAGGTCACTTTACATTTCTCGCGACAAAGAAAATTACGATGTGAGTTGATCTTTTGTCGCTTTGTAGTCTGGTAGCATTCTCAGTCTGAAAGGGTTGTTCGTCAATAAAAAAAAAACAATTTTCAAAATCGATCCAAAATAATTGATCGAGAAATCGGTGAACATACAAAAAAAAGAAAGAACTTCCCACTTTTTGAAGTCGGTTAAGAAGCATCGTAGCAAGCTCTAATCTAGATGTCTTGGAATAGGCCTCAGCAACAATTTCGTATCGTCAATATTCGGAATATAAAAACCCAAACAAAACTCATTGAAATAAAATATTAAAAATTCTAATAATTTCCGTTTATCATTTCCCGTTCCCTTTATCCTGCGTGCACCTCTTATGAAACAGATAAGTGACACATCTCGTTTCGGTGACGAATAAATACCACTGTGTGACGTCACACGCTGAACGGTTCACCTTCCGCTACCCCGCGTCGGGTATCTTGCGATATTTACATATTTATCACACTCTTTGAGCAGATGATATTCTATAGATCTCTTACATGAGACAGATATGGCCAACAGAGGTTATTTCTTCTGACATGATGACAATATCAACAAAATAAATAATGTCATTATTCCCCATAATTATCTAAATTGGTAATACAGGCCAACTTGTGAAAATACTTTCTCTCTTCACTTTTTAGTGAAAATAAATAATATTATCATGATAACCTTGGGGAATAACAACAAAGAGCCAAATTATTAACCTTTAACTGAAAGATCTCCAGATAAATCTTAAAACATCATTATGAAAAATCAAGACAAAAAAATTCAAGCGGCGGGAAATTCGGAAATTCCGTGTGTCAATTTAGTATCTGTTTTGGGGAAGCACAAAGTAAACCTTAATTCATTTATAAATAACAGGTTATCAAAAAACTTCGATCAAGTAAAAATACACTTTGTGATTTCCATATAAAATCCTTATCGATAATCCTTAACAAAAATTCTGACGGCATAACTCTAAGAAAAGCTCGGTAACGACGCACAATCAAAATTTACCTCACCATCGGGTAGCGTACTCGTGTCTAGTTTAACGCAAATGTCGAGATTGTCCAATACATTTTCCAACAAAATACGATGAGTCTATTTAGACAACACAAACATTCTTGTGTAACATCGTCAATTTTTCTCTATTCTTATACTATACATGATTCCGAGTTTCTATGTATACAGATTGTCATTCTGTTCACCGCGTATGAATTCTTCAGTCGTTGGCTGTATGTATGTCGCATGTTCTGTAGTTTGTTCCAGATATATTGTAGTAGATATCTCTGCAGACATCATCCCAGTGTTTGTGTACGCACGTGTACGTGACATGCGTGAGATGAGCCTTCTCGAAGTAAAGTAGTGCTTGCTTGTAGTACAAACTAGTTAAGCTTATGAGCGTGAATTCCGTGTCTTGTTAATAGTCTATGGTATTGCTGTCTCATAAACGTTCCGGATTTTCCACCATTTCCCTACAAGTATCATGGCGACACCTTATTTATCGCGACCCGTCACGACTGTCCGCGGTTAACCGTTTGTCTCCAGCACTCAGTTTCAATTTGAATCCAAATTGGAATTATTTATACTTGCTCATTTGTTGTACGTAAAGCATTTTTGTCTGTGTGAGACCTTGTTTCTAAAGTTTACTCTAAGAAAAAATGATTTTAAGTATGACGAGAAAATTAGGAACGCACCCGTTTCAAAATACTCTAACATAGCAATAATATGCTCAAATTTCACGGTGGCAGGTGGTGTGAAAAATACGTTCTAACCTCCAAACAGATTTTCTGTGTCGTTTACTTGAACACTGAACAGTTTGAGTTTAATCGGGTATTGTTGCGGAGACAGATGTGCTCAAGTTTCAGCATCAATCTGCCTCTGTATCTGTACATCTCAGGAACTTGTATGGGTATTGATAAAAAATACAAAAACACCTTCGGAGCGGTCCGAACGGTCTACCACATAAAAATGTCCTAAAATTCAAAAACAGAACAACAAAATAATTAATTAATTAATTTAAAATTCCTTGTGTCCTTTTGTTTCGTTTTCCTAAACTTTAAACTTTTTGCTTTAGTCTTACTTATCTTTTTCTTTTAGGTAGGCTCTTGGTTTGACCTTATCTCCGTAGAAACTATCTTACCGAAAAACATTGGTGACTTCCTGTTTTTATTGTTTGTATTTAGGCCGGAAACAAGACGGACCGGAAATGATAAAAAAGTGTAACGCAAACAAGATTTACTAGATTTTTTTTTGCCAAAAAAGTAAAGAATCGAAAGTATGTCAGCCGTTCAATAAATAGGCATGAGCAACAAATCACAACCAGCACTAGCATGCCTGAAAAATATTTCTCGACGGCATGTAAAGCCCAGTCAGAGGCCCAAGGGCGGCATAAAAACTCTGACACCAGGTGAGACCACACGATAAAGAAGAATAGTCGGAATACTTTCATCTTTCAACGCTACGAACACAATTCCTGCATCGTAACATCGGGACACGGTTCCGTAGGTTCCAGTAACTTAAATCAAATTTTCAAGCCGTCATAAAAGTTGAAAATATTTCACGCTAACCGCAGCGCCGCGCGCCGGTATCAACGCAAGCTGAAATATATCACGGACGTGTTAAAGTGACTGCGCGCTCTTATAATTTCTCTTTTGAACATTAAAATTTATACTGTGTTCAAAATAAACGCTCAGGAAAAGGACGATGAAATAACTACTGTACTGTTGAGAAACAAAATATTTTTGTAATTTATGAAAGTTTTGAAAGACAAGTCAAGACATTCTTATTATTTCTACAATAAAACGTAAAGTCGAATTATGTAGCTTCAGAAACATGTGGAATATATGCCAATAGAACATTTTGATATAGTTTATAACCAGTGATCGGATGATCGGATGCATATTTACCTAAAGTTCATTTTTGGTTAGGAAATTATGGAAGCGGCATCTTAAAACATATTTTTTAAAATATAAATCTCGGGATTCCAGAAGATTCGGGAATTCGAAACTAGTCTGTAACATGGTGAGGAAACGTCGTCTTTAGCATGTGGTATTTATTAAAAAAAAAAACCGGGGGATTACATAATTATTAATGTGTATTTACTTGAAGTTCATTTTAAAATGAACAATAGGAACTTCCTTCGGGTACCTGCACACAAGCAGGAATATAATTTGATTTTATTACCCGATTTGATTCTATAATAAAAACAGTAAATTTGATGATTCCGAAATCGCGGGATTTTTTCGATACAAAAGTGCATTCCATAATATTAGCCAACACCTTAAACTAAGTAAATATTCCTACACCCGATTTGATTCTATAGTTAAAAAAAACTAAATTTGTCGATTCCGAATTCCCGGTATTTTTTGATACAAAAGTGCATTCCATAATAGCCAACACCTACACTTTAGGTAAATATGCATCCGATTATCCGATCACTGTTTATAAAACAATAAAATCTCTCAAAACAGAACCACTTTCAGCGCAAGCCTCAACACAACATTTTCCGAAGTTAAGTTAATAATAAAGATAAGAAGGTAAGGAATATTCACAAAAAACTTGTGCTGTTACGTTTTCAGCCAATCTAATATCGCTCACCTCTGAATTTCGTCACATTACCAAATAGGTACGATAACTTTTTGTAATTTCGTTGGAGCTCACAATGTTTGAAAGATGAACCGAAATGAGTCTAAACTTAAACATAATATCTAAAAACAAAGGCAAGAACCAATGATTTGATTAAGGATTACTAATACACCGCACATAACTAAACAAACAAATATAACTAATAGGAAACTAATGTTTTCCTATTAGGTTTTCCACAGAAGCAATGTTTAAATATTTTTAAGATAAATGTTATTTAAAGTGCATGCCGAGGTAGACCACGGCGAAGGTGGTGTGACGATCTGATTTTGTTTGCGGGGCGAACATTGCCAGAGATCGCACAAGAAAGAGAGGTTTTAAAGGAGGAAAGGGAGGCCTATGCCCAGCAGTGGGACGCTCGAACAGGCTAACACAAAGTGCATTAGAGACAGTTCTAGTAGATGTCTATTGAAGATTACTGAGGAGTGATCAAACAATGTCAATAATACTCGAAACGGGATATTTACCATGTTTATTGTTTCTTATGAGTTCCCGATATTTCGGCACTGTTGCAAGCACCATGATCACGGATAAACTGAAGTTATTGCGGGTGGGTTATTATGAGCAGACAAATCGGTCTACCCTCTTTCTTGTTCGTTTTTTGCACTCAGTACCACTACCACTGCCACTCGCAACTCGATTCTGCTCCCGACACACGAAACTCACTGTGTCCGCTCGCGAACTTAAAGCTAGTGACCATGATAGTTTAAAATCTTATAATGTCAATAATATCTTGGATTACGACTGCGAGCAGTCTTGCAATCTAACGTTCTAACTGTTGTCATACGAACGAGTACATGGCTCTTCTTTGCGAAGGATTATCTACAAAGTGAATCCGAGGCAGATTGGTATTAAATAGAATAATAACTATTATATATATGTTTGTATTGTTCCAGGCTGGTGATGCTCAGCATTGCTCTGCTTACCATCGCTGCAGAGCACGTGCACGCGCAGCAGCGCAACAGCGAGCACCAGGGACCACAAACCTGCGGCGGTCACTTGAAGGCTCCCGTGGGCACCATAACGACACCAAACTTCCCCAACCCTTTCCCCGTCCCGATAAAGTGTAAATGGATAATAGAACACGACATAGTGAATGGGACTATATCGATATACTTTACTCAGCAGTACACTACCAGTGGGTTGACGTTCACTGAGTACATGTATTATGACGAGTCTTACAAGTTGGGCGAGAGGAGAGCGCTTACCGTCACAGACGAGAACATCACTAGGATCAAATGGCTTCAGGTATGTGACTGTTTAATACTGTTGATGATACTTTACTTACTTTACTTTATTATACAGGGTGGAAGGCATCACCCAAGCACAAACGGTTACAATTCTTGTAATAATTTAAAAATCCAAATCCAAATAATCTAACAGCCAATAATATACCTCAGTGTAGGAGAACGGAAATGCACATTTACATCTATAAAAGATCGTGTGAAAAAAAAAAAAAAGGGGAACTACTGGTACCTACGTGAGACAAATATCCGTATACTTTGATATAATGACGGAGAAAATTGTGCACGTTCTTGTCTTAAGCTGCTCACTGTACGAAGGAGGTCAAATAATATGCCACATTACTGTAATAAATTATTCTACGTAACGAGGTTGTCGTCGACTGTACTGCAACTACGATGAGAAAATAATATTGTTGAATTTTATACGCTTGGAGCGAAAATGTTGTTTGAAGTTTTATTTATTTTGTCCTAGTTTTAGCGGGAGCTAATTATGTTTTGCCGACTTTTTCTTTTTACTGAAAACCTTTTTTAAGTAACTCAACTATGCACTTGCATTATAAAGGCTCCTTTCTAGTAGTACTAGGCAAACAGACAATCAAACATTCAATAAATAATGACCAAGGCAATAAGTCCGCCTTGGTACAGACAGTGTTCTTTACATCATGTGCATAAAGTTTTAATCATCTGCCTAGCCTTTTCCCAAGTATGTTGGGGTCGGCTTCCAGTCTAACCGGATGCAGCTGAATACCAGTATTTTATATGGAGCGACTGCCTATCTGACCTCCACGACCCAGTTAGTACTGGGAAATACGATACCCCTTGGTAAGACTGGTTGTCAGCCTTTTTTTTATTATTATTATTTTAGTACATAAAGTTTTAATAAAAAATAAAAAAAGCTTTTAAACAAGTAAACATTTTATTTGTAACGTAAAACTGAGATTCATTTAAACATTTTATGAACACCGTTACATTTGATTTTATTTTACAGATGCTCCTAAGTAAAGAATGGTGTCTCGAGATTACGGACATCAAACAACTCGCTTCCACAAAGTTGGAAAAAATACGTCTTACTTTTGTCTTCCGGTTATACTTTCTACATCTCATTCTACCGTTAGACATCTTTCTTTATTTATACAGCACTATAAACATAATATTCCTGACAGTTTCTTATAATTCTTAGTTTTCTTGACAAGCGAAATTGGAACTTATTACTTTGGCTTTGCTGGTGCTTCGAAAAGACTCATTTGAGTAGAAATTTCGTGCAAGGCTATCCGTCGTATAGTGCAGTTATAGTTTCTACTTTATACGTTTTTAAACTGACATAGTCACTAACACTGAAAACGGGATATTTACCATGTTTTCCGTTTGTTTTGAGTTTAAAAATTATCGCCGCTGTTACAAGCAACATGATTATGTCGATCACGGATTAACCGAAGTTATTGTAGGTGGGTGGATTTTACTTTATTTAAATTCTCGAACATGGCCAGATATCGCACAGGTCCGAGAGGTTTGGAAGGAGAAAGGGGAGGCCTTTGCCCAGCAGTAGGACACTCAAACAGGCTAAGAAAAAAAAAAAAATCTCGCGTTGAAACATAGTGGATGTGATTGAAATTAAAATTAGTGTTATGTTTGGCATGACACAAGTCACTTCACTCTTCAAACACATTCATGAAACCACAAACTGAATTCTGCTAATGATTGCAAAATAGTTGTAATTACTATTATTGTTTATTCGCCATTTGATATGTTTCTGCGGGCGTGGTGCAGAGTAATCATTATGTTCATATTTTACAATGATTGCGTGCTCATTAGAATTGATAAATTTTCAACTATCTAATTTTAATTAGCTACACAAACAAAATGAAATAAACGAGTGAGATATTATGATGTGCGATAATATCATGAGTTCTGTTTCCGTTTAACATAATGCGATAGGAAAATTGCCCTTCTAAATGACATAATATTATAGAGGGATGCACAGAGCAAAAGTAATTTCCTGTTAAAGAAAAACGGACTGAAAAAGAGGTTGGATGTGAGCCCGTGGCGATGGAGAACAATTTCTATTACATTTCCATATGTAAGTCTGATTCAGTCAGACTAAGGCTAATACGTCTCCTTGATCAATTCTAAAAACTTGCCGACTGCTCGGGCGCGAATAACAAGTCCAAATCTCTTTAGAATGCCATGTGAGGGAGTGAAATACGTATCGATTATAGGTTTGGTTGCATGTAGCATGCTTATTTTCGTACTTCCTGCATGTGTATATTTTAGAGGGTGGGAAGGCGGTACTGCATCTTACATCCAAGCATGGATCTATCTGTGGAGTTAAAAATAAATATTTTGCATTTAGCGTCATGGATTTCCGAAAAGTAACGCCTGATCCCATAACTTACCAAACTTTTTCTTTAATTACCAGCTCATCCATCGAAACAAACAGCTTAACTTATTCAACAAATTCCTTCACATTTCCGCAGTTTTCGACACGTCATACGCTGAAATCCGCACCATATCTGAAATAGGCTGGGAGCTCTCCGAGCGTTTCCGTAACGCTATTGAAAAACATCGATGCGTGACACGCTCGGGTCAAATCAAATATTGACCGTGGGAACGTCCCGGTGTGTCGCATGCATGCTGGTCGGCAAACGCAATATCCAACTTTAAACCCTTTATTTTACTTCAATATTACGAATCCATTTTGAATGTACACTTATAGGTAGGTAGGTTCAAAAATATTGATAGGAATGGTTGAATTCAATAGTGCCTTGTTGATTGATTGTGTATTTGTAGGATTTTTTATTTATAGATTGATTTTGATCGGTGTCGTGAATAACTACATAGTATAAAACAAAGTCGCTTCCCGCAGTCTGTCCCTATGTATGCTTAGATCTTTAAAACTACGCAACGGATTTTGATGCGGTTTTCAGTAATAGATAGAGTGATTCAAGAAGAAGGTTTATATATATATATTGCACCCGTGCGAAGCCGGGGCGGGTCGCTAATAAAATTTAATTTGCAATTGCATACTTTAGTCCAATTCTCGCTACAGTTGAACGACATCGTTGCTTTATTGTTGTTAGAAATTTCCCCTTTAAAGTATAAACCGTACTCAGTTTTGTTATTTTTCCGTAGAAGGAACTTCGTGTCTCAGACGTGACGGGAATTGTAACGACCTCTCTCAGACTCTCATAATTCATTGATACTAATATAGCTTTGTGTATTGTGTTCTGTTTACTTGTTCTCTCTTGGCTACAAAAATTGAGGAGACCTCGCTTTTGTAATGTTAAACGTTTGCTTGGAATCGTGAGGAATACCAGTAGCACATGATGTCAGCATCATATATTATTGACGGCACGGATCGTGCTGAGCGATTGACTGCTGCGCTTCGTGTCGCGGGTTCGATTCCCGCACGGGACAAATATATAGTTGTTCCCGGTCTGGCTGTTTGTGTATGTGAGTTTCAATGTTTGTAAACGCACCCTCGATACAGGAGAAATTCCTAGTGTGGGGCAAAGATTAAAAAAAAAAAAATAAGCTATGTTTTATGGCAAATTCTTTTCATCGATGAGTACAACTTGCTGAAGAAACGTTCATACGTTCGAACACAAAAGTGTTTGTGTTACGCATCTACCTTTAAAAGTAACTTGTTTCATATGTATGGTAGGCACTCACAGAGGTATAAGTAACAGCTAAACGCCAACCGCTTGACTAATTGCCTAGGTACGGAACTCTTTTGTTGTAAACTCCAACTGTACGAGTATACGTTGTTTTGTTTGTTACAAGCGAGCTTATGTGAGCACAACACAATGTGAGGAAAGTTTACTAACTTTGTGAACCAGTCTGTCGGTTTGCTATTAGAAGCTGGGGAAATGAGTTTAAAAATTACTTAGAACCTCTTTGCATTTTTTTTAAGGCAATATTAGAGCTTAAGTGAAAATCATAAAATTCTCCTTCTTAACATTAATATTAATACTAACGGGATATTTACCATGTTTGCTGTTTGTTTGTTTGTGCTTGCAACAGCGCCGAAATATCGGGAACTCATAACAAACAGTAAACATGGTAAATATCCCGTTAGTATTAATAGTAATGTTAGTGACCATGATAGTTTAAATTTTCCTTCTTAGTGCGAAACGTAGGCACCTACATACACTAACTAAACCTGATTTAGGTGATTGGAAAAAGGGTTAAAGCGATATCGGGATTTTCAGTGGTAAAAAGTAATCGGACTTCGTCCTAATAGAACGTCGAAACGGGTCCTTTGATCACACGGGCTTTTTAAGCGCGTAAATGGACATTGCCAACTGACCTACATACATACTACCTACAATTTTTTTTTATAGCTAGCCCATGTTGTCCCACTGCTGGTTAAAGGCCTTCTTCCAATCCTTCCAACAGTCACGATTCTGTATTACTTCTTTGCAATTCTCAAGGAAGACATCTAGTTCGTCCCACCATCACCTTCGTGGCCTGCCGTGACGTTGGTACTGTTTCAGGGCACCAATCCTGAGCTTTACGGGCCCACAGTTCATTCGGCATGCGACAGTCATTCCTGCCCAGTTAGGCAGCCTTTTGAGCCACGTCAACAATTGTCGTTTTGGATATACATGCTACATGCAGCACGGTAAGACAAGATGACATCTGTTACCGTAGATTTGATTGACATTTAATTAGCCACCTGAATGGAACAAACTGATTAGAGGCACAGAGTGTGATGTGAAAGCACACAAGTGTCTGTGGTCAACAACTAGATTGTCTAGCGAGAGTCGTGCGAATACTCCTGATTTTAGGAAAAAAAATCGGTTGTCTGTAAAGTCGGTTTACTGACGATAGTTGAACGTGACAACGTCATAAGAAAATACTGATGGAATGGTTGCATTTTTCAAAAGAAAAAGGAGATCGGGCCGAAGCGGTCCAAGTAGCGTCGGTGAACTAGACCTATATTTTCTTGAAGCTGATGTCAAGAGCATCATATTTTGTTATGGCGTCAAAAAAATTCCTCTATGGGGAAAAAAGTTATTGATCATTTAAAATGAACTATGAAATCAACGATGGCATTAATTACAAACACCGTCGGTGATTAAAACATACATCATTTTAAAGGTTGTTAGAAGACAGTTATTCTTTGTTAACAACATACGCAAATCGGCGCCGGGAGAAAAAAGTTAAACGCCATAATGCACAATTAGTGAAAACAAAATCTTCTAATTAAAGAGATACAAGGAGCGTCGGTGATTCAGACACATATCATTTTAAAGCTTATTAGAAGAAGGTTATCCTTTGTTAAGAACATAAGCAAATCGCCGCCGGGAGAAAAAAGTTATAGACCATTATGTATGATACAGATAACAAAATCTTCTAACTCAAGAGATACAAGGAGCGTCGGTGATTCAGACACATATCATTTTAAAGCTTGTTAGAAGAGGGTAATTCTTTGTTAGGAACATAAGCAAATCGCCGCCGGGAGAAAAAAGTTATAGACCATTATGTATGATACAGATAACAAAATCTTCTAACTCAAGAGATACAAGGAGCGTCGGTGATTCAGACACATATCATTTTAAAGCTTGTTAGAAGAGGGTAATTCTTTGTTAGGAACATAAGCAAATCACCGCCGGGAGAAAAAAGTTATAGACCATTATGTATAATACAGATAACAAAATCTCCTAATTCAAGAGATACAAGGAGCGTCGGTGATACAGACGCACATCATTTTAAAGCTTGTTAGAAGAGGGTTATTCTTTGTTAGGAACATAAGCAAATCGCCGCCGGGAGAAAAAAGTTATAGACCATTATGTATGATACAGATAACAAAATCTTCTAACTCAAGAGATACAAGGAGCGTCGGTGATTCAGACACATATCATTTTAAAGCTTGTTAGAAGAGGGTAATTCTTTGTTAGGAACATAAGCAAATCACCGCCGGGAGAAAAAAGTTATAGACCATTATGTATAATACAGATAACAAAATCTCCTAATTCAAGAGATACAAGGAGCGTCGGTGATACAGACGCACATCATTTTAAAGCTTGTTAGAAGAGGGTTATTCTTTGTTAAGAATATAAGCAAATCAGCGCCGGGAGAAAAAAGTTAAACGCCATAATGCACAATTAGTGAAAACAAAATCTTCTAATTCAAGAGATACAAGGAGCGTCGGTGATTCAGACACACATCATTTTAAAGCTTGTTAGAAGAGGGTTATTCTTTGTTAAGAATATAAGCAAATCAGCGCCGGGAGAAAAAATTTAACGCCATAATGCACAATTAGTGAAAACAATATCTTCTAATTCAAGATCTCTTGAATTAGAAGATAATTCAAGAGATATAAGGAGCGTCGGTGATTATTATTGTACGTGCGTTACCGGTAAATGTACCATTGCGCACATAATAATGTCTATATTATGGACTTTGGTCTAGGCACGTCATCAAGAAGAAGTAGTGCCATCCTGTGCATTTCCTCGACTCTATTGCATATAGTTAATAGTCGAATCATTTGTTTAAGGCCCCTTAGGTTGTGCGGACAACTGTCCTGTAAGATTACTCTCAAGCAGCTCTAAGGTTTTTGTGTCAAGGATTTGGTAAAGGGTCGCTTTCATCACATGACAACTACTGCGACCAACTGTGAACTTCAGCATACGATGAAACATGTCTGCTTACTCCTTTAAGGATTAAAGCCGTGAAGATTTTGTCTCCAGGATTTAGCAAACAGATCGTTTTCAACTCATAATAACTAATGCGACCAACTTCGGTATACGATGAAACATGTCTGCTTACCCCTCTAAGGATTATAGTCGTGAAGATTGTCTCCAGGACTTAGCAAACAGATCGTTTTGAACTCATAATAACTAATGCAACCAACTGTGAACTTCGGCAAACGATGAAACTTGTCTGTTTGCCCCTATAAGGATTATGGTCGTGAAGGTTACGCTTATGTTTATCAGTGATGAAGTGTTGAGGTCTTCATACTAATTAAACTACCTTGTATTGCTTTTTTAATAAAAATGAAGAATTCGATTTACTAAAAGTACTATTTATACCCTTTTTTTTTAAGCGATTTCCATGAGCTTTGGTAATTGAAAAGCATCAAACACAACAAGTGTTTTGTGTATCCTAGAATCAACAAAGCTTCTTGGACCAGAGTCTATAGAAGATTGCCCGATCTCCTTTAATTTAATTTGTTTGATAGATATTTTGTATAGTTATAGAGAAGGAGGTAAATGGAAATCACAATTGAATTGATCAATTTACATTTATTTGTACGCATAAATACAATTATATCAATTTTTTTTTTTACACTGTACATAGTTTTACAAGTATGAATGTGCGTTGAGCAATTGTTTTATGGAACGCCTCAGAGCGAGGTAACGCCGCATACGTCATGTTTTTTCGTGCGTGCAGTCGGCTCCATCGAATTATAAGACGGATTCAGCTTAAATTGCAATAGTTCGAATAGGTAGACGGTCTAGCACACAAACAGTACATATTAACAGATGACCTCAGCACGTGGTATACTTCGCGAATGCGGGCACTCACAACTTTCCCTGCGCAACTCCACAAAACAAGAAAAGTTTCGATTGGAAGGCGTTATTAGCTGTGTTTGTGGAGAACTAAACAAACATTACTAGGCTAAATAATTCACCCTTTGTAAGTAATCATAAATAAATCATAAATCATAAATCATAAATCATAAATCATATTTATTTCTGCAATTAGGTTTACCAAACTCTTTTACATGTCATGTTTTGTTTTAAAGCTAGATGGGGCCGGTGTTTCGTACCTGACTACTCTGAGAAGAAACATCCGAAACAAACTCAGAGGTCACCGTCTCTTTTAAAGTCCAGACATTGCTCAAATCATATGAGGACCATGTAGATTAATGTCTGAGATGGTCTTTTAAAGAAATAACCACACAGATTTGAGTGGACCTGTCCAGACAGTGCAAGCATTTGTCAGTGATCGTGTAGCTCAACTCATGATCCAAGGAGCTCAACGACACGACGAACAATACCAAAGAAAGGACATTTGGATAGGCCGCATAAAATACTCAAACTGCCAGACAATCGTGAAACTAATGAAACTAAAAATAAAATAAAAATAATAGTATGACCCACGTAGTCCTCATATTTACAGTAATAAACATTACAAAACAACACTTGAAAAAGTAAATAAAGTAAAGAAAAAATAAATAAAAATAATAATAATACCACAGGTACTTGAAAAAGTAAATAATGTCAACTAAAACGAACAATAGTTAATAAAAAAAATAAAATGTCAAACTAATAAAAAAAAAATAAAAATGTCAAACTGTACTAAAAATAAAATAAAATAAAATGGGTACAAATTCAATTAAATATCGAATACAATTGGAGCAGTTCAATCCCAAGCTTTTTTGTCCTCAATATAATCCTTAACAGAATAGAAGGCTTTCTGGCAAAGACTATGTTTTATAAAAAATTTGAATTTATTAAGGCTTAGTTCTTGAATGTGGCCTGGTAGTTTATTATAAAAGCGTATACATTGGCATCTAAATGATCCACCTATTTTCTTGAGCCTTGTTGTGGGTACAATAAATTTATCTTTATTCCTTGTGTTTATGTTGTGAATATCACAATATTTCTTATATAGCTTTATATTTTTGTGAGCATACAAAAGGTTTTCATAAATGTATTGAGAGGGAACAGTCATTACATTAATCTCCTTAAACTTTTCTCTGAGAGAGTGTCTCGGACTCAACTTATAAATTGATCGAACAGCCCTTTTCTGCAAAACAAAGATGGTCTGAATATCGGCGGCATTCCCCCACAACAGAATACCGTACGACATTACGCTATGAAAATAGCTGAAGTAAACTAATCGAGCTGTCTCTACATCCGTTAAATTACGAATTTTCCTAACTGCGTATGCTGCGGAGCTCAGTTTCTTCGACAATTTATCTATATGTGGGCCCCACTGTAGCTTAGCGTCTAAAGTTAAGCCCAAGAACACCGTGCTATCTTCAGGATTCAACTCTTCGTCCTTCACCAACACACTAGTTTTCACCTGCCTAACGTGAGGTAGTGCAAACTTAATGCATTTGGTTTTTTTTTCATTTAGAAGTAAGTTATTAGCGTTAAACCAATGCACTACCTTTGAAATCGCGCTATTTACATCGTCAGTAACTAGCTGCTGACGTTTAAGTTTAAACAAAAGCGAAGTGTCATCTGCAAACAACACTATATCGTGGTTATCCTTTATGAGGTAAGGTAGGTCATTAATATAAATAAGAAATAAGAAAGGACCAAGAATTGAGCCCTGTGGGACTCCCATTATTACTATAGAACCGGGAGATATTTTTCCGTTGACGTCAACTCTCTGGATCCTATCACTCAGGTATGAGGTAAGAAGATCCAAAGCGCTGTTCCGGATTCCGTAGTGGCGGAGTTTCCTGATTAGCGTTTCATGAAGAACGCAATCAAATGCCTTAGACAAATCGCAAAAAATGCCCAAAGCATCGCATTTATCTTCCCATGCACTATAAATATGTCCTAAAAGTTCAACACCGGCATCAGTAGTTGAGCGACCCCTCGTAAAACCGAACTGTTTGCTATGTAATAATTTATGTTTATTAAAAAATCTTTGCAATTGTTCTAGAATTAATTTCTCAAAAATTTTACTAAAAGTAGGTAGTACTGAAATAGGTCTATAATTTGTAGGGTCTGATGTACTACCCGTTTTGAATAAAGGAATTATTTTACTATTCTTCATAAGATCAGGAAACTCCCCACAATCAATACAATTATTAAAGATAAGAACTAAGGTAGGTGCTACAATGTCTATAATAGACTTGGCAACTTCTACAGAATTACCCCACAGATCCGCAGTCTTCTTAACATTTAAGGAGTGAAAAGTTTTGATTAAATCTCTACACGTGATATGTTCAAAATGAAATTCCGAGTCGCAAACTTTAACATTTTCCTTAAGCAAAGATTCGGCAACAGTAGGTGACGAGTTTAGGGATTTCGTAGTTGAAACGGGAATATCAGAAAAGAAACTCTCAAAAGCCACGGCGACGTCTGAATCTGATTTGATTACTCTATCATTAATGGTTAAGCTATAGTCACTATTTCGGTTACTAGACCTTCCCGTTTCATTATTAATAATATTCCACGTCGTTTTAATTACATTGCTGCTATTCTTAATTTTCGAGCTCAAATACTGTGACTTAGCCATACAACACACTTTTTTAAATAGTTTCGAGTAATTTCTCACATATAAATTAAATTCGGCAGTATTTACAAGCATTCTTTCGTTGTACAGATCATAAAGCCGTGTTCTACTTTTGTGAATACCAATGGTAGCCCAGTCACTGAAAGATGCGTTACAATTTACTGAGATAGTCTTGGGAATGAAGGTGGAATTAAAAAGCTTACAATACATATTAAAAAAATCATCATATAGACGATGAGGATTGTCACTAGACAAAAATGGTAAGTTATTCACGAGTTTACTTTTAAATGATTCTAAGCGTCTTGCAGTTTTAGGGTTAACAGTGATATTATTTTTTCCAACTTTGATGTTTTGCATTTCGATGGTAATCATTTGTCCGCAATGATCAGAGTCTAAAACATTTATGATTTCTTTATGATTCGGAATAACATCAGTATAAATATTGTCTAGACATGTGGCACTAGTAGGCGTTATTCTTGTGGGCTCTATAAATAGGTTAACGAGATTGTAGGACTGAAACAGACTTATAATTTTACTACATGTACCAGAGTTTTCTAATAAATTTACATTAAAATCACCACAAGTAATAATTGACTTGTTTGTGTTACAAATCTTGTGTAAAACTTCATCCATTACCTTCTCAAAGCAGTCATACAATCCCGAGGGTGGCCTGTACACACTTAATATAATAAACTGCTCCAATTCTATACAGGCTATTTCAATTATGCGTTCAACAGACAGGCTCACAATGTCCTTTCGGTCTTTAAATTTAATCTGGTTTTTTATTAAAATTAGTGAGCCGCCATGTATAGCATTTACTCTGTTGAATGAACTACCAACCTGGTGATTACTAAAACTGATCATGAACTGGTGGCTTTGAAGCCAATGTTCTGTAATACAAAGGATATCAATATTATTAAAATTCAAAAATAATTCTACTTCTAAGTCTTTGTTTTTAAGTCCTTGAATATTTTGATGCACCAGGTTGATACTATTTGTTTTTAAACTGTTTTTAATAGACTTAGTTTTGTAAACCTGTATATTATTGCTAGAGTTGACCTCTATTGTCCTATTCTCTAATTTAAATGATTTACAATGTCAATATCATCTACCAAATCATTCATTGAATTATTTAACATGTCATGGCATTGCTCAATAGAAGCAATCTGTTTAGCCAAATTCTTGGCTGTAATATAAAAATAATAAGACAACGACGTAGCTATCTGTCGTTTACAATACTTAGAAAGATAGTACCTATCTATTAGGAATCTATCTTTTGTCAAATAAAAATTATTACCAACATAATTGTTAGTGTCAATCAAGTGAAATAAATTATTATTAAATGTCAAATTATGTAATGTTATATTAATTTCAAACCTTAAGACATTTTCTTCCTGTGGCAAACTTTGGCTGTATGGGAATGTGAACATTAAAATTTTTCTTAAACTAAGTTTACTTAATGATCTATAATATTGGAGCAAATCTCCTTTGTTCACATTACCCCTATTACCAACAAGTATCAAAAGAGTAGAATCCTGGTTGAAGTTGTAATTAATAATTTTTACCATGATTTCATATAAGGAACAACCAGGCATACAAAAGTTCATAATTGAATGTCCCGGACACTTATTTGTCAACAAATGGCCTAAATCCTTACCAATTTCATCAGAAAAAATTACAATTTCTTTATTAATCATCTGTTTAGTTAAACTATTAGAAATTAAACTAGCACAGGACTGCGGCATGATACTATCACATACAGACAATGAATGGGTTGGTGTGGGTTCAACAGATGGTGGTTGGCAATGCTCACAGTTGTTAGTTTGTGTACTAACCAGCTCATTCATAGCCAATACATATTCTCTCATTTGGTGTTCAGAGGCAGTATATTTAATATTAAGAGAAGTGAGTTTCTCTTGTAGGCGATCAATTTCACACCGCAAGTTCTCTGTGTCTATTTGGTACTTCCTATTACTTTTATCTAAGTTTAAAGAAAACATATCTAATTGTTTTAAAAGGTTAAACCTTTCCCTATTTAATTTTACATTTTTGATAAAAAATTTTTGCTTTTTTACCATTTTCTTAGTTTTAACTATGTATTTGTTTATTTTAATATATTTTTTTAGTTTATTCTTACTAGTGATTACTCGCACTGATTTATTTGACTTTAAATCGTCATCATCTGTCAAATCTATAGTGTAAGGTTGGTGATTATCAGAAATCATTGACGGAGCAACAGGCACCAATTCACTAAACAGACTTTGGTTCAATGAGGCTGTGATGTTATGATTTGCTGTCTCAAGTGCTGATATTTGACTTCTAGCCTCATGTAGCTGTTGTTGTAAATGATGCTTGTGACTCAGGGCTCGTTCATACTCAGCGCTACACTGGCTGAACCCGTCCACAATGACTTGGAGCCTATCCCGGTCTTCTATGGCATCAGTGAGTTGAGTGTATAGCTGAGCCATTTCATTTTTTAACTTATTATTCCTTTCATGAGCTTCAAAGAGCACCCTTTCATTGTCATCCATTTCCCTGTTTAGCTGGTTACAGGACTCCTTACACGCCTTTAGTTCGCTCAAAGCCTGATTAAGTTTGGACTCTTCGAGGCGAGCGCGGGCACTGCGTGTCATAATCATGATTCAGGAGAATAGAGACAAGATAGGAAAAGAATAGGTGCAGTAGAATTGTGTCAAAACGAATAATTGAAAAGAAAATGAAATTAAGTTTGGGGAAAAAAAAGAAAGAAGTTCTGTCACCGAGCCAAACAGGGTTATGTTTACGTTTCAAAGGTCATCGGCATCAACAAGTATCCGTAATAAAAGTGATCCAGTTAAATGAACGCAAATTATAGAACGTAAACAATGTTCTACCAAGTAAAATAAGATGTAATGTACCTGATATTAAGATGACAATGCAAGATTCCCTATACCGGTAACTGTCAGTTTCACAAATGATTTAATTACACTTAATTTACGTTAATTCAACACATCTACACTATAACTCACTATATACTTGTTATGAACTTGTAATTTTATAAGAAATAGGCCTTATTAATAAGGAAATACAATATTTAAAATTAAAATTAAAGGGACAAATTCAAATCAGCTGTTAGCTGTAGTGTTGCCACAGGGAAAAAGTCGTCCAATGGCTCGTGTTTTTCTCGTGTGGGTGGGCTGGTTTCTCTTTTGGTCTCATTAGGTTAGACAATTAGCACAGGTTAGTTCTCAGTTATCCTAAAATAACATAACATCACGCGTGCAATTCCTGAAGGGTTAGGCAGAGGTGTAATTTAATAGTACACCCACATTTCCCCAGTTTTTTAAGTCCCATGTAATAGGGGTGAACCTATTGCCATCAACCGGGCACAAATCCAGATTCTGCTACTGAGATATTCCTGTTGAAAAAACCCAATAACATTTTATTATCGAGAACATCAGTTACTACACGCAGATGTGCTCTTACGTCCCAATCGTATTTCTAGTAGATGGGTCCTAACTCCGTCGAATAAAATCCCAACCCTACAAATACGCGAGGGTTATAAATCCTCTTAGCATTACCAAAACCAAAAGTACCTATTTGTGAACAAAATTCCTAAAACAGTGTCTGTTGACAATACAGTCAAGTAACCGTCACCGTCGCGGAACACAATGGTCCAGGTTTTGCCGCTTTTTGTTCTGTTAGTTCACGGCTTTGGAAATCGACTTATGTTTGCTCGCACTTGATCTTATGGCTATCGTTTGTGCAGGTTTCAGCTGAATATTTTATTTATCACTGGCTTTTGGAGAATTCTCGGGTATTTTCAGTAATGTGAAAGAATATAAGGTTAGGTTGATAATTTTCCTTTTACAAAAATCATACCCTACGAAATGAAACAGAGAATATAATATATCTAACAAAATTCCTGTAACCCAATTATACTTTCCCAGCAGCGATTTCTTTGTTTTTTTGTCTCAACCGAGGGTCGTGTAGAACAGACCGTTTCAATATCTTACAAAATGAAATTGACCCTGAAATACAAGAGCGGTTTTTCTCCGATCTATTTTTGATTCCATACAAGATTTTTATTATTTTTAAGTGTTTGAGGCTCCGTTGCCTAATGACAAAAACGGAACCCTAATAGATTCGTCTGTATGTTACTGCCATTTTACTCCGAGGCTGTTGGCACCACACAGTTCAAAGGGCTTCAACGATTTTTGTATGGAGATTGGCCAGCCTAACTTCCGCCATTTTAATTTATTTTCAAAGTTGCGGCCACGGCTATCACCTATATTAATCGATAGACGGTATCAATACAAACAAGTTTTGTTTGAGGTAAAATGTTCTAAAGTGTCACGTTTCCGAGATATGAGCTATCAAAGTTAAAGTCCGTTCACTGATGGCATCTTCAGCACAACTAATACGGCATTGTATAATGAAAATCTACGTTTCTCTATTATATAAGAGGCTATTAGGATTATTTATTCGTGTCGAGCGTTATAGGACGTAATGGACAACTTGTGCGCACATAACATTTTACAGCCACACTCGTAGACAATATTACCGGAATATTCTATGTGCGATAAATTGAAATAAAAATCCTGAACCCGGATTTTTATTTTATTTAAGGAAAAATCTCTGATGTGCAGTAAAGTAAAAAAATTATGAGCCAGTGATGTTTGTGGAAAATATCATAATTCAGGATTTTGGTGTTTTTCAAATTAGATATTTTTAAATTGCCGAATAAAAATTTCTATGAAGGGGAGGGCGGGGGCCTTGAAATCGTTATGACGTTCTGAATATGTAGTTACCGTTTGTGTGTCGATTTCCCTTCCACCCTGTATAGGTATGATTTTTCACAGTTTCAGGTAGGTACCTACTCTGTAATAATAATACGAGTATCCCTTTAAATTGTTTGACGAAATTATTTGACAGCACGGTTGGCGCACTGGCTGGTTCGATCCCCGCACGGAACAAATATTTGTATGATCTACAGCTAGTTGTTCCGGGTCTGGCTGTTTGTGTATGTGAGTTGAAATGTTTATAAACGCACCCACGATACAGGAGAAATTTCTAGTGTCGGGCAACGTTTAAAAAAAAAAATTAAACGTTCATTCTTGATAATATTATACTCGTTGCAATTTCGGTATTTGTATATGGAAAAGTAGGCCCTGCAGATCCCAATTAAACGTCCATTTTGATAATTCTCTTCTCGTAGCATTTTCGGTATTTGTATATGGAAAATTAGACGCTGCTAGAATCAAAATTAAGTGTATGGATAACGTTCTTGAATTATGCTACAATATTTTAAGATGTGACGGTTAAAATATGATGATAAAATTAAAAATTAGGACACAGAATTCTGCCGAAACACTGTCTTTTCTTTTTCTATAGGCAGATGCTGACTTGGTATGTGAATCTACTGTAAATGTTGAGAACTGCACACTTGCACAGCACAGTTAAGGGTAAAATCTCCTGAACATAGAACTCGAAAGCTGCATAACTAAGCGAACAAACCAAAAACAAAATATTCATTTGTAATTTCCAACTCCAGCCACCAGACTGCGGTTCCCCTTATCTAATAAGATAAAGAAGTTACACGATTATGCAAAACTGCTATTTACATAGGGTGCACTCAAGTGAGGAAATTCAGAAACTTAATTTTAAATTCTAGCGACATCTTTTAATTAAAATGTAACACGTGAGGCGCTTAGGAATTTTTTGTTTGTACCGCAACCTCTTGTGACGATATGTTTGTTATTATAGGTAAGTCCCTGTTATATTTGCTTTTGTTTTTAAGGGCCAAATGTATTTGGAAACCAGATTTACCAAAAACATTTTAATATATCCTTTTGTACTAAAAATATTTGTGGTACTTCAAAATTCAGGAACCTTCTGTACCAAGTAACTACCATAAGTTTTATCAAATACAACATAAATAAATTCGATCTCTAAAATGTTGCTGAAAAGCCTTTCAATATGGTAAAGCTTTTTTTTTTAGTCCTCCCACCCAGGGCAGAGCGGGAGGGACTGTCAGACTTGTACTGACTAAAATCCACGGTGTCCTTCAGTAGCCCTTTATGTTCCAGGGTCACGGTAATTCTATGAGTCCCGCGACCCCGACAGGCTTTGGCCCGCTAGAGGGGGGCCCCGTCATTATGCTGACACTCTTTGAGGCGCGCGTGGAACACAACGCGCCGTCGACCCGGGCATGGTCCATGGTCGGACAGCAAGTCGCCCATTACTCGCCGCCCGCATGCCCGCGCCTACGGTGGCCGGAGATCGTCTGCCGACGTCCGGCGCCGTGGCTGTCTACCACGGCTGCGGCTGGTGTGGAGGGAGGATGTCTGAGGACTGTCCTTTACCTCACGCGGCCCGCCTCCTCCTTCACGAGCATGACTGCTTCGCAGAAGGAGGCGACCGCTTCCCACTCCGTCTCGCCCCGCAGCATGGCCTCGACCAATGAATATGGTAAAGCTTTGGAAAATTAGGCAAAGTTACGGCCGTACGTATGAAACCATCTGAAGATTTTAGCATCAATCAGAATAATGTAGTCATAAAAAACTTGTGTTGAAAATAGCACATAAATCGGTTAGAAATAAATATTTTCTTTGGTAAAAGATTCCCAGTATCAATATGTATTCTATTTATCCAATAATTGTTCTCAAGACTATCGCTACAAGTATCTGCTCATCGCCAAGGGACGTGGTTGATGAGAGTACTTGGAGATAAGTGTTTCTTATTGTTTGATATGTTGAAATAAAACATAAGCATTGTTGTATCTAACACGTGTCGGTATGGAAATAGAACACACAACGTGTGTTTAAGAGAGTGCTAATAATAGCTATGCTTTTGGTTTTGGAATCTGATTTACAGCTGAAAGCATGATCATGAAAGGTTATTCAAAAAGTTTGCCACAAAGTTCTAGTACAAAGTAATACAACTCGAAGTCCTATCGACATTATCGAAGCAAAGTTTGTACCCATAAGTTTGTAATTCTGTGGAGAAGTACATTTAACATGTAGGAACGTGTGTTGACTGAAACTCATTCAAGTAAAGTTCACAAAATATCATTTGATCTTACATAACCAAGACGGATTGCTAATCAACTAAACTTTGAAAATTACCAACGGTTATTTGCGAAGTTTAGCTAACTAACATATTAATATTTCTGAGACAAGCACAATTTATTATTACACTTAAGGGTGCGTCCAAATCTGGCAAATGTGCCGCGAATGTGCAGCTCGAGAGCCGTTTGCGAGCTGCCCGCGAGCTGCGCGCGTGCTGTTACAGCCATATTTGGTGCGCCGCTCTAGTTCAACCCTAGCAAGGCTCGAGTGGGGCGCGCGTGCAGCGCGCGCGCTGCTCGTGCGCACAAACGCGTGAACTTGAGCCTCAGTTGTGAAGTTGCTTGAATTTGTGAGGTGCATCGCGGCCGGCACGCGCGCACCTCCTGCGCCGCTCGAGGACGGCGCGTAGAAAGCGCGCGAGCGACGCGCGGTCGGCGCAGGGGCTGCGTACGAACATAAAATACACGCGCGCAGTTCGCAAACGGCTCGCGAGCTGCACATTTGCGGCACATTCGCCAGATGTGGACGCACCCTAAGATTATTTTGTTCTAGAAATTGCCAAATAGAACCAATGAGCTCTATTTTAAAATATAAAATTGTCGGACACGTTGATGAAGTTCTAGAATTTGTAATCTTACAGGAACAGAAAAATTTCACCAACAAAACTAGCTCACGACCGCATTAGAAGTCGTAAGTACAAATATTAATTTTGTACTTACTTTTAATTTTCCCCTTTTCGGGTTTTGGCTCTTTCCACTATTTGTACTCAGTCATATGTCCGCCCGACCAACACAAATTTTAATGACCAGTGAATTTTAAACTTGACATTTACTGTCAATATAATTTTAAAATTACGTAAATCTGACTGCACCGATCTGAAAAAAAGTGCCGCAGGTCCAGCTTATAAGAGCAACACTGGCTGACTGATTTATAAACGAAAGAGATTAATATTTATTCTGAGTTGTTACATCCTTCTACATTCATTAAAAATCAAAACTAAAAAGAAAAACAGCGTTGTTTTCAACATCTCCTTAACCAGCTAAGTTTAAAAATATCTGTTAATGCAATGTGGTGTTGTTCAGACTTTGCAATGAGAATCTTGAAGCATGTTTGTGTGTTTACTGATGGCCGAATGTTAGTTTACTTGAACTCTATTAAGTACACAAACTGAGTTCGATATTGCATGATTAAAAGTTCGTATGTTGTATACGGTGATGTTTACTGAACACTGCCCAAATAGCGCTTTATTCAAACACTGACTGCGGCGAGAGCTTGTGCCTCATCCCCTGAATATTTATCCGGCACTCGGAATCGTAAATAGGTGAAAAATGTTTCGGGCTTTCAAAAACTACAGTGAAAACACATTTCGAGTGAAGCTTTTAGTCAGAGATAGACAATTAAAAGAACAGCTTGGTTTGGTACACACGGCGGCACATGAAGCTGTACATTTCCAGTATAACTTGGCCTCGCGTTGTATAGATTTCCTATACAATGAGAGATCCGCATAAACTGGTTTTATATAGCATGGTTGGACGTCGTGCGTACGTAAGTTACATTTGAAGATATTTTCACGAGCAAGTATATCCAAACACTGTTTTAAGCTTTCACGGTTTACAACTAAACTTATACTGTCACTAAACTTACGGGATATCTTCCGTGATCGTTCATTATGTTGAGCTCCCGATATTTCGGCGCTGTTGCAAGCGCCATGATCGCGGGTTGAACAATCACGGAAGATATCCCGTAAGTGACAGTATAAGTCAAGTATATCCATTTAGTAGCTTTATGATTTTTGAAAGATAAAGAAGATTAAGAAAGATTTTTAATTGATAATTAATTTAATTTTTATTTTTTGTATTTATTTTGTACCCTATGACAATGTTTTCTTATTTGACCCAAAGGTTGACTGGTAGAGAATGCCTTGTGGCATTAAGTCCGCCTATGTACCACTATTGTACATGAAGTTTAAATAAATAAATAATAATTATACATTTCATATGCATGGGCTTCGAGGTTCGCTCCATAACATCAACAAATCATGTTGTGTTATCTTATGCATTTATTTACCCTTTGAGATATCAGATATGTTATTTCATTTCATGTAACATCTGTGTTGGTCCCATGACCTACAAACACAACCCATGTAACTCACTCTGTTGGGACACATTAATTTTGAGGATTTGGGCAAAACGCAAATGCGTAACTTTGATACTTGGACAAAGTTTTCTGTAAAAAAGGTTTGGTTCTCTAAGGGAAATCAAATGTTTCGTTCGTTACTGAAAAACCACAAAATCGATTAGTTTAAGGCTGTATGTATTCTTATGACAACTTCGATTGAACTAAATGACAGGAGTGCTAACAAGCGCGTGTATGATACGTGTTTACAGTTATGTTATAAATAGTTAGCAACTCATCGAGGAGGATACAATAGGGAATTAATACAGAATACTGAGGATTATATGTGATCTACGGGAATGTTGGACATCTCAGTACCATTTTCAAAATATAAAAACAAGTTGCTCAGCAAAAAACGGTGATACGTACAAAGTATAGGAGCTGCGAGTTGAATAAGAATGTTCGCTTTACCAGCTGCCGGCGAGTAATAGAAACAGATGAACAACGTTGTGAAATAGAGCAGACAGGGGGCGCTGATGTACGACAAACAACAACGAAAATAAACGTTTTCTTCATCTGTTGTAAATTATAGCGTCACTTTTTTTCACAGATTCGCCACTTTTCTTTTTATACAGGGTGTAAGGGACAACCCTCCACAAACTGACAGGGTGCATTCAGCTCCTTATTTTGAATCATATAGCCGCAATTTTTCTCCGGAAATTTTATTTTTGATTTTTCACTTATAAATCTTTTATTTCATTGTAAAAATAACGTTCAGCAGCAGTCCATTTATGTAAATAATACAGTTAAAATAAAAAATCCAACAATGGATGTTGAAATACTCTAACGAACGACGCGTGAAATCAGCTGTTCACTTCCTGCCTAGCTACAGAGTTCAGCGAACTCGTCGTCGCGCTTGCCGTTTGCTACGTACGTTTTGCCACGGTAACGATGCATTGCGTATGAGGAAATAAAACAAATCAAAGAAGAAGGATCAAAATTCACCCACGTCCTACAGCGACAAGAAGTATCTCAAAAAAAAGATAAAAATTTATATAAAAAGATGGCATATTTCCAAACTCCATCCTTACAGTCTAACATATAAAAAAATTGCTATGAAAATTCGTTCAGGGGAATATCGAAAATGAATGTAGTACTTACTACATGATTATTATTTGAGAAATACTTGGCTATCTTGACTTGACTCCAATTATTCAATTATCCATCATCGAACAACAAAGGTTTTTTTCACTTATTCGACCACCGAACATCGAACTAGTGAGAATTATAACTTGATTGTTTGATCATTGGCATTGTTGAATATAATAGAGTAGACTAAGTTAGAGTAGGGTAGACTATGATAAATTCCACATAATAATCGATATGGTAATCCCATTTTCAATACTGTTATTGTTTTTTTTTCTTTTGGTTCATTAAAACTTTAGTGTTAGCCAACTATCCTGACTTGTGATAAAGCTCTATTGACCGTAGAAGGTATTTTTAAGAGGAACCTATTACTTTATAATTGTAAGATGTTAAGGTTTTTTTAAATAATAATGCATATTCAAATAATTTTATTTGTAGAACATAGGTAAACAAAAGAACAGACGACAATATTAATAAAATGAGCGCTGTGTCTTACCGTCAATGGCGTTCAAATATTCTAATTATAATTTCTGAATAATTGCAAAAAAATAATAGGTTATAATAATAGTAGGTTTTCATATTTTTCATTATGTAGTTGTTAATAATAATAAATGACCTATTTTGTTGAGCTATCGTGAAGGGTTTGAAAATAATGTCCTCATAAGGTGCTGGATCCAATCACGACACATTCGAAGAAGAGAGCACTTTACCTATACGCTTTACAACACCGAACTTGAAGGGAGAAATGCAATAATTGAATATTGTTGTTCATGCATACATGGGCGCAGGACACTGGGAGTATGCGCCCATATTATGACGATCATATATTACTTAGGTTGGATGAGAAATAATCCAGAACCTATGAACCATCCGGCACAATTCTTAAATAGTGTATTAAGAGATATGGAAATTGAATAAAAGTTATGTAAAATATTTTATATGCGCCCGACCCAGTTCTAGATAATGGTAATATCACGCTGTATGGGGATCGAATTATCGTCTCTTACATGACTGTTGTTGCCAATAAGCCTGACATTGTGGTGACAGCTCGATTGGAACGATTCGATTGGAGCGTAGCGCAATGATTGTTGACATTACGGTCCCGCTGAGTTGCTGGTTGATCTGAGGAGGTTCTAGGTTGGCAGTTGGATCAAGGGCTTGATTCGCAGAACTTCTGGACACAGCACGTATTGTTATGAGGTTCCTCTGTCAAGAGTCCTAACAACCGGTAGCTCTAAACCTGTTCCCGAAGCACTGGTGGGCTACTTTTTATATTTTAATGTTTTTTTTTTATGTGGGTGTACTATTAGGCACATCTCTGCCTAACCCTTCTGGGATTACAGGCGTGGTGTTATGTTATGTTTAGTTTTTATATACAGTTTATAGATTCCTATATAATTATCCGAATATTTAAAAATGTAAACGATATCTGACATCATGAAAAAAAAAAAACAGTATCTATAGTTGTAACATGGTTGTAACATAGTCTACCCTACTCTATCTTAGTCTACTCTATTCTATTTAACAATGCTAATGATCAAACAATCAAGTTATAATTCTCACTAGATCGATGTTCGGTGGTCGAATAAGTGAAAAAAACCTCTGGTGCTCGATGATGAAACTCAATAATTGAAGTCAAGTCAAGATAGCCAAGTATTTCTCAATATGTTAGTACATTGATTATAGAAATTACTGCCCCTGAACTAATTTTCTTAGCAATTTTTTTTAATGTTAGACTGTAAGGATGGAGTTTGGAAGTATGCCATCTTTTTATACATATTTTTATCAATTTTTTGAGATACTTCTCGTTGCTGTAGGACGTGGGTTAATTTTGTATGAACCGTGCTCCTTCTTCTTTATTGGGTTCCCATAACATTCCTGAAATAATTTCTTGTACCGGTCATCTTAGTATGATATACTGAATTCACCCCATCAGTTTGTGGAGGGCTGTCCTTTACACCCTGTATATAGATCGCAATTTTTTCTGAAATGTCTTACTTATAAATTAAGGTCTTTGAAAATAACACTTACTATTTTTTTTCTTTAAATGCATTTACATTGTTTCAGGTACGTGATGATGTCACATACTACGCATACCTACAATTCAGGTAACATGGAGCCACTAGTAACTGATAACGGCCATTGAATAACTACCAAATACAAAAAAAAGTATGAAAAAGCACGAGACTAAAGATTGAACGCACTTCGCCCCACGTAACATGTGATAAAGTAGAAAGTCACATGCGAAGCTCTATTGTAAACTGGTTCATGTGCTCTGCCCCCGTTGTTTAGTCTGCGGTCTGTGCTCTGCGGTCTGTTACTGGGTTTATAGAAGCCCAAACGTAATACACATGATTCATTGCTTACATAATATTTGTAATGAAATGCGTGGGTTTGGAGTCCAGCGGGTTCATTACTAAATACATAGAAGCTACTTGAATATATTAGGGATTTAATCTCAAATACCTATCTTGGCTCCAAAAGCATTTGGTACACATTACTGTATTCATAGATGCCAGACGTAATATTCTTGAAAATATATATTATAGGAACCTTCTACACTTTCTGAATTCAACGTGTGGGTTTCAAATCTAGACCCAAGGATTGTTTAATGAATTCTCAGAATACAAACCTCCTTGGGCATACATATAGAAAAGACGTTATAATAAAGGGTGTAAATAGACCCTTATCATAAACGAAAGGCACTTGTTCTCCCCGTCTTTGCGTACCTTTTACCTTCTAGTTACGGAGATATTAGGGGGTCAAAGTTCCAACTTTGTCACGAGTTTTTTTTTGAAATAGTTACAGGTTTTTAATGTTAGATTTTTATCTTTACACGCCTCCACGACCCCCGTACTATTCAATCCATCCATCAGCACAATGCTTTGAGTGCTTTCCATAGAGTCCTACCTTAAAACGTGATTTTTCACCCCAAAAAAAAAGTCGATTGCCAGCAATATTTTTTGCGTAAAGTTACTTAGTTTGATGTACAGAATGCTTGGTTGACGGCTATGTGAAGGGTCTGTTTACACCCTGTATATCGGTTATCCAAAATCAAAACCTAGCAAGAGCATCTGAGCAAATTTGATATGAGAAGGAAAATAAACATTCTCTTTGACCATTTAGAACGCAACAACGTTCTAAATGGTCCATTACCACCATGGACCATTTAGAACACAACACCGTTCTCCTATGAAATTTGCTCAGATGCTCTTACCAGGTTTTGATTTTGGTCAGCCGATATGTATTATGCAGAACTTAAAACGGGAGCTGCTGAACTGGCATTGTTCCTAGTTACATTTCCATTAAAAAAAAAAAATTAATGTAGTACCTATTCATCACTCTTTTCAATTACAAACACCCTCAAATACAGAACACAAAATGGATTCTTCAAATACTAAACTTACCTCTAGCGTTTTGTCTCTATTACCCAATAACGTACGTAGGTAGTGTGTGGACCGACATAGCATGTACCCTCGTCATGGAAGCCACAACCGCGCTTTATTTATGGTGTAATTGACCGGACAGCAGTCATTGTGTGATTTTCAGATTGAATAGTGGAAATGAACGAGGTTTTTCTCACGTGATTTATGTATGTGATTCGATTAGATGCTGGACAGTAGGCATAGAAAAAAAAGTGTTTTGTTTATTTGTTTTTTTTTTTTTGGGTTTTTATTCTCAGCCCATTTATGGTCACATGACAAAATGTAAGGACGGTTTTATGATACCCAGGGACACTTTACTAGCAAAAGCTATAAAATCCAAGTGACACACACTGTAATTTTCAGATTGAATTTTTTTCGTTCGTTCTCATAATAGAAAAGTTAATTAAGAAAATAATTAGCTTTCTTGTATCTAATTAAGATTTTCTACTCTGTGGAGTCAACACCGAACATTACTCCCAAGTCAGTAAAGTGTATTTATCTATATAATAACAAAATATTTTAATTGTAGCTATTATTCAGGGAAACATTCCACAGTTTCAGCTCCCTATTAATGTCATAACCACGAATAAGACGGCTTCATTAATTGTCTATACATCTACAGGGTGGAGACGACAATGCAACAATAAATTAAACTGTATGTAACTCATGACGTTCCCAGTCTGCATACAAAAATTCTATCGAAAATTACTAGATATTTTCTATTGAATTTTGTATGCAGTTTATTCACAGGACGTTATATTTCACTTTTAGCATTTTCTACACAGTGTAGATAATAGGCTACCACCAACAGGTTAACTAATTCCGCATCGGTATAAAAGTTAAACACATGTTTCCAACTCGCTACTTCAAAAACCTTGGCCAAAATTGTCGTATTGTCGTCTCCACCTTGTATACACATAAATAAATAATAAAATGATATTGGATTAGATATTAAAAATAATTCTAAATTGATGTAAGTCTGTTCGTTTTATCGCTCTAATTTAATCACGCGCAGGCTGAATAATATTCTCAGCCCATTTATGGTCACATGACAAAATGTAAGGAGGGTTTTATGATACCCAGGGACGCTTTACTAGCAAAAGCTATAAAATCCAAGTGGGTGTTGAGGTTCACCCAGGTTTTCTTTTAAAAGGCTGACTGTCATTCACGCTACCCTGGGAAATTAAGTCCTTTATACAAAGCCACTTAACGAACCGTAAGAGACCGTTACAGCTAGCTACTCCAACCGCACCGGTTTCTTCAAATCAACTGAAAACCAGTGAGTGTGAAAATACAATAGAACTATAATTCGAAGAAGCGTCTTAGGAAAGCGATCTAGCTAATAGACGAAAGCCAAGCGTTCTATCTAGAATTAACAAAAAAATTTAGTTTTTTCCAAATATAGAAAAAGAAAAATCTAATAACGTTGGCCGAGCGCCGAATGCTCTGCTTTTATACCGATCTTCCACTCTATGACAGTACCTCAAAATAAATGCCGTGTCTGGTGTAGTAATTAGATTGTTCATATTTACAGAGTTAGTCGAGCATTGTAAAGTACTAATACACTTTAGTCTCTCGTCTGCACGTGTTTGTACGGTTAAGTACTATACACAACGCTGCCTCTGTAATGGAACATCTTCCTCGTAGGAACATGGAACATGGAACATGTGTTCAAGTGGAAAAAAAGAAGCTGTGAAACTAGAAATTCACAAAACCTTGTCTAACTAAGCTTCTATAACTCGTTTTGCGGCGGCGCCAAAACAATCAAGCAAATTACGTGAAATTATAGGCTTTATCGATCTTCATTGACTGTTTATGTGGCGCCTCCTATCCTACTAATATTATAAATGCGAAAGTTTGTGAGGATGTTTGTTATTTCTTCATGCAAAAACTACTGAACGGATTTGGATGAAATTTAGCAAACAGATAGCTTATAACCAGGATTATCACATATAATACTTTTTATTCTAGTAACATGATCCCGTGGGACAATTATCGAATTCCACGCGACTGTATCCGCGGGCATAAGCTAGTATTTAATTTTTTCATCGCCAGTAATAAGAAGCGCTTCCTTTTTTTCCTGATCTTGATCTCATAAGTATTAACATGTTACCATTTGTCCTCTGTACGCGTCACAACAATTAATCAAACGCGAGTTTCACTTTCATTGCCCTAAAGTGTCGGCATCGAGGACGCGTCCCGAATAAATGTTAAATTTATTCAAGAGGGAGCCACTGCCGCACCCGCAACTAAGTTTAGCAATTTATTGCTCAAATACGTGCATGGTCCCCGTATTTGTGTACTTGTTATGAAATATACTAGCTTAGCTTGCAATTTCGTCCGTGCAGTATATGGCAGATTCCATTTACACTGATATACTTACTGAAATCAAATGGCAGCTTGCGTCTAGTCTCTTAGATTAAATAAATTATCTAAACGATTATCACCAATTCCACATCATAAATTCCAAATTAAAAATAAAAACCATAAAAAAAATCAATCATAGTCGAATACTTTCTCTAAAAAATAAGAACACACCGTAAATAGACTTAGGTACGTTAAATATTTTATTACCAATCAATAGGTCCCTGTTTATTGTTTCAGCCTTTATTTATTTACTGTTTCGTTTATTGTCATCTGCCATCCACTGGGACACGACATGACACATTGTGGACGGTACGACGTCCTTCGGCGACCGCCGTCAACACGCTTTATATCCTGATATGGAAAGTAAATCCAGACAACGTTATTTTTGTATAGGATATTGGATAACGTACAGAAAGGGAATTTTCAAAATAATACCCTTTCAATATTCACCCTTATTCCAATAGCTGTTAAGAGATCTTGCCTAAACGCACATAAATTGAGAGGTGAAACATAATCTGGTGAAGTAATCGTAATTGTATCTATCTAAGTGTCTATCAGATTGATTGTTTACTAATTGAAATTGTGATAGTATACGTGGCTCGTGTTCGTCTATTCAAGCTCAAAGGTACCTATAACAAATTGAACTTTAAAATAATAGAAATAACACTAGTTATCTGGCGTCCTATTATCCAGAAAACTTTATGTTCCCAGTGTACATCACAAAGTACCTTCATATTCTATTAGGATATTCAACTCGACTTCAATTAGAATGGTAATATATTGTTGTTGTAATATTCTTTTTTGTTGTTGTGTTTGTGTTGTTGTTGTTGTTGTTGTTTTATCTATGGGCTTCAGTTGCCTGACAATAAAACGATTGATTGATTGATTGTTACTTCCATGTTAACACCGCTCATTACCGCACATTCCCACACACTAACACAACATTTTGTCGTGTTTATTCAAAATTACTTTAATAAATTAGATCTACTCGTATACTTAACGCTCCTTTCTGAAATAATGTAATTCTCTCATTTAAATTAACGTTATTTATGAACATGGTAGGCACTAATGGTGTAGACTACAATGCATCAACATAATATTTTCAACAAAAATGAAAGTGACATTTAAAATTCGAGTTTTTTTTTTAATTTACAGCCATTTTTGAAAAAGTCGAGTCAAATAAAAAAACCGGATTCCCGTATCGTGGAAATTTTAAAACATACCTACTGAATTACGCTTTGATAAAAATGGAGGCTTATAAATATTTCGGCGCAAAAGTATACCTTTGAAAACGATACAAACATAATATCATTCTGTGAACAGTTAACTTACTTACTGATGAACAAAGCTGAACCCAAAACTCGTTACTCAAACAATGGGCTATCAACGCGATAAATTATAAACCGCTCAAAAAAGTGTTCGCTGAAAAACCAGCAAATTCCAAAACAAATAAGTTATGAAATCGTAAATTAGTGGGATGTCTTTTTTTACGCGAAATAGGGTTACGTTTGGCCGAAACTCGACTGATGTGAGGAGATGATGCGGCCTAGGCTGGAGCACACTTGCCTTGGAGAAACCAATTCACTCGAGTTTTTTTCGAGCTATTACCGGTCTAAAAATAACTGATAGCTGCATACCTTATTTTATATTGTTAAAAATAATGACTTTACCTTGCTTGTACATATTTGAGACTGCTTTATTTGTTAAAAAGAACATGCATCTATTCAGAAAAGCATCTGAAGATCGCTATAAAATGATTAGACAAGAATATAGACATGAATTATGTGTTCGACCATCAAAGACCGCCTTGATGCACAAAAGCATACTTTGCATGGCCACATTAATAATGCATGTGTGCATGTGTGTGTGTGTGTATTATGTTTATTATTTATTGTTAATGTTTTGCTTGCTTTTTTCTGTTTTGAGTTGTGTTGTGTTTTGTTGCAATTATTTTATTTTAAAATATAGATTATTCTTCTTTTTATAATAATTACTAATTATGTGAAAGAGTGTACACCTTTAAGGTAGATTTTTGAGAAACTAATTATTTATTATTAAGATCTCATGTAAAATGTACCAAAAATCACACCAATAAATAAATTTGAATTTGAATTTAGATTATAATGATCGGGGAACAGAGAAGCCGACAGTGAGTTCCACAGACCTGCGGTTCGCACAATACATGTGTACGCATTACGGTTTGCTCGGGTCCGTGGAACATCTACCATACTACGGTGACGCTTCGCCGTATCTGCTTGGTACCGTCAGCATAACCCTACCATTGTTGCCTATCGGTACCAAGAATTATATGGAGTTCGGAGATTAGAAGTGAGAGCTTGATGAACTGCTAGCACTTGATTGTGAAACAATTGATGACGTGGCGATGAGTCAGTATATTAGATACTTTTAAAGGACCAAAGCCAAAAATATGGGTATCTATGCGCGGACAAAGGATACATCTCATGATGTATCGTTTGTTCGCACATGTTTGCGTTTGTGGTGATTGTGTATACCTAGATATGTTGAATAATTTCAACATATCTGTAGGTACACACAAACACCATTAATTCATGTCATGTCTATTTACCATATTTTGCATTATTTACTCTACAAACTCTGAAACCTTGTTCCATTTAATGCTTGACGCAACACAAACATAATCTACTTGTACACGGAAATATAACAGAGATCTGAATGTTGTTTGTTGTTGAGAAACGTCATGCGTAACTATTATGAGCTGGTGCTGTTTGGATAATGTATTGATATTTATTTTGATAATTACACTAAACTCTTATTCATTTTGTTTATAGTTTGAATCACCGGCAAGCAATAAAACTTAAATATTTATTTAGTTTATGAAATATTCTGCGTACAGCCAAGACGTGTTTCATGAATTTGTGAAACATTCTCTCACCGGGCAGCGTTCCCTCGGAGCAAATACTCAGCATTACATAGCGATCACTGGCGGTCAGTGATGTGCAATAATGCCTCACGGGTCACTGGGTAGTGGGTATCGTATCAACTTAGAATCTTGAAATTAAATGGATATTTAAGGTCATCATTATTTGGCTGCCTTATCCCAATTTATTTGGGGTCAGCGCAGCATGCCTTTTTCTTCCACACTTCTCCATTACTCGTCATTTCCGCAGTCAAGATATAACATGAAGATTTTTTGTTCCAAAATAAAGTATTTCATAAAAAAATAGCTTGTATTACAGCACGACAGTAAACTAGACATGGCCGGAACATTTTCACATTGCGAAAATCGTGAAAGGATGTCGAACAATACGCGTTGTATTATAATGTGGCGAGCACAATGGCGGCCGGCAGTGAGCATCCGAAGTGAGGCTCCGGTGTAGCGTGTGCTGAATACAGATGAATATGCACTGCATTTAAAACAAGTGGTGTAGTTCATTTTGTCAATTAATTTATTATAACAGTTAGTAATTTCCAAAGACCTCGCATTTTATATGGCCTACAGCTACAGATATAGATCAATTGTATCTGTGCCTACCACAGATATAAAAGTCTATCTATATCTGTGGTGCCTACAGCAAAAAAGAAATATTAATGGACGCATCCGCTATAAGTACAGAAGTAAGTTCAATAGTATTTATTCATAATTGTAATGATCTGCACAATAAAATGACAATTCACTTGCAAAATCAAAATCTAAATCAAAATATTTTATTTCACATAGGCCTCGATGGGCACTTATAAAACGTCGACAAAAAGGTACACGGTTCGGGTTGGTCGTTTCCTATGGAGAAGAACCGGCAAGAAACTCCATGGTTACTTTATGTACACAGAGGAATCAAAACCTTGGTATTTAAATGAAATATTAAAAATTTTAAAACGTTAACGACAGCAGACAGTTCCTATCCAGTACATTATCCACCACACGTAGCCAACTTGTAATGAGGCAGACCACATCGAACCGTGGACAAACAAATAAATTGTCAAAGTTTCATCCCCCCTCCCTCCCCTCACCCACACCAAACAACTTCCTATTTATTTATTCCCAACCCGTTCTTCTGAAACGGTTTGGAAAAAGAAAAGCGAAATGTGAACTTAGCATTGTGTAATTAAATATCGGGAGTTTGTGACAGAAATGTACATACAATTTGACAGAATTAGTATTCAAGAGCCATTCAACGCGAATGGGTGGATTTTTTCAAGTCAATGGAGGATGAAATCAGAAACTGAAGATGATTTGAAATGCTGATGGAATTTGTTGGTTTTAATTAACTTTTGTTTACCTTGACGGATGAAACTTTTGAAATATTTAACAATCCTAGTAGGTATTATACACCGTATATCCATAAACTTCGACCAGATGTTCTGAGCATTTTCATTATGGACACATTAATGAATTCGTTTTTTATTTTTTACTCTCGGGTTCCTCTCGTACGTGCAAATGAAATGCAAATAGCATTTGATAATTTAATTGCACTAATTGGCAACATAGGCCAAGACCCTTAAGTAAGTTAAGACCCTTTCTTACTGCATAGCTCAATTAAATTTCATTAAATGAAATTACAAATATCTTTGTAACTTAGCCTTTTAAAGTACTACTTCCTTTGTAAGATTTGATTTGTAAAAGCTATAGAAGGGTTTGCCAAAGTTTATGGATAACGTGAAGAACACGGTGTATAAATGAAAATGGTTTTCTCGGAAACAATTTCGTGTTGAAACTAAGATATTTATTTTAATGTAATAATCTTCGGGCTCAGCATCCACGTGTGTTTATGTTAATCTGGTTTGTTCGCCAGACGTTTTGCATAATGACCGGGTAATCACCGGCGGATATTCCGGTTCACCTTCGCCCGGCGGCTGCGGGCGTAGTTAACATTAACAGGGCAGCTGCCGTATTATACGTGCACACGGCGGCACATGAAGCTGCATATATCCAGTATAACTTGGCCTCGCTTTGTACAGATTTCCTATACAATGAGAGATCCGCATAAACTGGTTCTGTACAGCTTGACTGGCCGTCGTGCGTACGTATACGTAACGTATTATAATTTAATTAGGATTATTATCTCTGTTATTTAACCTTTTCACCGCCAACGTACACAGAACGCGATGCCTCGCCAGCGCCAAGCTATAATTGTATAACGAAGTATACAGTAAACAGTAGTAATGAGGGTATCGTCATATCGATGAATGAGATTTACACGCTTTAAATACAGTACTTTTATGTTTGATAGGTAGTTAAAAATTAAGAGTTCCTGATGAAGTCGTGGCGCTGGTGGCACGGAAATCTGGAACTTCTATTGAAGGTGAAAAGTTTAAGGAGCTTATTTATTCAAGGAACATAATTTTATTGTAATAATAATAATACTATTGTAATATACCAGTTTTTTTATACAGTCCACTCTATTTTATTCCGCAAGGATCAAAGACCTAACAATGTGGTAACATTTACGTGTTATATTCAAAAAGCAAACATCATCGGCTTCCTGCCCTCGTCTCATGTTACTTGGGGTCGGCGCAACGTTTTTTTCTTCCATTCTCCCATATCAACCATCACGCAATAATTTACACCTTTTTCCTTTATATCATTCCGCACACAATCCATCCATCGTTTCCTTGGTCTTCCTCTCCCTCTCCATCCATCAAAAATCATTCAAAAAGCAAACACAGCTTCCTAATTAAATCTTATGTCATATTATAAGTATAAAGCTGTGCAAAATATTAGCTCGAAACAATGATAATTATGTTTATAGTTGTCTTCTTTTAGACAAATACAAGTTTGCACTGTCATAGAGGTCTTAAACGAAAATGTTTACATTTGAGACAAGGCAGACTTATCACATCATGTTGTCTACCGCCATAGCTCTAGCGCTAGCCGGAGCTCGTGGCTAAATAATAACAGCCGCTCGGGTCGATCTTTAGGTTAAGCCGTGCTTGCCTAGGTTGGTCTGTGGATGGGTGACCACCCATTACATACTGAGTTTCCTCCGTGCCTCGGAAAGCACGTGAAGCCGTTGGTCCTGGGTGTCATTTGTAGATCTTTGACAGTCGTTAGCTAGTCAGTGGCCCAAAAAGTCTGACAACCAGTCTTACCAAGGGGTATCGTATTACCCAGTACTAACTGGGTTGTGGAGGTTAGATAGGCAGTCGCTCCATGTAAAATACTGATATTCAGCTGCATCCTGTTAGACTGGAAGCCGACCCCAAAATAGTTGGGAAAAGGCTAGGCAGATGATGTTGTCTACCGCCATAATAACTAAAGAGAAAGATAATTCCTAGTAACAGACGACAAGCGTATTAATTGGTTCGCAACCCCTGTAGTTTTCTTACCGTGTTTCACAGATACTGATTTCTATAAATATAATAAAATTGCAACAGGCCGATGTCTGTACGTTGAAGGTATTGAAAAAAGATATATATAGGGGGTCTTTATTAGCGCAACAGAAGCCAAAACAACAGTTTTTAGTATTTTAGTCTGTCTTTCTGTCTGTATGTTTGTACGCGCATCACCCAAAAACTACGGCATAGATTTGAACGCACTCTACTGCTAGATGCATAACTGAAAACATAGGCTACATTAGATATAGTTTTGGACCCGATAGATGGCGCTGTGTGAAGCAAGGGCGGGTCGGAAACTAGTGTTTGGATAAAAAAATGAGATGCCTTTAAATTATATTTTTATTTATTTTGCTTTTGTTAAGAGAATGGCATTCTCATATTTATTTGACAAAATGTTGTACTTTTTGTTTAAAATTGCAGACTAGAAATTCAAAGTGTTCACAGATTGACCGAAGACGCTGATAAAGAGGTTTAACATCGAAGTTTCTATGCCAAGAGACAATGTAAGACGTACAAGTTTCAGAGATATGATTTATCGGGGAGTTCACTTAGACATGACCGATTCTATTGCGATGTTTGAATTTATAGCATTCACTTGGATTTGGTCTACACTGAACCATTAAATTTCGACCAGTTTAACCAATAACTCGATGTACTATTGAAATCAGAAACCATTCAGTTGTTTCAATCTAAATTGGATCACCAGAATTCAGCAGTAAATGTTGTAAATCCTACGGAACTACAATTTCAATGTTATTGAATCGAAATACAATTAAAAACATACAAGTTTGTTTAGCAAAATAGAATAGAAAATGAATTGTACCGTAGCTTTCATTCATTGAAAACTATTTTGTGAAGAATCTAATCTGCCACAAAGCATAACACACAACAAAACATCACGCCTGTAATTCCCAAAGGGTTAAGCAGAGGTGTACCTAATAGTACGCCCACATTTCGCCAGTTATGTTTAAGTCCCATGTAATAGGGAGCGAGCCTATTTCCATCAACTGGACACAAACCCAGACTCCGTGGCTGCTACTGAGAAAGATGGAAAAACCCAATAACAATTTACCCGACCCGGAAATCCAACCCAGGACCTCATGCTCAGCAGTCGCAATTGCGACCAGTAGACCAACTGTACAAGTATAAATAACTACTATCCATTACTCTGACGGTTGTTCGATAACATTCATCAATAGCGCGGCTGTGTAAAGCCTACCCTTTCAATAGATGTCATCAGAGCAATCGATTGTTCAGCTGCCCCAATAGACTTCACTCTTGTAAATTGAGCTTTATTTGTAACTCGTAGAGCACACATTTCAATGACTCAAGCTGTATATTGGCTTCTTGCCATCTTTTCAAAGATCTTATCCACCACAATGACATCTTCGTTTTATGTGGGTACTTAGCATTTGACGCAACATAGGCGCAAATTCACTCCTTCGTGGCTCAGCAAGTCAATGGTAGGTTCCGACTCTTTATTTTGCTTTCCACACAACACAAAACTTCTGTTCTAAACGGCAAGACTTAAAGAGAAAACTTTTCCGTGTAACAGCTAGCTGCTGCCGCCTCTGACAACACCCTCATGTGCACACAGAGTAACAAGCTTCAGAATGTTTGAAACAAGACACTGTAACGCAATGCACCGACCGAGTTTACTAACTAACGTTGTTTGAACACCTGAATAGTATCCGCATTACAAGCATTTGCTTAAATCACTTCATCATCGAGTAATGCTAATCGGCTGGTTTTGCAAATATTGTAAGGTGCAACCGCACATTCTGCAATTCAGCAGTTTACGCCACATTAATTTCAACTCACAATAATTAGTTCAGTTCGTGTTGAGCTATCAAGTCAGCCAGGCTTTCTCGTTACAACAAGTGCCGCGTCACTCACTTCATTTCCACACCATCAGTCCATTAAGCTCATTTTACGTTTAGGACAATACAGTAGTGTTTTAAAGTACTTTACCTTCATTCATTCCAATCACCCATCATCTAAAAGTAATGTATGGTCTAGCAAGGGATCATACAAATATTATTCGCTTAAATTATATAAGCGGAGTAACTTGAATTGTACGCGTTTACTAAACTGAATTAGCTTAATCGACAGCTTTCTGGAATTAATATCGTAGGAAGCATAATTAAGGCGAAACCCGAGAATGGTACACGAAAATTAATTTACCCATGCTCAACCTTATTATGTGTCAGACTAGTATTTTCTATTATTGAAGCCTATCTATTTTTAACACCTTTAACTTGATCCGTCACTACAATTTGAAATATGAAATTCTTCTTTGTGTCAAAAATATTGAAATTTTTATATTAACTGACATCTAATTCCAAATTTTCAAATTGGAAGCCAAAAACAGAAGCCAAATCGTAAAAGAAAAGAAAAGTTCGCAAAAGGAACTTTCAAACCAAGTTATATCATTAATTTACATAATTATGAAACCAGACCAGCCGCATGTGCATAATATAAGTACGGTTTAGCATTGTTGCTTATTTCAAAAGCTTTTATTAGCATGCAATTTTTGTATGTATGTTTGTTTTTGTTTAGGTAAAATTTTGCAACAGATTTTTTTTAGTTTGCGTTCAAAAGAGACAAACAGAGGTAACTGTCGAGACTTTTTATTATTTTCATTCATTTTATACAAACTCTCCGGACATTAAAATGATTTAGTTTTGACGTTCTTTTGAAGACGGCTTGATTTTAAGTTTGTAACTTGTAAAAAAAATATTATTCTTGCTCGAAGTTAACGAGCTCGGTTGACGGGCTTGTGAAATACATCGTTTCTTCATTGAAAATGTCGCCTTAATGTCGCGAAAAATCAGTGGGGTGTGTTTTGGGTTCGGACTCGAGACTTATGACTTGGCAGTCTGACGGCCACACTCCTAGGCTATCACTGCTATGTGTCATATTGTTGCGAATTATTATTAGAAGAACATTTTTATACAATGAAAATTTTACGTGGACTATTACAATTATCAATTATGTAAAGCTTTGTGTAAAAATACAAGTCACGGTATTATTCAATTTGATTTCTAACAAATTCGTTGCGAGAAATTTAAATGAATAATGTCTTTATTACTTGCCGCCGCGACGACGTCTGCCCGCCCTCATTACATTTGCTATTACTGTTTTATTTCGTTTCTTTTTATGATGTTTCGCTTTTACTTAACTTGAAAGAATTATTCCAGCTTTTATGTTTATTTTTGCATAATTTGATATAAAATATTTGCTTGGCATCAATTCAGTTTTAAGTTTTGTTTGTTGTGTTATGGCAGACGGATTGACATCAAGTAAAAGTTTTTTTTTATGAAATTGCTATTTCTCTGTAACGGCCTCTTTGTTACAGGTTCTAGCCAATGTTCTAGTAAAATCGCGAACAACGCTACTCGTAACGCTTATTGAGTCCTGTGTCGCAAGGCCACGTTTTTATGCGGACAACTAGGTAACAGAACAAGCTTATAACTTTGTGATTTTTCATGATAAAATTTTGAAATTTTGTACATAGATTCTTTACATAAAAATACTAGACACGTGTTTCAGGTTTCGCATACACTAAAACTAATGTTGTAGTTCTGGCGAAGTAAAAATCAATAATCTCTTTTTGGCTTCATAGCGTAACAGAGAAGCCTCCTAGAAGACAGAAGACTATTCCAACAGAGGACTATTAAACACCTGCTGCCTTCTGCTCCCTCCAGGTACTTTCATTGTCTCCAGGAAGACATAACTAACAGCAGGTCTCACCGGTTGTAATATTCACTTCCTCACGAAGTGACTTTTATTCTCAGTTTATTCTTCTTCATCGTGTGGTTAGTGCCTAACCTAGTGGCAGAGTTTTTATGCCGCCCATGGGCCTCTGACTTGAGTTTATTAATTTTACGGTATTACCTTAATTATGAATTCTCTGATAAAGAAGTGTCTTCAGGTCAAGACAATCATCAAACACCTGTATGTATCCACAGGTTTTAAATTCAGAAATTCTTATTCATCAGTACAACAAGCGGTCTTCAAGAAAATCTGATCGGAAAAAGTTGAATCAAGCTGCATAACTCAATAATCTCCGTCTAATGTTTAATTCAGTAAAGCAGTTTTTATATTATTCGGCTATAAAATCGCTTACAAATGGTTCCGCTCGATGAAATGTCCTGTAGCTAATGGGTTTTTAAAACGGTTAAGCCCAGTGGGTAAAAGGTTCTACTCTTTGTATAATTTAAATAAGTCTTTCTGATTATTTACGGATTATTTTCTCTTTCAAGTGATCATTAAAGTCTGAACTAATTAAAAATTGTTTTACAGAGTCTAAAAGGTCGAACAACCATATCTCTGATTGATAACCTTTCTAGTAGATAGATTACATACGGGACCGCGTGTTCGCTCACAATGGGCCTCATAAGAAGGCTTAAAGTCACCCAAAGGGCAATGGAGAGGGCTATGCTCGGAGTTTCCTTGCGTGATCAAAGCAGAAATGAGGAGATCCGCAAGAGAACCAAGGTTACCGACGTAGCCCGAAGAATAGCCAAACTTAAGTGGCAGTGGGCAGGGCACATTGCTCGCAGAACGGATGGCCGATGGGGCCGAAAAGTTCTGAAGTGGCGACCGCTAACCGGAAGACGTTGCGTTGGAAGGCCTCCCACTAGGTGGACCGATGACCTCGTAAAGGTTGCAGGGATCCGTTGGATGCGAGACGCACGGGACCGGTCAATGTGGCGACACTTGGGGGAGGCCTATGTCCAGCAGTGGACGTCTTTCGGCTGAAATGATGATGATGATGATGATGATTAACCTTTCTAGTTGGCTTCAAACTACATAATTAATTGTTTTAATCATGCTTTTTTTTTAGTATGGCAAATCATCAAATGACTCCCGCTCTGGGCAGAGCGGAAGGGTGTGTCAGACTTGTACTGACTAAAACCCATCCATGTTCCTTCTTTGCCCTTTGTGTTCCAGGGCCGCGGTATCTCGTTCGAAGTCCCGCAGCCCCGGTATCATCGGCCCTTGAGGACCCCTTCATGGTTACTGACATCTCTTTGAGGCGCGCGTGGAACACGAACGCTAATTCGACACGGTATGTCGTCATAAGACGGCCAGACGGCGAGCTAGCCCATTACTCACCGTCCACAGGCCCACGATTTTAAACAGCCCTAAGTTCATTTTATAAGCAAACCTACTCTCTTTGGTGCCATTATGAACATAAAATCACCTAAATGAAGTAAACGCTTTGTTCAAAGTAACAGGAAGGTATTAGCGAGTGCAAAGATTGTTTTGCAAAAATAAACTTTGTGTTGCATAATTTGAGTACATATCTTGAGACTCTGAGAGCTCTTTTTGGATATTCTAACAAGCAGCGCTCTGGGAATTATGAAACGTTGCGAGCTGGCGGCGAGTGGAAGGAAATGATCGCGTGCTTTTAAAACGTTAGCTTTTGTGGAATATTTTCTTAGATTCTTTTTAATATCAATATTGCTTTTTAAAAGAACAGTTAACAAATTAAAAATGTTGATCTTTTGTTGAAATATTGAGTCAACCTTGGCTACGACATGTTGTGCTACGACAGCGTAGCTCACGTAGCGGTCGTGAGCTACGCCGTAGCAACAGTTCACAACATAAACGTAAGTACTCGTACAAACTATAATTTACAAGGTAAACAGTAAGGCAACACGTGTGCTTATTACCTCGTCAGTTACCCGTCGGCTTGTTACGTAATGTTTCAAATGTTCTCCCTTTTATTATGTACATAGTACTGTGTGTACTCCCCTGAGGGTACCTCTGTTATAAAAGTAAGTATGTTGTTATGTGAAACATTATATTTTAAGACTAGCTTATGCTTGCGGCTTCACCCGCGTGATGTACATATTTGTCCCACGGGATGACACTACTGGGATAAAGTGTTAATCCAGGTTATAAACTATCGGTGTGCAAAATTTCATCCAAATCCGTTTAGTAGTTTTTGCGTGAAAAAATAAAAAATATCCATCCATCCATCCATCCTCACAAATCCATCCTTACATTCGTATTTATAATATAAGTAGGATGTTAAGAGCATTGGCCGCTATAAAATTTACCTACCTAACCTGACTATGTTCAGCGTAGGCCAAATCACGCGTCATACACTCCATTTTCTTCCCTGGCACTGGCCTCAAGTGCTTATAAACTAGAATTTATATTGACTGTCCTTAAGTGACTGAAAGTTAAAACCATGCAGTTATAAAAGCTATTCCGAGGAGAGTGGCCTCTCTTTGATCTCCAGCCGCCTCGAGCGACTCAGACCCGCTTACTGTTGCGACAATGAGGCAAGACATTAACTGCTCGTAAACCTAGTAGGGAGTGAATAAGCTTTAGTTAAAAGAAGTACGTCTAAATTTTTTTTTTTTTAACTGACATTAAAAAAGAAACGTTTTTAAAAATCAGGCTGAAAGCCACTTAAAAATATTTTAAAAAAAAGAAAACTTCAAAATTCGAACATTTAGGCACATCTCGTTACGCTGAATGCTCACTAACTTTGTTTTTTTTTTTTAATTAGCCCATTCTGTCCCACTGCCCATTCTAACTGAAATAAAAAAATGTTGAACAGTATAATGGGGTCACGACCTCGCAGTAAAATTTTTGTGCAAGCATTTAATATAATCTGTAGGATGAGGTACTGGCAATTTAGTGGCAAGAGGTTTTTTTCGCGCAGCATATATTTTACCGGTTGAAAGTGGTGGTTATGTGGTTCGTTTGAAAGTGAGCCACTTTTTCTAGTTAAGCTACAAAAGATAAAGCTTTCTGCACCAGCAGCTGGTCAGATCTTTTTCACATGGGCACCGTTTAAATCTATACAAATAAATAAAATTGAAGTAGTCTGTTTGTAATATCAAAATAACAGCTAAAATTACTGAATGCGTATGAAAATATACGTAAAAATGTGTTTTACGTAATGTGTTTTTTCGTGTGTGTGTGTGTGTGTGTGTGTTTTGTGTCACATTTTTTAAAATTTTTGTCTGTCTGTCTGTTTGTGCCTGCTAATCTTCAAAACGGCTAGACCACTTTTGACAGGACTTTTACTCGCAGATAGTTGATGTTATAAGCTCTAACTTAAGCTAATTTTATTTTGGAATAAGAATTAGCAATCCGTGCAAAAAAATGAAAACCCTTGAAATTGGCAACAAAATTCGATTCAAAAAGGGAGGTAATATTTTTATAATAATTTCACGCGAACGAAGGTCACAGGCAACAGCTAGTGTTAACGATAATTGTGGTTCTAAAGAATTAGTGAAACAGAATTGTAGCTAATTAGAATTCCACCATGACCAAACCAATTCGAGTTCATACACTCAAATTTATTTATGTATTTAAACTTCATGTACAATAGTGGTACATAGGCGGACTTAATGCCACAAGGCATTCTCTACTACTCAACCTTTGGGTTAAATAAGAAAACATTGTAATAGGGTACAAAATCTAATCTCTTCTCTACATATAATAAAATCGTTAAAATCCGGTCCGATGTTCCGACCTGGCGCAAAAACTACTGCATAGATCCTGTTCAAATTTTGCACAAATGTCTGTAATAAGCTTCTTCAAATGTTAGGTTATATATTATCACGCTATTTGCTGAAGGGGATGAGCAATACTGCATTATGCCAGTATTATTCAATTGTTTATCGTTCCAGTCATGATATGCGTAAAAACGTCTATTTCAAAGTATATGTCAGCGAAGCAAATAGAGAAACGGTTTCATGACCGCTTTACGTGCATCACGTCGCAAGTTCGATCCCCAGTAAAATTATCATACTCTTTGTAATTGTTTGTATTTTTTTTATAGAGATTATTATTATTTATTTTCTCTTTTTTATGTAAAATATAATAAATTCTTATGAATAAAGTTAAATCATTGGTGAAATCTCTTTCCTCATGTTTGAATCTGGCCGTTCGATGGTGTTCTGAACTGACAACGTCGTTGTGTGCTGTCCACAGGTGCTGTCAGACTCGATGTTTTCAATTTCACCTATCGCTCCCAATAAAAATAATTAGCAGTTATTGAAATTAATTTGAAACTATTTTGTTGTGTCGTTGTTCTTAGTTTTGCACAACTATTATTTACGGTTAGGTCCATTATTGTTAGGTCCCAAAAATAAATTCGTCTTTGTTGTCTTTGTTGGAGGGTGGATGATTGTAATATATGATTTCTGATGCGTCTTGATTGTTAAAAAAACACGTAATTCGTTACTTGAAAAATATTTAGGTGTCTTTATCATATCTGTCTTTTGTATCTTACTTCTATTATAAATGCGAAAGTTTGGATGGATGGATGGATGTTTGTTACTCAATCACGCCAGAACGGCTGAATGGATGTAGATGATATTTGGCACAGAGATAGATTATCGTGCTAATAATTATGTCCATATTCCGCAACAGGTTGCCAACTGGCAACTGTCAAACAATGCATTAGAAAAGAACGGCTATTTTAGCCCATTTGTCATCGAAGCGAAGCGAGGTAGGCTGACGGTTCACAGACCTCCCTGTAAACCAGGTTTCGCAATTTCGAATGTTTTTTTCTAATGCTTAAATCATTATAAAGTAGATTAATATGCTTTTGGTTTTTTTAACCATTCAAAGACAGTTAGGTAATCTTAAATTAACAAATATTAATTGACCAATTTTCAGTGGCCGAAAAAAAATCTCTAAAAACTTTAAAATAAAAACAAAAAATAAAATTAGATAAAACCAACGACGTAGTAAATTTGTTCCGTGCGGGAATCGAACCCGCGACACGCAGCACTGCAGTCAATCGCTCAGCCGCTGCGTCAACTGTGCCGTCACATTGCATTTGTGCTGAATTTTCTGCTGGCCCAACTCCTCAGGGACCGCTATATACTGCTTTAAAGTTTTTTTTTAACTTTGCCCCAGTCCAGGCCCACACTTGGAATTTCTCCTGTATCGTGGGTGTGTTTACAGATAGTTAAACTCACAAACAGCCATACCCGGAACCACTACCTGTAGCCCCTGTAGGCCATACAAAAATGTGATCCGTGAGGGAATCGAACCCGATACACGCAGCACAGCAGCCATTCGCTCAGCCACTGCGCCAACCGTGCGGTCACATAGCTGTGGCTGTGGCTCCCTCGGACATTGCTGCAACTTTTATCGGTGGCCGGACTGCACATTCCGTTTTCATAAGATAAAGCTTTCTGCACCAGCAGCTGGTCAGATCTTTTTCACATGGGCACCGTTTAAATCTATACAAATAAATAAAATTGAAGTAGTCTGTTTGTAATATCAAAATAACAGCTAAAATTACTGAATGCGTATGAAAATATACGTAAAAATGTGTTTTACGTAATGTGTTTTTTCGTGTGTGTGTGTGTGTGTGTGTGTTTTGTGTCACATTTTTTAAAATTTTTGTCTGTCTGTCTGTTTGTGCCTGCTAATCTTCAAAACGGCTAGACCACTTTTGACAGGACTTTTACTCGCAGATAGTTGATGTTATAAGCTCTAACTTAAGCTAATTTTATTTTGGAATAAGAATTAGCAATCCGTGCAAAAAAATGAAAACCCTTGAAATTGGCAACAAAATTCGATTCAAAAAGGGAGGTAATATTTTTATAATAATTTCACGCGAACGAAGGTCACAGGCAACAGCTAGTGTTAACGATAATTGTGGTTCTAAAGAATTAGTGAAACAGAATTGTAGCTAATTAGAATTCCACCATGACCAAACCAATTCGAGTTCATACACTCAAATTTATTTATGTATTTAAACTTCATGTACAATAGTGGTACATAGGCGGACTTAATGCCACAAGGCATTCTCTACTACTCAACCTTTGGGTTAAATAAGAAAACATTGTAATAGGGTACAAAATCTCTTCTCTTCTCTACATATAATAAAATCGTTAAAATCCGGTCCGATGTTCCGACCTGGCGCAAAAACTACTGCATAGATCCTGTTCAAATTTTGCACAAATGTCTGTAATAAGCTTCTTCAAATGTTAGGTTATATATTATCACGCTATTTGCTGAAGGGGATGAGCAATACTGCATTATGCCAGTATTATTCAATTGTTTATCGTTCCAGTCATGATATGCGTAAAAACGTCTATTTCAAAGTATATGTCAGCGAAGCAAATAGAGAAACGGTTTCATGACCGCTTTACGTGCATCACGTCGCAAGTTCGATCCCCAGTAAAATTATCATACTCTTTGTAATTGTTTGTATTTTTTTTATAGAGATTATTATTATTTATTTTCTCTTTTTTATGTAAAATATAATAAATTCTTATGAATAAAGTTAAATCATTGGTGAAATCTCTTTCCTCATGTTTGAATCTGGCCGTTCGATGGTGTTCTGAACTGACAACGTCGTTGTGTGCTGTCCACAGGTGCTGTCAGACTCGATGTTTTCAATTTCACCTATCGCTCCCAATAAAAATAATTAGCAGTTATTGAAATTAATTTGAAACTATTTTGTTGTGTCGTTGTTCTTAGTTTTGCACAACTATTATTTACGGTTAGGTCCATTATTGTTAGGTCCCAAAAATAAATTCGTCTTTGTTGTCTTTGTTGGAGGGTGGATGATTGTAATATATGATTTCTGATGCGTCTTGATTGTTAAAAAAACACGTAATTCGTTACTTGAAAAATATTTAGGTGTCTTTATCATATCTGTCTTTTGTATCTTACTTCTATTATAAATGCGAAAGTTTGGATGGATGGATGGATGTTTGTTACTCAATCACGCCAGAACGGCTGAATGGATGTAGATGATATTTGGCACAGAGATAGATTATCGTGCTAATAATTATGTCCATATTCCGCAACAGGTTGCCAACTGGCAACTGTCAAACAATGCATTAGAAAAGAACGGCTATTTTAGCCCATTTGTCATCGAAGCGAAGCGAGGTAGGCTGACGGTTCACAGACCTCCCTGTAAACCAGGTTTCGCAATTTCGAATGTTTTTTTCTAATGCTTAAATCATTATAAAGTAGATTAATATGCTTTTGGTTTTTTTTAACCATTCAAAGACAGTTAGGTAATCTTAAATTAACAAATATTAATTGACCAATTTTCAGTGGCCGAAAAAAAATCTCTAAAAACTTTAAAATAAAAACAAAAAATAAAATTAGATAAAACCAACGACGTAGTAAATTTGTTCCGTGCGGGAATCGAACCCGCGACACGCAGCACTGCAGTCAATCGCTCAGCCGCTGCGTCAACTGTGCCGTCACATTGCATTTGTGCTGAATTTTCTGCTGGCCCAACTCCTCAGGGACCGCTATATACTGCTTTAAAGTTTTTTTTTAACTTTGCCCCAGTCCAGGCCCACACTTGGAATTTCTCCTGTATCGTGGGTGTGTTTACAGATAGTTAAACTCACAAACAGCCATACCCGGAACCACTACCTGTAGCCCCTGTAGGCCATACAAAAATGTGATCCGTGAGGGAATCGAACCCGATACACGCAGCACAGCAGCCATTCGCTCAGCCACTGCGCCAACCGTGCGGTCACATAGCTGTGGCTGTGGCTCCCTCGGACATTGCTGCAACTTTTATCGGTGGCCGGACTGCACATTCCGTTTTCATATTGCCGCTGAATCTTGCAAGTGAAGATACCTCAACATGCAACATTATAGCGGCCGGAGAGTCCTTTTGCAGCAGTGCAAGTTTAAAGTGCATAAGAGCCGTTGAACCGCAGCTTGCAGGACATTCGCGACAACCAGGCGCTGATGGGTGGCGTTGTCGTTTTGCTCGCAGGCGACTTTAGACAGATACTCAAGTTATTGAGAGGGGCACAGCGTCGGATGAAATAAACGCCTCAATAAATGTCTCAAGGCGTCGCCACTGTTGTCTGGGATCGAAAAGATCCATCTTACTTGCAACATGTGCGTCCAGCTGTACAACGACCACGAAGCAGGTGTCCGTTGAATTTCTCAACTCCCTGGGGTTAACTCCCAGACTATGCAATGGAACCAGGCTTCGTATCACAGAGCTGGGCAGTAATATTATAACAGTCACCATTATTACAGGAGTGGCTAAAGGAGAGAGCGGTTTAATTCCCCGCATACCCTTTATTCCAAATAACTAGCCATTTCAATTTAAGAACTTGCAATTTCCCTTAAAATTGGCTTTTACAATGACGGTCAACAAATTCAAAGGAAAAAACTTAAAAGTGGCAGGCATTCTTTTGGGTGCTTCATGCTTCTCACACGGTCATTAAACAATTCATTTAATGTTGTATACAAAACGGTATTAGAATAAATAAAGAAATAGCGCCCAACAAGGCGTTTGATTGTTCACTTTGAAAAAAAAGTCGTATGGCACCATAATGTTCCAGTTTTTAAGCCATATCGTCGCCTCAACGCCGTTCAGACCTCTGCGGCCCAGAATTACAGCGCATAAAAACACGCCTTTTGTAGTCATCACCCACATTATCACATTTTGATCAGGCCTTCAGTTCTCACACATATCCCGCCTGTAATCCCAGAAGGGTTAGGCACAAATGTGTACCTAATCGTACACGCACATTACACCAGTTATGTTGAAGTCCCATGTAATAGGGGGCGAGCCTATTGCCATCAATCGGGCACAAATCCAGACTCCGTAGCTGCTACTGATAATTCCTGATGGAATAACCAAACAACACTTTACCCAACCCGGGAATCGAACACGCATACACGACAAAATTTCCACGCGAACGAAGTCGCGGGCAACAGCTAGTAAATACATAAAAAATAACTTCTTGCTTTCGAAAACTTTATAGGCACTTATAATGATACTAATACATATTTACAAATAAAATAAACTAATACATATTTTAACAAAATACCAAAACCAAATGGCAGCTACTTACTTAGAATTGACCGTGGTTGAGTAAATAAGCTTTTATTCCGTAACTCTGAACAACAAACCTGCCCAGACGCAGATATCGTTAAAGTAACATCATCATCTGCCTAGCCTTTTCCCAACTATATTGGGGACGGCTTCCAGTCTAACCGAATGCAGCTGAATACCAGTATTTTACATGGAGCGACTGCCTATCTGACCTCCACAACCCAGTTAGTACTGGGTAACACGATATCCCTTGGTAAGACTGGTTGTCAGACTTTTTGTTCCACTGACTGCCCTAACGACTGTCAAAGATCTACAAATCATACAGCCGGGACCAACGGCTTAACGTGCTTTCCGAGGCACGGAGGAAACTCGGTATATAATGGGCGGTCACCCATCCACAGACCAACCTAGGCAAGCACGGCTTAACCTAAAGATCGACCCGAGCGGCTGTTATTATTTAGCCACGAGCTCCTCCTATCGTTATAGTAACAACCAGTTCTAAATTCAAAGAAGAAGTATTCATGACTGCTTCATGAAGATTGTTGAAGAAGAAGTTTTCAGTACAGGTAGCACTGATTTCCCAAAGGAAACATTGCTACCGTATGTGTGTATGTAACCGCCATATGAACTCAAACGTTTGAAGCAAATCTTCCAATAATTATCATTCAACATTGCGATTTTTATACTACTTATCAGGAAATAGACGTGTAAAGAAAGACATTTATAATACCTTGTGTCATTAAGTCTGCTTATGTACCACTATTGTACATAACGTTTAAGTAAAAAATAATTTAAAAAAAAAACTGGTCACAAATACCGGTTTTTTTAAGTCGACTCTTAAAACGTCTGGAAACGCGCGGAACCAGCAAATCGCGTGCGGATAATACACGTGAATTTGATAAATTTAAAACAAAACCTAATGGCATTTCAACATTTTTGTCTATAAGGCGCGTATTCATTTTCAATACAACCGAATAAAAAAGTTTGATCATGAAAATAGTTCTTGTTTTTAGCCGCGTAAGCATTTTTTTACTTCGCAGAATTATTATCAACGCTGATCATTTTGTTATTTTTTTTTTTTTTAATATAGGTAATAGGTATCTACCATTAGGTTTTTTAATATAATTTATTTTGTTTATTTACCATGTAACAAATCAGATGGGTGACCTTGGCAATAGAAAATCCCGATCATTTTATTTGTAGTATTGTAACTTAGGAGTGTAATGGAAATGACCAAAATCCCGAATTGATATTCTCAGGCTATCTGCAAAGATGTATCTCCGATCTGAAAGCATTACCGTGTTCGGCTTAAGGATTGCATCTGCATAGGAACCTACGAGTATGTGTGTACAGTTTGCTGCTCAGTCTCATTCCTGAGGATACCACACAGTCCCACTTTTCCTAGCTAAAATGCAAATTCAGCGAGATCTTTAGCCAGTCTCTTTGTAGAATGTTGCTGTCGCTTCATAAAGTTTTCTCAGAAAAACACATAAACACACACACACACACATAGTTCACTTAAAATATTAGATATCAAACAAATCATGCAGTTAAAAGATAACACATTTTTTCATTTCATCATCATCATCATCATCATTTCAGCCGAAAGACGTCCACTGCTGGACATAGGCCTCCCCCAAGTGTCGCCACATTGACCGGTCCCGTGCGTCTCGCATCCAGCGGATCCCTGCAACCTTTACGAGGTCATCGGTCCACCTAGTGGGAGGCCTTCCAACGCAGCGTCTTCCGGTTCGCGGTCGCCACTCCAGAACGAACGTTTTTCATTTCATTTGAAGAAAACTTTTTAAAACTTTTTAACCTTTTTAAAGATGGGTTCTTAAGATTATAAATGAGTATAAAAAATATTTAGTTACATCATAGTATTTTTTACAATTAATAATATTTTGTATCATCACACAAACTACACAAGATAGTTATTTTTGAGATAAACTTATGAGTTAAGTACTTACGGACAAAAAAGACTTTTGTGCAAGCAATAATTATAATCTCTTGAAATGCCTACTTACTTGAATTCAAACAATCTCAGGGACTAAATGCTCTCCCTGATAATATTAAACGGGTTCACCACTGACCAATTATGCCGGCCGTCCGTCCGCACACTGTCTCATAATTAAAGACAGTGTTAGCACACACCACACACCTCTACTGAATACTGTATGCGCTGAGTGTTCAGTGAATTATTCCTCATTTACTAACCTCAGTGAAAGGTCAGTGTATCCTTTCTGTTCCTTTTCTTTGTAAAGTGGTAGTTTTATGCCAACAAGGGAACTCAACTTGAGGTTTTTACGTTCCTCCGTAACGAGAATCCAATCTTAATGTATAGGTATTGAAGTAAAAGAAGATTCTTTAGACGAAAGAAAACATACCATTCTTACTCAAAGCTTGATGAACTCAGCGCACAAGGGAAGTTCCGTGTAAAACTTATTAATTGAATAAATAAATTATCTTAATTCTATCTGCTGCTCGGACGCGGATCGTGACTGTTGTGTACAATTGTAGAACGAATGCAGCTTTCAAGAACATCGTCCGACTTTATTGAAATACTAGCAGACCCGCGCAACTTCGTCTGCGTCACATAAGAGAGAGAGAGGGTTAGAGAGAGTAGGTCGTAGGCGCCTATAGTACAATTCTAGCATATCACACCCATTATTCCACATCATGAAAATGCGCGCGCGGTACCTGATAATTAATTCGCTTCGGAGTTATTTTAAAACTGTGATATCTCCTAAGATATTCATTGAAATCAAATGATGTAAGAGCAATTTCGTTCAAAATTAAATACTTGAGATGAATAACGTATTTATTTGGATAAGGATAAATACCATGTTCACAAAAACACCTTCGCAAATAATGCGAGTCAAACTTAAAATAAAGACATATGTTAACACGTATTTTTTTAGAACTGTTAAGAGGAACATTTCCGTCATACATGATTGTTGCGTAACTTTAACCGTTTACGCAGCGCACGCAACGGTAGCTTTCAAAAGGAATATATTTTCCCCGTTTGTGCAACATTTTTCATTGATGCTCCGCTCCTATTAGTTATAGTGTGATGTTATATAACCTATAGCCTTCCTCGATAAATAGGCTATCCAGTAGTTCCTGACATTAGCGCGTTCAACCAAACCAACAAACAAACTCTTGAGCTTTATATTATTAGTATAGATTCAAGTAGGTAACTATTTAACTTCTCGGAAATAATTTAATTAATCGCTAAAACATTCTACTTATGTTTTTCTCAAATAAGGGCTTCTCTCGATAGCCTCAAGGTTTCATCGTTAGACTGTCTATGACAGTCATACTCCAGGCAGGTCTAAAGTTCTCACCAAAGTGCATGAAATGAGCCCAATAACGATATAGATGCTGTAAACTGTTGAGGACCTCTTTCATCTGCCGTCCGTCTCCATCGTTAGACTGTCGATGACAGTCATACTCCAGCTAGGTCTAAAATTCTCACCCAGGTGCATGAAATGAGCCCAATAACAACATAGCTGCTGTAAACTGTTGAGGGCCTATTGCAACTGCCTTGCGTCTCCATCGTAAGACCATCGATGACAGTCATAGTCCAGCTAGGTCTAAAGTTCTCATCAATACGTATGAAATGAGCCCAAACACGATATAGATACTGTTATCTGTTGAGGATCTCTTGCGACTGCCTTCCGTCTCCATCGTCAAACCTTCTATGACAGTCATAATCCACAGCTAGGTCTAAAGTTCTCATCAAGGTGTTCGAAATGAGCCCAATAACAATATAGCTGCCGTAAACTGTTGAGGACCTCTTGCAACTGCCTTCTGTCTCCATCGTTAGACCGTCGATGACAGCCATACTTCAGCTAGGTCTAAAGTTCTCATCAAGATGCATAAAGCGAGCCCAAACACGATATAGATGCTGTAAACTCTTGAGGACCACTTGCAATTGCCTTTTGTCTCCTTCGTCAGACCTTCGATAGAAGTCATACTCTAGTTAAGTTTAATCTAGAGTACCTTTTGCTATCGTAACTTAAAAAAAAACTGGCCAGTCGATTTAAAAGTTATCTTGTGAGCACATTTTATTCATTAGTACCATTTTGGTTCAAAAGATGTCGTTGCATGTTACATATATAATTATGATAAGTTCTTCTTGAACACTTTAAATTCATACATCTTTTGATAGAGAGCACCGTGAGAGCACCGATTACAATGAGACGAAGCCTTAAACCTTCTCTAAGTTATGCACAATATGTGTGCATTGAATCTAACCACATGGGTTTTATAATTTACACACGCATGATGTTTTACCAAAAAATACCCGGAGACACTCAGACTATCTTTTGATAGAGAGCACCGATTACAATGAAACATCGTTTGAATGGTTAAAAAAAACTAAAAGTATGTATAACACTATTTGGTAATATTTTGGAAATCTTAAAGGTTTAAAAAAAATCAACATACCTATTTACAAAAAGTGAAAGTGAGTGCGGCTGGGGATCGAATTTGCACCATGCTTACAGCATTAAAAAAATCGAAATAAATACAAAAACAAAATAAATTAGCTGAGGCTCGAACTTGCAAACCACTGTTCACAGGGCGGCCGCTGACACCTTCGGGCTACTTACTTCGGTGACAAATGGTCTAAAATAGCTATTCTTTTCTAATGCAGGCCTTGACAGTTGTCAGTTGTCAAACCGTTGTCAAAGAGCTGAAGAATATGGACATAATGCAATATTGCTCACCCACCTAAGTTATTAGCGTGATAATATAGCCTATACCCTTCCTCGATAAATGGGCTATCTAGCACTAAAAGAATTTTTCAATTTGAAGCAGTAGTTCCTGAGTTTAGCGCGTTCAACCAAACAAACAAACAAACAAACAAACTCTTCAGGTTTATAATATTAAGTATAGATTGCTGAGTTAATTCCGTAGTCATCGAATGAGAAACGAGGCTGAATATCGACACGTGTGAAAAAAAACATGGCCTGACAGAGTGCAATAAAGAATACGCGTGTTCCATATTCAAAATGTTGAAATTATGTTTCTTTTTTTGCTGATTTTGTGTTGTGATTACTTTGTTCTTGTTAATTATTAAATGCTTCGTTTAGTTATATTATGTAAAAAGACGAAAAATTATGAAAAGAAAATAGAAATTAAATAACGAAGGACAATTAAGTATGCTTAACATTATTGTAACTACGTGTTTGATCACTTTTACTGAAATTAGAAGCCGGATGTTTTTCACGCGATTATCGTTTTTGTATTGTCTATTTGGGTGATGTAGGTACAAATATTAATGGAGTATCTACAGTTTTTCCGAAGAAATCTGAAAATCATTTGATAGTCCCAACAATTTCATGAACACTCGCATCGAGCGAAAGCTACCGTCCCAAATGCTTATGGATTCAAAATTACTGTGAAAATTGTTGCGGAAACTGCTCGCCTCTGAGAACTCGTAAATATTGCAACACACTCGTCTATAAAACCCATCCACCGCAATAAGTGAGTTTTATTACTCGCAAATAAAAAGCAAAAATAACAGCCTTTTGCAATTTTAATGTAAATTTCGCTCGTGGGAGTAATACGATGAAAACAACTCGATGGAATTTTAAATGTGTTACATGCCTTAAGAAACTTAAAAATTGAATCTAGTTTTTTTCTCCGGAGTTAGTTGTGCCGTATTATGCGGTTTTGTATCATTTTTTCCTTATATTATATTACAACAAAACTTCCAGTTTTCAAAAGAGACAAATTGACTATTTCTTTGCCTGGAAATTTGCCAAATACTACATCGTTTCACTTAGTTCACATTGTAATGTTCGTTCTTCGTATAGACGCCAGTGCGGGGGTGGATAATCTTCATAAATAATTCGACAGGGCGGTTCTTTGAGGTATGTCTCCTTTGTCGTTGTATAGAAAATGAGGCTACCGAGTAAACTAGAACTGTAACGGTTTCCTTTATCTTAAAATGTGTTCTTAATCGGTATATACGAGTCAAATCATGACAGCTCTCTGTGTAACACATATTGAAGATATGAATATTTAAACGAATATTAAAATGCTGTGATGTTTACAAGTTCTTTAATTAATTGATACTAAAACAAAAAAAATATGACCTAGTGGCAGTTATATAATATGTCGGATATGTCAGGATCTACTCGGTTAGGCTCGTACATCATGTGGGCAGACGGTGGGTTTCGTGCTACGAAAACACACTGGGTGCGAGAGACACAGATGCGAGACACTTGAGATTACAACTTAACACAATAACACGGCGGGTACAGTTCCAAGACGTCTTAACTCCTCCGCGATCCGACACTCAATGTCGCCCTCTCCTCGAGTTGGACATCAGGGCTCTGTACAAGCACACTGTGTGGTTGATAGACTGGTTAGTAAGTCGCGTGATGTCACCACTGCACACTGGCGCACTTTCCAATTCATTTTATGTCCGTACTAATGACCGAATCCGACAAATATTATAATTATGTACCAGGTCGTGAATCGTGATTTTGTATCCAGGTGCAGAGTCCAGTGCTGGTGGTGGAGCTAACCCTGAACAGGCTAGAGGGCACACAGCTCAGGGCGCTGGGTCTGCTGTCCGTGTACGGGTTCAACGTGACGTATGAGGTGCGAGGAGCAGCGCAGTCACCGGGACCCACTTCATGCAGCGCCATCGAGTGCAGGCTGCTGGGCCACTGTTTCGCCACAAGGGATTATCAGTGAGTTGGGCTCGAATGTAACGATGTAACTTACAATTAGTACCTTTGATAATTACGTGAGAAAGTTTAAAACAAATTTAATTCCGGAAAAAAGTTGTTTTAGAAAAGTTGAACAATCCTATTTTCAAATAAAGCACAGCCTCTGACCAAAACTCCGTTAGAGCCTAGAAATTAAGTGCAAGCGAGAACAAAACGGGGGCCGAACTCACTGATAAAATAAGTGAAAGCCATTCATTGTTTACGAATGCAGGTGTTCTCAACAAAAAACCTCGTTTTAAATACCGCTGGTACAATCGCGTGATTTTTTGTAATAATTACTGCTAACTCCACAATTCCGCATCGCAGGGAGTTCTACTGCTCGTGTTTCTCCGGTTACTCCGGAGCGGACTGCGGAGAGGGTCCGCTGTGTCCGAGGACCTCCAACATGTGTAAGAACGGCGGCACCTGCAGGTGAGTGAACGCGTTTGAATTCCTACAATAATAAAATGGATTAAATTATGATTTTTGAAGTAGAAATACCGGGAAATGTAAAGGAAACACATTTTCTTTTAAACTAGCTACAAATCTGTTTTCTTTTTATCTGAAAATTGACGCCCATCTGTATATACTCGTAAGTAAGGGTCAAATTCGTAGTTTGTAACGGTTCCACTTTTTGCGTCGTGTATTCTCATTTCGGGCACATTTTTTACTGAAGACAGAAGATTCGTAAAAGTGAAGTAGGTATCTGCTAGAGGAGTGTTACACCAAATGACTCGATCAAAAAATTATCGTGAAAGTTGTAATTATTCATAATGTACAACAAGTAGTATGTATCGACAGACAGATGGGCCCGGCCGACGTCAGCTGTATCTGCGCGCCAGACTACACGGGCGACCTGTGCGAGGCGCAGCTAGCACCACCAGGTGAGATAGGTTTTTTAGCCTTCAATATGTAGGTACAGCTTTTACAAAACGGAACTATTCATACACGAAATATTTTCAGGGAATCATCTAACGGCTATAACGAAGCCATTTCAAGGCATTTTTTTTTATCTGAGTATATTTTTATAAAAAATAAATAATTTAAAATTACTTGACCCACAAAATAAATACTAGCTCCTTATTTTTGAACATCCATTACGCTAGTTTACTACGTCGTATTTACCTACAGTCATTGTTAGAATATGGGAGTAAAGGTTTTATGCAAAAAGTCTCAAATTTTTTTATAATTATAATAATTTCGTAAAAACAAAAACACTCAGAATTTTTTTTTTCGTTGCTATGGCGACTTTACAACTTATAGAAGTACCCTTAAAATATTTCGTAGACCTTAAATAGGTACCAACTTTAGTTAACTTGTATTTGTACAGTGAGTGAGCGCTAAATCCCGAATCCTTGACCTATTAACAATACTGCCGTCAATTTCGCCAGCACAATTTAACTAGGTTCCTGTGATCCATCGTCATTGCAAAGTTGCTCCCAAAATAACGAGCAATTTCAAAGAAATTAATAAAGATTACAGGAATGAAATGCTTCTCTGCGAATGTACAACACTTTATTAGAGAGTATTAATTGGCTAATGACTGAATAATAGCCGTGTTTATATTCCTTTTAATTAAAAAAAAATACATACCCCGAGACGGAGCTTCTGTTTCAAAATTGTTACTAAACTAAACCCTAAAGGACACCACTGTTGCCTAACAACATTCTTTTCAGAGTGCGGTATAGAAGAATGTGCAGAAGTTTGTAAGCAAGGAACAGTTTGTGACTGTAACCCGAAGGATACAGATTTCTGTGAGTAATGAATTTCATCAGTAATGCCAGAAAAAAACGGTAAATATTTGATTAGTAAGAACCGGCTATGTAATCATTTCTGAACGTTGTATGTTCATAGCATCAGCACGATTTGACACAAAGCTGGAAGTAGTGGATCAAGCAGGTGTAAACATATCTCAAGAAATTGTTAAACAGGTACCCAGTTACAGCAAAATTAAACCACAGATTAATTGTAATTTAATGGGAAAAATAATTAAAATAACTATGTTATTTTTTCAGTTAACAAGCTATTTAAAGGCGTCAAACATAACATTAGAAGATGAAGTAGAAATTTTAAACATAAGGTAAGTTTTCATTGAAAACTGTTGTTTTGTAACTCGTGATGGTATACTGATGTATTTGTGTGTGTGTGTGTGTGACAGTGCGGTGGGGGAGGGTGGTGCGCGCGGGGTGTGGGTACGCGTGTGGGGCACACGGCGTGAGGCGGGTGCACTGCGCGCGGCGCTGGCGCGCATGCGCACACACCACGTGCGTCTGCGCGCCAACACGCTGCACTTCCACATGCAACCCGCGCTTAGTCTACAAGTGAGTTTTTTTTTTTTCGTTGGTTTTACGACGTGCCTATAAACAATGTATATGTCAACGTTATTGTTCAATAATGGAACGTCACGCAGTAAATTCTAATGTACACGTTGTAAGCTTACGACTTCTTAAATCTTCTTGAGGCACATGACTTTCTTTTAGCAGTTACAAAATTGAAAAGACAAGCATTTAAATTAAGACAAATATCTAAGTTGGTGTAAAAACGCCAACTGTGTAATGTCAAACATGTTAAAATGAGAGATTTTAACATGTTTGATTCACTTTTTATTTCCCTTCCCTTAGTTGAAACGTTTTCTCGATCAGACAACAAATGCTTTCAAAATTTGATGGTATTTGTGAATGTGTTGTCCGTGTGAACGCACAAGAAGACCAAATTCTGCATTTAATTACTTTAAATATACGTTTGGTGTCGTCTATGGTGACATTTGGCGTCGGTCCAGCACACCTGCTACCAGATAACACTCGTTAACCTGGCTCAGCTCTTTCTTTATGATGCTCATTGCTGAGAACACCTTTATTGGAGTGTAATGCTATGCTTAACATTATTTGTTAACCGTTATAATAAATTACCATCATCTGCCTAGCCTTTTTCCCAACTATATTGGGGTCGGCTTCCAGTCTAACCGGATGCAGCTGAATACCAGTATTTTACATGGAGCGACTGCCTATCGGACCTCCACAACCCAGTTAGTACTGGGTAATACGATACCCCTTGGTAAGACTGGTTGTCAGACTTTTTGGGCCACTGACTGCCTAACGACTGTCAAAGATCTACAAATGACACCTGGGACCAACGGCTTAACGTGCATTCCGAGGCACGGAGAAAACTCGGTATGTAATGGGCGGTCACTCATCCACAGACCAACCTAGGCAAGCATGGTTTAACCTAAAGATCGACCCGAGCGGCTGTTATATTTAACCACAAGCTCCTCCGTTATAATAAATTACCGATACATATAATGATTTACACTCAAATGAAACTTGTTAAAGATATGGTAAATATTATCATTTAATGGGATTTTAAATTCATTGATATTGGATTTATTGTCAATCCGTGAGAAATAAAGGTTACCTATTTGATAAAGGAATCTTAGGATTTAAATACATTTTTATTTTCAAACTCAAAACTGTCTTTTCACCTTTGCTGTAATACCATTCACTTAAATGATAACTTAACCGGTAATTTTCAACTTGGTAAGAACCTTTTGCAGACCCTGGTTGTGAACCATCGTCCAGAAATATGGGAGGGGTCGGAGTTCATACTGACATGTATGGCGTACGGATCTCCGAACATCACCTTCACGTGGTACAAAGACGGTGTCAAGATAAACTTCAATGGAACTATAAGGTAAGTGAATGGGACTTGGGAATATACACACTGACAGCTATTGAACTCTGTTTGCTTGTACTAATCGTAGTTGGAAGAGTATGCGTGAGTATACAGTTCAGTTTAAAAAAATACCCTTCAAAGCGAGCGAGCTTATAAGCGAGACTGCGCAGTCTCGGCACCAAACGAGCGCCCATCAAATTAACGGCGACTGTCATTTAACCGTTCCCATAAGTCGGCAAACTTCCAACACGCTCGCTACCTGATGGTTACATTTCGTACAGTCTTTATTATCGCTATACTTCCAAAAACAAGACGACACGGTACTATAGCAGTTGGCTGAAAGCATGCATTGTCATTAGAAGAGCGTTCGGTTTCAGAGAGATTTGGACGCGCACGGTGTCTGAAGACGCGCTCGGTCGTCGCATGTCAGTGCTAGGCATATCAGAAGCGAAGAGGGCCGACAGCGGCAAGTGGTCCTGTGCGGCAGACGATGCTGGCAGGAGACGATGTAGAGCGCTGAGGCTGACGGTGCTGAGACCGCCCGATATACGACTCGTGCCTTCCACAATCACTGTCAATAAGGTAAAGCAATCTAGGCCGATGACACTAGAATCCAAACCTTTATGAAATAACAATAAACAATTTCAATTTGAAGTGATATAATAGTTGTGTGTCAGGGCGACAACGTGAGTATAACATGTCTGGCGGGAGCGGGGCGCGTGCACGGCGCGCTCGGGTTCAGTTGGGCGAGGGAGAGGACGCTGCTGCCGATGGCGCCGGGCAGAGAGGTCTGGGAGGATCTGTTCCCCGCGGGGAGTGTGCTCAAACTTTTTAATGTACAGGTGCGTTACATATTGTTTGCATGGCCATAATATGATTTTTAAATGTGCAAAACATCCATAATTTTATTCGACATCGTCTGTTTGGATTTTTAAACAGAAATCCAGCGAGTTCCGATGTCAAGTATCATCGGTATCCGGCACCAACGCCAAAGCCGTGACCATGTGGGCTCTTGGAGCTGACGACGAAGCGTGCGAGAGTGACGCCTCCCATGGCTTACGTTGGGCGAAGACGGCTCCGGGAGCGCACGCCACAGCCTCCTGTCCACCTGGACACAGCGGAGAGACTACTAGGTAAGTAGATAATACTGAATAAATAAATATTTAGGAATATCGTCTGATGCATTCACTTGCAGACAATTTAACCTGTAATTACATCTATAACCATGCAGTGTTTTATCTTGGTAACTTATTTTCAGGTTTTGTGAACCAAAAACAGGGCAACACGGCGTCAAATGGATGCTACCAGATTTTTCTGGTTGTGTTTCAGAATCACTCAAAGAAATTTATGAACAGGTAAACGTAAAACTGAACAAATTGTTTTGAAGATAATTACGTTAGCTGCGATCGGAGGATTTAAAAAAAACCAAAAATGATTTAACTAAATTTATTTTAAAGTAAAAGAATTACATTGATTATATTAAATCTAAAATTAGCCTACGTGCCTATTCGAAGTATGAATATGGAATGGAATTTTACAGTTTTACAATAATTGAGTAATCTAGGTCTGTGCGACAGAAAGTGCTATCTCAGCTCGCCGTTTCCGTGTTCGTTTAATTGCAGCGTATGTTTCTACAATAAAATTATTGAGTGCTGAGTTGGCGATTCCCCTTATGCAGCTGCGTGTAACATCTCCACCCGCAGATCAGAAATTATTTTAGAACTTTGAGAGAAAATGTTTCTGGGACTTTTCCTCTGGGCGCGCGATCCTCTTCTCTTATTTCAGGTTCTTCGTAAGTATGTCCCTTGGTGTTGGAAGTTTCGCAGCGTTTGCAAAACCATTTATTGCGATAGCCCAGTATAGCAATGATAAGTGCGCCTGCACCTAATAATGAAATGTAGAAGGGTATGGTCGTATGATATATGACATCTGATTGCAGTTGGTTAAGCTGTATCGGCTGACTCGTCATGACATGGTTCTGGATACTGTGTAGTCCTCTTAAGTCGATTGAACTGAGATGAACTTGAGTTAAGGCAGCATGCGGTGTGTCCACGTCGTTGTAGGGAATGTTCATTAGTTTCAAAGGCTGCCCTTGTATTACATCGTTGTCATTGACTATAGTTAGTTCCTTTGTACGGAGATAACAATTGATAGGTATAGTGGCGAGGTAGCTTCCCTGTAGCGTATTGAAGTCTTCTCTCCCACAGACTGATTGCACTTGCGTTGGATTTGGGAATGATATGACGTAATGCTGGTCATCTAGTTTTTCCATCGCTTCCTTTTCCAAAAATACTGATTTAAATTGGCAGGAACTCTTGAGTGCTTGGTTCATGATAAGTTCTTGTATGCAGTCAGTTTTTGTTCGTATTTGATGGGTTATTTCGTTTTCACAGAGATACCAGTTATTAAACTTCGAGCATTCTGCTTCTATGTACACGAAAGAGTTTCCATTAGTTGCTATAAAGGGATAGGTAGGGATAAGGGCTTGACGATTTTTATTGGGTACTATAGATAACTTATATAAATCATAAATGATTTTGGAAATTATAGGAAATCTGAAAACTATAACTATTTGTTTTTCATTGAAATATGATCCGGGCCTGATAATGTCGTAGTATTCTCTGAGCTCTAGACTTAGTATTTCATCCTTACTGTATATTTGTTCTAACCTATTTACCATAGACCTAAGTGTTTCTATATCTATCATAGAATGAACAGTGCTTGACGCATGTATAAACGCTAACATATTCTCTATTCTAACTAATTCTAATCTTAAATCTTCTACATTTTCACTTATAATAGAAATGAGTTGACCAAACTTTGCATAAGTAATTAAACTGCCTGTGGTAAGAGTGTTATTTAACAGTAACTCTAAGGTGCTATTGATTTTACTCTGGTTTTCGACTAACTGTAGTAAAACGTTATTATGCTTAGCCATCCATTCTTTACTGAGACTAATGTGATTATTGAATTCGTTAACTAACTTATTATTGTTAATTTGTAGATTTTTGATAGCGTTTTCATAATTTAAGGCATCTGTGTAATCTAGATTTCCGGTTATGCTTTTAACTACCGATCCGAGACCGTCTATTAGACCTCTCTTTACACGACCGGGCTCTAAAGATTTTAGCTGATTAGATACTTTGCCAATTTTGTTAGTAAGATAACTAATTTGGAACTCAAACAGTGTATAAGTGTCATTACTAAGCCGACTTTTGTATTCTGATATCTGATACTGTAGTGTTGTAATTTGATTTTCAATGTCCCTTAGATTCACGTACTGAAGAAATGTATGATGATGAGTCGTCATTCTCGTCGATCCAAGTTTATAAGGTAGTAAGCCGGGTCCATTGGCCAAGCTTTCAAGTTTTATCTCCGACGCGGTCGTCTCGCGAAGTACCAGCAATAATAGAATCCTGCAACAAGTTAGGTTCCTTAGGGCCTCTTTTTAATCTATTTTTGGCTACAGGGCCACGTTTTTTGGATGTGTAAACGTGTATGGGTAAATCGGCCAGAATGGTATCTTGGGTATATCGCGGTGCTGTTTTTTGCCGACTTGCAGAAGGGTTCTTAATGAATACCTGTTGTTGAGGAACGTATTCTATTTCAGGTTCGCGGTTCTTATTTCTATTTTCTATCAATGCAGTACGATTTAATAAAGAAGTTTCGTTTATGATATTATAAACTTCCTTCATTTGTGCCCTATGGTTGTGAACGTACTGTTGTAATGCTTGTTGCGTAAAATCGATGTCTAGAATGTCGCGGGGGTCAAAGTGACCAGTTAATAAATCGAATGGTCTGCATCTAGTAAAGCTATGTATTGAAGAATTATAACCAATTATAGCATAAGGCATGAGATTTACGATGGGCTCCTCTTTGTGCTTTAGTTTTAATATTCTTATATGTTCAAGGAGAGTTGAGTGGAACCTTTCTATGTTACCGTTATCGTTAGGCGAATGCGGTAAAACTCTATGATGGTTTATCTTATGAAGGCGTGTGAATTCTAAGAAAAGTTGGTTGGTAAATTCTGTTCCGTTATCAGTTACTATAGTTAAGGGAACTCCGTGGTGGGTGCAATATTGTAATAATGATTGAAGTATGCTAATGCCCGTACCATCTCGGAGATGGTATGCTTGTCCGTATTTAGTAAAAACATCTATAAATGTCACATACTTTTCATTATGAACAGTGAATAAATCCATGTGAACTATCTCGAATGGTTTTGTTGCCGGGGGTACAATATTAAACTGGGGTCTAACAGGTCTCCGGTCATATTTAGCTTGCCCACAAATAATGCATTCATTAATGAATTTAGTTATTTGATCCTTCATTTTGGGCCAGTAATACTTTCTTGAAAGGGCTAAATAACATTCAGTAATTCCTCGGTGATTAGTTTTGCCATCATGGTAGTGTTGAATTATCTCCTGCTGACGTAGATAATCTTTAACGTTTTCTAATTCTATCTTAGCTAGTACTAAGTTCATAGATGAACTCTTAAACTTTTCTTGTATGACTGGTATGATGGTATACATGGCGAGAGGTGGATTTATTAAGATACCGGTTTTTACTTTCGGGTTCACATACTCTTTGAGGGCATTAACTACATCTTGTTCTAATTTAGATGATGATATTTGGATTGCTATACGCGTGTGGGTATCAAATGGTTTGGTAATTACTGGTTTTCGTTTAACATCTTCCACTACAGTGAGGCATAATTGTCTATGAAATCTGTTAAGAGGTTCGTCTGTGATTGGGACTTCTAATATAGGATTTTCGAGGCTGGTGTGAACGGTTGCAGTGGATGAATTCGTGGATGGCGGGTTTTCTGATGGGTTAGGCATCAATGAACATAATTCGTCTATTATGGTGTTAATATCCTCATTGTGAATCTCCACCCGAGATAAGGCGTCAGCGTTTGTATTTGATTTGCCTTTCTTATAGATAACGGTGAAATCGTATTCACTAAGTTTCAGCCTCCATCTAGTTAATCGCGAATTGGGTTCTTTAAGGTTCATCATCCACTGTAGAGGTTTATGATCCGTCAGTACTTTAAATTTACGACCAAACAAGTAAGGTCTAAAATACTTGGTGGCCCAAACTATAGCAAGAAGTTCCTTTTCTATGGTGCTATAGTTAAGTTCACTTTCATTTAGGGTTCGGGATGCAAAACACACAGGTTTGTCGGAACCTACAGGTCCTTGAGATAGAACGGCACCAATTGCAACGTTCGAAGCATCTGTCGTCAATATGAACTCCTTATTAAAATCGGGATACTGTAGTATGGGGTCATTTGTTAAGAGAGTTTTGCACTTTTCAAAACTGTTAATGTAGTCGGAGTCTAATATCACTTTTCTACCTTTTTTCAAACATGCTGTGAGAGGTTTCGTAATTTTTGCAAAATCCGGGATAAATTTACGATAGTAACCTACAAGGCCTAAAAATTGCTTAATTTCTTTTGGAGTTTTTGGAATGGGGTATTTTTCTATGGCTGTAATTTTATCTGGATTGGGTTTTATTCCTTCACTACTTATAATGTGTCCAAGATAACCAGTTTCATGCTTTAAGAACTCGGATTTATCCATTTGGATCTTAAAGTTCGATTCCCTAAGTCTATTGAAAACTTTCTCGAGATTCGTCATATGCTCTTGTAGTGACGTGGAAAAAACGATGATGTCATCAAGGTAGACCAGGCATATGTCATTCTGGAGACCTCTGAGGACATTGTCCATCACTCTTTGAAATGTGGATGGTGAATTCTTAAGTCCCATGGGCATTCGAAGAAACTCGAAATGTCCATGCTCGACATTGAAAGCTGTTTTTTGAATATCCTGAGGGTCCATTTCCACCTGGTAGAAACCGCTAGCCAGGTCTAGAGTGGTGAAGTACTGGCACCTACCTAGTTTGTCAAGAACATCGCTAATGTTCGGAATGGGATATTTGTCGTTGATAGTTTTTTCATTGAGTTTCCTAAAGTCGACTACTAAACGCCATTTTTGTTTGCCTGAGGCATCCATTTTCTTGGGGACCACCCAAATGGGTGAACTCCATGCTGAGTCTGAAGGCTTTATTATTCCCTGATCTAACATTTTTGAAATCTGTTCCCTAACCTCCTGGCGATGGATGAATGGGTATCTATAACTTTTTGTATAAACCGGGACTTCATCTGTAGTCTTAATGCGATGTTTTATTTGATTAGTAAAAGTTAGTGCTTCGCCTTCGATGTAGAACACGTCAGCATATTTCGAGCAAAGAGCTATAAGGTTGACTTTTTCTTCCTCGTTTAAATGATCTGTTCGTAATCGCGCCGTAACCTCTTGAACTCGCTTGGTACAATGTTCGGTACGCATGCACTCGATATTAAATAAACTCGCGTGCACTGGTCGGTCAAGTGATAATACAATATCATTCGGGCTCGTATTTTCTATTTCCAAGTAGCCGCGATTATTGTCCACGATAGTAAGGCACTCGCGTACAGTACAATTACATATAGTCTGTTCACTTACTAATGCCGCACCGTTTGGAGTGTCGATCGGTATTCTAACTAATTTTGAAGATTGAGCAGGTATGATGTCTTCATACAAGTTAACATTATAGGAATTATACATACGGATGGGATTGGATGATGTGCGCGTTATTAACCTCTGATCTTTTAGGTCTATCTTAGACTCCCATTTAGTTAGCAAATCTAAACCAATTAAACCATCGAAATAATCATGAAAACGGTATATAAATAACTTGATAAACTCTGGATCGTTAAATTCTGCAAAGCAAGGTAAATTTATAGAATAATTATTTCTACTAACCGCGTGTACATTGGTAACTTCAAACGGGTCATAATTTAAGGGAAAATTTGGGAAATATTTTTCTACAGCCTCCGGGCTTATAAAAGATTGATTCGCGCCAGTATCAACTAGTAATTTTAGAGGTGGTTCTGCTATTAGTATATACGGCAATTGACGCTGAGTTTGGAGATTTAATTCTATTTTAACTTTTTTGATTTCTGATCCTCCTGAAAATCCTGACTTGGACCTGCCTGAGGTTCAGACGAATCTGCCATATTCCCTTGAACACTTAAATCGCTTAAAGTCGGATCATAGTTGCACTCTAATGCAGCGAACGGACTATAATCGTGGTAAGTATTATCGTAATTAAAACAGACCGGCTCGTAATAGTACTCCGTCGGGTAATATGAGCTATCGTATGACGCGCACTCATTCATGTTCATCTCTCGATGTTTAAAATAATTAGTTGGTGGCGGATTGCCTGAATTTTGCCAATTATGACCAGATAACATGGGTCTAGGAGTAAAAGGTTGTACTCCACTCATAGGTTTAGGACCTTGATTTTGATTTTGCGCCGGATTGTTTCTAGGGGGCAAACGGAACATGTTACTTTGAGCGTTATAAGTTTGAGGTACCGCACGGAATATTTGCTGTGTACGATTAGGCATGCGATTTTGTGACTGCTGATTAATAAAATTGGGATTAAATCTAAACGGTTGTGGCGGTGGTAGTTGGTTGGGTCTAATTCCTATGGGATTGGGCCAGTTGGGAATTGGTACTGCGAAATTATTATTACGTGGAGGGACTGGATTGGTATTTGTATGAGGTGTTGCAGGGTTAGAATTTTTTTGCGCAGTGGATTTTGAGACCTCACTACGTTCCTGTAAATACATAACGTTAAGTTCTTCCTGTACATATTCAAGGGCTTTTTCGATGGTATCGGGACGCATACACCGTATGCGGGACCCTAATGGTTCCTTTAATCCTTTAACAAAAGCCTGCATAGTAACTTTTTTGTACAGTGTACGTTTCGCTTCAACTGTGGTAGAAATTTGTTCGTGTAATGTTACATACGTCATCATCGTACTAAACAAAGTTTGGCATTCCTCATAAAATTCCTGAGGTGTTTTATTTCCCTGCGTAGCTAAAGAAAGGTCTCTATACAAAGCCGTTTCATCCCGTTGATCGGAAAAGTTATTGATTAAGGCCGTTCTAATCCCTAGCCAACTTTCAGGTATGCCGTTGGAATTGATGGTACAAGCGGCAGAGCCTTTTATTTTATTTAAGATGCCATTTAATAAGCATAAGTTGTTTAACTCGCTACCTGGGGCATTACTAACGTACTGAGTCACTATTTGATCGCATATTCTAACAAACCTAGTCAATACATTTGGGTTCCCATCGAACTCCGGGACCATACGAAGGGTCTTGAAAATTGTATCGGGGTCGTGGGCCATATTTAAACTATTTATACTACTATTTAAATTATCTTCTCTATCACTATTTAAATCTCTACTGTTATCTATAGCACTCCAGCGAGCCGTACGTGATGAGGGCTCCTGGGAGTTAGAATTTTTCGGGTGAAAAATCTTGGAAGTTGGGTGGTACTAGGACTAAATAGGAAGCAACACAGGAACAATTCAAGTGTACTTACAACAATTTCATCTCTGGTTCTCTTGTGAATCGAAGTCTGGATTCTCCTTCCGGAACTGCAGCTGGACCGTAGATTCGGATATTCGGCGCCGGGGCTCGATAGCCACCCAGGCGATTCGCGTACGCGGATGTCGATATTAGAGATCCCTAAGCTCGCGAACCGGCCCGCGAATATCCTACCGACTGCGCCAATTACGTTAGCTGCGATCGGAGGATTTAAAAAAAACCAAAAATGATTTAACTAAATTTATTTTAAAGTAAAAGAATTACATTGATTATATTAAATCTAAAATTAGCCTACGTGCCTATTCGAAGTATGAATATGGAATGGAATTTTACAGTTTTACAATAATTGAGTAATCTAGGTCTGTGCGACAGAAAGTGCTATCTCAGCTCGCCGTTTCCGTGTTCGTTTAATTGCAGCGTATGTTTCTACAATAAAATTATTGAGTGCTGAGTTGGCGATTCCCCTTATGCAGCTGCGTGTAACAAGATTCTGTCCAATCACAACTACTACCAAAATAAAACGTTATGATGTTGTCAGTTTACTCTGATATCGCTGGGCTACTCTTGGCACGCTGTGTCGCTCGTGTCGCGGCAGTACGGCGCAGTGCTGCGCTCGCTGCCAATACACCCGGGCGAGGGCGAGCCTTCCCTCACACATGCAACACACATGCTACACTACCTCATGTCTGCTGCAGCTCAGCCAGCTGACAGGTACCACAGCACGGAGCATCTGCTGCACATCTATGACCACCTGCTCACACATCCTGATGCCTTCCTGGATGAGGAGGTATCTAGCTACTGATCATTTAATTTTTTTTGAAGCAACGTTAAGTTCATTTAGTTTTCATTTATATTGATACACAATGTTACTCCTATTAGAAAATATTTGATCTCCAAAACGCGGTGGTGGACACAGCGGGCATGAGGAGTGACTTCGAAAAGCGGTTCCACGAGTTCACAGTCACAACGAAACCAGCACATTTGGACAACGCGGCGCACTTCGAGCTTCAGCCAGCTCCAGTAGGGAGCGAGGAGTGGCTCGTGACGTCAGCAGAAGTGGAGCTGGCCGATAGGACTGACAATGCTTCCGTGGTCACCGTACTGTATCAGGACTTGGGAGCAAGGTTGCCGTCGCTGAGAAGATACGTCGAGTATAAGTAAGGGCCCTCTCTTTGAAACGGGATATTTGTGTTTATAATACAACGGCTATATTTTGTATTCTGAATTCAGTCCAGGTTTGAGATTATTTTATAATTATCATTATTATTATATTATTGGGTTTTTCAGTAACTTATGTTATTTTGTTTGGTATAGTTATGTTATTATTTATTTCAGTTATTTCCTTTCCCTTATACACGATATTTGTAGCGGCAACTATTCCAGATCCGGCCGCGCGACAGAGTACACAGTAGCATCACAACAGCTACAAGTGTCTGTCAGCAGCGCGGGAGTTGATCCCACGCTCCCTCACACTGTCACACTGCTGTTCACACACTCCAAGAATTATAGCGTTATTGGTGAGTACATACCTACCAACACAACTCCACTGCAACGATGTCAACATGAATGTACTGAGCTCATGTAGTTGTTCTGGTCAGCATCTCAGCTCGCGTGTGGAGGTCGGTCACGCTCGTCGCCACGCGTGTGGAGCACGCAGGCGTGTGAGCTACGCATACCGGAGCACACACACGTCGCGTGCCGCTGTATGGGACCCGCCACCATCGCACTCTTAACTATACAGAGAGAGGCATTTGTGAGTACTTTAGCAGAAGTAATATAATGATGATACAACATTCGATAACATCTGAATCTTGTTTTCTTCAGACAGGTTCAGAGAATGACTTACGAGGTATCGTAAAGATTACTGTTAGCCTGGGAGGTGCAATGTGTCTAGTTGCGGCATTACTGCAGCTCCTCGGTCTGATAGCTGGCAGTAAGATGAAGCTGCTAGTGCTGCTGAAAGCTGCCACCGCGGGCTTTCAGTCTGCAGCCATGTTGGCTCTACTTGAATGTGACACGAGCCAGGTGAGTTGAAATATGCTTATTCTTGTGTATCACGCGGTTTAAGTAATGTCTGAGCGAAGTATTGCTATGCACTACAGGACGCGGCATGCGGTGGCGGCGCAGGCTGGGTGGCGGCGCTGTGCTGGATGGCGGGCAGCGCCGCGCTGTGTGCTTCACCGCTGCTGCTGCACGCCGAGCTCGCTGCCACAACCACACGCGCGCCCTCTGTCGGACTACTGTGCGGTACGTGTAGGTGTAGACGGGCCGGTGTGCAGGAGAGTCACGCGTGTCGCTATACTCAAGTGAACTGGTTGCAGGCGTGTGCATACTATGCTGGCTGACAGCTCGTCTGTGGGGCGGCACGCCCCTGCAGCTGGGCGCGGCCGCCAACGCCGTGTGTGCTGCAGGCCAAGCGCTACTAGCTGTGCTTGCGCTCGCTCTCGCACTCACGCTCAGGGGGAAGGCACTCGAGCACAAGCCGGCTAGACAAGAGCACGTGCGCGAGCGAGCAAGAGTAGTGCGGCACACACTAGTGCTGCTGGCCACTACGGCAGCCACGCAAGCGGCCGGAGTGGCGTACGTGCAGTCCGCGGAGACCAGCGTGACGCGCGCCGTGGTACTGAGCACCGCCGCGCTCGCTAATGTGAGTCTCTACTACATTGATTCCTATCGTCATAACCATAGGGCTCAATCTTCATCTCCTACTGCTTGTCCAGGGTATAGCGATGCTGGTGTGCTACGTGATCATGGACGAAGAATGTCTACAGGCAGCGCGGCGTCTGCTCACGCTCTCCTCACACAGCGAGTGGCAAGACGCGCCAGAGGGAGACGTCTCACATAGTCGTGAGTGACGTTCTTCTTTCTGTCACATATTTTGCTATGTTTCCGAATAGATAGCAATCAAACCCTAACACCTTAATATGAAATGACAGCAGAATGATGGCACTCATATATCAGTTAACGTGAGCTTAACCCAATTTTAAGGAGTTCAGTGACCTGACGCAACATACGCAACAGTTGGAGCATAAAAAATAGGCATAATTACCCTAACCGCCGAATATTTACTAAGTTTGATATGCATAATGTTTACATTTGTATTTTTTTTTTACAATAACTTTGGATACAACTTTTACTGTTTGATTTACGTCTCGTGATTGTTTAGCGGTACGTTCTAAGCTATTGTCATCACATTGTTGTAGTGTACATAAAGCAAGCTCGCGAGGTGGAGTGCTCCTCGTCTCATGTGTCGCCCGCTAGCACCTACTGGCAAGCGCCGCCGGTAGAGAGCCCGAACACCACGTACAGGTGAGGTCTGAGGTACAATCTCACTATTACTCAGTCGCGATCTATGGTAAAAGAGTATCGTCTACATCAGTGCTAACATGTTGGTATGTTGGTGCAGGCGTCAGTCGAGCGGCGCGTGTGTGGCGGACATAGTGCGGTGCGTGGAGTACAAGCACGAGCTGCTGTCACCGCGCACACGCACGCGCACACTGTGCGACCTCATACCCACAGGTAGCACTACAAACTGTACGAGGCACTAAGTTACAGAATCCGCTTTCGATTAGAAAATCTATTTTTCACCATTATCTAGATAATGTATTCCAGAAGGTTGATATAATATGTTCACATTACTAAATTTACGTATAATAAAGAAATGGTTAAATTTTTTCTAGTCGAAAATACCGTGCAAAGCTGAGGCTGGTTTTTCTGTTCTGCAACGACCCTAAAATCTCTCTTCGCTTGTGTTTTGTTGTGATTGTAACTGATGGCAATATGTTAGAAGGTGGTGGCGGTATGTCGCACGTGTGTGTGGAGCTGCGCGTGCCGCCGCACGTCAGCGACACGCGCGCGCGCACCTACAGGGACAGCATCGATACGCCCAAGGTAGTGCAAAAACACATATAAATGCACTTAACATGTCAACTTGTAATCTTATCGCAGCATCATTGTCCCAGGAGAGCTGTACCATCTGCAGTCAGTCAACGCCCGACGTGTCGGCTCGTCCGATCAAGAGCTGTCTCAAGAAGCGCGCGTCGCAGATGTCGTGCAGCAGCTCGCTGCCGTCCATTCACCGCGAGTGCAGCACCAAGCACAACCACTCACACACACAACTAGTCAACACACACTCACCCGACACAACAACTACTCACGGCACGTACACACACACTGACAAAGTGCTGCACAAGATATCACATGACCTGGACTTCCTACTCAACAGGACGCCGAGCCGAGCAGCCGACCACAGTTCGCCGCGCGTGCTGGAAGCGCCGCCTTAGTAGTGTGTATTAAACCACTTACCTTTCCATTTGAGTGATACAGTGATACAGGGATGTGATATGACAAGCAGCTTAGGTATAATAATAGTGTACATAATATTGTGAAAGATAATATAAATGTATTTGAACTTAAAGACCTCAATAATATTTAGTTACGTGTTTTCGTAAGAACAACGAACATGTTATGCAATATTTGGTAAAAGAGTTGCGTTTCATAAAAATTATTTATTATACGCCGGATCTCATTCTAAATTAGTTCGGTGTTCAATTTGTAATAATTTTGATAATTATTTTAACGCAGCAAAAACATAATGTAATGAAAATTATATTTTTGTACCTGAATTTCGAGACTCTTGTTTTATTTTTTATTAACTTTCTCATAAAATATTTACATTATTTATTGTACAAATCTAAACTAAAAATATGTACCTACAAAAAAACAGAAAAAATTATACGGCGTCAAAAAATTCGTTCTCCGATCCAGATTATAATAATCAGGGAACCGAGAAGTCTGTAGAGAATTCATATCAAATAGTAATTCTTATTATTTCTACAACTGCCAAGTTGTTATAAAACGACTGTTAGACGTATTTGTCGTCGTCGTGTATCTTTATTTACTTTCCCCTATTGAGGGTTTAATATGTGTCAGTCAGTTACGAGTTGCTCAATGTTGTTGCGATTGATGCGCTCCGGTAACGTTGAACAGAAATAATGATGTGTAAATACAATCAGTTGTCCGTTGTGTTCGTTGTTTACAAATGATGCTTTCGTACGGAGTTTTTATTCGGAGGTTTTTGCCTTTTCGTATTGAAAACATTACGTTTCGAATGTTTGTGAAATTGTCTGTTGTGAGAAACAAAAAGGGATTAAAACAGATCTCACGTATTTATCTAAATAGTAATTGAATCGTTCGATTTTATTTCTTAGACTAAACTAACTAAATACATTATTAATTAAAAACTATTAAATAACCTAAAATAAATAAACTAATAACAAACTATAAAAGGGCATCAAAAAACTCCTTCTCAACGCTGTCAGCTGGTAATGTGCCCAAGAGACTGGCGGCGTTGCCACGTTGTATGGCAACACTTAGCCTCTGGCCAAAGTAAAAGCCAGCCCTTGGGTCACTGGAAGTGTCAACTAGGCTTTTCGAAATTTCCTTACACAGGCTATGAGCACTCGGACCCCACGATCCCAGAGAATTGAATAGTACATAACAGTAATGTAACACCTTCAGTGCCGGGAGCCCTCCTGAACAGTTCTGTCTAATCGCATTTGCCATAGTAAGAGCTCTTTCGAGGGTCTATTTTATTCAGTTATTAATGACAAATATCAATAAATTATTGATGTCTCGGTAGCGTGACTTTGGTTATACGCGTAGGTGAGATTTTATTTTAATCCGCGAGTCAAGAATTACATAGACAACAATAAGAAAGAAATATTATAACACGTTATAAAATTACGTGTCTTCTGGTCTTCGCACTTGTCGCACTATAATAAATATCGCGATCTTCATTAAAAGAGCGATGCTCTCACACCTGTATCATTAATATCGAAAACTATGAATGTGAAATGAAACTGTAAATGAACAACAGATATTTGATTGTCGACTTCAAAACAGTAGTGTTGAATTCGAATATTCTTTCAACAGTGTGGTGAATTTGAAAAGTTTCGTGGCCCAACCCGGTGTTTTTATACATTTTTATAGCGGCACTTGCCCTTTGACGGCAGTCTTGGGTGAAAACAAGATTTGAATGCCTGTTGACTGGGTCAAGTTATGGCTATTGATGGTGAGGACAGGAGGCGGAGCTTCAAAGAGGCTTGTGACTGAACGTAAGCTGACCTAAAAAGCCTTTTTCAGTCGTTAAATAGAAATTTTGTTTAAACTATCCATGGAATCCACCTGAAATCTAACACAAATTGTATCTAACAATAGCGCACAATTGAAAGAAGTGGATGGGTCGTTCGAATTCTAAAAGACATTTCTGTTCACTTTGAGCGTTACGTGGTCACTTTAGATAGTATTTGAGTACGGTTCGGTTATCTTTGATGAACCCAAGCGGTAACTTGGGACCGATAGATGGATGGCCGGGTGAGGCTAGGTCCACCGGGTATATGCCCAAAAGATAAATTAGATACTGACTTTGCTCAAAAAGTCGATAAGCTTAGGCTGCGGGCCAAAACAACCACTATGAAGAGTCATGACACAGCCAAAAGGCGCAGACCTTGTGGCGGGGCGAGCTGCAAATAAACAACGACCAGTGGTTCACATAAGCCCTGTTCAGAAAGAACTAGAAGTCATGGGGAGAGGCTGCACTTAAATCGTGTCGCAGTTGGACGTTAATACTTTGCGCTCAATAAGGACGCGCTGAAGGCACTTGCAACTAAATCCCTTAACTGTACGTCAAGCCAGACGCTTTCCACACAAAATTTCACGCTTAAAAATATAAACATGAGGATTACAATTCCATAATATGCCATGACAGAGTCACGTGAAGACGTGAAACGTGTCATTTATGAAATTGATCCAAACCAAGACTACAATTCTACTCGTATCTCAAACTAAACCCTTGGAATGAGCAGAACAGTGCAGTAAGCGGATTAAGTGCCAAGTTAATATTTTAGATAGAAGGTGGAGCGTGTCAGGGTTTCATACAAAAAGCCCGAGTGAGACCTATATAATGTTTACTCTGTACCGTCTGGGAGAATTTGTAGAAATGCACTTACGATACCTTCATGTCGAGTTTTAAAGTAATACTATTTAACCAAATGAAGAAAATATTAGAACGCATTGCGTAGTATTCACAGCTAAGCTTGCCATGCCACTAATGTAAAGCAATTAGGTACTTGTATTTCAAATCAATAATTTAGTTACCATTAACCCATGTCAGTACGACACCTAAGGGCAAGTATACACGTATGATAAACCTGAATATGTGTCCATTAGTGTATATTGTGTAGGTGTTTGCGAGGCACATGTGAAGTGTGTGCACGTTATAAGTTATAGGTCTCGGGAGGGTAGGTAATAATGTTGGACATTGGTTCACGTGCGTGTCTCCGAGTAAACGTGATCGGTTTACGTGACGACAATCGCGTAATGAAGGTTGGTGAGTGGGTATGTGTTGTATTACAGAATGTAGTACAAGTAGAAACTGAACCTACCTGACTAACCGATACGTCTATTCAAAGCTCAATTAATTCTGATTTATTGATATCATCAATCATCAATATTGATTTGTTACAAATAATACATTAAGGCCTAACCTCATGCTATCATCTGTATCAATTTAAATCACTGTCGGATAGACTCACAGACACTGTTATTGTTGTATTGGGTTTTGTAGGGAAGGACTATTGGAGAATTCAATGGACGATGTGTTTATCAAACAACAATATATGCTGTTAACGTGTTGCATACATCCCCAAAGACCTTACTAACTGTAGGTCCACTTGTGGCAAACATGAATCGTTGAATAGACATTGAATCACAATAGATTCTACCAAATGGCCATTTAAGGCTAAGAATGCATCAGCTATGTACTGTTGAGACTTTAAACGTTGTGGTCATTTAGGAATTAACTGGTATGTTGAAATGAAAATGGAAATAAACAATACGATTGAAATTGAAACAGGAAAAGAGAGACAGATAGGCGTCAAAAGTCATCATCATTTGCCTAGCCTTTTCCCAACTACATGTTGGGGTCGGCTTTCAGTCTGACCGGATGCAGCTGAATAGCCGGAGCGACTGCCTATCTGACCTCCACAACCCAGTTACTACTGGGCGACAAAAGTGTGAAATATGCTTCTTCCAATTACTTATTGTTTCTTCCAATAATTGTCTCAAGTAATCGTCTAAACACCTTTTATTTATATACTGGACATAATAATATACTCAAATATACAAATCACACACAACATACAAACGATTCTACGTACTGTACGTTTCCAATTTTTCTATTTGGCCTTCATATCGGTTGAACATACGCGACAAAGTCTGAAAGCAGTCTAAAAAAAAATACTTTTAATTGCTCTAAATAAGGAGAAAAAAATATATTTTTCGGTTGAAAATTATGTAATTACGAAACTTTTTGGCCAGATATAGGATGTCACGTTTCAACTGAGACTTTAATAAATGTGACACATTCATGTAGATTTATGCGCTGGTCTGTATGACTTTTCTTCTACAAAAAACCTTCATGTTCGGTGATTGAGTTTTATTATAATTATCTTGTCACAAAATATATGAAATTTCAATAAAGAGCCTTTTCCTTTTACGAGCTGAGAGAAAACAAGTTTCCGTTTGTTCAGTTAGCAGTTTGTTAGCTTTTCATTTTTGTTAAATAATTTCACAAACATCGAGGCGACGGGGACGCTATGCGACGATGAAATTCAATTTAAATAATATTGTTTGTCGGATAGGTTCGTAATTATTCTAGAATCAATTTCAAATAATTTATAGGATGGTTTTACAAATAGATAATTTGCCACTTATAAGAAACATTCTATTGGCCCATGTAAATTAAATATAATCATAGATATAAAACAGATGGCACATAAATTATCCGATTATTTAATGATCTTTTATAAAACTAGTAGTTATGCCTTGAAGCGCTTGAGATGGAGCTAACTTACTTATGTGTAGTTAAAGAACCTACCTACTTGGTTCTAGAGTGCGTACGACTGGTCAGCCGTGGGTGGTAAAATATGTTCCTCATAATCGTAATAGCATTATTGTGAACCTTGTGTTAAAAGAACAATAATCAGTACCTACATGTAGCGTGAGATTTTAAAACGGAGATTTAAAAAAAATAAAAATAGCCTAGAGCTCGTGAAATAACACGCTTCTCCAAGATTAGACGTTAAAAATCTTTCTTTCTTTTAGGGCGTGATGTAAGCTCTGGCGTTAATTTGCAAACTCAATTTCATGTAACGTCTCAAGGAGGTCGTCGCGGGACTGGAGACAGTTCCTACTGTAGGCAATGACTCATTTTTTCAGATAATTGTTGTATTTGCGAGAGTTTTTTGACTTTGAATTTCAAGCTTAAGTTTTACTTGATGGATATATCAGGGTTTATTCCGTTAGACTCGTACATCATGTGGGTAGACAATGGGTTTCGTGCTATGAAAACACACCGGGTGCGATTCACTGTTTCTAGCAAAACTAACTAATTACTGGAGATTACAACTTAACACAATAATGAATCGGGTATAGTTCCAAGACGTCTCAACCCCGCTGCGATCAGACATTGAAGGTCGTCCTCGCCTCGAGCTGAACATCGGGGCTCTGTAGAAGCACGCTGTGGTGTGGGTAGACTTGTAAGTAGGTTGCGTGATGTCACCACTGCGTACCTTCGATTCATTTTAAGCCCATACCAATGACTGGATCCGACATATTCATGTTGTCTTGTGTAGGTTTTCTTTATGTTTACATTTTATTTTTAATAAAAAAGAGTAATGAAGTCTGAAGAGAAAACTCATGGACATGTGCATTCTTCCCACCCTCACCTATGGAGCGCAGACATGGTCACTAACCAAGATTCAAAACTTCGCACTCGGGGTCAGCAAGCAATGGAACGCTCCATTGCTTGCTGACCCCGAGTGCGGAGTTTTGAGTGAGTATCCTTGGAGTTAAACTTACAGATCGTATAAGGAACTCGATACTGCGTTCCAAAACTCAAAATGCCGATGTAGGTCACACGGCTGCCAAGCTTAAATGGAACTGGGCTGGCCACATATGTCGCATGCCGGAGGAGCTATGGGCTAAAGTAATAACACAATGGGTCCCAAACAGCAGCAAACGGCAACGCGGTAGGCCCAGAAGGAGATGGCGGGACGAACTCGACTCTTTTAAAAAAGATTGGCAAATAACAGCACTGGATAGGGATAAGTAGAAAGAGGGAAGGGAGGCCTTTGCCCTGCAGTGCAGTAATAATGAAGTCGTCATGGATGACATCTGATTTGAATTAAATCAGTTACAAACATTGACAATCCAATTTCAATTTAGGTGTAATGATTGCCTACAATCACATTAGTCTGATTTAATTCTCACAGTTAGAGTCGCTTCGTCGCGACGTTTGAACACGACTGTCAGATGATGATAATATAATTGGTTTTGAGAGTTTGTGAACGTTTCCGTGGGACCGTGTCTCTTAATAAAAAGCTTCTTTGTATCTGAAAAAATATTGTATGTAGTTGTGATGGGTCGCTATCGGTCAAAGGGTATTAGAAAAAAAATAATTTGACATACAACATAATGCGATACTTTTGTAATTAGTTCTTGTTAAATGTGAGTTTTTCTTAGTAAAATAACTCCGTGTTCCATAGACACAATGTTACACTGCATTACTGAGCTGTGATCTATTAGCAGGGACATTATTTATTTTCTTTATTTACGTTCTATACATATTGTTTACATTTTTAAATATTTTTATACAAAGCATTATAAAAAACATTTAAAAATATAAAAAAAAGAATTATTATTTCCTTTATTCATTCTTTTTCTTATCTAATACATTTTTAAATATTTTCAAAAACAAAAGTAAACAAAACATTTAAAAATATAGAAAATAGATGGCCCATCGGCATCAGGAACAAGGTCCAGGTTGCCGGTGGTCAGGGCTCCAGAGAGAGGAACCGCCTCACTATACGTGCCGTGTCCAGGAGTACTGCTTTCTGAATCAAGCCCTTGACCCAGCCGCGCAATGAGAGCCTCCTCAGGTGTTGGTCGAGGCTCTCTGCTATTAGTCCATTAACCGTAACAACTATCGGTACAATGATTGCAGAGTCCACGTCCCACATGTCGACAACCTCGTGTGCTAAATCAAGATACTTGATTTTTTTATCATTCTCAGCTTTCACGAGATTCTCGTCATGAGGGACGGTAATGTCAACAATCATTGCACGGCGCTCTCGGCGATCTATCACCACAATATCAGGTTAAATTATTATTATTATTATCAACCATTTGTATCCTACGGCAGGGCAAGGGAAAATGGATTAATATTAGATAGCTAATCCGTTTTTGTGGAGGTTCGCTTTGTACATGACTCTTTAATGAAATATTTGCTCACCCCAGAATTGCAAATAACGAGTACTTAGGTAGTATTTCTATCGCCAGTATTAACTCAACAACATGAGGCGACTGTAACAATCCTACTGACATTGGCCTCCTATTACTCACAAGTAAATGAATAAATAAAACACAGAACGTACACAACCAAGTATCGAAATCATTCGCCATCCACCAAATGATCGCTACTGGTTTATGCTCCCTTTATTGAACTAATCTGTGTATTCTCGTGAAATCGATTTTGGTCAGTCAGCATAATATTAATTGGTTCCAATAGCAAACATAATATCTGATTCTATGCTTTCGCAGCGTTCATTGACTGCCCTTAACCGCAAATAGTCGAATACGTAGTTAGCAATTCTGTTCTGTTACCTATTCGCAATCATAGCAAATAAGAAAACGGATAGTTCGCTTGTTTCGTTTTGTTTATTAGTCACGACTGTGATTAGTAGTATTAATAATAGTGCTATTAAGTATCAAAATGCGAAAATTCAACAGAAATGAGAAAACCTATAAAGGGTGTAAATAGACCCTTAACATAAAAGAAAGGCAGTTGTTTTCCCCGTCTTTGCGATCATTTTTTTGTTCTAGACCATACCTAGGAACCTTCTAGTTACGGAGACATTGGGGTCAAAGTTCCAACTTTTTCACAAGTTTTTTTTTTAAATACTTGTTTTTAATGTAAGATTTTTACTTTACACACCTCCACGAACCCCGTACTATTCAATCCATCCATCAGCACAATGCTTTGAGTGCTTTCCATCGAGTCCTACCTTAAAACGAATGATTTTTCATCCCAAAAAAAAAGTCGATTGCCAGCAATAATTTTTGCGTAAAGTTACTTAGTTTGATGTACAGATTGCTCGGTTGACGGATATGTGAAGGGTCTGTTTACACCCTGTATAGGTATTGTACGTTCTTCACAGAAAACACAAAGGAGTTCGGACTATTATCGCATCTAATTAAAGCATTAAGATCAGTGTAATCATAAACATATTTACCGGTCATGATCGCAAGTTATTTACCAACAGCAAATTACATCACGCTCGTTGCAAATACAAATCGGAAATCGCCTAGACTTACTAAACTAATCTCACCACAGAATCTGCTTTAATCATAGCTGTTCAGATTATCTGGTGTGTACACAGTGGTGTAGTTGGAGCACGTTGGTAGTTTGAGAAAGCCCTCGGGAGTAGCTTATCTACGTACAGTATGTTTAGTTACGTAATCCTTAACTACTTAACAACGCTTTCATTTCGTAGACATAACTATTATACCTTGCAGATTGCTACAAAGCCAACAACACATTTTTCTCTTCACGAGCTCAGTAAAACAATCTACGTGTTCCCCTGTAGCCATTTGACCTCGACATCAATAAAAGACGTTAGGACGCCTCCATTTTCTCAAGTCACCGCAAACTAATTTCCTTTGGACATTTTCTCAAGACAACATAAAGGTTAACTACGGTCTAGACAGACGAACGTGGGGAGCCAATAATAGGAAGCTAAGGTCAGACTTCAGTTACCTGACCGTGCATGTGTATTTTAAAAGATATTCTTGGGGAAATTAGAATAGTTAAGTTAATTTCCAATTTCAATTTTCCTGTTTTGTCTTTTCTACACACTGTGTCTACATTTCTAATCCTACTTTCCTCTCGCAGGTCTGCTGGAAGACATTTCTAATGAAATAAGCGGTACCTTTGTGCACTTCTATCTTAATGTAATGTCTTATTAAGTATTTTGTGTGTACATAAATAAATAAATAAACGAACTGACTAAAGACGTTGTCTAAACAAATGAATTTACCACTATAGCAAGTTTGTTACAATGAACACAAAAATAGTAATCATAAAATCATAAACTAAGTCAGTTCTGGGCCGACACAATTTAGATTGCCATCGACACGCTAAGAAGAAGATAACCACCCATGATCTCTCTTAGGGTCATACTACACGGGCGGTTCTCCCGCTGCGGGAATCCGCTCGACAAAGCTGCCGCAGACCATCAAAATACACGGGACGCGGTTTATCGCTGTCTTTTGTTCATTTCAACATGGTTCCGCTAATGATAACTGCGTTTGCAGCTCTTGTATTAATAGAATTATTAAAAAATAAAGTAAAGCGCAATGTGTGGGTGGAACCAGTGTTAAGTAATCGTTTAACTTCGTGAATATTTCATTCAATGTTTAGTGCACACCGAAACGAACGACGAGCGAGCGCCAAGGTCCCGCGCAGAGTGACGTAATAGCGGGAAACCGCCCGTGTTAAAAGCGCCTGTTATCAGCAGCGGTTGTATTTCTCCCGCCTGTGAACCGCGACAGGAAACAGCGCAGTGTAGTATGCAGCATACAACTTTCATATTAAATTGTGACTAGTGCGGTTCAGAAGCGGATTCCCGCAGCGGGAGAACCACCCGTGTAGTATGACCTTTTTTTTTTTTTTTTTCGGTTGGGAAATCATCAAATGACCCCCCCACTCTGGGCGGAGCGGAAGGGAGTGTCAGACTTGTACTGACTAAAACCCATCCATGTTCCTTCTTTACCCTTTGTGTTCCAGGGCCACGGTATCTCTTTCGAACAGTCCCGCAGCCCTGGCAGGTGTAGTATGACCCTTACTTAGTATTGTATTGTACAGCAGTAAACCGGGAGGATCAGTATTAACCACGACTTAGATCAACCACAAAACAGATTAGTTACTTCAAAACAGTTCTGTCATCTGAAATCTGTTGTTACTAGTTGAGATTAATGTTAACTGTCGTTAGGTGGCAAGTTTTGTCATTAATTTGACACATTGCTCGGTCCGTTAAGATAGTTTTGCCGGATATTACAATCGAGAATGGTGTTTATCTATCATTATGACGCTATTCTAGCTTTGTGTTATTGAAAATCATAACGTATTCTCAAAACAAAAGAGTATTAAGTTAAGCATGAGATTTCACGCATGTGGAAAGCAACGATTCATCTCACCGGGCACAAGGAGTTATGTTATGTAAGTGGGTCGTACAGGACGAGATTGGTGCGGATGAGCTCGGACCAAAGCCTTCAGGCGACTCGCAAGGAAGTTGTGAACGTTATTTAGGTCATCGCAGAACAACTGTACTAACACTACTCGATCCCATGCAATATTTTTGAGTAATATTGTGTTACTCAAAAATACGGTGGGGTCAACGGGAACAATTTTTAATTATTTTAATCAATATAAGATTTTAAACTATCATGGTCACTACTACTACAACTTTATTATTAATACTCGAAACGGGATATTTACCATGTACATGCACAGTAAACATGGTAAATAACCCGTTTCAAGTATTAATAATATTTTAATCAATTCCCGCTGGCCCCACCAGTGGGGCTACGCGCGGTGGGGTCAACGGGAATACACCTATTGTACAAAGAAGAGAGGAAATCGTCGTGTACTGGACCTTAGTACGCAATAATATAAATAAATAATTTTTTTTTTTTTATTTTCCGTGAAGACCGAATATTTAGTAACGAAATTTAAGTAACAGCAGAAACTAGATATTAATTTTTACATTCTAACCTGTACTTCGAATGATAATGTTTCGAGTATTTTTATATCAGTTAGAGCTTGCTTATTGATATTTTGTTATGGTTTCAAGTTAGATTAGATTCAAAATAAATTCTTGGTTCTCAGACAAGACATTCACTAACGTTCTCATTTCATTAGGTCAAGCCCTCAACATGTCACCTATTAGCACATTTATTATGTTTACAAAGCTCCTCTTCACGTGACCCTCAGGTGTACAACGACGGTCGACGGTTCGAGCACCCTGCTACCCTCGCACCGGGTAATACTTTATGTATTCACGTTAACCCCAAAAGATGTGTACCTCCGTACTCCTAATTAAGGTAAGCTTAAAGGACATCACCCACGTTCCATACATTTTTGGTCAAAATTTGAAAATGGCGGCCAAAGAAAAAAAATACAATATTCTGTTAGAACTTGTTCTCCTTAACATTTTTTATTATGGCACTAAAACTGTGTGACCATTGCCCTCTGCTTTATATGAGTTCAAAAATCTTTACTTTATACATTCTATGAAATAAAATAAATTTAAAAAAAGTACTATAGGTAAACACCGTGGCGTTTGTGAAGCGTACTCGTTACTCGAAGTGGAGAAGTACAAACAATTGGCAACTGGCCTCCCCCCACTTGCAAATTGTTTGCTGATATTATTGCTGATATGATTGATAAAGCTGGCTGGCCCGCTAACTTTCTTACTTAAATGTGTGCCATGTGTTTTCAAATATTAAATCCCAATTTTTAACAGAATAAAACTTTGTTTCTACCACAACTTTAGTTTTTCAAGAAATTTTTAATAGTGGAAGTACGAAAACAGTTAAAACCCTTTAATTTAGCGCTACACTTTGTCTCCTCATCGTTTTCTGAACAAAGGCCAAACTTCAACAACGCCTGCATTGTGCTCGTTTGTAGTTATTGGAGCCTGTCAGTACACTCAGTCTAGTAGGCAGCGCGGCGCATTATTTGCATCTCTTTTATTTTTTTCTTCGAAAACTTTATGCAAATCTACGCCGAGGTCCGGCTTTTGCTAAATACACTACAAAGTTTGCTCGACGAAGTTTTTGTATTGTGTAACTTTTAATTGATGACATTCGAAAGTCATTTGTGCCAGTTTCGATAACTGGGCTTTCAGAACACGTAAAATACAAGAATTTTTACAATGGTGAAGTTGGCCTTTTAATGTAAATTATGTCTGTGGCTATGATATAAAGTGTAACAAGTAATTTTCCTTCAAGCCAATTACGAGAGAATAGTGTTTATCGATTGTGAATTGATACCATTTAAAGAACTAGCGTAAAATAAATTCAAAGTACAATTCCGTGTCTCTAACGAGACGATAATGCACCCCGAGGCTGAGGAACGTTCCGTAAAGTAGCGAAATTTAACTCACTGCTTCCGCCTGTCCATTTAAATTGCATAGTTTTACAGAACTTTAATAGAAGTCTAAACTAACTGTTGGTTTATTTAACAAAAGAAAGGAAATTTTCAACCTCTGCTCTGGTATAATGATAACAACATGAACGGTGAAAAAGATTAACATCCACAAAAAATTAAGCCGTCTCGTCAAGTTTCATTTTTTGATACCTTTCTTCGATATTATTTTTCAATAAGAGGATTACGCGTTCCCCGATTTAAACTGTTAAGTGAGAAAGGGATCGCGTCGGGTACAGATTAAATTCGTCGAAGTTTAAAACTGAGTTCATAATAAAAATATATTCAGATTTATTTCAAGTCAAATGAACCTACAAAAGTAAAACTGACATGGTCACTAACATTATCATTAGTGAACGGGCGCTGTCAGTTGTGACTGGTCATCTCTTGGTTGCCACGGCTTATTCGAATTGATTATTTTTATTTTTGAATTGTTTTTTATGGACACTTTGAACGTAGACATCTTGCTACATCGTTCTCACATAATGTACCATCTCAACATGTATGATGTAACCAAGAGTTTGTAAAAGTATTCTGATTTAAAAGAGTGTCCATGGAGTTTCTTGCCCGTTCTTCTCCGTAGAGATCTACGTTAGTTAATGGGCAACTACAGTACTTTCACAGTTTTTATGCCTTGTGACTGGGACTGTAGCTATTGTTGTCTTTGTTTCGACAATTCAAAAGTGCCTGTAACTGGCCTATTTGAAATAAATGCTTTGATTTTGATTTTGATTTTATCATTAACTCTGAAAACGGTATATTAACCATGTTTCAATATAGATAGTAAACATGGTAAATATTCCGTTTTCAGTGTTAATGATAATCCTCCAAAAGGTTTTAATAGTGCGTATAAGTGATCGGCATCTGCATTACATTACATGCATTACATTACATTGTTGAAATATTTGAAACAGTATCAAAATTATCGATAAAGACCAAATCAATTAAAATGATTCGTTTGTTTGTATACTAGTGTTAACAGTAAAAGGAGTACTCTCAAATTCATTAAATCGGAGTACTCTGAAATTAATGGAAAACATTCTAGTGGTTTATCGAAACAAGAATGAACATTGTTGTTAATTACATTGGTATACAAATGTATTTGCGGTAATAAAATCACTTTGATCCATTTAATCCATTGATACCGCAGAAAATCAACAGTATTTGCTAATGGAGAATCTCTTTAATCATCATTTGTAATACCACCGCAGAATGTTGGTATAAACGACATAAATAGTTTTCGTCGACACCATTTTTTTTTTTTTTTTTTTCAGATGGGAAATCATCAAATGACGCCCCCCACTCTGGACAGAGCGGAAGGGAGTGTCAGACTTGTACTGACTAAAACCCATCCATCTCAGGTGGAGATTAATAAATGACTCTGCCCTGGAGTGTAAATGTGGTGCTGTTCTGCAAACGATGGGGCACTTAATATCGTGTCCTGCGTGTCCTGTTGTTTGTTCACAGGAACAGGAACTGATGGACGCTACCGAAAGCGCCAAAGTAGTAGCTCAGTTCTGGACTGACACAATTTAGATTGCCATCGATCTAAATTGTGTCAGTCCAGAGCTGAGCTACTAGTGCAAAGAAGAAGATAGGTTTGTTTTAAACTAAAACACTAGGTGAGATATGTGAGCATTAAAAAAGGTGTAGTGTCAGATACAATGATATTTAGCGTCCGAGTTATGCCACAGAATAATTATGATACCAAACTTGATAGAAGGAAATTACCTTCTAGCCAAACTCATTTAATAAACAAATGACATAACTGTACCATGTGTTAAATTACGATAATTTAATTTTGTTATTTCCACAAGAGGTCATTTGGATAAAAACGAAATACTTCACCCTCCAAAATTCCTAATTTTAAAACAAAGTCTATTGATTAGATGCCAAACGGCAGGTTACGTAATTGCGTTCTTGGCTATCAAGGGTAAGGGAAGGTGATATCAGACTAGTTCGGTCGCAATACTCATTTCGACCCCAATTTTGCTAGATTCCCATTTCGCAGCCTAGAGAATTGCTCGGTTCTTATTAACGTTTTACTTGTCGTCCTATGTGAAAGCCTACACGACTTGGGACAAAGGAACTGTAATTAAGGCTTTATTTATCGCTCAAATGTTATTTATTGATTGAATTTAGAAAAAAAAATGCTTAAATAATGATTCTTCGTTATGGTTCAGTAGATTTTTAACGTAACTTACTACATATGTTCACGCGCTCTTTGCAGATTATTAGCATTCAAAATCAAAATCAAAGCATTTAATTCAAGTAGGCCAGTTACAGGTACTCTTGAATCACAGTCCCAGTCACAAGGCATAAAAACTGTGAAAGTACTGTAGTTGCCCATTTTATTTCAAAGCTAAACAGACAAATATGATTGTGTCACATTTCTTAACATAATCCTGAGTGATGCGGAGACGCTACGCTTAACATATGAGCGAATCACAATTCTTTACTTTTGCAGCAGTTGTCGCCTAAAAAAATTTGATAAAACTCGACGGAAATTAAAAAAATAGATATAGAAAATATATTATGTATATTTATATGCAATTCATGTGAAAAACCTTCAACTTGGAATACTTACGCAAGATAAATGGCAACGTCAGTAGTTTTCATTTTATTTGCAAACATCAACGTCCTATGATTTATTATTACCGCCTAGTTAACAATATGTTAAATTAGTTTTGACCAGAACTCTGCAACCTCGACGGCGTTGGTGGTGTCCTCAGACAGGTCCCTCAAATTGCACGTAGAGCCACACATAGTACAGGACAGGAGGTGAGCCATAGTTTGCTTTGAGGCACCTCAGTCACGCGTGAAAAAGGAAATCATCGACACGACGAAGAAAAAGAAGAACAATATATTTGGTAGGTATCGTCTTTTCTTGTTACTCAAAGATACATTCATAGTTTTATGATAAAATAGAAGCTCCAAGTCACAACTGTCAGTGACCACCACAGTTACTTACTCTGTAGCAGTCGCTGATGGATGATCGCAGGTGTAATTATGTGCATTTCAGATATTTATACACAACATTTGAGCGTGCTCATGACACTAACAAAAGAGCTTGTAATTAGCTACATTCAAATAGCGTCATATTTGCACTTCTCAACGTGATCAGCTGCTGAGTTCAACGACGTATGTTTTGATGATGTATTTAGTTAAGCGTGCCGTGATCGCTCGCTACTTTATTTGCAAATATTTTAAGAGCTTTTTAATTATTGTAACTATAGTTTTATGTAACACAATTGCATACCATCTTTAATAGCATCGCTCCTTCGTCTCATTCAGTGCATCTCTCATAATATTCATAAAATATGCGGAACCACGGGAGAGCCCGCAGTGAAGAAATGCTTCACTAATTAAAATACTGGAAGTAGGAATTTGGAGCGAGACTAGTGAAGTCGGGGAGTAAGCAAATGCATGACGTATTTCAATGTTATTGAAGTGGCTTGGCTGTTTTTTGTTTTCAATGAAGCTAAGGATGTAAGTAAATAAATCATTTAATCAGGACCAAACATTTTGTAAATTTTATGCAACCAGCAAACTGCGTAACAGTTTGTCGGCGGGAAGTGCAATACTCTTGAAGTTTATTTCAGAAAGTGCAACTCAAATATATTTTTTTCAGCGATGTTTGATGCAAAAATATTCTACAACTAGCAGAATTCCAAATAAAAGTAAACCGATTTCAGTTCCATTAGGAAACCGTCCACATTCAATGTACAGCGAAAATTAAAGGTTGAGGTCACCGCAGGTTTCCAATTTCCATCAATTTCCCTCAACATTGGCGCCCCCGGAGTACTCTGTCCCGGATATATGAACTCATCTAACGAGAACCGTTTTCATTTGCTTTCTTTTTACTTATAGTGACAGTTGACGTTTCAAAAATATTTTAGCTCATAGGTCTACAAAAACTGTCATCCATTATATCGTCTTCCCACTTTTGGCCATGATTCTTTGAAACTACTTAAACAGTTAATCAGTTATGAGCCAAAAAGTGAACTCTAAATGGTTTAAATTCATTCAGACGCCAACCCGAGTCCTACTATTTTTACGATTTAAACATTTTATCAACTTAATAGCTGTAAAGAACCTTGAATGTTTTCACAGCAATTCATTTTATGGTTTTAAGAAATGGGTCATCAAACATCTTTTTTGCGACGACCTCCTCCCCTGAGCTTGTGAACACGGCTTAATGCTCTGATTAATGGTAATTTTGTGATTTTTAGCTAAACGGTTCTATTATTCTTTCAATTGGCCCCAAGTGTTTATGTGAGCCAAACCTTAAAAAACCCTCAAGACAAGAAATTAAATGATAATGAAATTTAAATTGAGGGTAAATGAATTACTTTTTGAAAGACGACGTTACTGCTCAAATGTTTGATTGGGTCATCGAATTAACACTATTACTAAAAGGTTTAAAGAATTTATCAAACACCATTATGTTAGAGAGTCACCATTATGTTGTTGTAGAGTGTACACCTTGGTAGATTTTTGAGGAACTAATTATTTATTATTAAGATCTCATGTAAAATGTACCAAAAATCACACCAATTTTAATAACATTATTATTTCCTTTATTCCTTTTTACACATATTAAATACATTTATAAATATTTCTTTAAAAAAAACCTTATAAAAACATTTAAAAATATAAAAAATGGTAGTCCGCCGGTGTCGGGAGCAGGGTCCAAGCTACCGGTGGTTAGGGCTCCAGAGACAGGAACCTCACAATGTGAGCCGTATCGAGGAGTACTGCCTTCAGTATCAGGCCCTTGATCCAACTGCCTAAGGAGAGCTTCGAAAGATGGTCATCGAGGCTCTTGGCCATTGGCCGTTACGACAATCGGCACAATGATAGCCGAGTTTACATTCCACATGACAACGACCTCGTGTGCCAAGTCAAGATAACAGTATTTTTTTTTTAAACTTTAAACCTGCTGGAGAAAAAGGCTGTAATTTTTTTGGATGATGGTCATAAAAAAGAGCTTTACACGAAACATGACACAAAATTCAAGAGAATGTCGTATTTTTCGTTGTTCAAAGTATCATAAAGAGTGGTCGGATAAGCGAATTTCGGGAGGGTTTTGTCCCCAAAATGATTCCCGATGGTGCCACAGAATTTCACATAGCAGCTACGAAGTGTCACTTTTTATCAAATTCCAATATCATCTTTTATCTGAAGACAACTTTTGCCAATCCTATTCTATCTAGAAATAAGACCGAATTAAAAAAAAACTGAATTTACTTATTTTAAATTTACTTCATTTAAACAAGTGTCCAAGTGAATTTTTTATCAAATTCTAAAACCTTTACTGTCAACTATTGTTTTTAATGATATCAGGCTGCAAGGCAGGAGCTTGAGGGTAAATAATAACAGCCGCTCAGGTCGATCTTCAGGCTAAACCACGCTTGCCTAGGTTGGTCCGTGAATGGGTGACCACCCGTTACATACCGAGTTTCCTCCGTGCCTCAGAAAGCACTTTAAGCCGTTGGTCCTGGCTGTCATTTGTAGATCTTTGACAGTCGCTAGAAGTAGTCAGTAGCCCGAAAGTCTGACAACCACTCTCACCAAGGGTATCGTATTACCCAGTACTTAATGGGTTGTTGAGGTCGTATAGGCAGTCACCCCTTGTAAACTACTGGTATTCAGCTGCTTTCGGTAAGACTGGAAGCCGACCCCAACATAGTTCGGGGAAGGCTAGGCGGATCATGAAGATCAGGCTGCAAGTGGCTCCTTAAAATTCTTCTTTTTTGGCGCGTATTTAGGTGATGTTCTCAAAGCTTAATAATCGCATAAAGAACTTGTCAACGTTCCATTAAACAGTTCTTAGCTTCTTACTATAATAGTGAGATCTATTACTTACTGGCTTATAACACAGTGACCCACTTCTTTCAGAAGATAAAGTGACGGCTGCTGATGCACTTCATAAAGTTTATAGCAGCAATACTATAAAATGTGGCACGTAATACGAGACGTGGGCACATAAAACGCACATTCACGGGCTTGCGCTAGAAATGACATTCGCTGCTTACCCGTATAAAGGAAATTTACAGCACGGTTGGAGCTTGGCTAAGCGATTGGCTGTTACGTTGCGTGTCGCGGGTTCGATCCACACCCGGAATAAATATTTTTATGGCCTACAGATAGCTGTTTGTAAATGCATCTATGATAACAGAGAATTACCAGGTGGGGGGGGGGGGGGCGCAACCTAAAAAGGAAATTCTCTAAGGCGCGAATTACACAGAAATGGTGTAAAGTGAAGGCGCGGCGCAGGCACGATGCCGCTTCAAAACGTTTTCATACAAAATGAACATAGGCGACATGTCATGAATTACACTCACGGTGCAATCACGCCGTTCTTTCGTTTCCTTATAAATTCCACGCCTGCGCCGCACCGTCACCTTACGCCGTTTCTGTGTAATTCGCGCCGAACGGAGACGCTACGCAGGAAGTGCTAGCCCAGACCGTAGTAAAAACAAACGACATCGTTTAAAGTGCAGCAAGCTGTCAGCTTGTCTCACAGAGCATTAGGGAATACCTCTTGCTAACACTTCCAGTTATCTACGCTCTTCATTTGTGCAAATACTTCTCCAATAAGGTTTGCATTTCAAAAAAGCCGTAATATCTTCGATATCTTCTTACTCAGAATCTTCGGATATCAATGGCTATCGTAATTCCCGAAAGTAGTGGCTCAAATCTCCTTTAGGTAGCTTTCACCATCAGATAACGAGACCTCACTAACGAGAGGGGGCTTGCAATATTCCTAAATAACTAAATAATACATAAAGTTGGGAATGTTAGAATATTTTAGGACTAGAGGAGAACCCTGCGGTTTGTACGATCTATTATGTGACTTTCAAACATGGGGGTCAGCTAGAAACTCGCTTTACGGTGGTCAAACTTTGACAAATTGCAATTTCCACAGTTTAATGGAATGTCAAGCGCTTTACGATCGTCAGGTTTCCAAATTCTATGGGAAAAGTGAACTAGTTTCCATGAACTCTAGTTTTGTTTAAGGGTTAGATTTCGACTCAACTTATTCTGCCATCATGAGACACTAGATGATTTTTCTCTGGAAATTACAGTCAATGCGTGGACGTCGACTCTTAATCATTACAATTAGATTTCAGCTTATTCTCCTAAATTGCTTCCGACACAAAGGTCTATTTACAATATTGGACGTTAGATGCTCATCGTCACAGAAACTGTGCTTCCAAACTGACCCTTATCTTGTTAATGGTAATAAGGTCAACTTTCTAAACAAAACGTCGGGAATCTGATGGAATAAAATTAAAATTTCGTAGTCGTGTTGTAGACGAGGATGTAATCTTTACAAATGTGCTTAAAGTCCAGTAGTTCTGACTCAATGATGGAAATAAAGTTATGAAGCGTAAAAAGTTCCCTTTTGAAAATAAATCTATAGGAATTGAGTTAAGACAAGTGCTATCCTGATTTTGAAGCTAGCATAGCTAACTTGAAGCATATCTCGACTCGTCATTCCGGTGTCATCCGAAGTGAGACTCATCATCTGCCTAGCCTTTTCCCAACTATGTTGGGGTCGGCTTCCAGTCTAACCGGATGCAGCGAATACCAGTATTTTACATGGAGCGACTGCCTATCCGACCTCCACAACCCAGTTAGTACTGGGTAATACGATACCTCTTGGTAAGACTGGTTGTCAGACTTTTTGGGCCACTGACTACCTAACGACTGTCAAAGATCTTCAAATGACAGCCGGGACCAACGGCTTAACGTGCTTTCCGAGGCACGGATGAAATTCGGTATGTAATGGGTGGTCACCCATCCACGGACCAACCTAGGCAAGCACGGCTTAACCTAAAGATCGACCCGAGCGGCTGTTATTATTTAGTCACGAGCTCCTCCGAAGTGAGACTGTACAAACTAATAATCAAACTTCCTATCTATATTCACACTATTAGCTAATGTTCAGTTACTTAAGAGTAGGAGCCACCAACCCGCCTGATCGACTTCCCGAACATATCAGATATGTATGAGAACTTAATCCGAATCCAAGTTAACGCGAGATATATCATAATATATCTCGCGTTAACTTGGACTCTATATGGCTTTTCAACGAACGCCAGATATGATCACGTGCTGTTACTGAAGTAAAATAAGATTGGAAGCCTCTGATATAAGATTTTAAACTATCATGGTCACTAACATTATTATTAATACTAGAAACGGGATATTTACCATGTTTACTGTTTTCTATGAGTTCTCGATATTTCGGCGCTGTTGCAAGCACCATTGATTACGGATAAACTGGAGTTATTGCGGGTGGGTGTTTATGAGCAGACAAATCGGTCTACCCTCTTTCTTGTTCGTTTTTTGCACTCAGTACCGCTTATATTGTTTTTTCTAAGGAATATTTTAAAATGTAAATAATTTGTAAAAATATAAGTAAAGGAAACAAATAATGTCTCTGATATAGTTTTAAAATTTTTGACATCCAATTAGTAATTATTCCACTTGTACACTACAACCCCGGAAATTGTTTTTGCTTTAATTGTCTTGGGAAACTTCATGTTTAGGAATATTAGTGCTTACGAAATTTACAAACAAAAAGGGGTCTCGTTTGTGGAAACTCAAACATTATACGTTAAAGCTTTACATCGTTGCGATGATGAAGCTTTTATTCGTAAGCACACATTAATGAGTAGAGCTTGAATTTAACACATCGTTAATAACATTTCAATATTGATATCAAAAACGCAAATAAAAAACAATGACAACGTTTCTTTACTTTGTTTATTTTTTATATAAAAAAACTAGCAATCTTAAACATTTAGTATGTACACATCAAAAAGTGGCGACCGCGAACCGGAACACGTTGCGTTGCAAGGCCTCCCAATAGGTGGACCGACCAGGTTGCGGGGATCCGCTAGATGCGAGACGCACGGGACGCACAATGTGACGACATTTGGGGGAGGCCTCTGTCCAGCAGTGGACGTCTTTCGGCTGAAAAGATGATGACACATCAAAATATAAAGTTTTCGTCGTTAATATTGAACCATCTTCAAAGTCGCAATTTCTAATTACGGAATAATAGCTTACAAGATAAAGAGCAAGAGCAAAGTCATGGTGACTGCTGACATATTCTCCGAGGTGACTTTATTAAAACCCGAAGTTCACTAACATCCGACGACTCTCTGAGTGAAATGTTCATCGAATTAATTTACCGTGAAACGATTTCCTTTTATAATTCACTTAATGCTGCAGTGTTTGGTAAACATAACAATTATTCATACTATAACACCGAATTTAGATTCAATTAATTCAATCGATTCGTCACCTTATACATGGTAATTCAATTGGTAACCGATCAAGGACCAATTTTAGTAGTAGACAAGAAACTATTAGTCTCTTGCCCCCGTAGCATGACCATCGTAGACAAGGATTTCTTTGACGGAAGAATCGACAAAATGACAGATAGTGCAAAGAAATCTGTCATTGTGTCGACAGTCTGTCAATCAGTCTAAGAAATGCTTGTCTACGGTGGTCATGCTACGGGGGCAGATCAGTGTACCTAATAAAAAAATATTTCACTGTAAAATCCATGTCATACTGGGCCAGAAACATCATACATTATCAGAAACAGCATACTTCGCTCCAAAATCCAAATAGCTGGCCTTACAGCTACTAGGTTAAAGTGGACTGGGTTGGTCACGTCTGCCGCATGTCGGAGGAGCAATGAGCAAAAATTACCACTCAGTGGTTACTTATAGCAGGAAAGACAATGCGGCAAGCCCAGAAAGAGATGGCGAGATGAGCTGGACTCTTTCTCAAAGGATTGGCCTAAAATCGCACTAGATCGCGAAATGTGGAAGGAGGGAAGGGGGGCGTTTGCCCTGCAGTGAGACAATATAGGTTTAAAAATCCATAGAAGGTAACGGTAAGGTGCTCGCGAAAGAGGAGGCGGGCCGCGTGAGGGCACGCCGCAATCGCGGCGGTAAGACCTCTCTTTGAGGAGTGGCTGGATAGGCGTCACGGCGTCCTGACCTACCGCGTGACGCAGGTCCTCACCGGACACGGAAGTTTCGGGAGGTACCTGTGTCTGATGGGGAAGGAGGAAACGCCTGGGTGTCACCACTGCGAGGACCGCCCGGAGGACACGGTGGAGCATACGGTGCAGGACTGCCCCGCTTGAGCAGAGCACCACCGTGTCCTCACGGCGGCGACAGGCGGAGACCTCTCGCGCCTGGCATTAGTCGAGGCCATATTGTGGGGCGAGACGGAGTGGGAAGCGGTCGCCTCCTTCTGCGAAGCAGTCATGCTCGCGAAGGAGGAGGCAGGCCGCGTGAGGGAGACGACACCGTCCTCCCTCCACACCAGCCGCAGTGGTAGACGCCCACGGCGCCGGACGTGGGCAGACGATCTCCGGCCACCGTAGGCGCGGGCATGCGGGCGGCGAGTAATGGGCGACTCGCTGTCCAACCATGGACCATGCCCGGGTCGACGGCGCGCTGTGTTCCATGCGCGCCTCAAAGAGTGTCAGCATAATGACGGGGCCCCCCTCTAGAGGGCCAAAGCCTGCTGGGGTCGCGGGACTCATAGAATTACCGTGACCCTGGAACATAAAGAGATACTGAAGGAAACCGTGGATTTTAGTCAGTACAAGTCTGGCAGTCCCTCCCGCTCTGCCCTGGGTGGGAGGACTCATTTGATGATATTACCACGAAAAAAAAAAAAAAAAAAAGAAAAGGTAACGGTAAGGGGGAACGTTGAGATTTACTATTCTCTGTAATACCACACTGCAGTAGATTTATGCATACATTATGTATATAGATAATAATTATGATTATGTACACAATCAATTCAGTACTGTTCACTTAAGCAAACAGTGTAAGTGTATACAGTGCATTTGAACTAGTGAGAATCTCTTGAGAACTTAACTCCAGCTGGCACAGTTCTGTAAATAGAGTCGACACAGACTCAACAAAAACAAGGTTGGTTATGTTAGACAATACGGTGCACAAACAACTTATTGCAATAAAACAAAATGAGGAATTAGTTGGTTGAATTTAAGTCTGATTAAAAGTTCCTACGGATGCTACATATGGCGGCCGCCCGTAAAAATATGGAGCCCGCTAACATAAGCGTTTTGACCTAAACTACATAATACAATCAATGTACATAATTAGGTAAGAGTCGTCCCTAAACATTCAGTTAGGGAAGATCTTGTTCATTTAAGATTCATCACTTGGCATGTTCCATCTGTAGTCCGTTTCAATGAACTTCCTCCCTGAGGTCAAGCGCGTGTTTAAGGCTATTTTTGTAGTAGGTACACACAGCGTCAGTAAGTGCTAACCCCTCAAGCGTTAATATTTTAAAGCTTAAGGGGTTATAGCACTTAGTGACGCTGTGTGTACAAGTTGAAGGCAGTTGTAAAATTTGGGAATCTATACTAACGAATACTAAAACTAATGAATATAATACGCGACACTGTAATTCTTGAACCCAAAATTAATTAAATTACCAAGATCCGATAAACTTAAATCAATACAGAACCCTTTAACATTACGCTATTGATTGTACCTTAATTCCAAACTTAGTTTATCAAATGTGACTACATTTGTTAGTTTTAGTTTATCAAATGTAGTCTCGTGGGTACCGGAACTGTACATCAATAAATTACTGAAGTTCAGCTACGTTTTGACCGAGATTTCGGCCTGAAAAGTTTCATTTTCAATTAATTAATTACAATGAACGAGCAGCGAAAATAACACCTTTGGTATTGAGCTAGCAGCCGCAAATGATAATACGTCACTATGAATCGTATCACATGACTATTCCTATGATTGGGACGACGACGGCTTGTCGTGGAAATTCAATGCGATGATTTGATAATAAGGGAGGTAGTTCCAGTTCTGACAACATTTGTGATACACCACGAAACAATTTCAGTCTGTGCCTCCCTATTACAGTACGCGCGTATGTCAACACGCGTATATGACAATATTGATTCGATCAGAGAGCACAATAAGTGACTAATGTAACACGGCTTTTGTGTTCACAGACTTTGCATGTTTTATAAACCTTTTTACCCGACTACGGCGAAGCCAAACGGAGAGTTATGATTTTTGCTTTTAGAACCTAACGACCTGTTTGTTATAAGTTGATAACCAGCACCAAAATACAACTACATTCAAATAAGAAAAACCTTACCTCTGTGGTTTCACAAAACTTCTGCATTTAATGCATTTCTTGTGTAGCTTAACGACAACACCGCCTGACTAAGGGGCCGTCTCCACGAGCGAGAGAATCGCGGCGATATTATCGTCGTGTCACGTATTTCTATACGAGAATATCGCCGCGATTCTCTCGCTCATGGAGACGGCCCTTAAGAGAGTGTATAGAATTATACGTGACACGACGATAATATCGCCGCGATTCTCTCGCTCGTGGAGACGGCCCCTTAGAAGCCAAATTAAATTAAGTAAAAGTTTTCTTGAAACAAAATAACATCAGCAATAAATTACGAAAATAAAGTTTGTTTCTACGAGTTCTAATTCGAAAATTAGCGGCTCTTTAGCATTTTATCCTGAAGATCTTAAATGGCTTTAAGTACTCGGTTACTTCCTTCTTATCAGAATGGAAAAGTTTCTTTAAACTTTTATGATCTCAGAAGTGTCTTAGAGGAGCTCGTGGCTAAATAATAACAGCCGCTTGGATTAATCTTCAGGTTAAGCCGCGCTTGCCTAGGTTGGTCTGTGGATGGGTGACCACCCATTACATACCGAGTTTCCTCCGTACCTCGGAAAGCACGTTAAGCTGTTGCCGGCTGTCATTTGTAGATCTTTGACGTCGTTAAAGGTAGTCAGTGGCTTAAAAAGTCTGATAACCAGTCTTACCAAGGGGTATCGTATTACCTAGTACTAACTGGGTTGTGAAGGTCAGATAGGCAATCGCTCCATGTAAAATACGGGTATTCTTCTGCATCCGGTTAGACTGGAAGCCGACCCCAACATAGTTGGGAAATGGCTAGGCGGGTGATGAGTAGTGTCTTTTCTGATCAACCTCGTGAAATCGTAATTCGTGTCCTTTCATTTTTCCACTAGCTGATCCCCGCGGTGTCACCCGCTGCTCAGCCCCTAAGGGTCATAGTGTGATGTTATATAGCCTATAGCCTTCCTCGATAAATGGACTATCCAACACAAAAAGAATTTTTCAATTCGAACCAGCAGTTCCTGAGATTAGCGCGTTCAACCAAACAAACTCTTCAGCTTTATAATATTAGTATAGATTTATAAATGAAGATATTGTATCGGCTTATTGTGAATATTTCGATTAATTACTTATCATCATTCAACATCATCATCAAGATGAAACGAAGTATCATATTCTGGAACTAATTATGTTAATTAAGAAGCAATTAAATGTCACTGGTAAATATTGTTCATTTGAAAATTTTCCAACGAGAACTTTATCAACTTGACTCGGAGCCGCTTCTGTTAAATTGAATTTGTGTTGGAGTTTGTACTGAGAGTAATTGAGGACCTTGCAGCAAAACGGGGGCAAGTCTAAATTTCAAAACTTTCAGGTATGAAGAAAAAAGGTTTTTTAAAATTCAATGTTACACTAACGTCTTAGAGTTAAATGGTATAATATACAATAAACATATTTACATATTTTACCAAAGTTTTTAAGGAGAATAAATAAGTTTTAGAAATACTAAGATTTTTTAAGGTTTGGATCTGCCTTGGTTTTGCACCAAAATTAACGAAAAATGCTACCATAATTTAATACTATAGATCATAAAACACATAAATATATATATTTTTTTTCATATCAAGAACTATTAATCAGCACGTGAAAGATTAAACAATCAAAACAAAAACAAACGAGTGTTTAACAATATTATTAAGCAGGTCCGGACCTGCTGCCTGCTTGCACTAAACGGAAAAGGGTGGCAGATCCAAACCATGCTATAGCGCGCTTGTTTTTCGTCGGATATGCCTCGTTCATGCATCAAGAGATAGGCCTATTTTTTAATCAAACTGTACCTATATGAAAAAAAAAAACAGCAATGGCTAAAATTTGGAGCTGCCCCCATTTTGCTGCACCTCAATTGATGACGGAGCACAACACATAGGTCTTACCGTTTAGATTTTCACTGTAAAATCATTTTGATAAGAAGTTTTAGGTTATTTTATTGTTTACTAGCTGTTGCCCGCGACTTCGTTCGCGTGGAAATTTTGTTGTATATGCGTGTTCAATTCGCGGGTTGGGTAAAGTGTTGTTTGGTTATTCCATCAGGAATTTATTATTGTTTACTACTAAGTAAATTGTAGAATTAACATTGTTGTTCTTGACGAACTCCATCACTGAGCTTTGCAGAGTGCTCGGCTTTCACTAGTAAAATTACTTCTTAGCTGGTTTAAATGCAAAGTGTAGGATTCTTGAGCCGACTTTAATTAAGATCTTTCTTTGCAATTAGTTCTTCCATCGCAGCACATTGCAGTAATGAGATTCTGTACCAAATTGAAAAGTAATTTTGTTGTGTACTTGAAAAAAAGACGTTTGTGGGTTCGTTCTTCTATAAAAATTTTATAAAGAGGTGAAATTTGTTTGTTAGTTTGTATGTAGGAGATAATCTTCGGAACTAATGATCGAATTCTAAAAAATATTTCACTGGCAGACAGTTACATTATTTGTGGGTCCTATACGCTATAAGTTTTATTTATATCATGTATTTTAGCCATGCTATCACAATTCGTACGGATGAAGTCGCGGACGAAGTCGCGGACGAAGTCGCAGACGAAGTCGCAGACGAAGTCGCAGACGAAGTCGCAGACGAAGTCGCAGACGAAGTCGCGGACAAAGTCGCGGATGAAGTCGCAGACGAAGTCGCGGTCGAAGTTCTAGTTTTAATATAGTGACGGAAACTAGAGGTTCAAAAACTAAAAAAAAATGGGTTATTGGTTCAAAAGATAAAAAGAAAATCCCGCTCCCCTACTTTACATTAGATTGAGATAATCCTTGTGTTCTTTTAGTACTGCATTTGCAAGTTGTCAACACAATTGAGTTTATTTTCCTTCCGCTTTTACAGTACAAACAAAAGAAGGAACGTTTTATTTAATGCGCAGTAAAAATTGTTTCAAATTCATGAAGTTTGTTGAAAGTAAAAATTTATTTATAAAACTGCTCTTAGTTAAACATAAACAAATAGGTGTCTTAGTGTTTTGTATCAAAACCACTACTATTTTATTTTTCAATATGCCGTTCAAAATTATCAGAACCGTTCAAGGTAAAGTTGTTACTTTACCTTGAATGACTCTGATAATTCTTTACACCACAAGAGTGGTGTAAACGGATATACTATACACGACTTTAGTTTTTCGCTAGACTAAAGCCATAGGTACATCTGGTAGAAAAATAAAAAATATAAACTTGTCAAAGGAAGTTCGGAATGAGCAACTAGTAACACCACTTTAGCTTTGATTATTCTAGGATACATTTTTAAATAATATTTTATACCAATAAGGCAAGTAGGGAAATCTTGGATATCGTGTTTTCATTTTTAGGGATCGTTAAATATGTAACTATTAATATTGTGTTATTACTATTAATACTAACGGGATATTTACCATGTTTACTGTTTGTTATGAGTTCCCGATATTTCGGCGCTGTTGCAAGCACCATGATCACGGATAAACTGAAGTTATTGCGGGTGGGTGTTTATGAGCAGACAAATCGGTCTACCCTCTTTCTTGTTCGTTTTTTGCACTCAGTACCGCTACCACTGTCACTCGCAACTCGATTCTGCTCCCGACACACGAAACTCACTGTGTCCGCTCGCGAACTTTTTTCGGCACTTTTCCGCTTTTTTTTTTTTTTCCCGTTAGTATTAATAGTAATGTTAGTGACCATGATAGTTTAAAATCTAATATTGTGTTACTTACAACAAAAAAGCAAACGGGTTTGCACCACACACACATCTTGATAAACTCAATACACCTGAAAACATCTCTGTTCCTATACTAATCAGAAAATTCTCCGTAGATCCAACGTCATGGTATCTGTATGCCACAAGTTATGCACGAGCTCAGGCCGAGCCTCTGTCGTTATTTTATTTTCTCTGTTCCACATGGAACATGTTTTATGACTTGTTCACATTCACAAAGCTAGCAATTTATCTCTGTAAAATATAGGTGGCTCTGAGCGATTATGCGCCTCTGAATAAAAAAGTCCTTGCACAAGCTGTTATCCCAAAAATCTGAGCTGCAGGAGTAAAACAGTTTTATAGCTGACTGGTGCGTAGCTTTGTGCATAGCAAAATAGTTGAAAGCTTTTGATTGATTATCTCCTCGAATGTTTATAAACACAGGACCAAAAGGCTAGCAGACATCGACGTTATAGTGGTATCAAAATGTTCAATAAAATGTCTTCACTTCAAAGCTACTCCAGAATAGGGCTGTTTCCTGTGTAAAAAAAATAGGATTCTATTTCGTCTAGTCCGTCAGTTAGATTTTCGAAAAATATTGGATACGTATTTTTTGTTTTATCAATTCAATAAAAATTGACGAAGACAAAACGCATCAAAGATCATGAGTGGGGGGCCTGTGACGTCACTTTTCGGCAAAAAGTGTACTGAAGTATGACGTCACACGAGTTTTCGACGCACTATATCGTCTTCATTTTTAGTTTTTGCAAAAAAGGAAAAATACGTGTCCAATATTTTTTGGAAATCTATCTGACGGACTAAATAGATTTTTTCAGGAAACATCCCTATTGCCTAAGATTCGATATTACTTGGCTACAGTCTTGCACGTAGTTAAATTAGCTAGCAAGCAGAATCAAACACTGTTCTGGCTTCGACTCGTAATATTGAAATAGTGCAATTAGTTTTTTTTTTTTTAAAACGCCAACCCACTAAACACTAGGAATTTCTCCTGTACGTGGGTGCGTTTACAAACATTTAAATTCACATACACAAACAGCCAGACACGGAACAACTACCTGTAGGCCATACAAATTGTTCCGTCGGGATTCGAACCCGTGACACGAAGCGCAGCAGTCAATCGCTCAGCCACTGCGCCAACCGTGCCGTCAAAAAGTTGTTCTCAACGGTTACAGGCGATACTGCAAGGTTTCTTTCTTATTTCTTCTTTTGTGAAAACAGTCCTGCTGCAGAATTTTATTGAGTGAAAACGTTGAGTTTTAGTTTTCTGTTCATTGTGGGTGCTTTTTCACTTTGTGTTGTACGTACTTCAACTAGACATAAGCAGTGATAGTCTAGTGGTGTGACCGTCGGACTGACAAGTCATAGGTCTCGAGTTCGAACCCAAGACACGCACCTCGGATTTTCGGATACATGTGCGTATTGTATAATTATCACTTGCTTCGGTGAACGAAAATATTGTGAGGAAACCAGCATGCCTGAGAGATATTTCTCGACGGCATGTAAAACCAAGTCAGAGGCTCATGGGCGGCATAAAACTCTGACACCAGGTTAGGCACTAACCACACGATAAAGATAAAGAAGACTAGACATTATTGAATCTTCTGAAGTTTTCCGCAGCTTAATGATGTTTCCCAATCTACACTAATTGAATTCTTTAACGTCTTCTAAATAGTACGCCTCTCTTCACTTTGACAGACACTCCTCTTCGACATTTTGACGTATCCTCATCATGAATTGGATCCTATTTCAGCGTCGTGCAAACATTTTCCTCAATTTCTGAAACTCTGCACGTCCGTGGTTCTATGACAGCACTGAGCCAATCAAATCGTCACTCGAGTGTAATCAGAGAGGCAATAAAGTAATTTGGAGAACGATGCAAACATTATGCGGTATTAAAGACGTCCATTATTATCAACGTGAAGGAGTGACGCGATGGATGTTGTCGTGTATCGATACAATCGACTAGATATGAGTCTATGGTATCAATGACATACTCTGTCGTCTCTGGTTAGGTTAGTTATTGCGCGGGAAATGCGATGCTCGAGAGTCCTCGGTGAAAACTGTCTGAGACACGAATCACAATAGTTACGGATGCCTAATCTTATACATCGTGTAAGGGACAGCCCTCCACAAACTGATGGGGTGAATTCAGTATATCATACTAAGATGACCGGTACAAGAAATTATTTCAGGAACGTTATGGGAATCCAATTTTGATTTGTTTTATTTCCTCATACGCAGTGTATCGTTCCCGTGGCAAAAATCCGGTGGAATATGATTCAAAATAAGGAGCTGAATGCGCCCTGTCAGTTTGTGGAGGGCTGTCCCTTACACCCTGTTCTATGTGTGGTAGTGGTAACTAAATTAGACTCCTAATTACGTTCTGTTTAATTAATCAGTGGATTAATTATTATTGTTGATACCTGTTGAATTCATATGGGTAAATCACATAAAGCATAACATTGGACTGAATCAAACTGAACCCCGTCCGTAAAATGGCAAATAATGTTTCTCCTATTTTAGGACAAAAGTTGTCACTTGGCAAGTTATACACAGCCACAGCAAAAACTAGTAAAAATAGGTTAGTAGTTTTCCACACCATAACGCACAGTTTTTATAAATGGCTTTCTTCACTGAACAAAGCGACTCTCAGTCACAAAAGACGCGCTACCCGACACTTTGTGAACGCTTTAAACGTGATGACAATGTAATTAAAGTAAAATGCAGTTGTTTCACCCGAGGTTTTTTCATAGAGTGACGAGCTGTTATTAAGAAAGTATTTTTTACCGTTATGTTTATTTACCGGTAATTTAATTTAAGACTGAAATATACAGGGTGGTTCAAATAGTCATGAAAAATGAGATTCCTCATGCCTAGGAGTATCCAAAAATACCCCATGAGTAGTTTTTAACCGTCTTCCAAAAGGAGGAGGTTATCAATTCGTCTGAATTTTTCGAGTTCACTTTTCTCGAAACATTCTATCGTAATTTTTAAACGGCTTTGTCACATTACTTTTTGTAAGATAAAAGAAACGACTAGGAGAAATAGCTCGTTGTAAAATGTATTAGGAAAAACTTTTATATAATAATGATAGGAAATCATACTTGAAAAAAGTATTCTAGAACATTATATTATTCTTAAATTCAAATCTACTTCACAAGCACTTATACAAAAAGTATATCCAATTCTTAACTTAAAGAAGCATTTCGCTCTCTCGCATGCATGAAGAGTAAAAAAATAAAACAAGCAAAATCACACATGATATATCTTTTTTTAATCGGTTGCCATACAATTTACATAACGGTATTTTGCATACACGGAGTATTTTCGGATAACCCTGGGCATGAAGAATCTATGTTTTGGTATAAACGTTTTGGTATAAATATCCCGTTAAATTTGAATAATGAATTTCAATTAAATAACTAATTTAATTTTGAACAAAACAACCGTCTTCATTAAGCAGTTTACGAACTTATTTAATCTAAAAGGCTTTAATTAAAACTTTATTTATAAATTGATTCAGAGTAAATTAATATTGTCGAGACTGTCGATAATAAAGAACAAGACGAGCTATAAAAGCTTCAATATTACGTAAAACGCTTTTTATGCAATTGATCAAATCTACATTATCCATATATTTTTTATTATCCATTTATATTTTTTATTATTATTTTATTATTCTTTGATCAAGTCTATGTCTAACAAAAACTGCTCACCATGGATCTCTTTCCTACACAGACTACGTTTCAGAAAAGCCAAAAAATTCCATATAATTTTCCCAACAGCGTATTTCCCTTTCCGTGTCCAACTGGCGACACCGGTCTCGCGAAATCCGCACGCCTTTGTAGTACAACACAATTCAACCAACCCGTGCACGGCTTGCGTCAACTGAGCACGTTTTTGCGATCAAGCAACGTTAAAAGAGGTTTTACAAAACAGTGAGCAATGGAACTAAACACGGTTTTTTAATTGGTCAGTCCAAAACAGATCCTTGCTGATTTAGCGCTTTCGTAAATATTCGGAATAAATCGTGCGGGCCGAAGCAGGCTGGGAGCCAATAATAATTCCACAGAGCTTTCAATTCTAAGAAAATTATACGATTTGGTACTGTCGACGGTATCGAGTCAGAGTTTATGAGAATAATCAAAGTACTTAAAGAAGAACCAAATAGGTTAGGTTAGGTTAGAACTGTAACCAAATACGAAGCGAGCGGTGCCGCGGCAGCTGCCGGCGAGTGCTACGTAGTAGGTATTTGGTCACAGTTCTAACCTAACCTTACCTATTTGGTCGGAGTAAACTGAAACTGTGTTGTAGTGCTATCTATGAGTAATCGCGGGAACTACGTCGCCGCAGTTATAGTTATTATGAAATTTCTGGATTTTAATACTTACCCCAACTAATACCGTCGCTAATGCAACACGCTTTTGAAGAATCTCCACACTATTTTGTAAAACCTACTCCAGCGCCACTTGATCACAAAGGCGTGCCCAGTTAACGCGAATTGAACACGGGTTAGTAGAATTCCATTGTAATTCAAAAGCGTGCGGATTCCGCGAGAACGGTGTCGCCATTTGGACACGGAAAGGGAAATACGCGTCGCTGATTCAACACGCTTTTGAAGACTCAAACAGTCTAAGAGTCAAGTCAAAAAAGTGTTCAGTTCAACTGCACACGATTTTGTTAAACCTTACCCAGCGCCACTTGATCACAAAGGCGTGCTCAGTTGACGCGAATTGAACACGGGATCGTAGGATTCCGTAGTAAAACAAAAGCGTGTGGATTTCGCGAGACCGGTGTCGCCAGTTGAACACGGAAAGGGAAATACGCTTCCCAACAGCAGCCGCCGCATGTTACTACACAAAAGAGATTTATAGACATCGACATGTTCGCTCCACGACGCGCTTCCCACCTTAAATGCTTATTACCACTAACAGTATTGTGTCTTGGTAATTGCAGCTATTTCTAGACTATTGTGAGAACTAGATACTACTTATAATTTCCCAAAAACATCTTTATGTCATCATCTGCCTAGCCTTTTCCCAACTATGTTGGGGTCGGCTTCCAGTCTAACCTCATGCAGCTGAATACCAGTATTTTACAAGGAGCGACTGTCTATCGGACCTAAGATATCACGTTAAGCCGTTGGTACCGGCTATCATTTGTAGATCTTTGAAAGTCGTTACGGGTAGTCAGAGGCCCCAAACGTCTGACAACCAGTCTTACCAAGGGGTATCGTATCACCCAGTACTAACTGGGCCGTGGAGGTCAGATAGACAGTCGCTCCATGTAAAATAATGGTATTCAGCTGCATCCGGTTAGATTGGAAGCCGACCCAAATATAGTTGGGAAAAGGCTAGGTAGATGCCACTGATGATGTGACTGCCTATCTGACCTCCACAACAACAACCAGTTAGTACTGGGTAATACGATACGCATTGGTAAGACTGGTTGTCAGACTTTACCAAAAACATCTTTATGTAATTGTAATTTTTTATTGGTTATTGAAAACATTGGGTATATTTCTCTTCTAGTTGATCTTAAGTAAAAACTTTTGCGAAAGTTTTGGAATGAAAGTCAACGGTAAGGGCAATTGACAATGCTTTCAAAGATTCATGAATCCCTTGTGTGTTTGGGAATCAGAGACCCTAGCTTGTGTTTTGAGGTTTTTTGTTACGTAAATACGTCGATTTTAAAATTAAAATATTCTAGAAGATATTATCATCACGCAGAGAGCATTTTCGAATAGCGTTTCATTTCTTAGATAATTAATGCTCTATTTCTCACGAGCACACACACGACCTAAATAATTAGCGGGTAATGCATTCCACATGTGTAGTGCTTAGTCAGATTAATTTCCTTATTAATCGGTTCAGTGATGCTCGATTGCTGATCGGTTTATGATTATTAGATAGCAATCAGTGTAACTTCTTCTTGTTCTTGCTATTCATGTCGTGTCGTTAAAAAAATCTGCTGTTTCCTACAAAAGTACACACAAGTAAGTTTCCTACACGGTCAAAATGTATGACACCGCTGATTTTTTTTTTAAATTGCTGATGATTTTTTTCTTGTTCTTAGCGTGTCGATAGCATTGTAAATGGTGTCAGCCCAGAACTGAGCTACCGGTTTGGCGCTTTTGGTAGCGTCCATCAGTTCCTGTAGTGAACAAACAACAGGACACGCAGGACACGATATTAAGTGCCCCATCGTTTGTAGAACAGCACCATATTTACACTCCAGTGCAGAGTCATTAATGAATCTACTGAATTAATGTTTTTTTTTTGTGGGGGGTTCAGAATGTTGTACTGAATACGTTTGTGCGTCGGTGTTTCCATCCTGTATTTTGTTAGCCCAGAACTCCGCCACTTTAAGCTTCGCCGTCGTCGGTGACCGTTTAACTAAACGGTACAATGACAGATTAATTTCTTGAATTAAACTCTGTCCACTATAGGATAAGTTCCAACATCACATGAAACTCTTTCCTTAAATTTACGATTGGACATAGGTTATGCTAATCGTAAATAAGTAGGTTAAAACAAAAGTTAAAGTTTTATAAAGGAATTTTTCACCTAGCCTTTTCCCAACTATGTTGGGGTCGGCTTCCAGTCTAACCGCATGCAGCTGAATACTAGTATTTTACATAGAGCGACTGCCTATCTGACCTCCACAACCCAGTTAGTACTGGGTAATACGATACCCAATTTCTCACCATCCTTCGACATAAACGTATTCACGGCGCAATTTTCACGTCGTACCTGTATGAGTAACGTTCGAGTATCACCATTTGTTACAGTAATACCTGTTCACGAGGTTTGCTCAGGCTTCATGATTCCGTTATCGATATTACATGGTATCGAAGAACGTAATACGTTTTTGGAATTCATCTTCATTTGGTGCCCCCGATATTGTCAGCGTTCATATTGTAGAGTAATGGAAATAAAACAGGATCCAAAACTTCACTTTTTAAAATAACAATTTAATAAAATAAAGATTAAATAAAATGATTATAGAATATTATAAAAAGGAAACTTGTAGACAAAAAAATCAGTGCTCATGATAAAAATAGGTTGTTAAAAAGAGAGAAAAAAAAGGTAAGATTATTTACTTGGAGAAGCTTCCCGAAGATTAAAAAATCTTTTATAATTGAATAGAATGGAAAGGAAATATTATATTTACATGAAAATTTTGCTATTAATATGTAATTTAAATAAATAAAGATTATTACTTGAGTTTCTCGTCTGGGCCAATAATATAAAAAAATCACGTCAACGTTTAGGAAGAAAGAAAAAGGTTAATAAGGACAAAATTTCACGTCGTGTATCCAAAGTTGGTATATATTCTGCTGAGCAGATCAACTCCGTTCGGTTCTAGGTGTCCCGACGGGTTGAATTGCTGAACCGTTAAGATGAAAAGTCCTCCGAAGCAAATCTCTTCAAAATGTATGGGGTAAACGGAGAAGGTCAAAAACCCGACCTTAACTCACTGGTTTGATGCCTACGACAAATTAAAAATTTGGTTAGATAAACCAGTTTTTTTAGGACAGAGCTTGTGGACTTTGCAACAGAAGTATCAAAAATTAACAATACGTACCAGGAAAAATGTTCACTTATACATAAATTATGGGCACCATGGCCATAACACAGATAAAATCTGTTAACTTATTGTTATTATGTATTTGTAAATTTGAGTGTAATATATCGAAAGATAGTCTATTTCTATGAAAGTCAAAGCACCAATTGAAGAAAAATCTGCGCTCCCACAATGTGTCAAAAATATTTAATTTTGAATAAAGAGTTGACAATTTAAAAGAAAAGATATTTGGCGTTGAGGTTTTACTAAAAAGGCTAAAATGCAGAGGTAACTCTGCAATATACAGGGTGTAAACAGACCCTTCACAAAGCCGTCAACCAAGCATTCTGTACATCAAACTAAGTAACTTTACGCTAAAATTATTGCTCGGAAACGTCTTTTTTTGGGGTGAAAAATCACGGTTTTCGGTAGGACTCGATGGAAAGCACTCAAAGCATTATGCTGATGGATGGATTGAATAGTACGGGGGTCGTGGAGGTGTGTAAAGTAAAAATCTTACATTAAAAACATGTATTAAAAAAAAAACTTGTGAAAAAGTTGGAACTTTGACCTCAAATTTCTCCGTAACTAGAAGGTTCCCAGGTATGGTCTAGAACAAAAAAATGATCGCAAAGACGGGGAGAACAAGTGCCTTTCAGATATGTTAAGGGTCTTTTTACACCCTGTATAATGGATAGCCTTTATTAATTATTGCTCACATTGCACTTTAGATGACCTTTAAATCGCGTCACCTAGATACGTGATATGAAAACCAAGTGTTAAAAGCTCTTAACCAACAGCTTTGTGATATTTTGCTGCAGATTGGTGTACCCCACACGACTGGCACAATTACCTGCTGCCAAAAATTGTTGTTTATTACAAGAGCCTCTGAGATTGCACTCTTCGGAAGACAGTTCAAAGAAATTTTGTTCAATAAAAAATACATTCTGTTGTTGATTTCGTTGCTGAATTATCCTGTAATTTAAGTGACATTTATGACCATATAAACTAACACGACTAATGACACTTGCAAATCATCTGGTCAAACAGTTTAGTAAAGCAACTCGTACGAAGCGAGATGCATCAGTCGCTTGTTTTAGCACAAAGCCCTGAAGATGGATGGTGACTGATTGTGAAAAATCCAATCTTACTTAACTTAAGTTAACTTTAAACATGGACAGACAAGAGGGCTTTAGAGCAATGATTTTTAAAAACATAGTTGGCACACAGACATAATTCTATCGTATTAAATATCGTAAAAGTGTATTCTCAGTGCTCAGTTTAATGCCACTCCCCGTTCATAGTAAAATTACTTCTCGGAAAATCTTCAATATCCTGCAATGTTCAACAGACTAGAAAATGAAGAGATAAGTACCTATCCTTATTTGGGTCTTGTAACTCAAATCCTTTGTGAAGTCTGAATAACAAATTACCTACCATCACTACAAGTTAAAAACCAAAGTCCTCCGTCACGTCTGCCTGTCTGTCTGTTCGTGATAAACTCAAAAACTACTGAACGGCTTTTTATGCGGTTTTCATCTTTAGATAGACTTATTCATGAGGAAGGTTTAAATATATAATTTGTCGAGGTTTTGTGTAAGTTGGTTGAAATATGATGATAATTGTTGGAAGTGTCGGAAAAAGTCTAGGAGTCTTGGGAGCTTTCATCTAAAATGCTGCCTCGACAGACAAAACATGTTGGCATAATATGCTCTGCTACCCGTGTGAAGCCGGGGCGGGTCGCTAGTAAATAATGTTATCCAATTTGTCTCATATTAGCTAAGTTTCGAAAGCACGCGGGTCACAGTGGCTTTAATATCTGTCCCGCCAGACACTTATTTAATCTTCACGTGATTTACGACATTTTGAACGTTATTAGTGAGGAATAAGTTCATCTTTCATACCGTTGAAGGACTGATTGATTATGACTAGACAAACAGAATCGTAGTAATTTTTACCATGGATATTGCTTTTCATCCACCTTCGACTTGTCTACTACCTTCGACTTAAAATTATCAGATTTTTTTTCTTTATCAGGCCATTTTTTTTTCACAAGAACCACCACAAATCACCCTAGGATTTCGTTTTTGTATTTTAAAAGCATTTTCATTAAAAAATCTCCCATATAGTGAACTGACTGAATTTCATCTTGAGGCAACTGTTCAACTGATTCTCGATTAAGTTCTGAAGCAATTCAAAGACAGCTAAAATCTTTTATTCAGTAAAATGAAAAGTAATTTTCTTTCCTCACACACATCAACTGCCAGTCCCTTTGGCGGTCTTCCATTTTCAAAAAATTCAAAGTTTTTAGCATTATCTATCACATCTCGCTGGCGATATAGAATCGATGAACTTTTTTTATTTTAGAAGAAACTAAATGTTTGGCGAGGCAATGAGTGCAAAGAAGTCGACATAAAGAGAATTAAGTATTGATGCGTGAATTGAAGCTTGGAGTGCCTATACTCTAGACGATTTGTGAGCGAAACTGCCGGTATAAAAGATTTACGAGGCTTCTTGATAAGAGCTGAATATTTAGCAGGGTTACCAAGCCTTTTTTGAATTGGAACTTAATCTGAGTTTCGGAGTAACTTGTAGGTGCCTACGTGCTCTTGCGTTAGGATTTTACCCTACCGTCGCGCTATTATATTATGTTCCAGATGAATGTTTTCACACATAATCCTATAAAAGGAGAATGCCTAATTTTGTATAGGAGTTCGGCTGTTCTTGCGGCTTAATCATCGGTAAAGTATATGAAATTACTGTAGTCCAGCTTAGGTAAATGAAAAATCATTAATATACTAGATGGCAGTTTTTATAAATCGTACTTTTAATCTTCCAATAACTCACTATGATGACCGGTAAAAAAGTAGGAATTTAATCTGTTTGTTCTCAGAAAGAGATTTAAGTTATGGAATGTCTGGCACAAAACAAAACACATTCAAATTATAACAACATACATTTATGTCAAACAAACTGACATTTATTATGACATAAGACTGCCAGCATCATAAAAATCTATGCCCATCAAAGACATTCAAATATTTACGAGCTATAGACGGGACAAGCTGAAGAAAATCGTAATCCAATACTTGTTACTACTTAGTAACAAGTCGGTCTGTCTAGTTTTATACGTCCGTTTGTCAGGTAACATTCGTGTGTCAAAATCGAAAATGTTCGGGATCAAAATTTTATGTGAAAATATTAGCAATATCCGCTCTATTAAGTCTTTTAAATCTCTTTGACCCATTTTAATGTTAGCATCCATTGGTTTATTTAAAAAAAACATTTCTCTATTTCCTTAGCAGCACAAGCCAAACGTCCATTTTTATGTTTCACACGTACAATAATTATTCTTTAACCCATTCAAAGTGAAAATTACATTATGCTGTACCGTTTGGGGCCAATAGGACTAATACTCAGAGCTGGACAAGCCCGCCACACTATTCCCAAACATTGGAACTCCTGACAGTCGAATCAACAATGGCGACCACCACCAAAGCGCCGAGACAATGAAGCTCGACGAAGTCCCAGAGAAACAAGTTAACTGTCTCGGATCCCGCAACGAAAATAATCAGAAAAGAATAGCGGAGGAATAGGAAAAACAATTTCCATATCATTCCATTTCACGCCTGTAAAATAATTAAAAAATAGCAAAAGATGCCAGACGCTTACCGTCGAAACAATAAACTTTTTTTTATTATCTTCTAAGCTCCCGGTTTATTCAGACTAAAATAAATACATGGTGTAAACAGACCCTTTCACATAGCCGTCAACCAAGCATTCTGTACATCAAACCAAGTAACTTTACGCAAAAATTATTGCTGGTAATCGACTTTTTTTTTGAGGAGAAAGATCATGTTTTACGGTAGGACTCAATGGAAAGCACTCAAAGCATTGTGCTGATGGATGGATTGAATAGTACGGGGGTCGCGGAGGTGTGTAAAGTAAAAATCTTCATTAAAAACATGTATTTAAAAAAAAACTTGTGAAAAAGTTGGAACTTTGGCCCCCAATATCTCCGTAACTAGAAGGTTCCCAGGTATATAGAACAAAGAAAATGTCGCAAAGACGGGGAGAACAAGTGCCTTTGATATATTATGTTAACGGTCTATTTACACCCTTTATAGTTGAAATGATAATGCAAAAGATTTTTTTTACATAAAATGGAAAAAACGCAGCTACAACCTGCTTTGTACGGCTTTTCCATACGAGCAGTTTATTTTTTGCGACGAATAAAAGCCCCAGTGCAGTAACCCCGCAGGCGGATGCTCATTGTGGGACATCCCGTCGAGTCATCCGCCACACACACTGACTCGAGCTATATAATTATGTATGTCTATTTGGGTTCCGTGTAACGAAAGAATGTTATAGAAACGTATTCTTTTCCTTTTAAAGCCCTGAAAAGGTCAAAATAAAAGGGTCAACAATAATTTCCCAGAAAGAGGAAAACAGCAGGACACATACGTCACAAATATTTTTATTCCGAGGGGATTCCCACATGTCTAGGTATACGTACCGGTAATAAAAGCGACCAATGTGGACGAGTTAAGTCACGTAGACACGATCCGAAATCTGTTTTATTGGAAATCACAGCTGGTTTAGCGAAAATAGGATATAGAGGCTTATCTCTAGTAACACAACACAAATTTAAACGTTTGTGGAACCTGAACCTCCTTTATTTAAACTCAAACGATTGTATACAGGGTGAATTTTTCAAGTGAGCGTGGGTGGCCAAATCCGAAACTGCATTTTGAGGAATTGCGAAAAATACTCAAAGGAGTCTCCAGACCAATTTTGATGAAAACTAGAACGGCATCATTGGATTTTTGAAAAATCAATTGAATCAACAATTATTATGTAATTAACCACTCAATACGTTGTGCGTTTGTGGAACAAACATTTACCTTCGAACCTAACCGTTGAGTTAATAATCGTACGTCAGACCCTCAACACTGACCTTTTAGCAGTCGTGTGAGAGACGACGAGGAAACAAAGCTTTTGTAATGAAATTGCAGAACAAAATAAATGTACTGTTGCGTGTATTACAGCAGACGGGGGGATTCCAACTCCGGGCTATAACTGAGAGAATTTCCGTAAAGAAAGGTACAACACAGGTACAACACAGATACAACTTAGGTACAATAACACATGTACATAACTTTTAACGAATCCTGTTATTTTTTCATTTCAATAGTAAAATGTATACCACATCGACGTTAGCATATTTGGAGGAAAGAACACGCTTTTACAACAACTAACACTTCAATTTTCCAATCGAAGTGTTAGTTGTAGTTTAAAACGATTGTTCTCTTGTGGATTTCTTTTATTTTTATATTATTAAAAGCTAATTTAAAAAACCTTGTTCTTCCATTTGACGAAATTTTCACCCATGTTTTTCTTAGTTAACCATGTATTAACTTAAGTTTAAGTTTGTAGTTTAACATATGTATCCGAGTATACCCAACCACACCTCTTATTTTCGCTAGTACAACAATAATTTATTTGAATAAATCGTTGAGTTCCTTGTTTTACTGTTCCTGTACAATGCCTGAGAACGGTAAATAATGTTCTTGGTTATTTCTTTGGGAAATAAATGCAAATTTTTTTTTTTTTTTTTTTAAAGTAGTCGATGAACTTTTTTGCAATTGGAGGGTGTCGTGGTCGCCTAAATGACGTGAAAGAAGTTATGTGACTGATCTGAAGTGAAAATTGAAAACCCGACAATATTGCGACAAATCCAAAAGCCAGCGTAATAATTAATTTAATGTCAGTCTATGAAGAAAATATTAATGTTAATGGCAACTGAATAGTTTTTTTTTTTTGTTTTTTTTTTGGACGGTTAATCATCAAATGACCCTCTCCCGGAGCGGAAGGGAGTGTCAGACTTCTACTGACTAAAACCCATCCATGTTCCTTCTTTGCCCTTTGTGTTCCAGGGCCACGTTATCTCTTTCGAACACTTCCGCAGCCCTAACTGAATAGATAAAAGCTACATGCATTTTGATACTCCTATCAGTCTTCGTATAAATTAAATTCGCCACACAACGCACCAAATGATCCTGACACATACAAATACGAGGTAACACATAAACCGCGAGATACCATCACAGTTAAGTGTCGCACACGTCGGCTCCACATTTACATTTTCGCTCACATTCTTACTATGAGAGAGACGATATGCACAAGGACGCGTGTAAAAGTATTAGATATGCGACATGTTGCTCATGCGAGAGCTCTGTAGACGGTTCAGGGTGACTTCACATTTCCTTTGACAAAGCAAATAACGATGGGATGTACCATTGCCGCTTTGATGTATTGTAACATCCTTGTTCAAAAGGTTCGTTGGTGCTTTAAAAGCATCTAAGCTCTAGGGATGAACTAGTAGTGCTTGTAAAAGTTTCCTCAGTTTCTAACAATTTAATCGATATTTACATAAAAAAGAAAGATAGAAAAAAAATATTTATTTGTCACAAGGACATGACGTGCATCATACAAAATTACAAAAAAATAAACTATAAATTCAACAGGACGGAACAAAAAAAGAAAAAAGTTAACAGCTTGCACGTCGTGACTGCGACAAGCAGGGGGGTTACTATGACGTCTTTAAGCAAGAGCAATTCCAGTGTGGGAAAGAGACAGAGCTATACAGGTTGTCTAGCGCCATCTCTTTCCCACACTGGAATTACTCCTGCTTTAAGACGTCATGATAGGCCACTTGGTTACCACTCAGCATGATGCTGTGCTATGGGGGGCCCACAACACAGCGCTGGTTTTCAGTGGGCACCCGTGAAAAAACGTACGGAAGCCAAGACAACAAATATTTCAGCATAAGATTCTTGTATGCTCAGTACTTTAAATACTACAAAAAAGACTCATAATAATTGTGTTCCATTAAAACAAAATATCATAAACTCATTTGTCTCATTAATTTCTTTGTCTCAAAATTATCAAATAGTTTCCGTGCATCATATTAATTGTCCATCTATCATCGGTTCACTTCGTGTGACGTCACATTCTGAGCGGATCTTTCCACTTTCGTGGTGTTTACATTTTTAAAACACCCTTTGTGCAGATGATATCCTTATCCATATGGATAGGTTTTCGTTTTAATTTACTTTAATTGGATATCCTGGTTTTATTGTAAAACTACCTACCTACTCATTTTTCTTTTAAATGTGAATACTGAATAATAATGCTCTCATAATAGAATATTCAATTTTGATAAACTTGGCGAATAACAACAAAAATCCGAAGCACTAACCTTTGACTTCAAAGATCTTTAAATAGAAGTACGGAGGTACCTAGTAACAAAATCTTTCATACGCAAAGCACCATACACCACCACCACCACCATTTTTTTTTCTAATCTTTCTTTTTCTTTGTTCTTTCTTTTTTTTTGCATATATTATTATTTCTTTCTTTAAAATCGTTTTGGTCAAGATTCAAAGCATCTTCACATAATATTTACTCTGGCTTCGTTAATATTATCAAGTTTATAAGGAAGCAGGCGCTGTAACGCCTATTGAACATTACTGAATAATTTAACCTCGTGCCGAAAAATCAAGAAGAGGGAGAAAATAATATATTTTAGGCACACGTACAAGCCTTATTTCCTTAAGTCAACTTGGAAAATTGATTGTGGGGACACGAACGCTTGGCAATCAACCTTTAGATTGTATATCTACTGGTTTGAATAATTTTCTCGTAGTGGTTCGATCTGCTATTTGAATAATATTGTATAAAGGATGGTACGGCAGTGTTTGCTTCGCGCTCGACTTGGCGGGGGCACTGCCGTGCCCCCCGATTCGATGTTACGAAGTGATGTGACTGCCTCGTTGGTCTAGTGGTCGCAAGCGCGACTGCTGAGCGTGACGCCCTGGGTTCGATTCCTAGGCCAGGCAGTGTTATTGGGTTTTTCCATTTCCACAGAAATTTCTAGTGAGGTTTTTAAAAAGTGTTGCGTAATTTTATCGACTTCTCTTTACCTCGTATTCTTATGTCAAACACGATTCCATTCCAACGAGTTAAATATAGTTTAATATTCGATTGCCTACTAGCTTACTAGCTATAAGCGTTCTGATCACGATGCTGTTCACCGCGTACGTTATTTACAGTAGGTTTCAAGTCAGTACCTTGGTATGTCATAATTCTGTTTTGTATTGTGTACCATCCACTCAAGTCTTTGTACGCGCGTGCATTGACGAGCGTGATATGAGACTTCATAAAGTAAAGAGGTGCTTGCTAGTAGTATGAACAAGTTTAGCTTGTAAAATGCTTAACTGGTGCACTTATGTCACATATTATCTGGGTGCTGTTAACATAACAAATGAAAATTGAAAAACCCACCTGAAAATTGGAACATATATTTTTATATTCAAAAGATTAAGCACAACGACCACAAATGTTCTTTGTTGTTATCCAAGCTCCTAAAAAATTGTTCTCACATTATTTACAGCTTTTTTACACACCTTGCGTGCAAATTTTATGAACACAACTTATTTATTGCGACCCGCCAAGTCTTTCCGTGGTACACTTTTATCTTCAAAACTCGGGTACAATTCGTAGATATACATATAATTCTGAGTGAGAACAATATAAGAATTGTCATTTCCCTAAGATCTTAATACAGATGTCGGATCCGGTCATTAGTACGGACATAAAATGAATCGCAAGTGCGCTGGTGGTGACGTAACGCGACCTGCTTACAAGTCTACCCACACCACAGCGTGGCTTCAACAGAGCCCTGATGTTTACAGCTCGGGGCGAGGAGGACAGTCAATGTCTGATCGCAGTGGAGTTGAGAAGTCCTGGCACTGTATCCGATTCATTGTGCCACGTGTTATTGTGCTAAATTGTAATTTCAAGTAATTTGTTAGTTTAATAGAAACAGTGTATCGCTGCCAGTGTATTTTTATTGCACGAAACCCATCGTCTGCCCACATGTTGTACGAGCCTAAAGGAATAAATCCGGACATAGATATCATTACTCTCGAAACAAAGCTTTATAACAGTCCGTAATTAATTACCTCGATAAGCCATTTATAAATACACTAGCGACTCGCACAGGTGCAATGTAGATAATATACATATACATATAACTTTCTTCTTGAATCACTCTATCTATTGCTGAAGACTGCATTAAAATCCGTTGCGTAGTTTAAAAGATCTAAGCGTATAAACAGCCGGAGCGACTTTGATTTATACCTACTACTAGCTTATGCCCGCGGCTTCGCCCGCGTGGAGTTCGGGAATTGACTCTGTTGGGGAATGATTTAAAAAAAACTGTGATATTCAAGTCTCATAATTTTAATTGAAGAGTGTTTACACCAATTTTCGAGTCAATCGACCCAGAAAATATTAAGTTTCACAGAAAATTCAACTCCCCATTTCACATTCTTAGGGGTGGAATTTCGAAAAAACCTTTCATAGTGGATACCCACTCTTCACAAAGAATACACATTTCAAATTTCATGTCTTTAAGACCTGCAGTTTAGGCTGTGCGTTGGTAGATCAGTCAGCCAATCAGGACATTGAATTTTAAATTGGGGGTTGATTTTGTAAAAATTGTGATACCCGTATCTTACAGATGGTGCCACTAAAACTACGTCCTATGCGTTTAACAGATTCTCTGTTCCATTTACTTGAACAATCCAAGTGTACTTGGGTAATGTCGCGGAGACAAATGTGCTCAAGTTTCAGCGTGAAACTGTCACTAATGCGTCTTAACATCTCAGGGATATGTTTTAATAAAATTCAGAATACCCTAATAATGAAAGGGTCTGCGTCATAAACCTGTCCCTCGAGATTTTATACGTTCTTTTGTGTTATTTTTTTCATTATTGCTCTTTTTCTTGTAGGTAGGAAATTTAGTTGAGCTTATTCTTCATCTCTGTAGGGTATTACACATAGCATTGGTAACGTCCTATTTATTTTGTTTGAGTATAGGAGACACGAATAGATAAAAGAGCGAAAGATAAATAACAACACACGATTACAAGATTTTGTTTTGTTAGATGTAGATACCAAAAAGAAACGAAACTGTGTCAGCTGTTCACAACGAAAGCAAGAGCAACACATATGATCAGACAGAATATCTTGGTGCTGTTATCACGATCAAAATTCTTGTAACATGGCTTCGTAGATTCCAGGAACTGAAATCCAATTCTCATACATATTTCACGTTCACCGCAGCGACGGAGTCAACGCAACTCTGCGATATATCACGAATGTGGTTCAAAGACTGCACATATTTATATCTCTTTTGCAGTTTCGTACTCTGTTCAAAATAAAATGTGTTGTATAGAAATGGAGCAATGGAAGAAGGCTGTAGCTAAGTGGATTTTTATTGGTGTAATGTATGAATGTTTTTTGAAGAGAAATCGTCGAATTCTTTATCTTTCTGTAGCGAAATATGAAGCGCTGGAAAACATGTGGAAACAAAAAAAAGGGGCCAAGTGCGAGTTCACTTATTAGGTGGGGTGCCTCTCTATAGCCCCTTCTTTTTTTTATTTTTGTGTAAAAATCGTAAAGCGGTTCTCAGAATACATTTACCTACCAAGTTTCAACTGTGTAGTCCTAATAGTTTCGGAATAAAGATGCTGTGACATACGGACATGACGAATCTATAAGGGTTCCGTTTTTTTTACGATTCGGCTACGGAACCCTTAAAACAAAATCATTGACCAAATGCCATACGTTGCCGATTCACGCATCCCTTATCAAGATCGCACTGGGTCTTATGGGTCTAATCGCGGCCACCGCAAGAACATTTTATACAATGCGAAACTTCCAAAACCCGTAAGAAAACATCACAAGGCGCAATCACTTCCAGTACAAGCAATCTGACACAATAATGTTCCAAGAAAAAATAATGTAAGTAAAAACTCTCACAAAACTTATGTTACATTTTCCGTAAATCAAATTTAGCTCCGTCGACCTCTGACCTACGCCACGTTGCCAAATAAATTTGATAAGAGAACTCTTTGTAATCCTGCATTCCAATTCAAAAAGATTATATCTTAAAAAACAAAACGAACCAAAATGAGCCTTTTAAACTTAACACCAAAGAGCAATGACGAGGGTCAATGATTAGCATTAAAGGATTTTAAAAAGACAAATGAGGCGGACATTTATCACGAAGTAGACAGTTAAAGTAACGCAAGGGACATCTAATAAATGACTTCATTTTTGTCTCCGTCCTTTTCTCATTACTTTTTCTACAAAGCAATGATTGCTTTTTTATTGGAAACGTTTAGTAGCTTGCAATTTCTATTAAACAAGAACACCGTTCTAGTTTTCTATTGATTGTCATAGCCTGATAATGTCAGGAGGTATCTTGTCCACGGATAATAAAAAAACATAAATAGGCTATCCGTTTATAAGGCTATTCGATTTTTCTATTGCTGCGTGGGTGTGACAGGGGTTGGGACACCGAGACCTTCTTCAGTTGATTGGTGGAGGGAAGCTGTTGGCAGGCAAAAGGGGGAATCTTTAAGATGACATTTATATTTCGAGGAAATGCCAGCGAGATTAGTCTTATAACTGCCAGTAACTTACAAAAGTGACATGACTTGGTATCTATCAAGTTCCAACGTTAACTACAAAACTATAGAGAAGATTTGAATTTAATTTTTTTTTTATTTTTCGAAGAATTAAACAATTGATGGCACGGTTGGAGCAATGGCTGAGCGATGTGTGCGGGTTCGAGCCCCGCACGGGACAAATAATTGTATGAACTACACGTAGTTGTTCCGGGCCTGGCTATTTGTATGTGTGATTTTAATGTTTCTAAAAGCACCCACGTTAAAGGATAAATTACTAGTGCGGGGCAACGCCTTATAAAAAAATAAACTGGATTCTTTGTTGCCTACAATGATTTAATCCGTAGTTCTTTATAACTTTTCCCAAGGCATAAGGCACATTGTAACTTGCCCTCTTTTGTTACTTACGTCGATAAAATGTAACAATCTTAAATATTATTGCCATGTTCTTATTGTTCACTTTTTGTGATCTTTTTTCGATTACAGTTTCTGGAAAAAGGATTACCCGGTTAGTGAAACAGGTACTTTTGACCGCTCACCGGTGGTAAGTTTTATTTTAAGCACAATGTTAGCTGAAATAATAAGGTTTCATGAAATAAGATAGAATGGGTACGTACGTATGTTTGTTAGCTTTGTTGTCTGAGTGGGCTTTATATGAGTCATGATATTTCTTCTTATTTGAGTTTTAAAATACTACTAAGTGGAGATACTACTTTTTATATTTGCCTTCGATCAACAATATTGTTTTATATTGTTTAAAAAAATGCCTTATTTTATTAATGAAAACCAAATACTGGATAAATTATACAAGTCGCAGTTTATTTCCATTCCATTCCAGCTGTCGGTCGGTGTGACTGACAATTGAATATCCAATGAAACATGTGACAAGCTCACAGCTACGCTTTGTACTGGTTTAAAATTAATATCTGTTCAATTATTCCTTTGAAAGTTTAATAATAATTAACATATTATTACATCACGCCTATATTACACACCGAGTTTCCTCCGTGCCTCAGAAAGCACCTTGAGCCGTTGTTTCCGGCTGTCATTTGTAGTCCGTATAGGTGGTCAGTGGCCCGAAAGTCTGACAACCATTCTTACCAAAGGGTATCGTATTACCCCGTAGTTACTAGGTCAGATGGGCAGTCGCTCCATGAAAAATACTGGTACTCAGCTGAATCCGGTTGGCTGGAAGCCGACCCCGACATAGTTGGGAAAAGGCTAGATCATGATTACATCATGATTGCCTGTGATCCGAAGGCTGAGGGCCATCTACATTTTTCTAGTAATAAATATGTAAAGTTAATAAATTGAATAATAATTTTCAATATCAAAAGTGACTCCCGTATGAATTCGGTCACATAAAATTAAGTACTTTCCAATATTGTTAATGTTCGTGACGTCACAATAAAACCGCACACATTATTAGGTCGGTTCACAATAATGTACATTGTACATTGGAAATAACTAATGCATGGAAAATGTGTGGAATTGTATTATTATGAACATGTGCAATTTAAGTAAGTTCTCGTATAATACGAGGAGTACATTTTTATTTAAAAAATCACATAACCACCACTAATAAATTGGGATAAGGACCAGAGAATGAACGATAATAAAACCATTCAGTTGTGTGATGTGTCAAACAAGTAAATAATTTATTAATATTTATTTATTATATTATTTTATAGCTTAATATTATAGCTTATATTATAGCTTAATTCCACGACAAGGACTTAAAATTAAATACGTCAGTAGCTAAGAAGTTTGTGTAGAACGGAACATACCAGTAGATATTAAAATTTTAGCAACGAACTACTTTTAGCATTTAATCCCCATACTTCAAAATGTGTACTCTAAATCGCTAAATTTCTACTTAAAAAGGATTCTGACTGAATAACTTAGCATTTCTGCTATCGTGGAAACGATTTAATAACTTCGTTGCCCACAAAGCCCGCACTGGTACATAATAAAGCGGCTGGACAGAGATCAGTCTGTGTACTCCTCATCACTCCTGCCTGTGTGCTCAGGATTACAAGGGCCTAGGACAAGTGACAAACGCTTTCAAAGCAAAGCAAACTACATGTTGTAGTTAGTGTGTGCTGTGTGTGTTGTGTGTGTGGGCGTGTGGTATGTGTGTGCTTTTACATTTTACACTATAAACAGAATTGCGACTAATTAAGTACCTACTTGATTCCCTGACTTGACTACATAATCAAATGCACCGCATTGTTGCTAATCTACCGCACCATTTGGCTCATCGCTCATTATTAACATAAGATACTACATATTTTGACGGAAAGTGGGAATGAATCGATTAAACCATAACTGGAAGTTTATATGTATAATACTGTTCCGCAGTCAATTTATTAAGTTACTGGCGTAATAGAAGATTGATAAACTTATTCATATTTTCGAGTGTTTTATCCAAAAAGTACCTACAACTAAGATCTTTTTTTTAGCATTTACCAAACGAATACTCATTTGTAATTCCTAACTCTAGGCATCAGAATGTTCCCCCAAACTAATAAGATAAAGAAGTTATACAATTATACAAACCTGCTATCCACACACTTCGTCGTCAGCAAGAGAGGAAATTCAGAAACTTTATTCCACGTTCTTCCGAAATCTTTTAATTAAATGTAATATCGGCGCGAGGTACTCGGTCGATCTCTGTTTGTACTGACTACCATTTTCGATGTGTTTGCTTACATTATGTCCGCATTTTATTTAAGTGCAAAAACGTTTTTTTTTTTTTTTTTAAGACGTTGCCCCACTCTAGGAATTTCTCCTGTATCGTGTGGGTGCATTTACAAATATTTAAACTCACATACACAAACAGTTTGAAAAGTAGATAAACTTTATTGACATTTCATCCTTTTATATGACCAATCGATTCCCGCACGGAAAAAATATTTATATGGCCTACAGGTAGTTGTTCCGGGTCTGGCTGTTTGTGTGTGTGAATTTAAATGTTTGTAAACGCTTTCACAATACAGGAGACATTCCTAGTGTGGGGCAATGTTTTAAAAAAAAAAAAATACTTCTACTAAAATCTCAGGACCCTTCCTTCTGTAGTAAATAAAAATAAAACTGTACCAAATACAATGTTGAAATATGTGATCTCTGAAAGGGTGTGGAAAATCCTTTCAATATGGTAAACCTTTCGCTCGTAAAAGCAGGTTATGTACCGAACGTATGCTACAACTAAAGATTTTACCATCAATCAGAATAACGTTATGATAAAGAACTTGTACTTCGCAAACGGCAAAAGGATCCTGCATAAAATTAGCATTGGAAATCAACATTTACGTGGAAATAAATTCGTGGTATGATCCTTTAGATATTTTATTTTCAGTGAATCATAAAGTTCTGGCTGGTCCCAAGATTATCGCTACAAGTGGCTGTTCGTCGCCGAGGGACGCAAATCCAACACGTGTCGGTATGAAATGACTGAACACAACACGTGTTTTTGAGAAAGTGCGTGAAAGAAAAGAAAACATGTAAATTTACACATGCCACAAAAACACAATAACACAATATGCAATAAAAGAACTAAAAAAAAATCAACAACTATGGTTTTCATTTTGAAATCTGATTAGGTCTGAAGGCAAGATAAGTACTATTTTCTATAGCTTACTCTTGATTACAGGTTCAAATGTAAGCTATGGAAACACATTCAATGACGCATTTATGCACAAAGTTGTATCCAAGTAATACAACTCGAATTCAACATTATTGAAGCAAAGTTCGAACCCAGACGTCAGCAGCTCAGTACAGAAGTAAATTCAACACTTTACACGTAGAACATATTATGCTGATTTATACTCATACTAGTTTAATCCTAAATTCAGACCCAAAACTATCATATTGTGATAACTTAAGTACTAAAATACACTCCAAGACGGATTGCTAATCAACTTAACTAACTAACTAACTTTCTAACTACTAATATTTACCATTCAGGTGGTATTATGTAGTATTCAATTCGGTGACCATGGAAACAGTCTTTGATTGAATCAAACAACGATGTGTGTAAAAAGTACATGTGTGTAACGTTGTCGCTAACCTATGGCGCAGTACGATATAAAACATAGAGGTTGTGAGTATTCCCCTTCTAAATAGCAAACCTACACAAACATCTTTTTATCTACACCTCTACACTAATATTATAAAGAAGAAAGATTTGTATTTTTGTATATTTGTAACGAATAAACTCAAAAACTACTGGACCGATTTCAAAAATTCTTTCACCATTTGAATGCTGCATTATCCTTGAGTAACATAGGCTATATTTAAAAAAAAATGTCCACCCGTGCGAAGCCGAGACGGGCCGCTAGTGTTGTACAATATCCCTGTAACAGATCGCCGGTATCGTAACTTCGTGAAACGGAAGGAGTCAGATTATTAACTGTTTAAGCTTCAAACTATTAATAATATTATTGTGGTTGAATGTTTCTGGAGTTGGCACTACCTTACTATTAATTCAAAAACAAAAGTTTTGTTTGAAAAGGGCTTATCTGTGTTTGCGTGACGGTGACGTAGATCGGTATAATTCGCATTCAAACGTAGTCCTCGCTTCTGCTTCTCGTGTATCTGTCTAATCTAAATCGAATTTTTAAATTCAAAGCACCACTGACCCCAGCTAATGACGACCTGATTGATCTCCACACACAAAGTATTGATTAAAAAAAAAAAAAAGTTCATATAGGCCTCGATGGGCACTTATAAAACGTCGACAAAATTGTGCACGGTTCGGGTTGGTCGTTTCCTATGGAGAAGAACCGGCAAGAAACCATTTAATCAAAGCTTCGTACGGTTTTTAGCTACATACGAGGTTTTAGCTGAATCTTAGTATTCTAATAGTCCAAAATGACGCTTGTTAGGGCTCTGCCTCAGAATTACTAAAACTGTAAAAGGATCTTCTGAGATAAAAATGTTTCATGAGTAACTACTTTTTACACCCACAAAGACCTTTTTTCGGTGAAACCCTTTCTTTAGAATGGGGTAATATATTCGGTTACAACATTTCCCTGAGGATATGACCGCAAAACGAATTTTTATTTTTAGCTGCTGGCCTTTAAAGGTTGGTTCTTTTATAAAACGTATAGAAAAACGTTTTACGCACGTGTAGCTATAAGCTTTACTCATAACTTGTGACATTTTAACCCACGTCTATTCCTATAATAAGAATAATATTTTATTTTTATTTTTTCCTAGTCTGCTTTGTCCCACTCCTCACTTCCAGTTCGGACGGAACTTGTCCAGTTCGTCCCGCCATCTCCTTCGTGGCCTGCCGCGACCCTGCCTCACTGTGTCAGGGCACCAGTTCCCTGTTATTTTGGCCCACAGGTTGTTCGTTTTGGAGCGCGGTATAAGAATAATATGTATAAACTAGCTTCTGCCCGCGACTTCGTCCGCGTGGAGTTCGGGAATTGCCCACGGAATCTTACTTCTGGGATAATATGTAATAAAAAGACATCAGAAAAATCCTACCTACTTAGTAATAGGTAAATACTCCCGCGCCCCGCACGCCCCGCGCAACACTTCGCGACATGCACCTTTCTACGTGAGCTTCGAAGACCTATTTGACTGTATTGGGGGATGATTTTGGAAAAACTGATAAACATGTCTTATAATTTTAATTGAAGAGTATGTACACAAATTTTCAAGTCAATCGGCTCCGTGAATAAAAACACCCCATTTTACCCTCTTAGGGGTGGAATTCCAAAAAACCCTTTTTTAGCGGATACCTACTCTTCATAAAGAACACACCCTCCAAATTTCATTCATCAGCAGCCAGTCAGGACATTGAATCTTAAATTGGGGGATGATTTTGGAAAAACAGTAATACACGTATCTCATAATTTTAACTGAAGAGTATGTACACAAATTTTCAAGTCAATCGACTCCGAGAATGAAAAGTTTCACAGAAAATTCAACACTCCATTTCACCCTCTTAGGGGTAGAATTTCAAAAAACCCTTTCTTAGTGGAAACCTACTCTTCACAAAAAATACACTGTCCAAATTTCATGTCTCTAGGACCAGTGGTTTGGGCTGTACGTTGATATATCAGTCAGCCAGACAGGACATTAAATTTTAAATTGGGGGATGATTTTGGAAAAACTGTGATATACGTATCTCATAATTTTAACTGAAGAGTAAATACACAAATTTTCAAGCCAATCGACTCAGGGATTAAAAAGTTTCACAGAAAACTCAACACCCCATTTCACCCTCTTAGGGGTAGAATTTCAAAAAACCCTTTCTTAGTGGAAACCTACTCTTCACAAAAAATATACTGTCCAAATTTCATGTCTCTAGGACCAGTGGTTTGGGCTGTACGTTGATGTATCAGTCAGCCAGACAGGACATTAAATTTTAAATTGGGGGATGATTTTGGAAAAACTGTGATATACGTATCTCATAATTTTAACTGAAGAGTAAATACACAAATTTTCAAGCCAATCGACTCAGGGATTAAAAAGTTTCACAGAAAATTAAACACCCCATTTCACCCTCTTAGGGGTGGAATTTCGAAAAACCCTTTCTTAGTGGATATCTACTCTTCACAAAAAATACACCGTTGAAATTTCATGTCTCTAGGACCAGTGGTTTTGGCTGTACGTTGATATATCAGTCAGCCAGACAGGGCATTAAATTTTAAATTGGGGGATGATTTTCGAAAAACTGTGATACACGTATCTCATAATTTTAACTGAAGAGTAAATACACAAATTTTCAAGCTAATCGATTCAGGGATTAAAAAGTTTCACAGAAAATTAAACACCCCATTTCACCCTCTTAGGGGTGGAATTTCTAAAAACCCTTTCTTAGTGGATACCTACTTATCACAAAGAGTACACTGTCCAAATTTCATGTCTCTAGGATCAGCGGTTTGGGCTGTGCGTTGATATATAAGTCAGTCAGTCAGTCAGTCAGTCAGTCAGTCAGTCAGTCAGTCAGTCAGGACTTTGAATTTTATATGTATAGATATATTCATATAATTATATACCACATACATTAACCTAAAGATTCAATATTCATCATCATTATTTCAGCCGAAAGACGTCCACTGCTGGACATAGGCTTCCCCCAGATTCAGTATTAGAAGCCGAAATATGGCCTGCTCTCGAATTGTGAAGATACGGAGTGACGAATGACAAGCAGCATCCGATGATTGAGTGTCCGGTCGATCAGTCAGCTGGACAACTGCAGTTGATTGGAAATACAACCATTTCGAACATTTATCGTGTCGAAATCTTATTGTCACGTCACTCTAAAATATCCGCAATTCCACATGAATAATATTCAATTAAATTCGAACCTAAAATCGACCTAAAGATATTGAAGCCCTACAAGCTGTATTTGTAAAGCCAGAAAAAAAAAAAAAAGCTAGCGCACACTGCATTTGTTCTACTACTTTCGTTCTTCTTAGCGTGTCGATGGCAATCTAAATTATATCGGCCCAGAACTGAGCTACTAGTTTGGCGCTTTCGGTAGCGTCCATCAGTTCCTGTAGTGAACAAACAACAGGACACGCAGGACACGATATTAAGTGCCCCATCGTTTGTGGAACAGCACCATATTTACACTCCAGGACAGAGTCATTAATGCATCTGTCACCCGAAGCACGGTAACGCAGTGTTTTCTGCTCCCGGCGTAAGCATACTACCCACCAAGTGCTCAAACGAGAATGGTGAATGGTGGTGGTGGAGAATGGTGGGCTTGATGTTGGCAACTAGAAGAACTATACAATTTACGGGAACAGTGATAGTAGCTCATTGATCGCTTATTCTGGCTATACCTTTCTATAGTCAGAATTAGCGATCAAGGTTTGTAAATACAGAACAGCCCTATCCTTGGGGAAGTAATCAGCTTAGATAACCACGAGACAGTGGACGAGTCAAACACTAGATTGAAACTTTAAAGTTTGAGCTCTGTAAAGAGTCTTAGGTGATTAGTCTGTACTGAGCCTTAAACCAACTTGATGCAAAGCTACTTCACATCACAAACTGAAAGGCATCGACGGCAAGTGTTAATGTATAAAGGGTATAAATAGACCCTTAACATAACCGAAAGGCACTTATTTTACCCGTCTTTGCGATCATTTCTTTGTTCTAGGCCATACCTGGGAACCTTCTAGTTACGGTGATATTAGGGGTCAAAGTTCCAATTTTTTCACAAGTTTTTTTTTAAATACATGTTTTTAATGTAAGATTTTTATATTACACACCTCCACGACCCCCGTACTATTCGATCCATTCATCAGCATAATGCTTTGAGTGCTTTCCATCGAGTCTTACCGTAAAACGTGATTTATCACCCCCAAAAAGTTGATTCCCAGCAATGATTTTTGCGTAAAGTTACTTAGTTTGATGTACAGAATGCTTGGTTGACGGCTTCGTGAAGAGTCTGTTTACACCCTGTATTTAGAACCGTTACTAACCACGTATCGTGTTTGGGTACAAGAAGCCCCGGTTATTGATTGCGGAGCTTTTAAGTAGGCACATTAACGCTCTAATCATATTACGGTATAGAAAACGGCCCAATTATGCCTACCTTTGCTCAACACGTCGGCAGTAATTTGATAAATTAACTACAAATGATGATGCTTTTGTGTGGTACCCGAAACCAAACTGTGTGGTTTATTTAACTAATATTTCAACGTAGCTGTTAATTTAATTTAAGTGAGAGTGATTTTGAGTGCCTCATTTATATTGGATACCCCGTACGAATAAATTTCGTTTAAACTGTATGTAATTTTTTTTACAAACTTGAGTTATTTCTTTTGGCAGAGAATGTTAAAATTGCTTGTTTTTATCAGGATTTTCCAATTCAAGCTAACGATAGATTAATACTGTTGGCAATCCCTTCGATTAAAGCAATCGATTTACTGTGCAAAGGAAGCTCATTTTCATCGATTTGTATGCCATCGGATTATCGCTTACGACGTGCTACGAGCCGCTACGCCGTAGCTACTATGAGCTACGAACCGCTACGCCGTCTCTTGCTACGAACGACTACGTCGGTTGCTACTTGTACGGTACGAATCCATAATAGTTTGAAATATATTTACTAGCCTGTTTTTTTTTTCATAAACTTATTTAAATGTGAGTATTTTAATATAACTTCACTCACAATCAAAAAGCTTCTCTCCAATAATATAAACTCAACACAACCGATTTGCAATATCGGTTGTGATGAAATTTTGAATTTTATTTCCTTTTTTTTTTTCGGATGAGCAATCATCAAATGACCCCCCCCCTCCCGCTCTTGGCGGAGCGGAAGGGAGTGTCAGACTTCTACTTACTGAAACCCATCCATGTTCCTTGCCCTCTGTGTTCCAGGGCCGCGGTATCTCTTTCGAACAGTCCCGCAGCCTTGGTCATAAGCTTAAATTATAAATACGGGATCGAGCGGAAACTGCAAGCAAATATCTTTTTGTAGTGCAAATGGAGCTGAGTTCAGCTTAGCTACTCATTCATGCTACAAAGCACTTCTATCAAGAACTTATATTCAAGACTTATTTAGATATTTCAAAATGACTCTAGATAACTGACCTGCAATGTTAATAAAACCAAAAGAAGAAATTAAGTATTTTTTGTTCCTGGCAAACAAACATCAACTCGACTCTTGTAATTTGGTTCTCCTCCACGGACCATCAACGAACCCTCGAGCGCTAAAGCGAGCGGTCGTTTCACAAGTCTTGCATGTGTATATTTTTGCAGGAGGGAGGCTGCATCCAAGCCTGGAGATTTTCTGATGCATTAATACAAAAATTCTTGAGGTTTTATTACAAAATACTAAGAATAGCAAATTCGATAAAAAGTTCAGACTTAGTATCAAAATCATTTTACTGTATTCATAGAAGCCAAATGTAAAAGACTTGATTTATTGAATCACCTCGGGAATTAAACCCTTAATATTGATGTTCTAATAAAAGCTGGGTTTTGGTGAGAAACCTTTCTATGTAAATTTATTTATTTATTTATTTATGTACACACAAAATACTACTACTTAACTACTACTCTCTCTTCTCTTATTCTTTTACTATTACTTATTCTATTTAACGAAGAGTCATGTGTCTGCATCGTGACCAAACTAGTAAGAAAGAAAATAAAAGGAAAACATACAGGGTGTAAACAGACCCTTCACATAGCCGTCAACCAAGCATTCTGTACATCAAACTAAGTAACTTTAAGCAAAAATTATTGCTGGGAATCGACTTTTTTTTGTGGGGTGACAAATCACGTTTTACGGTAGGACTCGATAAAAGCACTCAAAGCATTGTGCTGATGGATGGATTGAATAGTACGGAGGTCGTGGAGGTGTGTAAAGTAAAAATCTTACATTAAAAACATGTATTTAAAAAAAACTTGTGAAAAAGTTGGAACTTGGAGCTCCAATATCTCCGTAACTTGAAGGTTCCCAGGCGCCTAGAAAAAAAAAACCAAACCAAAAAAACCCTCATTTTTGGTCGGGGGTTAATTACTTATTCTACAACGAAGATTCATGTGTCTGCATAGAACAAATCGTGACCAAACTAGTAAGAACGAAAATAAAAATAATACATTTAAACCACAAAATAATGTACCCGAGTTACATTAAAGCTGCTAAAATAATGTTATCTTGATGTAGGTGTATTCTGTTTATTGCTGTAATTTATTCAGGCGTCTGTTTAATATTCTCAGCCCGTTTATGGTCACAGACCAAAATGTTACGACGGTTTTATGATAGTAAAACAGCGTTTAATACCCAAGGACGCTTTACTACCATACAGAGGTAAGATTAAAGTGACCGTTGAGGATTTTCCCAAGTTTTCTTGTAAAGATGACTGTGGTTCAAACCATCTCGGGAAATACACCCTTTATAAAAAACTCATTTAACGGACCAGAAGAAACCTTTACAGTTACCGACTGTGACATTAACCGCACCTTTTTTTTCCAAGTTAACTTAAACGCAGCGAATGTGAAAAGACAATAGCGCTTTATTTCGAAGATGCCTCTTAGAAAAACGATTAAAACGAAAGCAAGCGCTATAATTAGAATGCAAAAAACTTTTGCTGCAAAATACCACAAAAAAAAAAAAATTACAAAATGGACCTGCTCTTGTCCTCGATCACGCCTGATGGAAAGCGATGGATGAGGTCTATGATGGAACGAGCGTGCCCAGAAGATGCCTGTTCACTCTTGCTTTGAAGGCAGACGGGTTATATGTGGGAGGGAACGCATAGAGTTCCACACTCAATGATAGAGTAATAAAATGTTATAATTAATGAATGTCATAATTACCCTAATAATAATATTTGCTCTATTTGTTGTGTCTATAATAATAATAATTCCATTTATTTCAGGTTCAAGACCCATATAAAAACCAAAAATAGACGAAAATACAAACACAAACACATAAATTATAGCTAAAACCTAAATATCAGAATTACATTACAAAAAAAAGAAACATTATTGAATTAAATTAAAAAGTCAAAAATAAAATACATAACCGAATCAGAATAAATTAAAATGTCAAAATAAATTATCATATAATTAAAACATTAACTATGTAACGATTAATTTAAGATTTTTTTTTTATAGTACTAAATATTTGAACACCTGTTAAGGTAGGACATGGCCTAAAGAATTCTATTATAATTATGTATCACATCATGTACCCATATTCATGCAAATAAATGAATGATTTGATTTAAAAAAAAAATATAGGTTGGGTTCCCAACTTGCTCTGATTTTATTATGATCCTCCACTCTGAAATAATACCTCATTATAAATGCCGTCTCTGGTGTAGTAATTAGACTGTTTACAAAGACATATTTACAGTAAGTTGTGAATCCTAAACTAACACACTTTGCTCTCTCGTCTGTACGTGTCTAACTACGCAAGGCTATATATGCAATGGCGCCCCTTCTTCCTGTGAACGTATATTGTTGAGTGTGTTAATTAAAATGTAGACTTTCTAAATAGGCTTCTGTTATGAATTCTAGAATTATTATTGGTGGTTTGGCTTATTGGTGGTTATTATTGGTTGTTTGTTTGGATTGGTTGTTTGATTGTTGTTGTTGGCACTTCCTTTTCTTCTAAAACTTCTGGTCCTAGGTATAATCACGTTATCACTTGTCTGCTGTAGGCATCATAACAGTTAATCAAACGCGAGTTTCACTTTCATTGCCCTCTGGTGTCGACATCGAGGACGCGTCCCGAATAAATGTGAAATTTATTCAAGAGGGAGCCACTGCAGTAACTAAGTTTAGCTATTTATTGCTCAAAATAATACGTACATGGTCCCGGTTTTGTGTACTTGTTGTGAAATATAGAGGAACTGGTAATTAGTGACCGATACTTAAACACGTGATTATGCTCATGATAACAAACAACGTTCCCAAAGAAACAGTTTTTTTATACTCGTTCACGACAGTAATGAGACAGAACGGCTTCACGCGCATAACAGCTGATAGGTCACAGGCGCAGTTGTTTGTTATCATGAGTACAAACAATCACGTGTTTAAGTATCGTTCATTAATTACCAGTCACCCTATATACTAGGTCCGCTTTAAACCCTGTCCGTGCAGTATTTTGAAGACAAAAACCATTAATAAACTTGCATTCTATGCTTAATATTGTTACGTCGAAGTTAACACCGCTCGTTAACGTATTGACGCGAAAATTTCTTAGCGTGTTCAGCTATAATTACTTCCGTTATTATTACATTTACACTTTACGCTTCTTGAAATTAACGAAATACCCTTATCCAAAATGTACGTTAAGTGGTCGTAATTTGCAATGACGAGATAAGGCTTACTTTTTAGGGATCCGTTGCCAAATGGAAAAAACGGAATTCTTATTTGGAAGGAATTTATGATCTGAAATAAAGTTCTTATAATATACTTGTCGGATACGTCAGGATTTATTACGTTAGGCTCGTACATCATGTGGGCGGACGATGGGTTTCGTGCTATGAAAACACACTGGGTGCGATATACTGTTTCTAGCAAAACTAACGAATCACTTGAGACCACAACTCAACACAATAACACGGGGCACAATGAATCGGGTACAGTTCCAAGACGTCTCAACTCCGCCGCGATCCGACACTGAATGTCGTCCTCCCTCGAGTTGGACATCAGGGCTCCGTACAAGCACACCGTGTGGTGGGTAGACTAGTTAGTAAGTCGCGTGATGTCACTACTGCACACTGGCGCACTTTCTAATCCATTTCATGTCCGTACTAATGACTGGATCCGACTTACTCATATCTAGTGTTTTGAAACTGTATCACGTTGTACTTTGAACGCCACGAAACAACTTGAAAATTATTTCGTTCAAATGTAAGCTAAATCGCATTTGAAAACATTAAAACGGGAACAAACGATTTTGAACCAATAACTGTACGATCAACACAACACTAATCCACCTTGTACTGTGATCCCATCGAACGCCACACAAACAAATCAATTGTTTAGGTGTTAACCGCCTCCCTCCACCCCTCATCTGCCTAGCTTTTTCCCAACTATGTTGGGGTCGGCATCCAGTCTAACCGGATGCAGCTGAATACCAGTATTTTACATGGAGCGACTGCCTATCTGACCTCCACAACCCAGTTAATACTGGGTAATACGATACCCCTTGGTAAGACTGGTTGTCAGACTTTTTGGGCCACTGACTACCAAAGACTGCAATGACACCCGGGACCAACGGCTTAATGTGCTTTCCGATGCACGGAGGAAACCCGGTATGTAATGGGTGGTCACCCATCCACAGACCAACCTAGGCAAGCACGGCTTACCCTAAAGATCGACCCGAGTGGCTGTTATTATTGAGCCACGAGCTCCTCCACACACACACACTGAATAATTTTCTATTTATTTATTTTGCTCTGTCCTGCTGTAACAGTTTTTAAAAAAAAAAAGCAAAACGTGAATACCTCGACTTGGCAATGCGTAATTAAATATCTTTCGAGGGCGAAATGTAGATTGTTAAGGTCGACAGAAATGGGTGGATGCACCCATTTCTTTCCTCCTCTTTCTATTTATTTCCTATTGTTTTTAATTTTTTTTTTATTTTGATGTTTTGAAATACTGATGAACTTTTTTCGTTTTCGTGTTCTTTTCGTTAGCCTGAAATTGAGGTCAAAAACTTCTCTCAGTACAACAAATCAGTTCTAAATGTGTAATCTTGTAGGCTTGTGTGTGTGTGTGTGTTCCTGTTTATGTTAATCCGGTCCGTTCACCCGTCGTTTTGCGTAATCACAAGCGGATATTCGGTTCACCTACGACCGGCTGCAGGATAGTGTACAACTGCCGAAATGTATTATAATTTAACGGGGATTATTTTCTGTAATTTTAGATGACAATTCATTAAAGCAAAATCTATTTTGGCTACCTGTAGATTAGGTAGGTTTTTATGTTATACTGAAACATTCTTAGTAAAGAAGTTAACATAATATTATGCAAAAATATGAATTCCTAATTACAGTTGATATTTTCAGAATAAATCCTTTGTTTGTTTATTTTATTTTAATACGTAACATGGTGGGTGATGTGATGGGTTGACTTACCAGTGCCTGAATCCAAAGCTACGCTGCGATCTCTTTTTCAAAGATTACTAAAAGTCAAGTAAATTAGGTCACCATGTTCGTGTTCTCTACATTTCACTTACTTTATTACTTGAAATATATTAAAAATGTTCCCATTCGAGACAACAGAATCTTAAATAAGTAACTTTCAGAATAAATTGATGGAACAATAAAAAACATAAACGAAAAGCATCGAATTATGTTATGTTAACAAATGTGTGGGTAATTGGAACGTTTCAGTATACGTTACAGGCGTGACGTCACATGATGTATGACGTCATACAGATGTCAGCTCCACGCTGCGTGCTATGACCGTTTGACTTAAAGATAAAACGTTTGGAAATCTAGCTTTACTGACAAAGTTTGTAAATTACAGTCAACTGCAGACACAAATAAGGGAATTGGAAATGTTTTGAAGAAATCTCATTTAATTCCACAAGCATTAAAATATATTTGTAATGTACCCATTTTCACAGAATTTTTTATCGGAGTTCTTTCTAAATTCGACATTTCACTCGTTTCATTCATAAATGAGTATGATTTACTGCAAATAGTGTTTTTACGATGCAATTTATTTGTTTTTTAGTGTCATTTATACACATAACAGTGGGCTTGGGAGGTTGGCTGTTTCGTTATACTAAAGGCCTGCGCAGACGAGGGACTATTTGTCCGGGAACAATTAGCAACAACCAATGGACGTCAAACAATAGATGAAAAAATAACGCAACAATCAATGAATAGGAACGGTCATTTCTATCCGGCGGACAAAAGTCCCTCGTCTGCGCAGGCCCTTAGAATTACGACAAAATAATTCTGCGGTATTTCTGCTCCATAGCCCAGTTCTTGTATTACTATGGATTCTGACTGTTTCTAACACAACATAGAAACTACATAACTCCCTATCTGCTGAGATAGGGACCTTTTGGCCTCGTACCGGACCAATTTAATTTGTTTTATTTTTTTTATGTTTAATTTTTTTATATATTTTTTTTTTGTGATTTCATTTTTTTTTTTTTTTGTTTTCTTCTGTGAGTCTAATACTTTTTCTTTCTTTCTATCTTATTGTTTTTGGTTGACTGCTGGTAGTTGTATTTTTTTCATAACTTGGCCGGACGAATACATGTCATTTTTTTTTGTATTAAATTGGCCTTCTCTCGACCTCAATTTTGATCTCAATTTTACGCCGCATTTTTTTCATCAAACGCAACAATGAAATACCTCAGCTTATTCACCCGACACACGTAATGCAGTGAGCTAGATGCATCATGCCGGGTGACAATCGTATTCCGCAGTATTGGGGCATCCATTACTCTTGTCGTCATCCATTTTCATCTGATAACCTTCTGCCATTTAAACATTTAACTAGAATGCTGAGTACCTTAATAAGGAGTATCACCCTGTACTAACTGAGTTGTGGAGGTCAGATAGGCAGTCGCTCCATGTCAAAATACTGGTATTCAGCTGCATCCGGTCAGACTGGAAGCCGACCCCAACATAGTCGGGAAAAGGCTAGGCAGATGATGATGCTGAGTACCTTAAATATTTCTCTATTTCTCTAACAGTGTGGCGACCATTTATTGATTCAATCAAACAATGAACCAAGCGCACCTTTGCTGTTAAGTTGCAAAGCATCAGCACAAAATCTTAATAATTTCACAATATCTACATAAACCTCAAAGAAATTTAATGAATTTGTGAAGAAACAGAAACTTCAGATAGAGAGTAATGGAGCGTATATTTCAATCATTATCTGGTGTGTGACGCATCGTCAACCTTTCCACTCAGTCGATTCCCTCGGGGCGCCGGAGCAAGCGTGAGCACATAGATTTACAATTAATACTATCGCTAATCTACCGAAGAAAGAGAATATCGAAACAAATAGTCGTGATTCAATTGTATCAAACTTTTCCCATGCTAAGCCAAAGAAGATACTAAAAAAGATAAAAAAAGATCTACAAAAAGTCAATATGTGAATAAAAGCAAGCGGGGGGATGGATCTCCCCACCTGTTTCCAACTTTTATTTAATTAAAAATGTACTTGTTTTTTGCTTTTTTTTTTACAGCAGTCGGGTATTTTAATTTTTTTCTAATTACTTTTCTCTATTTTTCTCTCTGTGTTCTGACATAAACATTTAATATTCTAAGATCCCAAAACATATAACGTTCAAAATACGATTTCATTTCTTTGCAGATCTGTATTGCAGTGATCGGCTTACCTTGGTTTTGAAAAAGGCAATCCCTCTCGTTCCTGTAGCGATCCTATTCTGATTCAGACATACCGTAAGAAGGCTTTTGTTGCCTATCTTTTTCTCCCGGGACATATCCACCCCCAATAGCGAAGTAGAATTGTATTCTAAATAAAATTTTAGAACGAATTTTATACTGAAACACAGACTGAAGGCAACATCTGTTTGTTGGATTTCAAATAACAGAAAACATTTCACGTATTTAAATAGCAACGATATACTGTAGTGCTACTAATTTTATATTTTTGTTCACAGTTTGAGTTATTTTTTGCAGCGTAAAAGAGATGCTGAAGATTTAAAATACAAATTTTAAAATTAATTATTTCCTTTATTTACTTATGTACAAATTAATTACATTTTTAAATATTCTTTACAAAAAAAAATATAAAAACATTTAAAAATATAAAAAATTGTAGCCCACCGGTATCAGGAACAGGGTCCAAGCTACCGGCGGTCAGGGCATTTAAAAATTAATTAATTATTATTATTTTTTTTTTCGAATTTTTAAATACATTTAGTCTTTTTACATCTTTTATCGGATAACGGACAAAGAAGCCATAGCACAAAGGTTCAATGACGATATCCTTCCGTCGTTATGGACATGTTCTCGGGAGGCCTGACCGTCAGTCGGGAATAGGCAATTAACATAAACCATCCTAAATGTGACGGTTAAGAGAGCAGTCGAGCGTTCACACACAAGCGATTTAGTTGACGCATTGTTCAAGTTTGATAGAGATCTGTGGTGAGACAACTTATGGCAGCACATGGTATGATAATTATGGTAACTAGGTACTATACAACATTATTTTTAGTATATGCGAAACCCGAATATAGTTTGTTCAGATTAAGTAACTGAATCGATTCCAATCATTTTTAAACATGTTGTGTTTTGTCCCAAAAATATTTAAAAAGGCTACAAGTTGGATACCGAGTGACGCTAAGTACCTATCGCAATCATTTAGGTACCTACTGCTAAATTATTATTATCAATGAGCTCAAGACGACGCTGGAGGCGAGCACGGGCGCGCCGCATGGTGACCACGTTTTTGTGCGGACAGCCAAGCAACAGAACAAGCTTATAACTTTGTGATTTTTCATGATACAGTTTTGAAATTTTGTATATAGATTCTTTACATAAAAATACTAGACACGTGTTCCGGGTTTCGCATACCAGTATACTATAAATATTATTTAAATTATTTGCAAACGGTACTAAGTAAGGTACTACAATACTTTCGCATGAGGAAACAAATCCTAACACTCAGATACTAATACAAAATGGAGGAGGGTTCAACGACTTTGAAGGTCCATTGTTTTGGAAAACTATATCACCGGAATCCCGAGCAACAATACGATATTGATAAAGTTATACCATAATCGTAACGTGAATGAAACAATCAACATCAGAAATCTATTAAAACGGTTCGAACATTAAATTTCAATCGTCGTCGATTATTTTAGAACGTCCCAGATATTCTCATCGCAGCAAACTTTACATCGCGGTCGTCGCGACAGATATTAAAGTAGTCGACGACACTGATAAAGAGGTTTAGCGTCGAGGTTTCTGTGCCAAGTGACAACGTTCGAGTTTCAGAGATAAGATTTATTGAAAACTCCACTTGGACATAACCGATTTCATTGCAACGCTTGATTTTATAGCATTCTCTTGGCTTTAGTCTACACTAGACTGTTAAATATCGATCAGTTTCACCAGTTACTCCATTATGTTTCACGGGAAAAGTCTTATAAGAATTTTAATGGAGGTTATTCAGTCGATTGACTGAGGAGCTCGTGGCTAAATAATAACAGCCGCTCGGGTCGATCTTTAGGTTAAGCCGTGCTTGCCTAGGTTGGTCTGTGGATGGCTGACCACCCATTACATACCGAGTTTCCTCTGTGCCTCGGAAAGCACGTTAAGCCGTTGGTCCCGGCTGTCGTTATAGGTAGTCAGTGTCCCAAAAAGTCTGACAAGGGGTATCGTATTACCTAGTACTAACTGGGTTGTGGAGGTCAGATAGGCAGTCGCTCCATGTAAAATACTGGTATTAAGCTGCATCCGGTTAGACTGGAAGCCGACCCTAACATAGTTGGTTAATGGCTAGGCAGATGATGATTCAGTCGATTGACTATTGAAAGTGGAGGCTATTCAGTAGTCTCAATCTAAATAGTGTTAACGCAACATAAGGCACATTCTAACGTCTTCAGGGTACAGTCAAATTGAAAGTAGTATTCGACTTTATACTTAATTTTCTACACAACAGAGTTTTAAACTGACATGAGATGGTCATTAAAATTATCTACTAATACTAAAAGAACAACTACTAACAAACAGTAAACATGGTAAATATCCCGTTTTTAGTGGTAATGATAACAGAGTTTTATTCTTCATGACTGTTGCTTTGAGTAGCTCCGGGCAGTTTTCTTAATAGCCTGCAATACGAGACATAAAAAAGAAAACATTTCCTTCTTACAACTCACAACTGATACAGCCACCGACTTACACACTGTCTTACAAGATTCAGAATGTTTGAAGCGAAATGCTGTAACGATTAGTTTTCTAACTAACGTTGTTTGAACATTCTGTATAATTTCCACATTACAAGCATTTGCTTAAATCACTAGTGCAATGCTAACTAGATGGATTTGCAAACATTATGCTTGTCGCACTTAAGAGCGGCGGCGCCGAAATTATACAAGCGCAGCTACTTGTATTTTATGCTAAACTTTATAAAGGCTTTTTGGAATGAATAAGGGAGAAGTATAAAATATCCTAATCCAAAATATCAATCGAATCTATATGCGTAATGGACGTTTCGGAAAAAATATTGAAACTCAAACCAACTTTTTTTTTTTTTAATCTTTGCACCCGCCCTACGAGTTTCTTCTGTAAAGTGAGTGCGTTTACAAACATTCAGACTCACATAATGTGTGCTTGATGAACTGACGTCAAATAAACTTTATTCTTTCTTTCTTTCTTTCTTTCAAACTTTACAGTGGCTGAGAGATTGCTTTCATGGTTTCGGTCCTCCAACGGAACAAATATTTGTATGGCCTAAAGGTAGTGGTTCCGGGTCTTGCTGTTTGTGTATGTGAATTACACGGACAGCCAAACCCGGAACAACTACCTGTAGACCATACAAATATTTGTTTTATTATACAGGGTTAGTTTGCAAAGACCAGCCAAATTCTCAGATCTGATGCAGTACATCATTCTGAGCCCGGGGCCCCACGTAGAAATTTTTTATAGGTTATTTTAAAAAAAACAGCAGTTCCATACATTTTGCCCGTGTAGGTATTGCACTTTTGTAGGAAATAGCAGATTTTTTTTTAATAACCGATTGGCCCTCTGGAGGTACTTCACTCCCTTAAAGTATTGCCCACGTTTAAAAAAACACCCTGTATACAAATAATGAATAGTGTAATAGAGCGATGACCCGTGTAACGTATTCCGGGATCCCACGCTTCCTTACATTTGAATTGAATGATGTAATAGTAACGTGGTATTCGCTGATACCTCACTGACACCACTGACAGTAATTGATTTCACTAAGTTGGTCATCTTTTCTGATATTATCGAACGTTTGAAGAACAAAAGATTCTTCAACAACCCGTTTCGAAGTCCTTCGGCTTCTTCGGGAAATAGCCTAGTGGTAGAAAAGAAATGTCTCGATTGTGTGTAATAATAACCTAAAATTTCCATTCGAAATGTTTTATTGGAAAGGGCATTAACAATAGGGATGTTTCCTGAAAAAATCAAATTAGTCCGTCAATCCAAAAAAAAAATCTAAAAAATATTGGACACGTATTTTTTCTTTTTTCACGAAAACTAAAAATGAAGACGATTCAGTGCGTCGAAAACTCGTGTCACGTCATACTTGTAGGTAAAGTGTACTGACTTTTTACTGAAAAGTGACGTCACACGCCCCCACTCATGATCTTTGATGCGTTTTATCTTCGTAAATTTTTATTGATTTGATAAAACAAAAAATACGTATCCAATATTTTTCGATAATCTAACGGACGGACTAAATAGAATCATATTTTTTGTACACAGGAAACATCCCTATTAGAGATATATTTTGTTCACATCAATAATGCCAAGAGTCTTTCACAATACTCGATACTTACCTTATTTTGCTTCCATTTGTAAACAAGAACATGATATCACGTTACTATGTGCTCCTAACAAGTTATTGAAAACGAAAGCTGATTAGTAAATATGAATTATCTTTCATAGTTATTTTCGCATATTGATGACCTTCGAAATTGTTTATCATTCTTCAAAGCTACTTTATCTAGTATCTTCATCTGTATCTTGTGATTACATACGGGACCGAAACGTGGTCGCTCACAATGGGCCTCATCAGAAGGCTGAAAGTCACCCAAAGGGCAATGGAGAGGGCTATGCTCGGAGTTTCCTTGCGTGATCAAATCAGAAATGAGGAGATCCGCAAGAGAACCAAGGTTACCGACGTAGCCCAAAGAATAGCCAAACTTAAGTGGCAGTGGGCAGGGCACATTGCTCGCAGAACGGATGGCCGATGGGACCGAAAAGTTCTGGAGTGGCGACCGCGAACCGGAAGACGCTGCGTTGGAAGGCCTCCCACTAGGTGGACCGATGACCTTGTAAAGGTTGCAGGGATCCGCTGGATGCGAGACGCACGGGACCGGTCAATGTGGCGACACTTGGGGGAGGCCTATGTCCAGCAGTGGACGTCTTTCGGCTGAAATGATGATGATGATGATGATGACTTTATCTAGGAGCTAGGTTGCTCTATTTGAAATTTCAAGTACTTCGAATCCGAAATCGATGTGATACTTCGAACCAAAAGCAAATAAGATCAACCGGCTCCGAATTATTTTCTGTATTTTATAAATCCCTGCCGGGGCTGCGGGACTGTTCGAAAGAGATACCGCGGCCCTGGAACACAAAGGGCAAAGAAGGAACATGGATGTGTTTTAGTCGGTTCAAGTCTGATACTCCCTTCCGCTTCGCCCAGAGCCGGTGGGGTCATTGGATGATTTCCCATCCTAAAAAAAACAGTACTTCGAATCTGAAATCGGTGTGTAACTTCGACTAACTACTAACCAAAAGCAAATGATTCAAATGTTCAACCGGTTCAAATTGATTTTCTGTATTTTATAAATGCAGTACAACACAGTACAGTTCTTTATAATAAATAACAAGGATTTCAGAATTCACCAACCTTCGTTGAAATGATAAGTATCACATACCCGAAAGCAAAAATGCTTAGGAAGTTATTTCATGAATTTACATAATTATGGAGTCAGGACATCCGCTCTGTTATTTTATAAGCAAGACCCTTCCTCCAGTATAGATCCGTAACCAGCATCATTATTTGTCGTTTTTTGTGAACACTTTTGTATTTCTTCATCACATCTATCAAAAAGTTTTATTCCTACTTCAACATGGTCTTCTATTCTTCTTCTTAGCGTTTCTATGTCATTTTTTTTTATTATGTTTAGCCCAAAACTCAGCCACGCGAAGCCCGCTCACTGATGCAGTAAATAAATCATCAAGAGCGCAGGTGATGTTGCTGGGCAAGATAGAATGGTGGGCCATTGTTTGTGAGACGCCGCATACGCACTTGAGGTCTGAGTCGTCCATGAACCCATCTGTTATTTTATTGTTTAAAAACCACTTGTAATTTGAATGATTTAACTTTCCATTAATTACCAAATGTTACGCAGTATTTCGAGTTTGCGTGTTTGAACAACACATACACAAACACTTAATCCTCGTTTCGCTTTTCGTTAGCAATTCAATCCGTCTATGTTATACGTATACACAAATAACTCATCAGTGGAAGTACAACTAAATGAAAAAAAAAACACTCTCGTTGTAAAAAGTAAAACTTATAACTTTTTCCCGCAGAATGTGCCTTTGAACAATTACTGTCTCATTACTTATCACAAATTACAAGTTTGTGAACAAACTGGCACTCAAGAAAGTACTGACGCGCACAAATATAATAACAGCACAATTTTAGTTAAGTAGTTACTAAGTTATTTTGTCTATTTGCCCTATGATAAATACGCGAATTGTTTCCTGGCAATAAGCTAAGAGTTATCAATATTTTGTAGGTAGTTGTGGTTTGTTGTCTACGTGTGATGACAGTGTTTTAAACTGTAAAACTGCGAGTAATATAATTTGACCAGTAGTCTATTTTGTTTTATTAAAGAAGGCTTTATTTTTGCTCGAAATAATTAATCGTTTACGTCATGGTTTATGGATTTTGGTGGTAACATATCTATAAGAGTGACGTGCTATGTGGCGTGTGCTACTGTTAACTGTCAGCCGCTGAGATGATGTTAAAATTTTAGTGATAGACGGATTTATCTTTTGCTATGAATACCAGCAAATGTGCAAAAAGATTAATAAAGTTACTTTTTTTATTGAGTCCAACAGTATCATGAATCTTCAATATTTTAATTACGGAATGTACGAGAAAAGAACAGATTGTTTTTCTGCCAGCTTTTCCATAAAAGCTAAGAAAACCTTTCGTTATATTTTTTTGATCAATCACTTCTTTATACAAGCAAACTGCTCAGTAAAAGCGTTATTTCTTTTCAGATTGCTTTGTTTTCCTGGATCATACCGCTGTAAATTATGTTATAAAAGAACATTTTAATACAATGGAAATCTGACTCAGAACACCTACTCGTATTTTCTTCTGTACAATTCCACTGTGGCTTCTTGTTCAAATTACCAGTCATTACCTACCACAGGCACCAGTGATTCACAACCATGTAAATGGCATGTTACTTGTGCCAATAAAAAAAAAAAAAAAATAGTTGTTATCTATTCATAATATTATTTAATTTCCTTTTAAAAATATTCGTCTCTAGACGATTATAGGAATAATGTTTTAATTACATAATCCACCGAAAAAATCGCAAGCCGAAAAGCTACAATAAAGCGTAAAAAATATTTTTCGCATAAGTATTTTGAAAAAAAAAAAACACCGTTCCTCTACTTTTTCAGCTACAGTACGTACTACTTTGTTGCGGTTTTTTTATCTGGCTTGAAATTGAAACTATCAACTTGGTGGAGACCAAGTAAGAGCCCAGTTCTCGACGACGGGAGCCAAGATAAATGATATTGACTTTAAGTTGCGCTCTACGACATACTTCGACAAAATGTATTAAAACAAGTTTAAAACTGTCTGAAGTAGTTATTTTATGAACTTAACTCTAGAGAGAAGTTCAGATTGAGAATTGAAGTGGTGGTGACTAATTCAATTCTGGTTTCAGGTAACTTGGCTACTATTAATCATCACTATTCCGTGAGATGCTCCCATTGCTAACTTACAAGTAAACAGGTAACTAAATAAATATATAGAATATATTGTAATATATAATATATATTTTATATATTTATATGGTAATAAATAAATAATTATAATAACTCGGTTGGATTTGGCAGTAACTTAATAAAAACTTATACTGTCACTTACGGGATATCTTCCGTGATTGTTCATAATTTTGAGCTCCCGATATTTTGACGCTATTGCAAGCGCCATGATCGCGGGTTGACTGGAGAATGCGGGTGGATTTAAAATAAATTCAAATCTGTTTACCCTCTTTCTTTGTCTTTTGCTAGGCGCATAACTGGATCTCGACACTAAGTAAGCAAGGGACAGTATAAGTTCCGTTTTAAACCGTGAGAGCTTAAAATAGAACTTAATAAAACTAAAAATGGCGCTTTAAAAATGGTCATAGTTCGCACCTGCTGCCTCACTTGTGTTGAAATAGTACTGGCGAAGCATCGATTCAAGCGTGGATCAGGAAAAACATACCTTTATACCTAAAAGGTTAGAAGGGATACCGACGCTTAAACGGTTCATAAACGCTCACAATTCATAATGTGATGAAGAGAGCCCATTAGTGCTGCTTATCATAAAACAAAAATAAAAAGTCATCATTTTGTCACATCTTTAACACCTCGCTATGAATAATTCTGCTCCTTTCAGGTACATAAATTGTTTTCCGGAAGACATAAAGTACAGCAGGAGTCGCCGGCTCCTCGCCTGTCAGATTCACTTCCCCACAAAGTTACTTTGTTTTTTAGTTTATTTCCTTTTGCGGTACATTTTATGGAGCTGTAGAACGATGACGCAGAATGCAAATCGTCTTAATGAAAGGCGGTTGTAATAATGGTGGTTGCATTTTGTAGTTACATGGTTTAGTTACAGCTGTTTAATAGTCTTTACATTGTTTCTAATGTTAAACTCAAACTAATAAGAATGAAACTAGAATTAATGATGAAAAAATTCAGGTAAGCAAAAGTAGAATTGAAACGTTCTGACGTAATAGGCGTTTTTAAAATAAACGATTTTTCTTCTTGGTGAAACTTCTGTAAGCCTCTAAGTGAAGATAAAATGAAACACAAACATACTATATAATTGTTTTTAACTTTTAAAAATGCTAGCGACCCTGTAATCATCTAATGAAGAAAAGGAAAAGTGCTGTAAACAAAGAGAAAAATGTTTCTTTCAACCAAACCTTATCCTCCGCGAACCGGAAGACGCTGCGTTGGAAGGCCTCCCACCAGGTGGACCGATGACCTGGTGAAGGTTGCAGGGATCCGCTGGATGTGAGTCGCACGGGACCGGTGAATGTGGCGACACTTGGGGGAGGCCTATGTCCAGCAGTGGACGTCTTTCGGCTGAAATGATGATGATTTAACCTTATCCTGATAATAAGGAACATTAAAAAAAAAAAACAGCCAAATCCATAATCTAGTTTTTGTTAAGTTGGGGCCACCGAGACATAACGGACGCTACCTAATAACCCGACGCAGGCCCGACCCCCGACGAGCGCCCATCCAATTACCGGCAACTGTTATTTAACCGCACCGATTAATCAGTCAACTTCCAACACGCCTGCTCCCTTATGGTTTCACTTCGTTTGAACTTTATATTATGAAAACAAGCTCATTCGACATAAGTGAAGGTTTTAAAACGGGCTGTAATTTCTCGCTATAAGTACTTGCAAAACGTCGACTCCTTATGTAGCAGCTGGCATCAAACAATGACATTAGAAAAGCATTATATTTCAGGAATAGCTCGTATTATCGTGACCTTTTCGTCGTCTTACAACGGCAGCCCACTTCATGTATCCAATGACTATTAAACATTCATAAAAAAAACAGATATTAATGAGATTTGAATAATTAAAACTAAAAATATTATTCATTATTATATTATGACGCATGACGTAGTTGAAACAGCCTGTTGCGAGCGATGTTGTACTCGACTCGTGCGCTGGGTAAGTATATTCTACCGATTGACACGTAAACATTATTAACAGGATATTTGATAAATGTAATGTATTATTTATTTTTCTTTGTACCTATTATCTTAATTAATGGTAAAAAAATAGCCTAGAGCTAGTTTATGTCGGATACATTGAGTGGACCGCCTTTTTAAGAGAACTAAAAATTTACGGTGTATGACTAACTAGCTGTGCCACGCGGTTTCACCCGCCGCTTCTGACTTGTTTTTTTTTGGTCGGCTCTTATAGGTCATAGCGTGATGTTATATAGCCTTCCTCGATAATTGGACTATCCAACACTAAAATATTTTTTCAATTCGAACCAGTAGTTCCTAAGATTAACGCGTTCAACCAAACAAACAAACTCTTCAGCTTTATAATATTAAGTATAGATTAAACTGCTTCTATAAAAAGGATTACCTTCTCATGTTTTTAGCCTATTATGTGTCCCAATGCTGTGCAAGGCCTCCCCTTTTTTCTTCCAAACCTCTCTGTCCTGGGCAATATCTGGCCATTTAATTTTGGAAAACATTACATTTTAGTTCCACAATCTCATAAATAGAAATAAAGGATATCTGGATGACGGGGCCCCCCTCTAGAGGGCCAAAGCCTGCCGGGGTCGCGGGACTCATAGAATTACCGTGATCCTGGAACATAAAGGGCTATTGAAGGACACCGTGGATTTTAGTCAGTACAAGTCTGACAGTCCCTCCCGCTCTGCCCTGGGTGGGAGGACTCATTTGATGATTTTACCACGGTAAAAAAAAAAAAAAAGATATCTGGAACCTCTTTATTGTTATAGTTGTGAGAATGGGTTCAGCTTTGTAAAGTCTATTATGATTAATCGTGCAGTAATGAAATACAGTTAAATGAGCCATTGAAGTTGCCGTGTTAAAAGCATATTGCTTGAATTAAAGTTTTGGAACAATTTGAATTCGTTACGATATAGGTAGATGAACGGAGCTACGCAGTAAAAGTTAAATTAATCGTAAACATTTGTTATTTTCTGTTCCGTTTTATTTACACGTGTAAGACATGACTGCGGTCGTTTAGGGGCAATCTAAATAATATAAAATGCTAAACTGACTGACTGACTGACTGGGTGATAAATATCAACACACAGCCCAAACCGCTGGTTCTAGAGACATGAACTAGGGTGTGTTCTTTGTGAAGAGTAAGTATCTATTAAAAAATATATTTTGGGAATTCCACCCCTAAAGGGGTATAATAGGAGCTGGAAGTTTATATGAAAGTCCGTCAGTTTTGAAGTTAGGATCTTCAAATTTTGTGTTTAGGCTGACGATTAAAAATTAATTTAATCAGCGTTTTTGATAACTCTACCCCCGAGGGGTTAAAAAGGGGGATGAAGGTAAGTAACTATGTTTGTTCGGGTGGGATATTTTTCGACACACACGCGGGCGAAGCCGCGGGCAAAAGCTAGTCTAATTATATAATAAGTCATAATATATCTACGTAACTAATACTAGTCGTAAATAATATATTTTATTGTACGAGTTCTTTACAATGTTCTTTAAAACATAAAAGCAGCGGTCAGTGTACTGAGTATAACGTTGCAGTACACGTGTTGCACGATTATTTTATAAGCACTACTACTAGCTGCACCTTGACCGACGTAGAAATATGGTGTAGGTCACAAGTAGGTCATAGGGATTTTACGAAGGAGTAATGTCAACGAATTACTGAACAATTGTCTTTTATATGAGGTATCATTACATTACATTCACAGCCGTACTCCTAAACTCGAAGCCATTAGTCCAAAGTAATACCAAACTACAACAATATTATGTTCATTGCGCTGTCTCCTCATCACGCTATGTAGTAGTCGTACGGAAAGTTAATTGCCTACATTAACGCTGCCTCTCAGAGGATGACCAGGCGGGGGTAATATTCCAGACTTTCAATGGCAGTCATTTGTGCCAGGAAATAGCAGAAAACTTCAACGCTTACAACGTCTTGCTTCAAATAACATTGTAATAATGCCCTTTGGTCTAGTCTAGACTGCCTCGTTGGCCTAGTGGTGGCAAGCGCGACTGCTGAGCATGAGGTCCTAGGTTCGATTCCCAGGTCGGGCAGTGTTATTGGGTTTTTCCATCAGGAATTTCTCAGAAGCAGCCACGGAGGCTGGATTTGCGTCCAGTTGATGGCAATAGACTCGCCCCTATTACATGGGACTTAAAGATAACTGGCGAAAAATGTGGGTGTACTATTAGGTACCTACATTTGGCGCGAGCCTAGCGAGCGCACCGGGTGGTGCCGCGGCAGCGGCCGGCGAGCGCTACATCCAAATTGGTTGCATCAAAGTTGAAAATTGAAACCGCACCTAGGTATAGCCGGCTAGAACTAGGTGGAACTTTACTTCGGCTTTTAGCCGTAACATATACGCCTTCACGTTACTTAGATCCTGTGAGTAGATACTGTATTTACAGGCCGTTGTTACTGTAACAGGGATTAGTTGTAAAACCAAATAGGTAAACTTAAATATTCATTATTTGTGAACACTGGTTTCTTGAGGCGATATTTAGGTTCTGAAGTAAGCTCCGCATATTTATCTAAGCTGTTTCTACCTAAGCAGGAAATTATGTGTTTAATAACCACGTATACATGCCCTAGCGGGTATGTATTATGTTTATGTGAACAGTTTGAAGAGAAATTGTATTTCTCCATAATTGAACGAGACATAATTATAATTAACTTACTTGACTACGTCGCTGGTCTAGTAGTAGGTCCTGGATTCGATTCCCGGGTCCGGCAAATGGTTATTGGGTTTTTCCATCAGGAATTTCTCAGTAGCAGCCACGGAGTCTGGATTTGTGACCGGTTGATGGCAATCGGCTTGCCCCCTATTACATGGGACTGAAATATAGCTGGCTAAATGTGGGTTTACTATTAAGCACACCTCTGCCTAACCCTTAGGGGATTACAGGCGTGATGTGTTGTGATGTGATATTATAATAATAACGGAATTTACGTAAACACGATTACCGTTACAACAATGTTTTACGTGTTCATGAATTATTCTGCATGATCAAATTTTCATCGTAACAAGCTGGCTGTTGAACATATATTTTTTTTTTACAAGAAAAAAGTGAAAAAAATGAATCTCCATGATATTGACTCTGATTAAATTTCCGACTATCTTTTTATATTTCTTTTTTTTCATTCTTTATCTTTTCTTTACAGGCGGTAAACCTAAACAGCTCCACTGGTATTCGATATATACCTTTACCCTGAACAAAAACAAAATGTTTATTGCATATCACATTGTTCCAACGAAACAATTCAATCCTTACAAACGCAGGATGAGCCGGTAATCTGCTATAAATTCAACGTAATTCCATGAAATGTGCTTCGAACAACACCACGGACCACGTTATACAAAATGCATTATCATGATTTTGCTACGTACACAAGTAGTTGTCTTTATATTGGAAAATGTTGGTTACTAAGTTAGACAAACTTCAACAATTACGTAGCAGCACCTAGGTCATTTCAGAAAACTACACATCATCATCTGCTTAGCCTTTTCCCAACTATGTTAGGGTCGGCTTCCAGTCTAACCGGATGCAACAGAATACCAGTATTTTACATGGAGCGACAGCCTATCTGCTCTCCACAACTCAGTTAGTACTAGGAAATACGATACTCCTTGGTAAGACTGGTTGTCAGACTTTTTGGGCCACTGACTACCTATAACGACTGTCAAAGATCTACAGATGACAGCCGGGACCAACGGCTTATCATGCTTTCCGAGGCACGGAGGAAACTCGATATGTAATGGGTGGTCACCCATCCACAGACCAACCTAGGCAAGCACGGCTTAACCTAAAGATCGACCCGAGCGGCTGATATTATTTAGCCACGAGCTCCTCTTGCCATTTCAGAACACTACACATTGTATGTATAAACCCAACCGCTTTGGGAAAGTCTCGTTGGTGTTCAGAATCTCTCATAATATACTGAGTGGTAAATCATAAAGAATTCTCAAACACAATTTTTTTTTCAAATGATAAACTCAAGATTTTACACATGATACATTTAATTGGATACAAGCAGGTGTAAGTAGAAGCGTATAATGCGAAATTGGTGCGGAGTTGCTCGGACTGAAGTCTTTAGGCAACGAAATGCATTGAGTCTGCAGCTCGCGAGGAACTTGTGAACGAATTTAGGTAGGTTCAAGGATAAGTGGTAAGTATTTTTTATTTACTTATTTATTTCGAAGTCCAGCACACGATAGATTAGGTTCCACATAGTTCCACATACCCTTGTTCAGTGCATGTGAATGCTGGACCTAAACCAATCAGAATCTGAAGACAAACAGAGATAAACTTATACCGTCACTTACGGGATATCTTCCGTGATTGTTCATTATTTTGAGCTCCCGATATTTCGGCGCTGTTGCAAGCGCCATGATCATCATGGTCGTAAGTGACAGTATAAGTTTAGTTGTAAACCGTGAAAGCTTAAAACAGTGTTACAAACAGAGATGTTTACCACTTTGCAACGTTGTTTATCCAAAGTTCAATCGCATAGCTCTACTAGAAAATATCTCGTTTTATTAAAACAATATTTGTTTGTTTTCCTTCTTGTTTAAGTTAACAACTTGCAATCTAAGTGAAAGCAAAATAAGATATTTTATTCTAAAGTGTACTAGTTTGAGATTGTTTTTTAAAACTTTTTAGGATTTCACGTTAAATGGGATTAAAATTAAATTCTTTACATCACCAGAGCATTCGCCTATAGGCTGCAATGGAACTATCCATGATTTTATATTAATCTTAATCTATATATAATATAAAAATCAATTGCTGTTCGTTAGTCTCGCTAAAACTCGAGAACGGCTGAACGGATTTATCTTATCTTGGTCTTGAAATGTTTGTGGAGGTCTAGGGAAGGTTTAAACGGTTTTTTTTTTTAACGGTAAGGCAGGTAGGTTGGTAGGGTAGGTAGCGTAGGTAGGGTAGGTAGGGTAGGTAGGTAGGGTAGGTAGGGTAGGTAGGTAGGGTAGGTTGGGTAGGTTAAAAAGGGTGCATTGCAACGCATGCCGGGAACATCTAGTAAAATAATAATAATCATTTTATTACAAACTAAGGCCCATATACAAATACACAAAATAATCTTAAACAATAATAAACTAATAGAAGCTCTCGCTTGGCAGCTGGATCAAGGGCTTGATTCAGAAAGCAGTAGTTCTGGACACGGCGCGTATCGTTAGGAGGTTCCTCTCTCAAGAGCCCTGACCACCGGTAGCTCGGACCCTGTTCCCGATGCTGGTGGGCTACTATTTTTTATATTTTTGAATGTTTTTTTTTGTATTACTTTGTATAGAAATATTTAAAAATGTAAATTATATGTAAAGAAAATAAATAAAGGAACTAATACATATAAAAAAACACACAGACACAGATGATTGACATTGACTCAGCTCCGCATACGTCACGTGACCCTCTGGTTAATAACGATGGCTCGGACCCTGCTACCCTCGCAACGGGTAAAGCTTTATGTATTCACGTTAACACGAAAAGATTAACCTGTGTACCTTCATAATCCTAATTAAAGAGGCTTAAATTAGTAGGTAAACACCGTGTCTGTTTGTGAAGCGAGCGTGCGTAAGTAGAGAAGTACAGACGCCAGCACATCAAACTACCTGAAACTGTAAAATTTTCCCAGCCAACCTTGAATCTAATGCTATAGCGATAAAGTTGAAAATCTGACTAAGAAATTTGACAGATTGTAGTTGCTTGATGTGCTGGCGTCTACAACACAACAAACACAAACAAACAAACAACAAACAAACAAACAAATAAAACAACACAAACAAACAAACAAACATTAAAATTATAATTAAAAGAGCATTTTGCATGAGGTGTTTGCCTGTAACTGGTAGTGCAGTTAGATTTAAGACACAATTACTCATATGTTCCTATCTGTGTAATATCTGTAACAACTGTTGGTGAACCTTAATTAAATAAATAAATAAAGAACATACACAAAAACAACAACAACAAACAAACAAACAAACAAACAAACAAACAATAGGCAAGTAGGGATGTTTAACTAAAAGATTCCAGTAGATACAACTGATTGTTTCTGCCCAGCTTATCATCATCTTCCTGCCCTTGTCCCATGTTACTTGGGGTCAGTGCAACACGTTTTTTTCTTCCATTCTATCCTGTCAACCTGTTTCTACTCAGTTAATATTCTTAGTATTTTTTTATTTTTTTATTTAAATAACGTTGCCCCACACTAGGAATTTCTCCTGTATAGTGGGTGCGTTTACAAACATTTAAATTCACATACACAACCAGACCCGGAACCTGTAGGCCATATAAATATTTGTTCCGTGCGGGAATCGAACCCGCGACACGAAGCGCAGCAGTTAATTGCTCAGCCACGTCGCCAACCGTGCCGCCAAATTTCCACAAAGAGTTTCTATATCAATGAAACATTGTTTTGTTAAATTATTTCAGTGACATTTAAGAAGTTCTGCTAACTTTCGTCACTCTTCAGGGAAATCTGTAAGAATAACACAAGTTCAGTAATGAATACGCTATGTACCCTGTGTGATGTAGTAATGAATAGGCTGAAACTTTGAATGTCAGAGATGATAGTTACGTAGTTGAACTGAACCTTAACCTTAGTTATAAGTATTTTCGTTTTTTTAAATTGCCCCCACTACGTATTTCTCCTGTATCTGGGTGCGTTTACAAACATTTAAAGTCACATACACAAACAGCCAGACCCGGAACAACTACGTGTAGGGGCCATGCAAATATTGGTTCCGTGTGGGAATCGAACCCGCGATACGCAGCGCAGCAGCCAATCGCTCAACAAAAAGTATGAATCAGGGAAATCTCCAAACTCCAAAGCTCCCAATTTTAAACAATATCTTTTGATTAGGTGCCAAAAGGCACGTTAGGTAAATGTGATCCTGCCTAACAAGAGCAGAGGAAGGTGATATCAGACTAGCACGACCGCATTTTCTCATTTCGCATTTTCGTCCCAGATTTTTTTGCCAAATTCCTATTTCGCAGCATAGAGAATTGCTCGGACCTTATTTTCCTTTTACTTGCCGTTCCATGTGAAAGCCCATTTTTTGTCCATCGACCAAATGGACACGACTAAGGACAAAGGAACGGTAATTAAGGCTGTCTTTATGGCTCAACCGTTGTTTTTGTTTCTTTTTTTTTAATATTAAATAGGCCTGCTCTAGACCTTAATTTTGTCCTGAGGACAGAGATGAGGTCGACGATGGATAGAGGTAACCCAAAAGAAGCCTATTGCGAGGGATTTTTATTATTTCAGATAAAATAATGATCCCTCGTTACCGTTAATTGAAGTAATTTGATTCTTGTTACGGTCTTCGGTCTTCTACGGGTTCTTGTCACGGTTGTAAGAGACGCGCTGGACAGAAACCGGTGGAGGCAGATCATCCGCTCCAGATGCAACTCTGATGCTGACCACGATCCTCAGACATGAGGGACCGACCCCAGAGAGAGAGAGAGAGATTCTTGTTAAACAGTTGATTTTTAGGTAAATTTACAATTTCAAAGCTAAGCAAACAATATGTTTGTGCCAAAACATTTCTTATAACAATCGTGAGTGATGCGGGTATGTTCAGAAACGTTATGTTTAACATGTGGGAGAATCACAACTTGTCATCTTTACTTTCTCAGCCATTAAAAAAAAATCCGAAATACTTACAAAAAATAAGTAGGCATTCTTTTAATTAATTCCATGTTCCATTTCCAAACTTCGACGTCGGTATTTCTTTTGGACAAGCCCGCCACACTATTTCCAAACCTAGTTCGTTAATCAGTTAAATTGCGAATTAGATGTCAACACACCAAATTCGTGTCTGCGTACATTAACTTAAGAGTAAAATTCTAATTATAGTGTAACATTTGCACTTAGCAACGTGAGCTGCTGCCAAGTTCAGTGCCGCGATCGCTGTCTACTCCATTTGCAAACATTTTAAGAGCATTTTAATCAGATTATGTAACACGATAATTGCACACAATGTTTTATACTATCGCTTCATTCAGCGCATCTCTCATGATTTCATAAATTAGAACCACAGGAGAAGCCGCAGTGAAGAAAGGCTTCACTAATTAAAAAAATACTGGAAGCAAGAATTTGGAGCGAGACGAGTGAGGTCTGGTACTACCGAAGTAGAGGGTGCGGCGCGGGAACTTTGTGATGAAAAAAAACATGAAATAATAAGTATTAGATACCTATATTATCATCTTAATTACTTTTGAAAACGATATTTTGAAGGAAGGCTCCGTTCTGGGTAATACTTTGAGAAAGTAAATACAAAGGGGTTTGAATTAAATAGCCGGCCTAACTTCCGCCATTTTAATTTTTTTTTTGCTGCCACGCCTAGAACCTATATTAATCGACAGCTGGTATCAATACAAACAAGTTTTGTATGAGACAAAATGTTCTAAAGTGTCACGTTTCCGAGATATAAGCTATTAAAGGTTCATTGACTGATGGAATCTTCAGCACAACTTTGATTTGATTAGCCACGCATACAACCTGTATCAATCAATAGCTGTGGTCACTACCAGCACAGCTTTGATAGCTTAAATCGGGTAACACTCACGTACACCCCGTACGTGAGTGTTACTCGAGAATTATTTATGATCTATTTTATATTTCGTATTCCTTTTTTTTATTATCATATACGTTTTCATGAGCTCTATATGAGGGCAACAAATACGAAACACAATTTAATATAATTTGTATTGAAAGGACTTTTATTGACCTGGCAAGAGCTTGGCACACGATGGTTAGATCAAAACGAGTAAAAAAAATACAAACTCAGTACCAACATACTCGTTATTCTGTTGAAATGTTATCACGTTTATTTTTTCACAATAAAAGTGAAGTGGTCTTTAAGCTTGTTGCTGAACCTAGATATTGCTTTTCCTCTGAAAGTGCGTCCCACTTTCATGATAGAAAAAACAAAACAAATATTTATTTTAGGAGTAAGTAACATTTACTTTTAGAGACAGTTTCCAGAGGTAGGAGATAGACAAAGTCTTTGTTGTAACTATGTAAATCAATTTAGTAGAAGTGTTACCAAAGTCTTTGGTTTCTGTAATCCAGATAACAAAACACACACTATTAAAATAGCCGCGTCAAATAGGCAGAAATTCATTAAGTAATCTAGTGAAGAAAAGCTTGCCAATAACTCCGTAAATGAAGTGTTTAATTCGTTGAAATTAAACAGTTTATTTATTAACACTTCAAGCACAAAGTGCACGGGCGGACTTAATGCCATAGGCATTTTCTACCAGTCAACCTTTGGGTGATGCAGAGACAGACAGTGGTAGGTGCATAAATTTGCAAAAAAAATAGTTTAACACTAAGATAAACTACAAGGATATATAAAATACTATAACTATATATCAAAATACTATAAATATATATCAATATAAATATAAGTGAATAGAAATTTACACGGATTTACTGAAATAAAAATACAAACAATGAAGAAAACATTAACATTGTGACGAAACTGCCAGCTTTTTCTGTATGTACTCGCGAACTCACAACAGTTCATTTACGGCTTTTTTTTTTCGGGTTTTAGTGTTGTCCAAGCTGGCAGAAACCTTTGTTGTTATCTTAATTTTTTCCAGTAGTCAACATTAATACTAGAAGACTCAACTCACTTGGTTGGTACTCTAGTCACCCCGCGCTTGAGACAGAGACAGCTTGTACATTGTTCTATAAATAACTGTCACAGTCAAAACAGTTTTTGCATCGCTCCGACAGTTTTATGAAGAGCGGAACATATAGGCTTTGGCAATAGACGGGAGTCTCCTGGACCTACTCCAACAATCGTAAACTTTATGTATTCTGTGAGGGTTCTATCTGACCCACATAATCAGCAACGGACTATACACCGTGACTTTTTAGTCGTCTTACAACGGCAGCCCATTTCATGCATCCTACTGACTAACTAATGACTACTAAACATTCATAAAAAAAATTGGTATTTATGAGATTTTAATAATTTAAAAATAAAAATATTATTCAATATTATGACGCATGACGTTGTTAAAACACCCTGTTGCGAGCGATGATCTACTGGACTAGCGCGCTGGGTAGGTATGTTCTCCCGTTTGACACGTAAACGTCTTTAACAGGATGTTTCATAATTTTATTCTATTGTGTTATTTATTTTTCTTTGTATTAAGGTTGGTATAAAAAAAAAATCGTGCCTTGAGCTATTTTATGTTGGGTACATTGAGTGGACCAAATTTTTAAGACGACTAAAAAGTCACGGTGTATAGATTTGATTTGATGTTGTAGTAGAAGTAGTAGAAGTAGAAGTGTAAACAGTCTACATAAGGTCTAACTATTCATACACGAAATATTTTCAGGGAATTACCTAACGGCTATAACGAAGCCATTTCAAGAGATTTTTGTTTTTTATCTGAGTTTAATTTTATGAAAAATAAATAATTTAAAATTACTTGATCCAACATCCATTACGCTAGTTTACTACGTCGTATTTACCCACTGTCATTGTTAAAATATGGGCGTAAAGGTTTTATGCAAAAAGTCTCTTTTTAGAATTATAATAATTTTGTAAAAAAAAAAACACTCAGATATTTTTTTTTCGTTGCTATGGCTACTTTACGACTTATAGAAGTTACCCTTAAAATATTTCGTGTATGAAAAGATAGACCTTATATAAGTTGCTAAAGATTATTATGTCGCTCAAAAAACCTTTTAAGGGATTGGTTTTATAGCAGAAGTAGTAAAATAATGGCACTCAGTTACTGGATTTCGTCTTTGGCAATTGTTCAAAGTCGTGGGAGCAATAATACGGTCAGTGGCAGGGGGATGTAGGGGTCGTTATCAAAAGCAATGTTCTTGAGTGGCTTATAATATTGCTTATTACTTTCATTACAAGTCGAATGACTGAGTTTTATTGAGAATTTGACGGGGGGTTGTCGGGGGGTTAATTGTGCATGTGCATTAATAAACTGATGTTAAAACAATAATTATCTCAACTTATACTGTCACTTACGGGATATTTGATTGAACACACCGATATCCCGTAAGTGATAGTATAAGTTTAGTTGTAAGCCGTGAAAGCTTAAAACAGTGTTTGAGTAATTATCTCATGTTTGAGAATTTTCGTAATACACATTTTGATTCTTACACTCAAGTGATTATCTTGATTAAGTGTGTAATAAAAACACCGTAAGCACATTCTTGCTAAGTTCATGTTTTTTAGAGTATAGTTTTCCAGTGATAAAAGTATTCTAAATTCAGAATACCATGGTTTGTTTACTTACACGAAATTGTACAAGTTTCCTTTACGGAATTTGGAAAACAAATCTTTGCCAAAACCTCTAAAATCTTTGTTTTCTCTCGTAATATCGTGAAATTACGTTGTCTGAAATGGCAACATTGCAGTAAACTTGTTATCAGTTTGTGTTCACTTACTACAAAGACATTCAATTATTTACGAGCGATAGACGGGACAAGACGAAGAAAATTGTAATCCAAAACTTGTTACTACTCAGTAACAAATCGTTGTGTCATACGCCCGCTTGTCAGGTAGCATTCGTGTGTCAAAATTGAAAATGTTCGGGATCAAAATTTTTGTGTGATAATATTCCTAATGTCCGCTCTATATCTATACTAATATTATAAAGCTGAAGAGTTTGTTTGTTTGGTTACTAATGAATAAAATGTGTGTGTGTGTAGTTTTTTTTAAGTTACGATAGCAAAAGGTACTCTAGATTAAACTTAACTAGAGTATGACTTCTATCGAAGGTCTGACGAAGGAGACAAAAGGCAATTGCAAGTGGTCCTCAAGAGTTTACAGCATCTATATCGTGTTTGGGCTCACTTTATGCATCTTGATGAGAACTTTAGACCTAGCTGGGGTATGGCTGCCATCGACGGTCCAAAAACGGGGAAAATATATTCCTTTTGAGAGCTACCGTTGCGTGCGCTGCGTAAACAGTTAAAGTTACGCAACAATCATGTATAACGGAAATGTTCCTCTTAAAAGTTCTAAAAAAATACGTGATAGCATATGTCTATATTTTAAGGTTGACTCGCATTATTTGCGAAGGTGTTTTTGTGAACATGGTATTTATCCTTATCCAAATAAATACGTTATTCATCTCAAGTATTTGGTAGTACCTTTTTTGGTAGTACCTGGATGAGAATTTTAGACCTAGCTGGAGTAAGACTGACATTGACGGTCTAACGATGGAGAGGGAAGGCAGTTGCAACAGGTCCTGAACAGTATACAGCAGCTATATTGTTATTGGGCTCATTTCATGCACCTTGGTGAGAACTTTAGACCTAGCTGTTGAGTATGACTGTCATAGAAGGTTTGACGATGGAGACGCAAGGCAGTTCTAACAGGTCCTGAACGGATTACAGCAGCTAAATTGTTATTGGGCTCATTTCAAACACCTTTATGAGAATTTTAGACCTAGCTGGACTATGACTGGCATCGATGGTCTAACGTTGAAGAGGTGAGGCTGTCGAGGGAAGCCCTTATTTGAGAAAAACATAAGTAGAATGTTTTAGCGATTAATTCAATTATTTCCGAGAAGTTTAATAGTTACCTACTTGAATCTATACTAATAATATAAAGCTCAAGAGTTTGTTTGTTGGTTTGGTTGAACGCGCTAATTTCAGGAACTACTGGGTAGCCTATTTATCGAGGAAGGCTATAGGTTATATAACATCACGCTATAACTAATAGGAGCGGAGCTTCAATGAAAAATGTTGCAAAAACGGGGAAAATATATTCCTTTTGAGAGCTACCGTTGTGTGCGCTGCGTAAACGGTTAAAGTTACGCAACAATCATGTATGACGGAAATGTTCCTCTTAAAAGTTCTAAAAAAATACGTGATAGCATATGTCTATATTTTAAGGTTGACTCGCATTATTTGCGAAGGTGTTTTTGTGAACATGGTATTTATCCTTATCCAAATAAATACGTTATTCATCTCAAGTATTTCATTTTGAACGAAATTGCTCTTACATCATTTGATTTCAATGAATATCTTAGGAGATATCACAGTTTTAAAGTAACTCCGCAGCGAATTAATTATCAGGCACCGCGCGCGCATTTTCATAACGTGGAATGATGGGTGTGATGTGCTAGAATTGTACTATAGGTGCCTACGACCCACTCTCTCTAACCCTCTCTCTCTTATGTGACGCAGACGAAGTTGCGCGGGTCTACTAGTGTATTATAAATCTCTTTGACTATGATTTGATATGACTATGTTTAAGTGAATAAATGACATTTGTTGTAGACAGAAAGTTCCGTGACATTTTCTTATTAAATAAAAATGTCTTATTTTTTAAATGATGAATCAAAATGTAGTACGTTTTTATTGACAAGAATTGAAGTTCTTTTGTAGATCACAAAGAATAATTGGACCTGCTGAACAATTTAGTGGATTGTTTGATTTTTTTTTTTTGAACAGCTTTTTTCATCGAGTCTGGTATTTTTTTTCAGACATTATGATTATTGAATGAAGAGGCTTTTGTGGAGTCATGTCGTCGTGACGAACGCTTTGAGTGATAAAATGCGAATTTAGAGATGGAACCTTTTTTATTCCGACATTTGAATGATTGAATTGTCAACTCTCTGATTCAGATGAAAAAAAGGAAATTAAAATGGACTGTATCTCTCAATTTATATAGTTGTAAGTTCATTACCGAAGTGTCAGGTTATATTTCCGTTGAATTAAATGATGACAGAAGTTTATATTATACGTAACTTTATATTAAAACGTGTTTCAATAATTTTGAAATTGAAAGTCGTCACTGTTGTGGTGTTAATTAGTTGTGCAGTAATTAACGACATAAAACTTTTTTAAATTGAAACTTCACCTTAGAGGTAATTAACACCAATATCGTGGTTCGATACACACAGACAGTTTCTGTTCAGATATGTGTGTGTGTGGTCACGGTTGACCGATCTAAAATATTTAGTGATATGGATTGCGCTCTTTTCAACGCTAGCGATCCGTGAAAACAAAAAATCGCACGCCATGTTCCGGCTCGATTCATTAAGTGAACGACTAACTAATTGGTTTATGGCTGGGCTCTCGCTAACGCCTAATTGAATTCGCTAATTATTATAAATACGCAGTTAAGCTTAAGTATCGCTGGGTTCTTTTTCGTTTTATTTCGCCTTCTTAGTCCTGTGAGACCCTAAGGTACGGTAGCATCTGAAAAACTAATATATCTCTGTCACTTGTAGATCACAAAAAAAGTTCCCGAAGACCATCAAACCGATTCTCTTCCTCGTATTCAATAACAGTTGCTCATAAATAATGTTCAGTAGTTGTAAATGGCTGCGTGTGATAAACTGTCGTGTACATAGTAGACACCAAGTGTGTTTTTACGTAGAAAGGATTACGTGTTCAAAAAAAAGAGATATTGTGTATCGAGAAGTTTACATACAGACATTACTTTGTAATTCCCACGTTGCTATAAACATGAATAAGTAGAGAAAAGTGTAGACATCAGCTTAAAGGGTGTAAATAGACCCTTAATGAAGCCGAAAGGCACTTGTTCTCCCTGTCTTTGCGATCATTTTTTTGTTTTAGACCATACCTGGGCACTTTCTAGTTACGGAGATATTGGGGGTCAAAGTTCCAACATTTTCACAAGTTTTTTTCTCAATACATGTTTTTAATGTAGATAAGATTTTTACTTTAAACACCTCCACAACCCCCGTACTATTCATTCCATGCATCAGAACTACGCGTTGAGTGCGTTCCATCGAGTCCTACCGTAAAACGCGATTTTTCACCTCAAAAAAAAGTCGTTTCCCAGCAATATTTTTTGCTTAAAGTTACTTAGTTTGATGATTATCTTAACTTTTTGGATTGCCTAGATTCACGTGACCTAAGGCAGATGCTATTTCAAAGAAGATAAACCTCTTTTCGAAATCCAATCAATCATTTAAATTGAAAATGAAAGCGATTACTTGACGAAAATGAGAATTGAATCAAATAAAATGATTGTGTTTGAACAGAATTAAATTGGATAAACGGCTTCGAGAAGCAATTTTAGACCGCCAAGATAGATCTTTTTTAATCTATACTTATCTATACTATCTATACATATAAAATTCAAAGTCCTGACTGACTGACTGACTGACTGACTGACTGACTGACTGACTGACTTATATATCAACGCACAGCCCAAACCACTGGTCCTAGAGACATGAAATTTGGACAGTGTACTCTTTGTAAAGAGTAGGTATCCACTAAGAAAGGGTTTTTCGAAATTCCACCCCTAAGAGGGTGAAATGGGGTGTTGAATTTTCTATGTAACTTTTTATTCTCTGAGTCGATTGACTTGAAATTGTGTCTACATATACTTCAGTTAAAATGATGAGATACGTGTATCACAGTTTTTCCAAAATCATCCCCCTATTTAAAATTCAATGTCCTGACTGGCTGACTGATACATCAACGCACAGCCCAAACCACTGGTCCTAGAGACATGAAATTTGGACAGAGTACTTTTTGTGAAGAGTAGGTACCCACTAAGAAAGGGTTTTTCGAAATTCCACCCCTAAGAGGGTGAAATTGGGTGTTAAATTTTCTATGAAACTTTTTATTCTCTGAGTCGATTGACTTGAAATTGTGTCTACATATACTTCAGTTAAAATGATGAGATACGTGTATCACAGTTTTTCCAAAATCATCCCCCAATTTAAAATTCAATGTCCTGACTGGCTGACTTATATATCAACGCACAGCCCAAACCACTGGTCCTAGAGACATGAAATTTGGACAGTGTACTCTTTGTTGAGAGCAGGTATCCACTAAAAAGGGTTTTTCGAAATTTCACCCCTAAGAGGGTGAAATGGGGTGTTGAATTTTCTATGAAACTTTTCATTCTCTGAGTCGATTGACTTGAAATTGTGTCTACATATACTTCAGTTAAAATGATGAGATACGTGTATCACAGTTTTTCCAAAATCATCCCCCTATTTAAAATTCAATGTCCTGACTGGCTGACTGATACATCAACGCACAGCCCAAACCACTGGTCCTAGAGACATGAAATTTGGACAGTGTACTCTTTGTGAAGAGTAGGTATCCACTAAGAAAGGGTTTTTCGAAATTCCACCCCTAAGAGGGTGAAATTGGGTGTTAAATTTTCTATGAAACTTTTTATTCTCTGAGTCGATTGACTTGAAATTGTGTCTACATATACTTCAGTTAAAATGATGAGATACGTGTATCACAGTTTTTCCAAAATCATCCCCCAATTTAAAATTCAATGTCCTGACTGGCCGACTTATATATCAACGCACAGCCCAAACCACTGGTCCTAGAGACATGAAATTTGGACAGTGTACTCTTTGTGGAGAGTAGGTATCCACTAAGAAAGGGTTTTTCGAAATTTCACCCCTAAGAGGGTGAAATGGGGTGTTGAATTTTCTGTGAAACTCTCTCGGGGTCGATTGACTTGAAAATGTGTCTACATATACTTCAGTTAAAATGATGAGATATCACAAAATCATCCCCCTATTTAAAATTCCATGTCCTGACTGGCTGACTGATATACCAACGCACAGCCCAAACCGCGGGTCCCAGAGATATGAAAATTGGAGGGTGTATTCTTTGTGAAGAGTTAGTATCAGTTTTTCGAAATTCCTACCCCTTAGAGGGTGAAATGGGGTGTTGAATTTTCTGTGACACTTTTTACTCTCGGGGTCGATTGACTTGAAAATTTGTTTACATACTCTTCAGATAAAATCCAGTAAATCCGATGTCCAATCTCAAACCAAGGTATCAATATTTCACGTATCTAATGTAGTTGATATAACTTTATAATAATAATTGCAAGTTGTAAGCAAATACATGTAAATCTATGTATGTATTATAGATAGATACATAGATTACTTATTATTCCAGAAGTAAGATCCCGTGGGCAATTCCCTAACTCCACGCGGGCGAAGCCGCGGGCATAAGCTAGTAATATTATAAAGCTGAAGAGTTTGTTTGGTTGAACGCGCTAATCTCAGGAACTACTGGTTCGATTTGAAAAATTCTTTTAGTGTTGGATAGCCCATTTATCGAGGAAGGTTATAGGCTATCACATTTCACGCGGACGAAGGTCGCGGGCAACAGCTAGTTCATTATAAAGGTTTAAACTAATAGACACTCGTTGAAATTAAAAATGATAGCACTGTAGTTACTACCTAACCTATTATCAGAAATGCCGTGAATTACGAAGCGATCAATATAGATTTTCAGATCACTTTGGCAAATTGCGTAAGGACCTACACAAGAAAAATTCGACGAATTTCTACGGTGGGTGTTAAAAACTCATAATACGGTAATATCGCGCTTCAGCCGACGCGACGCGAATACTTTGCGAGATTTATGTATATTAACCGAGATTTACGCAGTTTCTCTGAGCTTGAGAAAGGAGGCTGCGACCGTCAGGAGATGTAGATTTCACGTAGGAACATCTCATACGTTCTTATAAATGAGAAAATCTTTAAGTTCACACATTCACAGAAGCGTTGCCGTCATCTACTGTCTATAGCACTTTTGATCATGGGTGTTCGATACTGTATAGGTAATCACTATATTCAGGCTCTTCGAGTATTCTAAATGAGGCTTATTATTTTCTCGATGAAATTATTTTATCAACTTAATAGCTTGGAGGAACCGTGAATGTTTTCACACTTCTTGTTTCAATTAATTATTACTTGTTTTCAATTAATTTCGTGAAACTTAAGTGTAACTTAAGTGTAACTTAAGTGTAACTTAAGTGTAACTTAAGTGTAACTTAAGTGTAACTTAAGTGTAACTTACGTGTAACTTACGTGTAACTTAAGTAGCAGTGGGCAGGGCACATTGCTCGCAGAACGGATGGCCGATGGGTCCGAAAAGTTCTGGAGTGGCGACCGCGAACCGGAAGACGTTGCGTTGGAAAGCCTCCCACTAGGTAGACCGATGACCTGGTGAAGGTTGCAGGGATCTGCTGGATGCGAGTCGCACGGCCCCGATCAATGTGGCGACACTTGGGGGAGGCCTATGTCCAGCAGTGGACGTCTTACGGCTGAAAAGATGATGAATTAATTTCGTGAGTTTAATAAAATGAGTTGTTTGCAATGGAATGAATTTATTGTACAGAAAGTATCATACAAATCATAAAATAAATTTAATCACGGTGACTATAAGTACATCCACACACAAATACAAACAAAACTCATGCATACATAATTACACACATATACACAAACGCGCCCTTACATTCACTACCACACACATACATTACACACATACATTACACACATACATTACACACATACATTACACACTACATACGCATAACATTACATTTCAAGAATCTCACCATTATCATTATTTCTACCTATCTATCTAAAAACTGTTTGTGCAAACGGTGTTTGAGATATTAATATGTGATTCATGTATATGTTGCCGCAAAATGCGATTATGTTTTATAGGGTGTGAGCCTGGAGATTTGTCATACAGGTCCCGAACCTAGTTCAGACTCCAGGTCTCACAAAGGTTTAGAATATAAGGCAAAATTATATAAATAATTTAGTGTAACAATGTACTACCTTTATGAGAGAAATAAATGATAATTTAATTAATTTAATTAATTGTCATGCTGCAAGTGGCTCTTTAAAATTCCTCTGTTTTAGCGCGTATTCAGGTGCTGTTCTCAAAGCTCAGTAGTCGCATAAGAACTTGTGAACGTTCGTGTACCAGTCCTTCTTAGTACAACAGTGAGCTGTACTACTTACCGGCTTATAACACAGTGACCCACTTGTCTCAGAAGATGAAGTGGAGGCTGCTTAAAGTTTATAGCCGTAATCCTATCATCACATGTGACATAACACAAGACGTGAGCACATAACACGCACATTCACACGCTCGTGCTAAATAAGGCAATTTCTGCGTACCCGTTTTAAACGTGATGACCCTTACCGAGGCGCTGTACAGGAAGCGAGTCACATCCGCATAGACATTGTTTATTTACAACATTTTGGGAAGTATGAGCAATATCTGCTAAGCATGTGATGAATTTAACGTTTTTATGCTGAATGTCTTGGTAATGTGCAATCTTTTTCTTGTCATGCCGTGTTTTAAAGACATAACGAAACATTACTACTGATATATTGAACACGGTTTTTTTTAAATACATGTTTTTAATGTAAGATTTTTACTTTACACACCTCCACGACCCCCGTACTATTCAATCCATCCAACAGCATAATGCTTTGAGTGCTTTCCATCGATTCCTATCGTAAAACGTGATTTTTCTCCCCAAAAAAAAAAGTCGGTTCCCAGAAATAATTTTTACGTAAAGTTACTTAGTTTGATGTACAGAATGCTTGGTTGATGGCTATGTGAAGGGTCTGTTTACACCCTGTATAAATTCCTGTATCCAAGTCACATTTAAACATTATACCTAACTATGCATATCGCAATTAAAACATCACAAGTATGAATACGATGTAGCCCCAAAGAGTTATCAACAAAATTGATATAATTACTACTTCTGAGTACTTAACTGTAAGAACAACAATGTACAATATTAATATGTTTTGTGAACAATTCAAGTCATTATTTGAATGATTTCAGGAAAAATAAAACTGATTTTTGACCTTGTTGTTTTACGAGTCATAATAAATCCGCGCCCCTGTTAGTACCCTCTGTTCAGCTCACTGCAAAAAATAGTGGATTGGTAAATAATGAATCGGAACAAGGGTAAAAGGGATCGTGATAAATATCTACGGGCTGTTGTGTTGGTACTTAGGTAAGGCGTAGTTCAGGCATACAAAGCAATCACTTGAAAGAAACACGTGCATTTTTTTTTTGAAGAATTCGTAAAAAGATTCACTTGTAATATTGGCTTCTTCCTCTAAGTTACATGTAACCCAAGACAATTAACAAAGTGCTAGCCCAGACCGTAGTTATAATTAACAAACAACGACGTTTAAAGTGCAGCTTCATGCTTTTCTCAGAGCAAACAAGACTAATTGGCTCTGCTTGGAAACGAAAAGCGAATAGGTACCCACCTCTTACTTACATTTCCAGTTATCTTCGCTGTTCATTTGTTTATAGATACTTCTGCAACAAGGTTTTCATTTCAACAGAGCCGTAGAAACTTTGTTATCTTCCAACTCATTACGGATATCAATGGCTATCATAATCCAAGCAGTAGCTTGTCTTCTCTTATTTTGTTTACCAGCTAACCGACCTCAAGACCTCGCTAATGAAAGGGCGCTTGCAATACTCGTAAATAACTAAACTTATACTGTCACTTACGGGATATCTTCCGTGATTGTTCATTATTTTTAGCTCCCGATATTTCGGCGCTGTTGCAAGCGACCAGTCAACACGCGATCATGGCGAGAGCGGGAGCTAAAAATAATGAACAATCACGGAAGATATCCCGTAAGTGACAGTATAAGTTTAGTTGTATACCGTGAAAGCTTAAAACAGTGTTCGTAAATAACTGTATAACACTTTTGGTTGGGAATGTCCGAGTATTTTAGGACTTGAGGACGACCCTGCGGCTTGTACGGCCTATTATGTGTGTTTTAAACATAAGGGTCAGCTAGGAATTCGCTTTATGGTGGTCAAACTTTGACAAATTGCAAATTCCAAAGTTTCGTGGGAAGCCAAGCGCTTTATGTTCAACTTTACGATCGTCGAGTTTCTAAATTCTAAAACAGTGAACTAATTACCATGAACTCTTATGTTATGTAGGTAATAGTTAGAATTTCTACTCAACTTTTTCTGCAAGAATGAGACACTGGATGAGTTTTGTCTGGGAACTACGGTCATAGCCAACAATGCATGGACATAGTCTTAATACACACACACTACACTATGTCATTGGGACCAGTGACATAGTGCACAAGTGCCGTGTTACTTACATAGCTTTAAGGTTCCATTTAGTAGCACAAATTGTATTTTATCATATTTATGTTACTATGTAAGGTCTATGCGCTAAGGTTGCCTGAGAATAATGAATGTTATGATAATATGTATTGCTTCCGACACAAAGGTCTATTTACAATACTTGATGTTAGATGCTTATCGTTCTAGAAACTGTGCTTTTAAACTGATCTTTATCTTGTTAATGGTAATAAGATAAAGTTTCTAAACAAAGCGTCAGATAACTGATGGAACACAATAATAATATCGTAGGAAATTATAAGTTATCGTGCCCAACAGAAAATAGCGGTAAGGTCTAGTTCAAGCATAATTTTGTCGGTCTAATGCGTTTTATTTAATTATCGAGCATACATTTTCCTCAATTTCCTTGAACTCTGCTGACCGAACTACAAGTCCGTGTCTCAGTGACAACACCGAGCTAATCAAATCGTCGCTAACGGGGCGTCATCAGAGAGGCCATAAAGATAACTCGGAGTGCGACGCAAACATTACGCGGTATTAAGGACGTTCATTATATCAACGTGATGGAGAGCCGTTATGGAAGCCTAACCTTATATAGCTCGTCGCTGTATATGCGTGGTTGCGGTAATTGATTAGACTTCTAGAGATAAATGGCTTCCCAGGTTTTAGGAGGCAACAACTCTATCACATAGTGTTCTAGAAATATATTTTATGGACATATTCGTCAACTGGCGAGTGTGAAACTCTCGAGTGCGCTCGAGTTGGTACCTTTTGGTTTTACCTATTTTTTTTGTCGTCAACTCGCTCGACCTTGAAAATCTGACGTTAAATACGTCAGATGTACAGTCAAAAACTTCTTATAAAATGTACAATATAGGTACCCACTTTAAATGTATAAGACATTTCATGCGACTTGACTTTAAAATTAAACAAGGAGGTAGCATGAGAAGGTCAAACGTAACGTAAAATGTGGCGAAAGTAACATTCTGGCAACGCTGGATAGCATTCTTGGGTATCATGCGTCGTCGGCCGCATCCCCCTCGCCGTATCCCGAAATCTAAGTAGATAGTCGGTACTTAACCGAATCAGCCAGCGCGGGCAATAGCTAGTTATTTATAGTTATTGGTTTCAATTCGTTTTTATTTGGCTGTACTTTATAATGTGCGGGTGAGTTGACGAAAACAAAAATAGGTAAAATCGAAAGGTGTCAGCTCGCGCGCACAGTCGCCAGTTGACGAACAAGTCATTTTATGGTGTGTCAGATGTAATTAAGTTGTAAATAACAGCGTAAATAACTGATTGAATATTGTTGGTGCCTGTTGTATTCACGTGAGGAAATCAAGAAAAACATATCACCGGATTGAATGTAACGGACGCCTGGCTGTTGTTAAAATAAAAAGCAATTTCCTCCGAAAAATATTACTATTTACGATTTAAGATACAAGATGGCGCTCCCACTAAATCTAGCACGTTGCATCTATTATGCACGTCAGCTACAGTAACCTCTATTCACATGATTGTTTCCTCCACCATTACGTGTAACGTATACTTCTCACAAATGGCTTTCTTCACTGAACTGCACAAAGCGTCTTTCTGTCACAAAAGACGCACTACCCGACACTATGTGAACACTTTAAACACTTACAATGTACAGACGCCAGCTTATCAAGCTACTACAAACTGTCAAATTTCTTTAATACATTTTCAACCTTATCGCTAAAGCATTAGGTTCAAGGTTGACTGGGAAAATTTTACAGTTTTGAGTAGCTCGATGAGCCTGCTGGCGTCTGTACATAATTAAAGCAAAATGCAGCTTTTGACTGTAGGTATCTTCTCTTTGAGATAACTTTTTGAAATACTGGCTTATTTTTTGAATTCTAATCACCTTTACACAAGAAACTGGTAAAAATTCCCTCACACTGTACACACATTACATTTACTAATACATTACAAGGCAAAACTATACTAAACCATTCGTAACTAGTTAGCTAATTTAATGACGATTCCATTGATATAACTGGTAGCGAGCTAACTAACGGAATTTCGGAGATTTCGTCGTTATTATCAGATGCGCTGAAATTGCATGCGGCCACCCAGAGGCGCCCCACGGACGCACTCAAACGTGCGTTTTAGTGACGTCACATATCAAGGGTTAATTACTTTTAATACAGAAGAAACATTTAATAAAATTGAGTCTTCTAGTCAACCTACAGACTAACAGGCTATTTATAAGTTTATTAAAGTGTTATTTGATTAAAGGATAGAATAAATAACTTAAATTTGAGTTGTACTCAGAGAATTTAAGTTAGTTGTTTCGTTTAATTTTGATCAAAATAACGGCTTCATATAACAGATTAAAAACTAATTTAATAAAATAAGTTCGTTGAATAAAGATAGACCAGAATTTTCTCGCTTTCATTAAATCTTTATTCATAAATATTATTAATGAGTAAATTATGTATTTTCGTGATTATAAAGTAGGTAGCAACATTAAGATTAATAATCCTAACGAAACCATACTAGTTACATGACGGAGGTAATCCCAGATATAACTCACTAGCAGACCCGCGCAACTTCGTCTGCGTCACATAAGAGAGTATAACCCTTATAACCCTCTCTGGGAGAGAGAAACTGGGTCGTAGGCACCTATAGTACAATTCTAGCACATCACACCCATCATTCCACATTATGAAAATGCGCGCGCGGTACCTGATAATTAATTCGCTGCGGAGTTATTTTAAAACTGATATCTCCTAAGATATTCATTGAAATCAAATGATGTAAGAGCAATTTCGTTCAAAATGAAATACTTGAGATGAATAACGTATTTATTTGGATAAGGATAAATACCATGTTCACAAAAACACCTTCGCAAATAATGCGAGTCAAACTTAAAATATAGACATATGCTATCACGTATTTTTTTAGAACTTTTAAGAGGAACATTTCCGTCATACATGATTATTGCGTAACTTTAACCGTTTACGCAGCGCACGCAACGGTAGCTTTCAAAAGGAATAAATTTTCCCCGTTTGTGCAACATTTTTCATTGAGGCTCCGCTCCTATTAGTTATAGCGTGATGTTATATAACCTATAGCCTTCCTCGATCAATAGACTATCCAGTAGTTCCTGAAATTAGCGCGTTCAACCAAACCAACAAACAAACTCTTGAGCATTATAATATTAAGTATAACTCATACAAAACCTGCTCATCTTGTAGCTTTTTCCTTTCGTACACAAAAATCTCAAAATACGTTTCTGATGAGACGTCATCATCATCATTTCAGCCAAAAGAAGTCCACTGCTGCACATAGGCCTCCCCCAATTGTTGCCACATTGACCGGTGCCGTGCGACTCGCATCCGCGGATCTCCGCAACCTTCACAAGGTCATCGGTCCACCTAGTGGGAATCCTTCCAACGCAACGTCGTCCAGTTCGCGTTTTTTTTTGTAAACCTGAACTATCCCACTTCTGAGCAAAGGCCTCCCCGTAAAGATGAATAGGTTTCAAAAATATTAAGTAAATTCCAGGCGAATCCATCGGTTAATAAAAACCGATAAATAAATGCCCCTGTTCCAAAAAAAATTTGTTTCTACAGAAATCCATTTCCCGCTAGCAGACAGACATCAGCGTAATTGCATCACAATTGTTTGCGAATTAATTACACTGATTTGCATAATCATCGGGTCAGTGACGCTCGACTGTTGATCGTTGTAATGTAGGAATCTGTTTACCAAAACAGTATTTTAGATGGAGTAGAGTGGAGTGGAGGATATGAGTTGGAGCAGTATAGATCACGTACATACTGTATACTATTACTGCAGGTGGGCAGGTCACGTAGAGATGCTCGTGACATCATTACTACGTTATTCAGTTAGGAACCTGACCAGCACCCGTTGATAAGTTTCCAAGGAATCCATTATGAAGGTAGATACCTACATTGCAAATTGAATTTGTGATGATGTTTAAAATTCAATTTTTAGAATTGTTATTTTGATGCAAATGGAGAATGGAAGAAAAAAAAGTGTTGCGCTTGCGCCGACCCCAAGTAGAATGGGACAAATGCAGGAAGATGATGATGATGATTTTGATGCAAATGTAACGCAGATAGAATTGGGTTACGGCTTGATAAATTGTAGATTGTATCTGTCTTCAAATTTTGACACCTAATCATGCAGCTGGACTTTTCAAGCTTTTGGTGTAACTTATCAAAGTGCAAATTTCATGCCTCACATAACTTCGGATCTGGCACAAATTGCAGCTCATAACATGCACATAATTTACTGACATTGCTCGCTTTAGAAGAAAATATAATGTTTTCTACAAATAGAATGTATTTCATGATTTAGTTAGTTGTTGAATTTTAGGACATTTATGACCATTAGGTACGAACTAACATGTCTGGCACAACTTGCAAAGTATTCGCTAAAGCAGTTAGTGTGGCCATAAAGCGTGATGCATTACTCGCTGCCTTCAGCGGAATCTGAGGATGGATGGCAAGTGGTTGCGTAAAATGCAATCTAAGAAAAAGCTAAGTTAAGAGGATATTATCATCGTTGTCGGCACAAATATAATTTCCGTCGCATTGAATATTAATATAAAAGCCTGGTTTGCGCTTTTCCATTTAATCTAAAATACTTTCCGCAAAATCTTTAATATATAGCACCGTTCAACATACCGGAAAATTAAGAACCTCATGTTACATACTTATTGGGCCTCATAACTGAGATCCTTTGTGCTTTGCGGACTGAATAACCAATTATCTTCCTTATACAATATCATCCAATTTGTCTGACATTAGCTAAGTTTCGTGCCACGCGAGTCACGCGTAGCTTTGTGACACATCTGTCACCCCACAGACTTATTTAATCTTCCTGTGATTAACGACATCATCAATCATATTCCATTGTATTTTGAACGTTACTAGTAAGGAGTAAGGTCGTCTTTGATAATATTTAAGTTCAAGAGACACTGGACAGACGACTAGCTCTGGATTATCAAAGTAATTGATTGTATTCACCGTGGACATTGCTTTTCATCCAACTGATGCAAATTCTCTCGTAAACGAATTAGTTTGACTAGTCTACCTTCTAGATAAAATATTCTTCTCTGTTACGTCATATTTTTCACACAAAAGCGTCTGTATATATTTTCTTTTTCAATTTTAAAAGCATTTTCATTAAAAAGTTCTCCGCCAAAGTGAATAATTAGGAACTTCACGCTGGTATTTGTATCAACATAATGCCTTTTAGTGCTATTGTTATAAATTACAGTAAAATTATTTAACAGGAGGTGTGGAATCTTATTTTCTCCGTTTAAATTTTTGAAAATCTCTAGAATTTAATTAGTTACGCAAATCCTACAGCTTGACAAGGCTATAAAACTTGAGAAAGTCCATTTGAATCTCAACTTTTCTCAGCAGGTTGAGCAATCTTCTAATAAAGTTAGTTACAATAATAATGGCCTTTATTCAACAATCCTACATAATTATACATATTAAGAATAGCGGAGGAGTAGGAAAAGCATTATTTAGTTTCAATAATTGATATTACCAGGTTTTCAGGTCAGTTTGTAATTCGTTTACGCTAGGTATACAGACGTGACTTTTCCCAACTACGTTGGGTTCGGCTTCCAGTCTTACCGGATTCAGCTGCATACCAGTATTTTAAATTGAGCGACTGCCTATCTGACCTCCACAACCCAGTTAGTACTGGATAATACGATACTTGCTATGACTGTTGTCAGACTTTCGGGCCACTGACTACCTGTAACGACTGTCAAAGATCTATAAATGACAGCCGGGACAAATGGTTGAACGTGCTTTCCGAGGCACGGAGAAAACTTGATATGTAATGAATGGTCACCCATCCACGGACCAACGTATTGCAAACTTGATTATATATATGTCGGATTTGTTAGGATTTATTCCGTTAGGCAGTATATCATGTGGGCAGACCGTGGGTTTCGTGCTAGGAAAACACACTGGGTGCGATACACTGACACTGTTTCTAGCAAAACTAACGAATTACTTGAGATTACAACTTAACACAATAACACGGGGCACAATGAATCGGGTACAGTTCCAAGACGTCTCAACGCTGCCGCGATCAGATATTGACTGTCGCCCTCGCCTCGTACTGGACATCAGGGCTCTGTAGAAGCACGCTGCGTTGTGACTGGTATAGTAGGTCGCGTGATGTCTCCACTGCACACAGGCGCGCTTTCCAATTCATTTTATGTCCATACTAACGACGGGATCCGACATATAATAATTAAGTTACTGTTACTAAAGTTATTTTGTACAATATAGGAGCTCTACTTATTAATTGCAATTAATATGGTTTCTCGTTAGAGGGGATCATAGCTGCTCATTAATTATTCTCTTGTTCGCGCTGTTCATCATAATTGGTAATTACAACGTGAATATAAGAACCTCGTCGGCTTTCTGCGCTTTCGTGTTTAATAAGGTAAAGCCGTGTTAAGCTATGTATTATGATATCCGTAGGTACAATATGTTAAGCCAGTAATGAAATCATTGAACTCAAAACGTTTGATTCAATTAATTGAGCCGCACAGCCACGCGCCACGCTTACATCGGCGACACATGCAGCGGATATTGCAAGTCTCTGCAGACATTAATATGCAACACCAGTTACGGTTCGTTATTGGATAGTTGAGACGTCAACGCGAAATGATTAAATCTTGAAGGAATTGTATTACAGAGCCATGTTAGGGATGTTATCAGATAAGAAACACTCCTTGATTGCTTCGTTGGTTTAGACGTCGCATGCGTGAGTTCATGAGGTCCTGGGTCTGATTACCGGGTTGGGGAAAGTGCTATTGCATTTTTCCATATCAGGAATTTCTCAATAACAGCCATGTAGTCTGGAATTATGCCCGGTTATGGCAACAGGCTCGCCCCCTATTACATTGGACTTAAACATAACTGGCGAAATGCGGGTGTGCTATTAGATACACCTCTGCCTAACCCTTCGGGGATAACAATAAGGGTAATATAATAAGATATAATTGACTAATTGATTACAGTGATTACATACGGGACCGAAACGTGGTCGCTCACAATGGGCCTCATCAGAAGGCTTAAAGTCACCCAAAAGGCAATGGAGAGGGCTATGCTCGGAGTTTCCTTGCGTGATCAAATCAGAAATGAGGAGATCCGCAAGAGAACCAAGGTTACCGACGTAGCCCGAAGAATAGTCAAACTTAAGTGGCAGTGGGCAGGGCACATTGCTCGCAGAACGGATGGCCGATGGGGCCGAAAAGTTCTGGAGTGGCGACCGCGAACCGGAAGACGCTGCGTTGGAAGGCCTCCCACTAGGTGGACCGATGACCTTGTAAAGGTTGCAGGGATCCGCTGGATGCGAGACGCACGGGACCGGTCAATGTGGCGACACTTGGGGGAGGCCTTTGTCCAGCAGTGGACGTCTTTCGGCTGAAATGATGATGATGATGATGAATAAGATATATGGTAATATGGTATGGCATGGTATGGTATGGTATGGTATGGTATGGTATGGTATGGTATGGTATGGTATGATATGGTATGGTATGGTATGGTATGTATGGTATGGTATGGTACGGTATGGTATGTATGGTGAAGTATGGTATACGTGTAAATACTCCTTTATAAGTGCCTAAACTTATGTTCTTCCATTAGATTTGGCGCACACAAAAATTCTTGCCTACTTCTTGCACATTAAGCTGCAATCCCAATTCCAAGTTATAAAAGATCGGATTTCAGAAACACAATCATTAATCTACGTACCTTACCTTCCAAGTCATTATCACTAGCTATTCGCGAATCTCATCGAAGAAGGAATGTGGACGAATAGGAAAATAAGTGGATTTAAAGAAAATTAAGTATTGATACGTGAATTGAGACTTGAAGTACCTATACTATAGACGATTTGTGAGCGAAACTGCCAGTTAAAAAGATTTACGAGGCATCTTGAACCGAACTGAATATTCAGTGGGTTGCCTTTCCTTAAAATCTGAACTTTGTCTGAAGATGTTTTGCCTACCAGTTCCATAAGCGACTCCCGTGCTCTTGAGTTTGCGTTTAAACGAAACGTCACACCCATATCCATCAAAATTGCTATAAAATATCCGTAGGCGTCTATGTTTTTTTTTCTACACAGCGCTATTTTGTGTAAGTATAAAGGGTGTAAATAGACCCTTAACATAACCGAAAGGCACTTGTTTTCCCCGTCTTTGCGATCATTTTCTTGTTCTAAACCATACCTGGGAACCTTCTAGTTACGGAGATATTGGGGGTCAAAGTTCCAACTTTTTGCTCAACTTTTTTTAAATACATGTTTTTAATGCAAGATTTTTACTTTACACACCTCCACAACCCCCTTACTATTCAATTCATCCATCAGCACAATGCTTTGAGTACTTTCCATCGAGTCCTACCGTAAACCGTGATTTTTCACCCCAAAAAAAAAAGTCGATTCCCAGCAATAATTTTTGCGTAAAATTACTTAGTTTGATGTACAGAATGCTTGGTTGACGGCTATGTGAAGGGTCTGTTTACACCCTGTATAAAATCTCAGCGCAATAACCTTACAGCCGGATGCTCGCTATGGTGTATCTTGTCGAACAACGTCATCTGCCAAACTCACGTCATCATCATCATCATCTACAGCCTGAATTCAGCCACTGCTGGCCTCCTATACCTCTCTTTTCTTCTGCCAATCTCCATGTTTATGTACCCAAAGTATATTTTTGTAGTTTGGAAAATGAGAAAAATGTTTAATATGAGGATGCTTAACCTAATTATTTTGCCATTATACAAGCAGAAAATGGGATGAGTAATTACTCATCCCATTTTCTGAAATGGAAGAGTAGCAGGAATACAACGGCACTTATAAATGTATTCCGTCCGAGAGGATTTCCACATGTCCAGCTGTACAAAGGCGACCATTATGGATGAGTTAAAACACGCAGACGCGGTACGAACTTTATTGAAAAACACAGTGGGTTCAGAGAAAAGTGGATACGATGGTTTAACGTTAGCACAAGACAACGATATATAAATGAAAAGTTTGTGAAACGTGTAGCTACTGATTTATTTACACTAAAACGATTATAGACATACATATACATATAGATATGTTGTTAATAACGTCAACTTACTAGACATATTAAATATATATCGTTCTATTGTGTATCGAAGTACCTACAAATATACGAAATCCGAAATCTTTATTTAAGTATGTAAATCCTGTAGAGATGGATCACTTCACATCTCAAGGGATGCTGCCCACTATAAACAGAACAACAGAACTGTGGGTGGTGTACATAATTATGAACTCTGAGAAATATGACGTCTGTATTCTTTACTAGCAAAGCATTTCCTTTTTCTTATATTTAAGTTAGTACCTACTTTTCTGCTATGTTTTTCCTGGTATCTGAGCTAAGTTTCTTAAACTCCTGTATCCGACGACAACCGAAAATAAATAATAGCTCTTTTTTCTTTAATACAACAATTATTTACATGAACAAAACCCTGCTGAGTTACTTCTTTTATTGTTCTTGTGTACTGGGAAAGATAAATTAAGTTGTTGGTTATTTCTTCGGGAAACAATAGCAAAAATCTTTTTGTTTTTCTTTTCCGTTCTTTGTCAAAGTTGAAGATAAGGTTTTCGCAATTGGCGGGCCGCTTGAAGAGGTTCCAATCAGTTAATTATGTAGATTAGTCTGAAGTAAATATTGCATAAAAAGGGATAAACGTATCAAATATTATCGTACAAATCTTCATATCTCATGTAATACAATCTCCTTATTTATGAAATAAATTTATTAATTATTATAATTCTTATTATTAATTAATTAATTATTATTAAATCCAGTAGGCACACTCGTAATGTGCGGTTTTAAAAACGCACTCAAATTATTTACATACAGTCGCATACAACCCGAGCTATTATAAAATTTAATGTCAAAATCAAAATCAAAATCAAAGCATTTATTTCAAATAGGCCAGTTACAGGCACTTTTGAATTGTCGAAACAAAGACAATTATAGCTACAGTCCCAGTCACAAGGCATAAAAACTGTGAAAGTACTGTAGTTGCCCATTCCCTAACGTAGATCTCTATGGAGAAGAACGGGCAAGAAACTCCATGGACACTCTTTTAAATCAGTATACTTTTACAAACTCTTGGTTACATCATTCATGTTGAGATGGTACATTATGTGAGAACGATGTAGCAAGATGTGTACGTTAAAAGTGTCCATAGTAAACAATTCAAAAAAAAAAAAAACAATTCAAATAAGCCGTGGCAACCAAGAGATGACCAGTCACAACTGACAGCGCCCGTTCACGAACATGACGCATGTATCAGCACCATTCAACTCAACCATTTTGAAGGGAACTAAATGATCCGACACACGCGCCACCATCAGCGAGACATTTGAGTGAGCATGACACACTCCTAACCGCCAGGGCACATTCAAGTCAAGAAAAGACGTAGGTTTCCCACGAATGACAGCTTTCTATTACATAGTACTCACACAATATGGGCTATGCGGCTATATAATACTAAAGAGATTGAATTTATACAAAGCAAAGATAGTTGTACAATCTTCAGCAGCTCTAACATACTGTTTAATGCTTCTTCTTCTTAGCGTTTCGATGGTAAAAAGTTTAAATATGCTTAGCTAAAACTCAGCCACGTGTACCCCGCTCACTGATGCAGTAAATATGCTATTCATTTATGCGTCCCTGTCCTTGTGGAGCAGGACCGGCATTGAGCCAAGCATTTTTATCAACGATATAATCGTCCAACTTGTAATATGCTTGCCTACACAGTGTGCGTTTAATGCATGTTTTAAATTTCGTTTCATTCAGTTCAAGAATACTTTGTGGAATTTTGTTATAGCATCTCAAACAGTACCCCATGAAAGATGAGTCTACTTTAGCGAGTCTGAAGCCTGGCTGAACTAATTGGTCTCTATTTCTAGTACTGTAATTGTGTCTGTCACCTCTTTTATTAAAAAGATGTAGATTTTTTCTTACATACATTATGTTTTCATAGATGTATTGAGAATGTACCGTCATGATGTTAATTTCCTTAAACAGTTCCCTTAGAGAATCACGCCTACGAAGATTATATATGGCTCTGATGGCTCTTTTTTGCAGAATAAATATAGACTCAATGTCTGCAGCCCGTCCCCATAGTAAAATGCCATAAGACAGTATACTATGAAAGTAACTAAAATAGACCAGTCTAGCGGTATCTACATCAGTATATTGACGGATTTTTCTAATAGCATATGCTGCTGAACTTAGCCGCCCCGCAAGAGATGTTAAATGAGAACCCCATTGTAGCCTTGAATCAAGCGTAATCCCCAGGAAAACTGTTTTATCTACAAATTCAAGCTTCTCTTTATTCAATACTATATCACAATCGCTACTTTTAACATTTGGTAAAGCAAATCTTATGCATTTCGTTTTTTTTCCATTTAACACTAAATTGTTTGCTGTGAACCAGTTATGGACCTGAAGTAGGGCATTATTCACGTCATCTAGATTTTGGGCCCGTCTATTTATCTTAAAAATAAGGGAAGTGTCATCAGCGAATAACACCATATTATGAGGTTGGTTTTTCAATAAATAGGGTAGATCATTTATATACACTAAAAAGAGGAAAGAACCCAATATTGAACCTTGCGGAACCCCCATTTTTACTTTTAAACCCTGTGAATTAACACCATTTATTTGAACTTGTTGTTGTCTATCCTTCAAATAAGATTTCATCAAACTAAGTGCAAGTTTACCTAGTCCGTAATGCTCAAGTTTCAAAAGTAATGTGTCGTGATTTACGCAATCAAATGCTTTGGAGAGGTCACAAAATATTCCTATGGCGTCTTGGGACTCTTCCCACGCAGTAAAAATGTGCTTTAATAAGGTTACACCGGCGTCAGTTGTACAACGTCCCTTGGTGAAACCATACTGTTGATCGTGTAAGATTCTGTTGGTGTTAAAATGATTGAGCATTTGATTCAGCATTACCTTTTCAAAAACCTTGCTAAAAACTGGCAACACGGATACAGGTCTATAATTATTAGTATCTTTACTATCTCCGGATTTGAACAGAGGTATGACTTTACTGTATTTCATTAGATCAGGGAAAACTCCTTGAAAACTCCTTGTCAGCTTACGAACAAATTATTTACAGTAATTTTAACTAAATAGATAAAAGCATCGAAGTATTATATTTTATTGCGGAAAAGGCCGCTGTGAATACATTTTATTGCTCTTTATAGCCTACATTATAAATTCGATTTGGCACACAACACACCAAATGATCCTGTCACATACAAATACGAAAGAATACATAAACCGCGGATATCATCACAGTTAACTAGCGCAAACTTCGCCTCCACATTTATGTATCCAAATTCTTACTGCAAATGATATGAACAAGGACGCGTGAAAATGTTATTCACGTGAGAGCAAGAAGGTCGAGGTGATATTACATTTCCTTCTGCAAAGAAAATAACGATGGAAGTGTATCCTTTGTCGCTTTGAAGTCTTGTTATATTCTCGTTCAAAGGTTTGGAGGTACTTTAAACTTTAGAAATAAACTAGGAGTATTTGTAAAAGCTTCCGTACTTTTACAGTATCGAAACTCACCGTCTCTGCATCGGCTGGCACAGATTCTTTCAAAATAGTCAATCGGAATGTCGATAATGTAGTCTGTGCACTGAATATAGGACGTCTTCGGGTACCAAGGAGTAAGTACTGCCAATATCTGTACTGTAATTGAGATACGTTATTACAAGTACATACGCTATGTCCGCCATCGCCTCAATGGGTATTGGCGCCGGTGTTGTAATACTATAATAATGAGCGGTAGTGTCGTATTACCTAACAGATGATTTTATCGAATGCTCATTATTTCAACTAAGACAAAAAAGACTCCTAATGCGATCCATCAAAATAAAATTTCATAAATTCAAATCATCATCATCTGCCGGTTTTTGTCTGTTTTTACATAATAAATAAATAAATAAATATTTTCCGTTTACTATAATTATGTATTTCTACTACGATACATCCTTCGTTCCCTGATATTTAACAGATAAGTGACGTGCGTCGCGTCGGTGATGAATAAATACCGTTGTGTCACGTCACAGGCTGAACGGATCACTTACCACTTTCGCGGTGTTTACCTACATGATTGTCACACCCTTTGTGCGGATGATTTCCTCATGCATCTATTTATCACATAATCACAATTTTTTTCCCATGGGGGCAGGTAAAAACAATAGAACGCCACCTGCTGCGGTCCTTACATACCTACTCATTTTGGCTCATCCACGCTTATACATTTAGTCAAACAATAATAAAAAAATTATAAAAAATAAATAAATAATAATAATGAAAAAAAAAATTGAAATAAAATAATGAATAAAATTTTCCACATCATTTTTATTTATCTTATTTTTTATTTTTTTTTGGAATAATAATGGTATTATATTAATTTTCAAATTATTTACATTAAATACAGACTAAAAAAATAACTAAACTAATGATAAAAATAAGGCTAAAAGTAAGAAAATATGAATAAAAAAATGAAGCTCAAAATAATGAACAATCACGGAAGATATCCCGTAAGTGACAGTATAAGTTTAGTCAAACATGCACGCCGGTTGCGAGTACTACGTATCTGATCTTTATAAAGAACCTAACCAATGAGGTCAATGTATGGCGTTGTGTCCCCTCTTTATCGTTTTAATTTTATAAAATTGGATAGCCAGGTATTATTGTAAAACTGCCTCTCTACTCCTTTCCGTATCAAATGTGAACACTAATTTGACAAAGGACTGCATTATAATGCTCTCCTAATACGCGGGGTGGTACGGACACCGACGTCAAAACGTTTACCACGTATTCAGTACATCATTCTGAGCCCCCCCCCCACCCCTACATAGAAATTTTTCATCGGTTATTAAGAAAAGCAGTTGTTTCCTACAAAAGTGCAATACACGGTCAAAATGTATGGAACAGCCAATTTTTTTTTAAATTACCGATGTAAAGTTTTAAACATTTAAACGTTATCGCGTCGGTGTCCCTGCCACCCCGTATAACTTTAATAGCCTTGGAAAATAAAAACCCACAACCGAAAGCCCTGACCTTTGACTTCGACGTCTTTTAATTCAAAGTAGGGAGGTTCGTAGTGACAAAAAATCTTTTTGAAGGCTTATAGAGATACCGTGGCCCTGGAACACAAAGGGCAAAGAAGGAACATGGATGGGTTTTAGTCAGTACAAGTCTGACACTCCCTTCCCCTCCGCCCAGAGTGGGGGGGGGGGGTTACTTGATGACTTAACATGCGAAAAAAAAAAAGCCTTATAGAAGCTTATTGAGCTTAGCATCTTCACATAAAATTTACTCTGTTTATCAGTTTAAAAGGAAGCAGGCGCCGTAACGCCCATCGAACATTACTGAATAATTTCCCTCGTGCCGAAAAATCAAAAAGACGGAGAAAATATTTTACGCACAAGTAGAAGACTCATTTCCTTATATCAACTTGGAATTATTGATTGTGGGGAAGCGAAATATCTACTGTTTTGAATAATTCCCTCATAGTGGTTTGATTTGTTACCAATTGCCTTTGGTTTCATGTTAGTTTAATACTGTGTGTACTTTGTGGTCCCTTCAGTACTATATAACCGTTGTCTCTAAATAAACTAATACCATTAACTTTTAAAACTTTATTTATACTGACGCGCACTCCATACTAGTCAACGCTCAAACTTTAGGTAAGTATGCATGCAAATATCCGATTCCTCGTCATGAATGTGCTCTGTATTGTGTTCCATCCACTCATGTCATGTATGCGCGTGTCGTGACGAGCATGAGATGAGAGTGCATCAAGTAAAGAGGTGCTTGTTTGTAGTACGAACTAGTTATGCTTATAAAATGCTTAACTTGTGCACTTATGTCACTTATGTGGATGTTGTTAACATAACGGATGCAAACCTACATTTTTGTTTACAAAAGATTAACCACAACGACCACAGTAATGTTCTTTGTTGTTATTCATGCTCCTAAAGTATTGCTGTCTCAAGTCCTTTACAGCTTTTTCACACACTTTACGTGCAACTTTTATGAAGACATCTTATTTATTGCGACCCGCCAAGACTTCCGTGGTAAACCTTTATCTTCAGACTCGGGTACAATTCGTACCTAATACAAAGCTGCGTGAGAAAAATGACCCTTTTGGGATTTTTATTTCTTTAGGATGCAAATAATTATTATACTTTCGTAACAAAGCCTAGTAACAGATACTGATACTGTTAGCCTATGTCATACCACTGCTGAGCAAAGGCTTCTATCCATGACATCCAAATTCTTCGATTTAGTGCCAATGTGGACCACTGGTCGTTAGTTTTGTCAAGCTCGTCCCGCCATCTCCTGCAAGGTCTACCGCGTCGCCTTCAGGCTGTGTCAGGGCTCTACATCGTGGTTATTTTGGCCCACAGATCGTCGGGGATGCGGCAGACATGGCCAGCCCAGTCTCACTTTAGCTTAGCGGCTTTTTGAGCAACGTCAATGATTTGTGTTTTGGAGCAGTCACATATCACTGACGTAAGTTTAGTAACAGTCAGTTAATAATTCTCTCATGAAAGTGTTTATAAATACAAGTATCGGAGTAATCAAATTACAACGAGCTCAAAGCCCGCAGTAGAATTAACAAACTCTAAAGTTTTATTCTAACTACTTCCAGAACAAAGCTTCAATAAAAACAAAACTTGTTAAACTGCGGACGATGCCACTAAAAATGCGTTCTATCCTCCCAACAGACTTTCTGTTCCATTTACTTGAACGGTCCAAGTTTATTCGGGTGACGTCACTGCGACAAATGTGCTCAAGATTCAGCGTCGAATTCCCTCTGAATGCATGCGCCTGTACATCTCAGAGATTTTATTTATTTATTTTTTGGTTCACCAACGACTGTTTACACTAATAATAAACTTAATACTATTTTTAAACAAAGGTAACAGTGTAACACTCACTTATAGGTAAACACCACAAGCTCAAAATTAATATATTTCTAGTAATCTAACCATTATAATAACTTATCAAATTTTAGTGACAAAATAACATATTTACTATATTAGGTTAACAAAATTAAAAGAAAAAAAAAACTGCTAAAAACGAGAAAACTGGTAAGTTAAGTATCTTATTATAGAGATTGTTTGTAAGTGTTGATGAAATACAAAAACCCCGATTACCGAAAGGGTCTGCCTCATAAACCTGTCCTTCGAGATTTTGTTATTTTGTATTTTCTTCATTCTTCTTCAGTCTCATTTCTCATTTTCGTGTAGATGGGTACTTGATTTGAGCTTATCTCGTAAGGTATTTTACACAAGGCAAATATAAGGAAAACGCGAACGCGAAGTGATAAAAATGTGAAGATGAAAACACACGATTACAAGATTTTGTTTTGCCAAAATAGATGCTGATCTGTGTAGATTGTAGGTACAAAAAAGAAACGAAACTATGCCAGCCGTTAAATACAAAGGCACCTGATAACAGACTGAATATCTTCGTATTGTGACAAATACTATCAAAATTCCTGTAACATAGCATCAAAACACCGCTTCGTAGATTCCAAGAAATGAAATCAAATTCTCAAGCCGTCTAACTAGTTAAACATATTTCATGTTCACCACATCGAGGCCGTCATAGTCAACGCAACGCTGCAATATCTCACGGACGTGATACACTTGTTTCAAAGACTGCACATTTTTATATCTCTTTTGTACATTGATACTCTGCTCAAAATAATTGTGTTGTATAGAAATGGAGCAATGGAAAAATTATGAACAAACAAACACAACAAGAAACAACAACAACAGAACAACAACAAACAACAACAACAGAACAACAACCACACACACAAACGCAATATCACACAACAACATCACAACACACACAACAACAACAAACACATATGAACATGAACATGAACACAACACACACACATGAACATTATCATGATAATGTTATTGATCATGAAAGTTTAATAACTTATATTGCAGTAATGAAGTATAGTTTTATGCAAAAAACTAGTCATTATAGGTCAAAACACTCGAGAGCTTCATAAAAAAGAATACCCGAAATACCACTAGATTTTTTTAAAAATTTGGTAACTTCCGAAACCCTTATAAAAACAACATAATGCGCAATCTCTTAAAGAGAACTACTTACGACACAATATTGTCCAAGGAACCATAAAGTTATGAAGGTAAGAAAAACTCTCACAAAACTTATGCTGTAACGTTTTCAGCCAATCTAATATCGCTCCGTAGACCTCTGAACTTCGTCACGTTGTTATATTAATTTGATAAGAAAACTCTTTGTACTTTTGTCGGAGCTCACAAAGTTTATGTCTTAAAAAAGTCGAACTAAAATGAGCCTATTAAACTTAACACCAAAGAGGAATGACGAAGGTCAATGATTAGCATTAACCTTTTCACCGCCACGGACTTCAATAGAAGTTCCAGATTTCCGAGCCACCAGCGCCACGACTTCATCAGAAACTCCTAATTTTTCAACTACCTATACAAACATAAAAGTACTGTATTTAAAGCGTGTAAATCTCATTCATCGATATGACGATACCCTCATCACTACAGTTTACTGTATACTTCGTTATACAATTATACCTTGGCGCTGGAGAGGCATCGCGTTCTGTGTACGTTGGCGGTGAAAAGGTTAAAGGATTTTAAAAAGGCAAATAACTTATTAATATTAATAAGGAATTATTTTAAAAGTTTAAAAATTTTCACACAAACCTGCTAAACTTTTCCATTAATTTCCACTTCAACACCGCAATTGACAATTTTCATACAACAAAATATTCATTTTTTTCCACTCATGACGCTGAAATCCGCTCCATATCAAGTGCAGCTGAATTAGGCTAGGAGCTCGCCGAACCGTTACGTCACGCTATTGAATACATCGAGTCGTGTCACACTCGGGTTGAAGCCAAATCAAATATTGACCGTGGGAATATTCCGGTGTGTCATATTATGTATTCTGGACGGCAAACGTGGTATCGAAACCGAACTTTAAACCTTTTAGTTTACTGGCGATGAATATTTTCTTTTTCGTGTGGCTAGTGCCGTACTGGTGTCAAAGTTTTTATGCCGCCTATGGGCCTCTGACTTGGCCTTAAATGCCGTTAAGACATATGAGGTATGTTTGGTTTCCTGACGATGTTTTTCTTCACCGAAGCTAATGATAATTATAAGATACGTACATGAATCCGAAAAATCAGAGGTTGGAACCTTGCTTTCGAACTCGTAACCTATGACTGACTTGTTTGCGACTGTTACACCATTAGGCTATCACTGCTTTTATAACGATCATCATCATCATCATCGTCATCATTTCAGCCGAAAGACGTCCACTGCTGGACATAGGCCTCCCCCAAGTGTCGCCACATTGACCGGTCCCGTGCGTCTCGCATCCGGATTATAACGATCGGCGATGAATACAACAAATTCATTTTGAAAGAACTCTCACGTAGACAGTGTCATGTAGTGTAGTTAGTATAGTAATCTCAGTAACTTAATAGTGTAGTGTCACATGTTGTTTATAGAGTCATCGAAATTTTTATTGATAGATTGAATGCTATTGGTGACGTCAATTGAATATAAATCGATCTTGCTACAATTACACGGCAAGAATTTTCAGTTTAAAATCTAGGTTCATCGTTGTTGTTAGAACGTTTACCCTTCAAGTATAATGCTTTCCATTAGCATATTCGGTTTTGTTATTTTTACCTAAAACGAGCTCCGTGTCTCAGAGACGTGACAGGAATAGTAATCACCTCTCACAGACTCACATAAATCATTGATACGAACAATGTTGTTATGTGTTGTGCTTATTTGCTGACACTTGGCCACTAATATCTTTTGATGGTATCTTTCTTTTGTAAAAGAACATTCACTCATTTCACTTGGAATTTTGAGATAGTCAAAATTATTTATTTGCGGTAAATGCGGTACAAAAGGTGCTAAAAATAACATATAAGTGCAATGACACATTTCACCATAAAAATAGCATGCCAATGTTAATAAACACAAATATTCGGTAGGTAGCTACATAAAGTAGCATATTACTTAGTTTAATTAACTAACACAAATCAAAATTCGAAAAGTCTCACAATTATTTTGTTGACATCAGACTTTGAAATAAAATATATTAATGACTTTTATCCGTTAGAGTGCAAAATCCGACAAAAAGTGTTCATGGTGTATGTGGTTCTTAAAAATAAATACGTTAGCATAAACACTTTATTTCGGACCAAACGTTCACGTAATAAATATAAGTTCCTTGGTAAATTTATTGTTACAACGTGATACGAACAATGAGTGTTACGAATCGTTTCTTTCTTCATAAGTCTGTTCGAGTCGGATTTTCGTTAGCTTTAGTAAATCCTTTGTGCGTAAGAAATGCGATTTTCATTGGCGGGTATTATTTCCTCAATACTATCAGGGTTTGGGAACTTTTTACTTACATTATAATTTAAGATTTTCCTTTTAAGGAAATCTCTCGCCGACTGGTCGATGCTTCCCGTGACCAGAGGGCTGGCTCTTTCTTTGGCCAATGAATTAGCATTGCCATTCAGCGTGGCAATGCTGCCAGTCTTCTGGGCAGGTTTCCAGATGACAGCGATGCGGAGGAGTACTTTGACGCCTAAGTGTCCTATTGTCGTCGTTTTTTAGATGTTTATATTTTCTTACTTTTAGTCTTATTTTTATCATTAGTTTAGTTCTATTTGTAGTCTGTATATAATGTAAATATGTAATAAATACAGATAGAATATTGTATTTTAGATTAATTTTTCAAATCCGATTATTCTTTATAGTTATTCATGTTAAAGGCACGTTTGGTTTTATAGGCAGGACACAAGTTGGTTAGTGTTAAGTGGCATGCATATTTATACGAATTCCAGGTATTCAGTAGATGCCATAGTTCGTAAATAATATGATAAAATGTAGGCTACATTTAATAGAAAATTATATGTTAGAAATGAATGCCTAACAGCTAAACGCCAACCGCTGGACTAATTGCCTCCGTACATAACTCTTTTATTGTAAACTTCACCTGCAAGTTACTCTGTTTGTAACAAACGAGTCTGTATGAGAGCAACACAACGTGAGGGAAGTTACTAACTTTGTGGAACAGTCAGTCGGTTTGCTGTTAGAGGCTGAGGAAATGAGTTTAAAAACGACTTATTACGTAACTGTTTGTGAACTCATTTTCTAAAAGCTTAGTTGAAAGTAGGATATAATATAATCTGGCTCTTGTTCTCGTGAAATGTAGATAACCCACGCTTACTCAACCTGATTAATTTAGGAATTGTAAAAAGGGTTTCAGTAAAATCAGGGTTTCAGCTTTACCTATATTCAGAATTCGCCTTTAAACTAATGTTACGAGAAAATGAATCATTTGCTTTAGCACATGGCAATCTTTTGCGTATAAATGCTCCCTGGGAATTGGCTGGAGAGTTTCCACCAACAGAAAAATATATATTTAATTCCGAAATGGGACTTGTTACTTAGAACACATCCTCGACAACAATTCCTATCAGATCCTGTTGCATAATGCTGCTATGCAACGAGACTCACAAGGATAATGCTGGAATTAGCATTGGCTCAGCAAAACATATATTTAATTCTGAAATGGGACTTGTTACTTAGAACACAACTTCGACAACAATTCCTATCAGATCCTGTTGCACAATGCTGCTATACACACAAGGATAATGCCGGGATTAGCATTGACCATCCAATTTGATGACTTGCTTGTTTAGGGTTATAAAGAACTGGGGTATAATAGGGGTAAAATGCAAATAAAGATATGAATATGAATAAGAACAGGGTATCAGTGGCGAAGGTCCCGTAGAACTCGATTCCTACCGGCTTCCCTTTGAAAAATGGCACAGTCAGTATAGTATAGTAGTAGTAGTATAGTTTTTTTTTTTTATAAAATGGGCCTGGTCTTGACCTCGATCACGCCTGATGGAAAACGATAGATGAGGTCTATGATGGGACGGGCGTGCCTAGGAGATGCCTGTTCACTCTTTTTTAAATAATATAATCACATTAAAAATATGTACTCCGGCTTCTCTCTCTCTGGGGTCGGTCCCTCATGTCTGAGGATCGTGGTCAGCATCAGAGATCTGCGTCCACCGGTTTCTGTCCAGCGCGTCTCTTACAACCGTGTAAAAGGATGCCGAGTCTTTAATTTGGTCAGTCCATCTTGTTGGTGAACGACCACGCGATCTTTTGCCTTCGGTGTTCCCAACCACAATCAGTTTTTCCAAACTTTTGTCGCCTCTGCGCACTGTGTGACCGAAGTATGAAAGAATACGTTCTCGGCATGAGGTGGACAAACGAGTTTTTATTTGGAGCTGGGTCAGTATCGATGCATTGGTGCGTTTCGCCGTCCAAGTTATTCTCAGTACTCCGGCTTACCTCTCACAAAAATTGACCCTTCGCTACTGTAGGGTATATAATTATCTCCCATAGAAAAGGGGGGATCCTCCGACCAGACGAGTGTTATGCCTGGTGGGCTGCAGCCCGACAGTAGTTGTTGGGTTTTTCTAAATAGTCTTAAGTTTTGGAGAACTTTATATATCACCATTTAGAAATTTGATGTTAGTTCTTCTTTTCTTGCATAGATGGCACTGTAGTACTTTTTGTACTGTTGCTGTGGTGTTTTTTGTAGTATCGCTACATTTTTGTGATCGGCTTTGTAGAATAGAGGCAGCGTCTGTGCTTGTGGTGGTACTAGCTCTGCTAACTATTCGATAGTCTTTGTATAATTTTCTATTTCAGTGAAAATTTAACTGCTGTAACATAAGTAATTATAGCTATTGGGCGTCATTACTAAAATAGCTTCATAATAGATCCATAGTAACACAGGTGACGTTAGTTCGCGAGTGCGGTACTCACAACTTTCGCAGCGCAACTCCACAAAACAAGAAAAGTTTCGATTGGCGTAATTAGCTATGTTTGTGGAGAACTAAACAAATATTACTAACTAATTTACCTTTAATACGTATGATTTAATAGTTTGTTTTATTCTTACTCAGTGTAACCACATGTTACAGTAGCTCTGACGTCACGATCGTATTTGCAGAAGAAGGCCTTAACACCATCGGATAAAATCTCAACCCTACAAATTCTGCCGGGATGGTTATAAAGCCTCTTTGCTTAACCGACACAAAAAGTGTTTGCAAAAAAAAGTCCTAGTAAATAGAGCCGAGAAAGTCCAGTTCAACACTGTCGCGGAACACACTTCAAATTGTCCACGTTTAGCTGCTTTTCGTTCTGTTAGTTCAGGGCTTTGAATATCGCCTTTTGTTTGCTTGTACTTGGTCTGACTGGCCCTGTTTGTTTCAGCTAAATGTTTTATGTATCGCAAGCTTTTACCGACTTTAAGCATTGATAACCCAGTGGTCGGACCATCGGACTGCCAAGTCATAGGTCTCAAGTTCGAACCCAAGACACGCACCTCTGATTTTTCGAATTCATGTGCGTATTGTATAATTATTGTCACTTGCTTCGGTGAAGGAAAACATCGTGAGGAAACCAGCATGCCTGAGAGATGTTTCTTGACGGCATGTGAAACCAAGTCAGAGGCATGGCCCTGTGATAAAGAAAGATTGACTTTAAGATATTGAGATAAGATTATTATTTCGGTTGTAAAAATACGCAAAGAAACTTTGTTTATGCACTCGTATATTAATAGCATGAAAGCGCACGTCTGCTTAACCCTTTGGACAGTGCAGACGTGACTTTATGCATGTTATTTTGTAACGTTTACATCATCATTTGCCCAGCCATTCCCCAACTATGTTGGGGTCAGCTTCCAGTCTAACCAGATGCAGCTGAATACCAGTATTTTACATGGAACGACTGCCTATCTGACCTCCACAACCCAGTACTGGGTAATACGATACTCCTTGGTAAGAATGGTTGTCAGACTTTTTGGGCCAATGACTACCTGTAACGACTGTATTTTTAACGTTTACATATTCCTTTAAAAAATGTAAATTAACCTTTTCACCGCCAACGTACACAGAACGCGATGCCTCGCCAGCACCAAGCTATAAATGTATAACGAAGTATACAGTAAACAGTAGTGATGAGGGTATCGTCATATCGATGAATGAGATTTACACGCTTTAAGTTAAGTTTTATTTATAATTTTACGAATATAAATAAAAACTGATTAGATATACGCTGGTGGCACGGAAATCTGGAACTTCTATTGAAGTCCGTGGCGGTTAAAAGTTAAGAAAATTTCTGAAACCCAATTATACTTTCCCGAAACGATTTCTTTCTTTTCTCTCAAACAAGGACCGTTTAGAACAGACTTCCACGATCGCTTACAAATTAAATTGACCATGAAATACTAGAACGATTTTTCCTCGGGCTTATTTTTCCAATGGAGATTTTTTATTACTTAGTTATCCGGTTCTGATTTTTCTATTGGTGCGTGGGTGTGCCTAAGGTCGAGCGGCCGAGACCTTCGTCAGTTGACTGGTGAGGTACCGACCGTGAAGGGAGCAGTCTGCGGACAAAAATGGGGTCAAACTAAAAATGATTGAGTTTTCTTTTATATGCTTAGGAGATGTCAGCCAGATTAGCCTTATAACTATAATATAATACAATCTTTATTATCAAACAGCCAAATCAATTTGTCTACCTCAATCAAAACAAAAAATGCCATTGTATGAAGTAGAACGCTATTGCATTATTTGAGTCAGAGTGAACGTCTGTGCCTGTGAGCGCCTTCCTTTTACAGTTCGTTGATAATTTGCTGCAATTTTTTTTTTTGTTATCGTTGTTAAATAATCAAATGGGTCCACCCACCAAGGGCAGAGTGGGAGGGACTGTCAGACTTGTACTGACTAAAATCCACGGTGTCCTTCAATAGCCCTTTATGTTCCAGGGTCACGGTAATTCTAAGTCCCGCGACCCCGGCAGGCTTTGGCCCTCTAGAGAATTTGCTGCACTTTGTAGGAGTTTTTGCAACCATAACCACCCGTAAATTACAAATGAGACATGAATTGATATTTTAATTGTGTAACCAACATCGTAGGTAGCATTCTGTGGTTTCTGCCTACCCGCTTCGAAATAGGCGTGTGTTTAAATATGTATGTATTATCAACATCTTGTGAATTCATAATATTTGAATCTGGAATTATAAGTGATTGGTTTCCAACAAGGTAGGTACCTGACTGCCTATACTGATCTAATCGTGTCCGTAGATTTGTATAGCTATTGTCAAGATATAAGGCACATTTTCGCTCGCCCGCTCTTGTTACTTACGTCGACAACATGTAGCAATGTTAAATAATATCGTGACTGGCTGTATAACACATTTTGTGATGTTTATTCGATTAAAGTTCCCGGTAAAAGGGTTGTCCGGTTAATTCAAGAGGGACCTTTGACCGCTCACCCATAGGAAGTTTTATTTTAAGCACAATGTTAGCTGAAATGATATGGTTTCGTGAAATGAAAAATACGATACGTATGTTTGTTAGATATTTCCCTGTGTGGGCTTTGTATGAATCATGATATTTCTTCTAATATGACTTTTAAAATGTATCATGGAGCTGCTACGATTATATTACATTTGGCTTTGATTAATTTATTAACTTGTGTGGTTTTCTCCACCATGAAGGATCGTAGCTTTTAGATAGATAAAAATATACTTTAGTGTTAAAATCATAGAACATTTGTTTCATTTCGCTACTCGCTAGGTGACTCGCTGGGCTCTAGTATAAACTCTAAGCTAGCTAGCTTAGTAAATCGAAAAGGCTACGAACCGCTGACAGTTAGCTAACTGTCAGCGGTTCGTAGCCTTTTCGATTGCCTTCCGTTCCTTGGTTAAAAGTTAAAAATGATACCAACACATCGGTGGCGAAGGTTCCATACAACTCGATTCCTACCGGCTTCCCTTTGAAAAGTGGCACAGTCAGTATTTTATAGACAAACAATAAAATCACATTAAAGATATCTACTCCGGCTTACCTCTTACAAAAACTGACCCTTCGCTACTGCAACACATTCAATTATAAGAGGTCATTTCCCACACTCGAAAGTCCATTTATTCTATAGACAACTGTATAAATCATCGTTTGTATTTATTCAATCGTTCCATTTAGCTGTGCCGAGCGCTAGAGGACGTAATGGACGATTTGTGCGCACATAACATTTTACAGCCACACTCATCGACAATTTTACTGAAATATTCTGTTTTTAATGGAGTCAGGTTTTTATTTTCAAAGTGAATTTTCCAAGTGGGCGTGGATGGTGAAAACCGACACTGTGAGGAATAATAGCGAAAAATACACAAACGATTTTGATGAAAACTAAAAGGGCATCATTGGATTTTTGAAAAATCAATATTTCTAGTCTGGGTTCGAACCCGTTGATTTTGGGAAAAAGCAAAACAAATTTTGGGAAATGATCATTCTTATATGACATACAAATGATGTCACATCATTCGATAGACAAAAAAACACACTGTATGTTTTTTTTTTACTGTACTGTGTGTTTTTTTGCTATGTGATGATCGCAATTTTATTCGTACGCTCATTTATAAACCGATTTGTCTAAAATTTTTTCTGTGTTCGAATGAAACGTGTGTCTTACTGTAGGTATGACGTTTCACAATTTCAAACACTGTAATAGTGTTACGGAAATCCCTTCCTTTGTGTTGATATAGCCTTCTCGGTATTAGCAAAGGGAAAATTAGGTGCTGCGAAAGATATAATGAAGAGGTCAGTTTTATTAACGACCTTGAGCTTATTTAAATTATTTTTTTAAATTAAATTAAGTAAATTAAATTGAATTGAATTAGTAATGTTGTGTTGTGTATGTAATGTAACTGTGTGTGTGTTATTATTTCTTTTATGAGTCAGTGATGTTCGAATTAAAATGTATTTTTTTTATTTCGTAATAGGATTGCTGCGGTCGAATGTTTCTGAACTTTGCTAGCTTGCTATTATTACGAAGACTAAACTTTTGTTTGATAAGGATTTACTGTAAATCGGCTTAACTGTGTTTGCAGACCGTACATTATTGTCTGTATGACGAACATTGTCTTATTCCCATTCAAACCTAACCCTCAATGCTGCATTATCTGTCTATAATCAAATGGAATATAGTTGAACTTAATACACCATGGATCCCCAAAGCTATCTGGATTAATCTCCAAACACAATGTATTGATTGCCTACATAATCAAAGCTTCGTACTGCTTTAAACAAATGGTTTCAGTTGAACCCAGTACTCTGATAGTCTAAAATGATTTAGTTGTCTTGCTCAGCCTCTCAATAATTTAAACTCAGAGAAAGCTGTTTTGAGATAAAGAATGATTCATGATCTTTCTATATCCACAAAGACCTTTTTTTGAAAGACCTTTTCTTTAAGAAGGAAATGTTGTAACGGAATATGTGGGTAATATATTCGGTTGCATCATTTCCCCGAGGATGTGACCGCCAAACGAATTTATATTCTCAGCTGCTGGACCCTGTCAGGTAGTTATTTTTACACAGGATGACATTACGTATTCCAAAGAGGCAACATTTTTTATTGCATTAAGTAGAGTAAACTAAATAAAGGGTGTAAATAGACCCTTAACATATCTGAAAGGCACTTGTTCTCCCCGTCTTTGCGATATTTTTTTGCATAGTGCTTAGATAAGTGTTTCTTGTGCAATTTTTTAAGGCAATAAATTTTTTTTTTTTTTGTTCTACACCGTACCTGGGAACCTTCTAGTTACGGAGATATTGGGGCTCAAAGTTCCAACTTTTTCACAAGTTTTTTTTTAAATACATGTTTTTCATGTAAGATTTTTACTTTACACACCTCCACGACCCCCGTACTATTCAATCCACACAATGCTTTGAGTACTTTCCATCGAGTCCTACTGTAAAACGTCATTTTTCAACCCAAAAAAAAAGTCGGTCCCCAGAAATAATTAATTTTTGCGTAAAGTTACTTCGGCTATGTGAAGGGTCTGTTTACCCTGTATATACATTATTAATTAAAAACTATTAAACGACCTAAAATAAATAAACTAACAACAAACTATAAAAGGGCATCAAAGAACTCCTCCTCAACGCTGTCAGCTGGTAATGTGCCCAAGAGACTGGCGGCGTTGCCACGTTGTATGGCAACACTTAGCCTCTGGCCAAAGTAAAAGCCAGCCCTTGGGTCACGGGAAGCGCCAACTTGGCGTTTCGAAATTTTCTTAAACAGGCTATGAGCACTCGGAACCACGACCTCAGAGTTTCAATCCCAAACGGCTCGTAAATATAGTTACCACAAAGGTTTCTATATTTACGCCGCTTGAGAATCTCTGCAGCCGCAGCGGTAGCGCCTGCACAGCACGATGAGCTTGGAAGATGTGATGGCGCAAGAGTAACCAGTCTTCAAATATGAGTGATATTCAAAATGTAATCGAATTTGCATATATCCAGATGAATGATATTGAATTCAGTTCAAACCTGTAGTCGAGTGAAATGTATTGATTTCAAACTAACAATAGGTAAAAGTTTAATATTCAGCGCGCGACCCGTTTACATTACTAAGGGATCAGTCACACTCGTGCGTCACTATTAGTCTAGCAAATAATACACACTAACGGTGTAGTCTCGTAACTAAAACAAAACAATTCACGAGAGTAGAATTTAAAGGGAGATTTGAGCACGGCAGGATAAGCGATGTAAACCAAGGTTTATATTTTAAGAATAACTTTAACATTACGAAGATAAATTAGATGATCACGAGACGGCGCCTTAAATCAACTTGATGCAAAGCGCAAACTGCGAGGCGCCCGGCAGGTATGTATGTGTCGGAACCGGTCATTAGTACGGACATAAAATGAATCGCAAGTCCGCTGGTGGTGACGTCACGCGACCTACTTACAAGTCTTCCCCCACCACAGCGTGGCTTCTACAGAGCCCTGATGTTACAGCTCGGAGGCGAGGAGGACATTGAATGTCTGATCGCAGCGGAGTTGAGACGTCGTGGAACTGTACCCGATTCATTGTGCCCCATGTTACTGTGTTAAATTGTAATGTCAAGTAATTTGTTAGTTTATTATAAACAGTGTATCGCACCTACTGAGTTTTAATAGCACGAAACCCATGGTCTGCCCACATGATGTATGAGCCTAACAGAAAAATCCTGACAAATCCGACATATGTATTATTATGTAGTACAATAACCGTTACTGTAGTACTAACCGAAGCTTTGGAAAGTGATTGCGAAACTCTAGAGTACTCGTAACTCTAATTGACCCTCCCTGATCATATTAGAGCATAGAAAATGGACAACGTTCCCATTGTGCCTCACTTTGATCAACTGGCCGGGAGTAATTCGGTAAATTGCCTACAAGAGGCTTTTGTGTGGCACACGCGACATAACATTGGGTAATTTAGTTAATATAACAACGTACACAATTTCTAAGTGTGTGGGTGACTTTCATTTTCTTAGTGCATTCACTGGATACCCCGTACGCATGCAATTATTTATGTAAAAAGGTTTTTTCAAGTGGGGTTTATCCAGTTTAACATCATCCCATTGTGGTCCGTTATCAATCTACCAATTTAAATATCCTTGGTAATTTTAACATTATGAAATAACTCAAGTTTGTAAAATTTTATGAAACAATTTTACAAACTTGAGTTATTTCATAATGTTAAAATTGTTAGTAGTTATTTCGATAAAAATAATCGGTATACTATGCAAAGTATGCTCATTGTTATCGATTTGTAGCAATCGGATACGGCATGCTACGAACCGCTACGCCGCGTCTTGCTACGAAATGCTACGAACGACTTCGTCGATTGCCACTAGTACGATACTAAATTCGACATTGCACGTGTCCATGTACACACAGTAATTTGTGAAACGTTTGCTAAACCTGGTAATTTATTTGTGATAAAGTTATTTAAATATGAGTATTTTAATATAAATAATACTCATTCTAATCTATGATGATGATGAATATTAGAATAGATGTGCTCGACGTTTATTTACTAGGTACCGTTTTCACTATAATTGATAATGATAACGTAAAAGGTTTATCGTGTAGACATAATCAGTCAAATGCAGTAAACTTTGATCAGATTTAACAGATTTCGAACACAACTCTATCGCAAACTCAAAATTCATTAAAATAGGTCAAACGACTATCAAACGTGTATGATCGAGCCATGTTCGTCCGTCCGTATCAAGTGACGTTGTTTGTGAGCTCAATAGAACAACATGCATGCGCCACAACGAATGGGATGACATTGATAAATGATTTGATTTGTTTTGCATACAATCATGCAGATTTGCGTTATATGCCTTCTAGCCAAGTGCAATTAGACAGAAAATACTCAAAAGGTGGAATGAAGTTTATAGTAGTCCGATTTTCATGGGACTTTTTTTATTGAGTTCCGAGAGGTGTAGAGAAGAAAGTTAAAAAAAATTTCGCCACTGGCGAGTTTTTTTTTTAAATTTAAATTTCCTTTATAATATTTTATTTTCTTTTATGAATAGCTTGAAATTCGACGAATTTATATTGGGGCCTGTTGTAAGACCTGTGTGTATCCATTAAACGCCAATTTGGTCTGTTTCCGCACTCGCACTCGGCTATTCTTCAGTACGATTATTTGGTACTGGTTTTTAAATTTGTATTAATATGTTTGGCCCAAAATTCAGCTATGCAAACTCCACCAGAGAGATTTGAGTAGAGGAAGACCAAAGTCCAGACCAAAGTCCAGACCAAAGTCCAGACCAAAGTTCAGACCAAAGTCCAGACCAAAGTCCAGACCAAAGTCCAGACCAAAGTCCAGACCAAAGTCCAGACCAAAGTCCAGACCAAAGTCCAGACCAAAGCCCAGACCAAAGTCCAGACCAAAGTCCAGACCAAACTCCAGACCAAAGTCCAGACCAAAGTCCAGACCAAAGTCCAGACCAAAGTCCAGACCAAAGTCCAGACCAAAGTCCAGACCAAAGTCCAGACCAAAGTCCAGACCAAAGTCCAGACCAAAGTCCAGACCAAAGTCCAGACCAAAGTCCAGACCAAAGACTGTGTGAAGGATGATAATGGCTAAAAAGGTGGTGACTGCTGAGATGACGAGGAATAGTGAAGTGTGGAAGAAGAAGACATGCTGCGCCGACCCCAAATGAATTGGGATAAGGGTAAGAGAATGACGAAAATGATGGTCAGTCGGCTCGATATTAAACTTGTTCGTGCTGATGGATTTACTTAAACATTCATTAAGATTGTTTACTTAACTTTACAGTAAACTGCCACTAGACGGGAAAACGAAAAAATCTAATTAATTTTAGGAGTTGTTTGCAAGTTACAGCGGTGGATTTCCGGAGTTTAAATTCATTTAATTTCAGTGGGGAGATTGCCACTTTAAAACAGTTTACATTTTATGTCGTTAAACACAATCGGGTTGTTAATTTGATTATACGCTAGAGCTCTGTGAAGTGGTAGGTATGAGTTACTTTGCCTAGCAATTAATTAAATCAAATCAACTTAAATTCGTTCAATGGTAGACATGGGCTCCTGTCAAGCTGCACTACACCACTTGAATGAACGAAACAGGCTACAATACATACATCATCATCTGCCTAGCCTTTTCCCAACTTTGTTGTGGTCGGCTTCCAGTCTAACCTGATGCAGCTGAATACCAGTATTTTACATGGAGCGACTGCCTATCTGACCTCCACAACCCAGGTAGTACTGGGTAATACTATACTCCTTGGTAAGACCGAAATGAAATTCAAGATCAATGAAAAAAAAATGGAAATGTAACTAGATAACAATTCTCTTACTTAAACTACAAAATAAAGACGTTTACGAGATCTATATAAAAAACTTTATTATCTGTTATTAGCAGATTGTGTCATCATAAATACGTATTTAAAGGTCACTTTTTCCATTAATCCAATGAATAGGTATGTCTACCAGCCCGAGTGACCTGCATGTTCCACAAATGGCATCTAGTTTTACCAGCTTTTAAATAGTATCTGCTAAAATGGGTATTGGTCAGACTTGGCAATGATATGCAACCGAAACGTGTGGTTTGTACCGACGGGTCGTAAGTGGAATGTTACTTTAATTTTTTTTTCATTTCATTGACTGTGTTATCTCTTCTAAAATTGTTCTGACTTCAAAGTCAGAGTTTATTTTATTTATTTTATTTTATTAAATTTTTGTAAATTGTTTCACTTACTGCGCTCACGTTATTCAGTCTGTGGTCTGTGATCTGCCGTCTGTTACTATATTCATAGACCCCAAACATAATACGCTTGATCTATTGCGCACATAATTTCGTAATGAAATGCGTGGGTTTGAGTTCATTTGGATAAACAGGGCTTAAATGTCAAAGCTAGTTCAGCATCTGTTACCAATGTTAGTGTAGACATTCATAGAAGTAAATAGTAACACGCTTGATTTATTTAATACTACTCTTGGAATTAATTCAGTGAATTCGAAGTTCAGACCCTATATTCTGTATCACTTACAGAACCTAGGATATGAATAGAATTCATGGAATACAAACATACGTAGGTACGTATGTTTATATTCCATGAATTCGACCTAAGTATTCTAATGTAGGTACATTAGAATACTTAGGTCGAATTTCATCAGTGATACTGAATAAACGCAATTAGCACATTTAAACGGCGATAATTAGCTGTCCGCCTTATCATTGCTATGTAATATTGACGCTGACAGCTCTTGCAAGCGGTGTTGATGTGTTGATTGCATGCAGCTTCATTGGTGAAATTCGCTCTCAAAGGTACCTCGATACTATGAAGTTCAAGGTAATAGAACTTCATAATATCGGGGTACAAGAAGACTATTTGGCAGTATATCCAGTTGCAGCTACTTCCAGGCTCGCACATGCTACCAAAGTACTCGTATTACCTTTGCAGTACAAAAAACATTCCGTATACTCACTTCAATTTTTGACGGCGCGGTTGGCGCAGTGGCTGAGCGATAAGCTGCTGCGCTGCGTGTCGCGGTTCGATTCCCGCACGGAACAAGTATTTGTACGGCCTACAGGTAGTTGTTCCGGGTGTGGCTGTTTTTGTGAGTTTAAACGCACTCACGATACAGGAGAAATTCCTAAAGAGGGGCAACGTTTTAAAAAAAAAATACAAACACAAAGCACTACCACACTACTATACCACTACTATAGCACTACTATACCACTACTATAGCACTACTATACCACTACTATAGCACTACTATACCACTACTATACCACTACTATAACACTACTATATAACTTTTAGTAGCTACTCTCCTACACTTAACCCGCTTACCATTTTTCCCTCCAACACCCAATTACCTACGTTATATTATAGTGTGTGGAGCGACATGACATGTACCCTCGTCATGGAAGCCACAACCGCGCTTAATTTATGGTATAATTGACCGGATGGCGGCCATTGTGTGATTAACAGATTGAATAGTGGAAATAAACGAGATTTTCCTCACGCGATTAATCTGATTAGATTGGAAAGTGCTGGAAATCAAAACAAGGAAGTAGGATGGGTGTATTTTCTTTGTGTTTTGATCAGATTTTACGTCATGCGTGTTCTTATGTATACATTGGCGCAACGTAACGTGAAATGTAACACGAATGGGCCGTCCAGACTTCTGCAATGCAAGTAATGCAACATGAAATGTAACCCAACAACAAGGCGAATTTGTTTCAACGTGTGTTACATTTCATGTTACGTTTCACCAATGTGTACTCAGCATTAGAATATTATGGAACCTACTTGGTTCCATAATATTAATAAAAGCTTCTTTTTTTCTTATTTTGATTAACTTTATATTTATTTCCACATAATTAAAAAGTTAATTAAGTAAAACCGCTCAAGTGCGAGTCGCACTCGCGCTTTAAGGGTTCCGTATCATCGTAGTAGGGGAGTCCCTATAATTTATAATTTTGTTGTCATAGCGGCAACAGAAATACACATTCTGTGAAAACATAAACTAACAGACAGACGGACGAATGGTCGAACGGACAGCAGAGCCTTAACAACAGGGTCCCGTCGGTTACCCTTCGGGTACGGAACCCTAAAAAGGATCTCTTTCCTGTCCCTAATTAGATTTCGCTACTCTGTGGACCTACTGCGGTAAGCTGAATTCAGATCTCAGACCCAACAGTGAATATTCTACACCCTAATCTATACTAATATTATAAAGAGGTAAAATTTGTTTGTATGTAGGGGGTAATCTCCGGAAGTAATGAACCAATTTTAAAAATTGTTTCACTGGTAGAAAGCTACATTATTCGTGAGTGCTATAGACTATAAATTATAAAGATATCATGCAAATTAGCCGAGCTATCACAATTTTCGCGGACGAAGTCGCGGGCGAAGTGCTAGTCAGCAAATAAAGCGGTTCCTTTCATTCCTCTAATCAGATGATATTATTTCCACAATACATAGGCACAAAGGTCCTCTATTTCTGAGTTCTATCGCTTTTATAATTAAAGACAGAATGAGGTTGTCTAATGATATTAATTTGTAAATTGGACTAAACCGACAAGGTTTTATATGGGAGACTTTAGAGAATATTTAACCACATGGAACTCAAGCTTATTCATTTCATATTTAGTTTTTGTGTATATTTGTTTGTATGTGGATTTATCTCTGGTAAATAAATATTTCATTTCATATCAATTAAGTAATTCGCTTATGTTTCTCTCGCAGGCGATTCTCACTCGACATGGCTCATCCGCGCGGTCAGGCTGAGGCGCGGCGAAGCAAATATAATTTAGCGGTGCGCCACGCGGTCGGGCGGTGTCGTATGTTAGGCGTGAATTATACACAAACGGCGTAAACGAAGGAAGGGGTCAGCGGGACTGTTCGAAAGAGATACTGAAACACAAAGAGCAAAGAAGGAACATGGATGGGTTTTAGTCAGTACAAGTTTGACACTCCCTTCCGCTCCGCCCAGAGCGCGAGGATCATTTCATGATTTCGTATCCGAAAAAAAAAAGGCATCAACAAATTTCATACAAGCCAAATACGACGATTCACTTAATCGCGCCTGCGCGGACGAGCGGCGCGTGTGAGAATCGCCTATTGTTAAGAAGTTAATTTGAAAGTAGGTTAATTAATATGGACGTTTCAAGCTTTGACACGCTGATGGTCTCGTTCAATGAAAGAGAGAATAAAGTTATTGCGACGTAATATTGTTAATGTTTTAATGAGCTCTGAGTGTTGGTGGCAAACCTTACTTAATAAAAGCAATATTTCTATAACGAATATTCATACAGGGTGTAAACAGACCCTTCACATAGCTGTCAACCAAGCATTCTGGACATCAAACTAAGTAACTTTACGCAAAAATTATTTCTGGGAATCGATTTTTTTTTTTGGGGTTATAAATCACGTTTTAAGGTAGGACTCGACGGAAAGCAGTCAAAGCATTGTGCTGATGGATGAATAGTACGGGGGACGTGGAGGTGTGTAAAGTAAAAATCTTACATTAAAAACACGTATTTAAAAAAAAACTTATGAAAAAGTTGGAACTTTGACCCCCAATATTTTCGTAACTAGAAGGTTCCCAGGTATGGTCTAGAACAAAAAAAATATCGCAAAGACGGGGAGAACAAGTGCCTTTCGTTTGTGTTAAGGGTCTATTTACACCCTTTATAATTATCTGCAGAGAACAAATCGTGGGTAACCAAACTTTAAGAAAGAAAATAAAAACAATTTAAACGACAAATACTCCAGATACGTTAAAATTATTGTGTATGTACTAAAGAACTAAATGTTACTAGATGCAGGTTTATTCAGTTTATTGCTTTAATTTATTAAGGCGGGCTGGATAATATTCCCAGGCCGTTTACGGTCACAAGACAAAATGTTACGAGGGTTTTATGATACTAAAACAGTGATTAATACCCAGAGACGCTTTATTATACAGAAGTAGTAAAATTCAAAGGGCCGTTGAGGTATCCCGAAGTTTTCTTTAAAAGATGACTGTTGTTCAAGCCACCTCGGGAAATTAAGCCGTTTATAAAAACTCAATTAACGAACCAAAATGAAAATTTATACAGGGTGTAAACAGACCCTTCACATAGCCGTCAACCAAGCATTCTGTACATCAAACTAAGCAACTTTACGCATAAATTATTGCTGGAATCGATTTTTTTTTGGGGTGAAAAATCACGTTTTACGGTAGGACCCGATGGAAAGCACTCAAAGCATTGTGCTGATGGATGGATTGAATAGTACGGGGGTCGTGGAGGTGTGTAAAGTTAAAATCTTACACTAAAAACATGTATTTAAAAAAAAACTTGTAAAAAGTTGGAACTTTGACCCCCAATATCTCCGTAACTAGAAGGTTCCCAGGTATGGTCTAGAAAAAAAAATGATCGCAAAGACGGGGAAAACAAGTGCCAGTGTTAAGAGTCTATTTACACCCTTTAATCTACCTCTGCAGCACTGACCCATTTCTTTTAAGTCAATTCAAACGCAGCGAGTGTGGAAAGTGAACACCAATCCTAACTTCTTAACTTTTAATGTAATAAATGCGAAAGTAAGTGTGTTTGTTTGTTTGTTACCTTTTCACGCCTAAACCACTGAACCAGTCATCCTGAAATTTTGCATATACGTTGTCAGGTATACAGAAACAGACATTGGGTACCTTTCATCCCGAAAAAAAGTACTGTTCCGGAGGAAAACAACAAAAACGTTCTTATGATTATAGATGGCGCCACGTGTCTTTCGAATTATGATTGAATTATATGCACAAGCAGATTACAACCCGAATTGATCGTCAAATTCTAAATTAACGCGAGCGAAACCGCGGGAAAGAGCTAGTAGAATATATTTCGAAGAAGCCTCTTAGTAAAGTGACTTACCTAAAAGACAAAAGGCAAGCGCTTTGTACAAAAATTTTTCGCTGCCAAATTCTTGAAAAATCTTTTCGTATTTTTTCTGACAATGTAAGTCGAGCTCTGAACTGGCTTTGATTTTATTATGATCTCCTCATTATATTTTCCGTATCTAGTGTAGTTATCAGACTCTTCATATTTACAGAATTAGTCGAGGATCTTGAACTAATTTTGTACACTTTGGTTTCTCGCCTGCACGTGTCTGTACACATTAACTATACCCAACGCTACCTCTTTAGTGGAGCCTCTTCTTCTTGTGAACATTATGTTGAGTGTGCAAATTTAAACTGTAGTCTTTCTAAGTGAAATTATGTTATGAGGTCTGGAATTACCTTATTTCTTTGAACTAATCAATTAAATGCTTCCATTGCTAGCTCAGCACTGCCTTCTCTTCCAACGCTTCTGGTCCTAGGTATAAACTTGTCATCACTTGTCTGCGGTACGCGTCACAACAATTAATCAAACACGAGTTTCACTTTCATTGCCCTAAAGTGTCGCCATCGAGAGCGCGTCCAGAACAAAATATGTGAAATTTATTCAATAGGAAGCTACTGCTGCAACTAAGCAATAGTATCATCTTACAATCTTGGAGTGAAAAGGCAGTAGTAGGTAGTTTTCTACGTCAAACTGAAGTATTTCAAACAAAAAGTCCTGTGCACCAAACGACACTAAAGTAAAAAAATCACATTGCGAAAATCGTGAACAGATGTCAAACAATACGCGTTGTATTATAGTGTGGCGAGCACAATGGTGGCCGGCAATGAGTGTCGGAAGTGAGGCTGCAATGTAGCAGTGCAGTGTGCGTTATGGGTGACCATGAATACAAATGAATTTAAACTGTCTCCACATAGTTTTAGACCTCTTATTCCCTATTCAATATAGGGTCGATTTCAAAGTGAATACACTACAGTTCTTTGGTTGCTTTTTATGATAATCATTGCATCATATCCCGGCTTCTGAGACAGAATCACGATGTACTTTGAAAGCCACGAAACAACGAGAAAAAGATTTAGTTTCATTTAAAATCAAACTCGCAATTGTAAACTTTAGCAGACGATTTCGAATCAACAACTGTAGAACATACAGATACTTATCCAACGTATAATGAGACAGACCATACCGAACCGCACAAAACAAATAAATTGTTACAGTTTCACGCCTTCCCCTTCTCTTCACCCCACACAAACAATTACCTATTTATTTATTCAGCGTTCATTCTGCTGTAACTGTTTGTAAAACGAAAAGCAAAATGTGAATACCTCGACTTAGTATTGTATAATGAAATATCTCGGGAGTCCAACAAAGAAATGTTGATTATAAAGTGCGCCAGAATAAGTATTAAAGAGCTTTTCAACGCGAATGGATGAATTGTTTCAAATGAATTGAAGACGAAATCAGAAAATGAAGACGTTTTATAGTGCTGATGGAATTTGTTGTCTTCATTAGTTTTTGGTTAGCCTGGCAGAGAAAACGTTTAAAGTATTTTAAAACATCCTAGTGCCATATAAATCAAAAATGGTTTTCTCGTCAACAATTTCGTGTTCATGATTTCATCATCATCATTTCAGCCGAAAGACGTCCACAGCTGGACATAGGCCTCCCTCAAGTGTCGCCATATTGACCGGTCCCGTGCGACTCGCATCCAGCGGATCCCTGCAACCTTCACCAGGTCATCGGTCCACCTAGTGGGAGGCCTTCCAACGCAACCCACTGCCACTTAAGTTTGGCTATTTCGTGTTAAAAAGAACATGTTGTCTTTAATGTAATAATCTCGAGGGCTCAGTGTGCACACATGTGTGTATTTATGTTAGTCTGGACCTTTCCGGAGAGCAGCGGTGGCCCAGTGGTGGCGGCTCCGACTTACAAACAGTAAGTCGTGGGTTCGAACCCAGGCAGGCGCATTACTTTGTGTAATTTATTTCATCACCACTGCTCTCAAAAACGGTGAAGGAAAACATCGTGAGGAAACCGTCATGTCTTAGAACCAAAAATTCGAAGACATGTGACATCTACCAACCCGCACTGGGCCCGCGTGGTGGATTATAGCCCATTCCCTCTCATAGAGAGGAGGCCGGTGTCCCAGCAGTGGGAACATTATAGGCTGATTATGCTATGCTTATGCTATGGACCTTTCACCCGTCTTTATACTTAATGAGCTGGTAATCACCGGCGGATATCCGGTTTATCTTCGCCTTCAGGTAGTTAAGAAAAAAAGGAGCAGAGCGGCTGCCGAAATAAATTACTTATTTAGACGGATGATATTTTTTGTTGTTTTCAAAGAAAGATTGTTAAAGTATTTTAACTACTTGATAAATTTTTAATTCATATTATGTTGCTGCATTTTCGAAATCTAATGAGGTAAAGGATTTATAGTCTGCTAAAAGTTGCTTCACTACATAGTATAAAACAAAGTCGCTTCCCGCTGTCTGTCTGTCCCTATGCTTACATCTTTAAAACTACACAACGGATTTTGATGCGGTTTTTTAATAGATAGAGTGATTCAAGAGGAAGGCTTATATGTATACATTGCACCCGTGCGAAGCCGGGCGGATCGCTAGTTTATAATAAACAAAACAGCTCCGTCAGCAGAACCTCGGAGCGTGGTGTTTAATATAATATTTATGAATATCTATTCATATCTTCTCAAGTAAGTAAAGCAATCCAGTAGAGCACTACACAGCTTGCATAATTGATTACCATTATAATTATGAAAGTACCTACTAGGTACTTTAAAATATTACTTCGTGAATAAATACAGATATAGATTCCCCACGACATTCTAGACATGAGGGGACAAACTACGAAACTATTGTCGTATCATATACAAAAATTTGTGAAAACATTAGCTCGCAGTGGCGAAGGTACCATACAACTCGATTCCTACCGGATTCACTTTGAAAAATGACACAGTCAGTATTCTATTGACAAATAATATAATCGCATTAAAGATATGTACTCCGGTTTACCTCTTACAAAAATTGACCCATCGCTACTGTTAACTCGTAATATTATGTTTATCTTTGTCTGCTTTCAGATAAATACAACATTTCATAGATACGGGTTTAAAGGAAAATGTTCATATTTGAGAAAACAGAAACTTACAAAATGTTACTTTTTTTTTTTTTTTTTTTTAACGTGGTAACATCATCAAATGAGTCCTCCCACCCAGGGCAGAGCGGGAGGGACTGTCAGACTTGTACTGACTAAAATCCACGGTGTCCTTCAGTAGCCCTTTATGTTCCAGGGTCACGGAAATTCTATGAGTCCCGCGACCCCGGCAGGCTTTGGCCCTCTAGAGGGGGGCCCCGTCATTATGCTGACACTCTTTGAGGCGCGCGTGGAACACAAAATGTTATTTTCAGAATAAATTGAAAGAAAAAGGAATGATAACCGAAAAGCGTAGAATTCTTTCTAAAAATAAATGCACGTCTAACTGGAGCGTTTCACTGTGCTGTACAGACGTGACGTCATATGATGTATGACGTCATACCGATGTCAGGTCCACGCTGCGTGTTATGAGCGATAAGATTGTTGGATAAAACGTTTGGAAAATGTTTGCCGCAGACACAAACGAGTTAAATGAGAATGTGGCTAATACTCTGGCTTTTACTTTGGCCAGAGGCTAAGTGTTGCCATACAGCGTGGCAACGCCGCCAGTCTCTTGGGCACATTACCAGCTGACAGCGTTGAGGAGGAGTTTTTTGATGCCCTTTTATAGTTAGTTGTTAGTTTAATTATTTTAGGTGTTTAATCGTTTTTAATTAATAACGTATATAGTTTAATGCCTAAAAGTTGCGAAAAAATCCTAATAATATTATAAATGGGAACGTTTGTTAGGATGGCTTTATGGATCTATGATTAACACATAGGATAGTTTTTAACTCGGTAGTACGATCCCGTGGGACATTACCGAACTCCACGCGGGCAAAGTCGCGAGTATAAGCTAGTGTCATATATAATTCCATCTGTTTGTACCGTTCCTCGCATAATCCATTATTCAGGTTTTTGTCTAAACACGCCAGTTTCACTCGTTCCATTCACTTATCATTATGATTTACTGTAAATAGTGTTGTCACGATGCAATTCATTTGTTTTTTTTTTCTGTGTCATTTATACACACAATGGCTGGTGGGCTTGGAGGCTGCCTGTTTCATTCTGATAAGAATTACGACAAAAATATTTCGGACTTAAATATTTTTGAGACATGCCTAGTTCATTATGATCACTTTGAATCGTCTTTTGCATGTTTCCTAAACAATATGGAAACAAAGTAACTCCCAAACTTAGTTTTTGGTTGATACCTGGCTATTGTCAATTTTTTTTTAATTTTGCGTGACGAATCGCGAGCCAACCTTTCCACTCATGCGACTCGACACTCAACATAATAAGCAAAATAATTAATAAATAAGAAAAGTTTCCAAAAAAAATGTAAATGTTTCCTGACTTCAGAACCTCAGCGTTAAATCCTCTATGGTCTATGCACATAGTTTTCATCTCATGAGCAAAAACTCTGTAAACGACTGTTATTATCGCTAAGAGTAAAGAAAAACGTAACGCTTCTGAGCTCTTTTGACATCATAACTAACTTGCTATTTTTTTGTATTGCGAATGTATTCGTTGGTTTTCAAGTATATTTTAATTTTAAGATTATACGAATTACACAAAATTTTGCTGTGCCCCGACGGGGTCTACAACGGCTCTTAGCTCTAAGCCTTTTGTATAACACCATGTTTTTACCTGTAGAACGCAAATATATGAATAAATAAATAAATTACTTGTGTTGGTTCAACAGAAAAAAGTAAAATATCGAATAAGTGGGCATCGACAAATCAAACACAAACAATGTATTTTACCATATTTTTCTGTTTTTCCTTCCTTAAGTTGGTATTTTATTGAGACAATAAATCTTATTTAATGTAATAACTTTAGGGGGCCAACAATAAACATATTGCTCTCGAAATAGGAGTAATAAAATAGTCCACTCCTTCGATTGTGAATAGGACGCCAAGTTACAAGCAAACTTACACAAACTTCAACCGTAAAGTCATTAATGTGGATTAAGTAAAATCATTCATTAACATTAACAAACTACTGAAATCCTAATAGCTGCAGCAGCAGCTGACTTAGTTTATGTGAGTAGGGAATAGCAGATGTAGACTAGGGACCTATAGTCTGCGAATATAAGGGACCATAAAAAATGACTGACTGGCTGTTATCGTGCATAGCTGATGTAGACGGGCATAGCTGATCACAATTTAATTATTTAAGACCTGTATTATGTACCTACCTATGATCCAAAATAAAGATATTGATTGATTGATTGAAATGTGGGCTTTTTGAGATCAAATGATAATCATAAACCTAATTTGTATTCAGGTTTTAGTATGACACGCTATGCTTGCTTGGCCAAGACTTATAGGGCCTATTTCAGATGATAGCCCCTTCTAGAACACTATCGCTATATTAGGTACCAGTACATATGCTAAAGGCGAACTAAGCAACATAATCAAGCGTTAAGCCAAACTTAAACTTACTTGGACTTCAAACTTTACACGTGAAACTAATAAACAGCGGTTTTCTTGTAAACTGTTCATTAAAGCCAATATAATTACTAGCACACGGCATGATCACCGTAGAAACGAGTTCTGTCGTCGGAAGAATCGACAAAATGACAGATCAACAAAAGAAATCTGTCATTTTGTCGATTCTTCCGTCGTCAAAACCCGTTTCTACGGTTGTCATAGGTATAGTTAGTTTATCGGTCGCAAGTATGTAGACTAACTTGTATTTAGGCAATTATTAGTTCTAATGCAGTGTGGCTAGGTGAGCTAACTCAGCGGAAAGTTAGATAACTAGTTTATGGTATTATGAAGTTTTCAGATCGAGTAGATTGGCTATAAATAGATACAGCGTTGAACACGACTATTCACACCAGGAGCTCGTGGCTAAATAATAACAGCCGCACGGGCCGATCTTCAAGGTTAAGCCGCGCTTGACAATGTCGGTGTGTGGATGGTTGACCATAATTACATACCGAGTTTCCTCCGGGCCTCGGCGGTCATTTGTAGATCTTTGACAGTCGTTACTGGCAGTCAGTGACCTGAAAGTCTGACAACCTGTCTTACCAAGGGGTATCGTATTACCCAGTACTAACCGGGTTGTGGAGGTCAGATAGGCAGTCGATTCATGTAAAATACTGGTATTCAGCTGCATCCGGTTAGACTGGAAGCCGACCCCAATACATTTGGGAAAAGGCTGGAATATTCACAACCGTATTTCGCGAAGGAATAGCCACGAGTTTTGAATTGTTGAAACCATTCCCACGTTCCCAATGATTACTATGACATGATAATCAACTAGGCTAACAGTTTTCTTTGAAATTATACGAAATTATGTGAAAGGCTGATCCCAGAAATAAAAAAAGACGAACAATAACATCTAGCAGACAATATTAGTGTTCAATGAAATTTCACCAGGCAGGTTTTTTTTTTTTTAAGTCTTTGCCCCACACCAGGAATTTCTGGTGCGTTTACAAACATTTAAACTCACATACACAAACAGCAAGACCCGGAACAAGTACCTGTAGATCATACAAATATTGGTTCCGTGCGGGGATCGAACCCGCGACACGCAGCGCAGTAGTCAATCGCTCAGCCACTGCGCCTACCGTGCCGTCGTATATTCACACTGCTAGGCAAAGACTTCCCCCATAGTCTTCCACTCTTTTCTACGTGCGGCTTTCTCAGGCCAATTTCTCACAAACGCCTCTAACTCGTCATGCCAGCGTTTTCTAGGCCTCCCTCAGCGACGACGCCCGTCTTGTGGCACCCACTGATTGACGACTGGCCCATCGGTCCTAATGCATTCTACAGAAATTTCAGCAGAAAGGTACCACCCTTATTAAATTCTGTTGTTTCTGACCGTGCCATATTACTATGATAACAAATATTTTTTACAACTTTTATTTGCAAAAAAGGATTACGTGTTTGTGCCATTTATTTTTTACAAAAGCTACTATCACAATAATCAGGAAAACAAAAAACAAAATAACCGATTCGTTTTCCGTGTATTACAGAACAATTTTCTTGTACAGAATACAAATCCGTTTAGTGGGTCAAGAGAAAGCCTTTCCAGAGATGCTAAACAATTTGTAGAAACATTTCCTCTTAAGCATCTTCCCCACTACGACCCGCGCGGCTCGGCTTCGTCCACATTAAAGAGCCGCGCGGCCCACCTTGCGCAGATGCCACAGACTATATAGAGATATAACCGGCAGTTTCTTTTGAGATTTACGAAGAAGAGGACGTGCTTTTAGCTTCAGCAGCATTCATAGTAATAAGCACCGCTGCGCAAACAAGAAATAAACCACAGCGACGACGTTTTTGGCGTTTCTAGTGCACTGAAAGGCCGCGCGGCCCGTCCCCACTACCCAGAGCCGCGCGGCTTTCTTTGAAGTAGACCGACAACCGTCGGGTCGCGCGAGGCCGGCCGCGCGGCTCCGGCCTCGCTCACGTTCACACTCACGAGGCTCGGCCGCGCGGCTCGGCGTCACGGAGCCGCGCGGCCCTAGTGGGAACGCGGCTTTAGGGAAAATCATTTATTTAAGTCTAATGGTGAAGTATGTGTGTACACGCGTGTCCCATATCGAGGTTTCCTGAACGTGTTCGACTTAAATGCAAAATGTCAGCTTTACTGCAGCGTTTGTCTAGTGGTCGCAGGCGCGATTGCTGAGCATGAGGACCTGGGTTCGATTCCCGGGTCGGGCAAAGTGCTATAGTGTTTTTCCATCATGAATTTCTCTGTAGCAACCACGGAGTCTGGATTTTAGCCCGGTTGATGGGAATAGGCTCGCCCCTTATTACAAAAGACCTAAACGCAGGCCACACCGCCAGCTAGCCAGCGAACGAGCGAGGCGGGAGAGGTTCTTTTCATACTTTCGCTCGCTAACTGGCGAAATGTGGATGTAATATTAGATATACCTCTGCCTAACCTTTCGAGGATTACGGGCGTGATGTATGTTATGTCAGCTTTACATCTACTATGTATATGTAATACTAATACTCCAATCACATCAACGTTCTAGATTTTTACATTAAGTTGGTTCCGATAATTTAGAATACAGAAAGTAACCAGAATTTATATAGATAGATATTGAGATTGAAAGATCGGATTAATCATTCAACTTAATTTGGGTTTTACCTTGGCCAGAGGCTAAGTGTTGCCATATAACGTGGCAACGCCGCCAGCCTCTTGGGCACATTAACAGCTGACAGCGTTAAGGGACAATTTTTTTATGTCCTTTTATAGTTTTTGTTAGTTCAGTTTATTTTATCGTTTTTTATCTATACATATAAAATTCAAAGTCCTGACTGACTGACTCAAAAAATCATCAAAATCAAAGCATTTATTTCAAATAGGCCAGTTACAGGCACTTTTGAATTGTCGAAACAAAGACAACAATAGCTACAGTCCCAGTCACAAGGCATAAAAACTGTGAAAGTACTGTAGTTGCCCATTCCCTAACGTAGATCTCTATGGAGAAGAACGGGCAAGAAACTCCATGGACACTCTTTTAAATCAGTATACTTTTACAAACTCTTGGTTACATCATTTATGTTGAGATGGTACATTATGTGAGAACGATGTAGCAAGATGTGTACGTTAAAAGTGTCCATAGTAAACAATTCAAAAAAAGAAAAAAAAACAATTCAAATAAGCCGTGGCAACCAAGAGATGACCAGTCACAACTGACAGCGCCCGTTCACGAACATGACGCATGTATCAGCACCATTCAACTCAACCATTTTGAAGGGAACTAAATGATCCGACACACGCGCCACCATCAGCGAGACATTTGAGTGAGCATGACACACTCCTAACCGCCAGGGCACATTTAAGTCAAGAAAAGACGTAGGTTTCCCGCGAATGACAGCTTTCTATTACATAGTACTCACACAATATGGGCTATGCGGCTATATAATACTAAAGAGATTGAAATTATACAAAGCAAAGATAGTTGTACAATCTTCAGCAGCTCCAACATACTATTTAATGCTTCTTCTTCTTAGCGTTTCGATGGAAAAAAGTTTAAATATGCTTAGCCCAAAACTCAGCCACGTGTACCCCGCTCACTGATGCAGTAAATAAATCATCAATAGCGCAGGTGATTGGGATATGTAATGCTATTCATTTATGCGTCCCTGTCCTTGTGGAGCAGGACCGGCATTGAGCCAAGCATTTTTATCAACGATATAATCGTCCAACTTGTAATATGCTTGCCTACACAGTGTGCGTTTAATGCATGTTTTAAATTTCGTTTCATTCAGTTCAAGAATACTTTGTGGAATTTTGTTATAGCATCTCAAACAGTACCCCATGAAAGATGAGTCTACTTTAGCGAGTCTGAAGCCTGGCTGAACTAATTGGTCTCTATTTCTAGTACTGTAATTGTGTCTGTCACCTCTTTTATTAAAAAGATGTAGATTTTTTCTTACATACATTATGTTTTCATAGATGTATTGAGAATGTACCGTCATGATGTTAATTTCCTTAGAGAATCACGCCTACGAAGATTATATATGGCTCTGATGGCTCTTTTTTGCAGAATAAATATAGACTCAATGTCTGCAGCCCGTCCCCATAGTAAAATGCCATAAGACAGTATACTATGAAAGTAACTAAAATAGACCAGTCTAGCGGTATCTACATCAGTATATTGACGGATTTTTCTAATAGCATATGCTGCTGAACTTAGCCGCCCCGCAAGAGATGTTAAATGAGAACCCCATTGTAGCCTTGAATCAAGCGTAATCCCCAGGAAAACTGTTTTATCTACAAATTCAAGCTTCTCTTTATTCAATACTATATCACAATCGCTACTTTTAACATTTGGTAAAGCAAATCTTATGCATTTCGTTTTTTTTCCATTTAACACTAAATTGTTTGCTGTGAACCAGTTATGGACCTGAAGTAGGGCATTATTCACGTCATCTAGATTTTGGGCCCGTCTATTTATCTTAAAAATAAGGGAAGTGTCATCAGCGAATAACACCATATTATGAGGTTGGTTTTTCAATAAATAGGGTAGATCATTTATATACACTAAAAAGAGGAAAGGACCCAATATTGAACCTTGCGGAACCCCCATTTTTACTTTTAAACCCTGTGAATTAACACCATTTATTTGAACTTGTTGTTGTCTATCCTTCAAATAAGATTTCATCAAACTAAGTGCAAGTTTACCTAGTCCGTAATGCTCAAGTTTCAAAAGTAATGTGTCGTGATTTACGCAATCAAATGCTTTGGAGAGGTCACAAAATATTCCTATGGCGTCTTGGGACTCTTCCCACGCAGTAAAAATGTGCTTTAATAAGGTTACACCGGCGTCAGTTGTACAACGTCCCTTGGTGAAACCATACTGTTGATCGTGTAAGATTCTGTTGGTGTTAAAATGATTGAGCATTTTGATTCAGCATTACCTTTTCAAAAACCTTGCTAAAAACTGGCAACACGGATACAGGTCTATAATTATTAGTATCTTTACTATCTCCGGATTTGAACAGAGGTATGACTTTACTGTATTTCATTAGATCAGGGAAAACTCCTTGGTCTACACACAAATTAAAAATTAAAGCTAAGTATGGTGCAATAGTCTCAACTATGGATGTACAAACTCTGATAGACATTCCCCAAAGATCTTCGGTCAGTTTGACTTTTATTTGCCGGAAAGCTTTAATAACTATCATAGGGTTTATGTGTTTAAATTTAAATTCAGCCAGGCAGCCAGACACATTCGCCTTTAATAAACCCATTGAGACTTCAGGAGAGGAATTAAGAGCCTCCGTAGTTTTTAACGGTATATCGGTAAAGAAATTTACAAATTCATGAGCTACTTCCTGATTAGAGCTTTTAGGACCATACGCTGTATCTAATGTGTAGCTAGTGTTACGTATTTTCTTCCTGTTAGTCTCGTTATTTATGACTTTCCAAACTGTCTTAATTTTGTTTTCTGCAGTTTTGATCTTGTTGCTAATGTGCAGGGCTTTGGCAGCCTTGCATGTATTTTTAAAAATATTTGAATACTTAGCAACATACTTGTTAAAAGTGTCAGTGTTTATATAAGGCTTAAGGCCATAAAGCTCAAATAGTCTTTCCCTACTATTTCTGATACCTCTAGTTGCCCAATCACTAAATATAAATTTAGGGCAAATACATTTTGTCTTCTTTTCAAAAGTTTTGTTGAACTCAGTGTGAACTATTGAAAAGAAATTATCATACAATTGATTTATATTAATATCGTCCATATGATGGCTCATAACGCTTAACTTATTCTGAAGGGAAACATTATACCTATTTAATTTATTATTAGTTATTGGTCTAAACTGAATCTGAACTTTTTGCAGTGGAATGCTACACCTAAAAGTTACAGTTGGTCCGCTATGGTCAGACGGCAAACAATTTACTATGGCTTTATCTAAGTAATCACAATTGCAGAAAACATTATCTATACAAGTAGCAGAAGATGGAGTGACTCTCGTAGGTTCTATAAAAATGTTGGTCAAGTCAAATGACTTAAAAAGATTTAATAACCGACTGCTATTAGAATTTTCTTCTAAAATATTGATATTGAAATCACCACAAATAATTATAGATTTATTACTGGCTGCAAGTTTTGCCAGGACATCTTCCATTATTGAATCAAATACGGAAAAGTTTTGATAGTTTGGGGGTCTGTACACACACACAATTACATGCTTATCCAGCTCAACACAGGACAGTTCGACGCACTGTTCAGCTGAGAGACCTACTATGTCATTGCGTTGCTTATATTTAACACAATTTTTCAATAATATTAGGGAACCTCCACGCATCATAGATTTACGGTTAAAGCAGCTACCCACCGTATAGTTCTCATAATTAATAAGCATTTGGTAATCCTTTAGCCAATGTTCAGTAAAACAAATAATGTCGAACATACTTTTTTCTAAAAACAATTCAATTTCTAATAATTTGGAAGAAATGCCTTGGATATTTTGGTGGAATAATTTTAAGGTGTTCTGCTGAGGCCCTTTTTTACAAACTAAATGAGTGCAAGAAGGTACCTTGATGTTGGTAGGTTTAACAAAATTGTTAATGGTACCTTCTGTTGTCTCACTTCCTAGTTTAAATTAATATTAATATCTGGAGTGAGTCCCGTGACTCCCGTGCCTTCACCAGACAATAAAATCCTATTACTAAAATACCCTAATTGAGAATTTTCCACGGTGACATATGGATCCTCCTCAGTACAATTTTTGTAAACATTTATAGCACTAATGCTATATTTATTTAAGGTCACCACCTGTTCCTTAGTAATATTACTAATAGACGCAGTGTTAATAATATAACTAAACTTCGACATACTACTTATGTCTGAGTGAATATTAAAAGCTAATAGCCGAGCTATTTTGTGTCTACATCTAACAGGTAGATACACTTTACCCCGAGTCGATTGTAGTTTATCAACAAAAGTGTTAATATCGAAATATATAAGTTTGTCACTATAGTGACCTACTAGAAAATGCACATGTTTATTTAACATGTGTATATAATTGTTTTTTCTATAACATAAATTTTCAAAGTATGGAAAAGCACACAATATGATTTTACTACAATTTAACTTTAACAACTCTGATACACAGTCAGTGATGTCTTCCTTTTTAATCTTAGAACTATTACCAACACAAATAGTAATGGTGGTATTAGGATCACAAACAGTTTTTGTTACTGATGCCATAATTTGTTTGTAGGTTGACCCTGGCATACAATTGTTTTGGGTACAATAACTCAGGTTATTACTAATTAATTTTCCTAGACCTCTACCTATACTGTCAGAGAACATAACTGACTGATTACAATCATTACTATTAGGTGAGACAAAATCACCAATCTCAGGCTGTACTACTTGTGAAACATGAAGTGTAATGTCAGGTATTATATCTTGGTTGATGATGATACCATCCTGAGCACCCACAGCCTGGGACGGGTCCTCCGTTGCCTCAGGCTGGAGAGCATCAAGACTGGGTTCACTCCGACAAGTACAAGTGTCTATCAACTCGTTTGTGGCAAGAATATGCTCCTTAATTTGCTTTTTAGACCTTTCATATTTATTATATAAAGACTTTAGTGACATATTCAGAGCCTGTATTTCAGATTGCAAGCGCTGAGTGTCTATTTCATAAATATTTATACTATCTTCCAATTTTATCTGATAGTTATTTAATCTATTAATAAGAGAAACACGTTCTTTCCTTAATTGAATATTTTTGGAATAGTGTTTTTGTTGTTTCTGGTATATTTTACATTTTTTAATGAATTTATTCAGTCTTGCATATTTCTTAATTTTATTTTGACTGATTTTATGGGTATATTTATGGTTTATTAAGGAGTCCTCTGTAAGGTCTATTGTTATAATAGAATGAGGGTTACAATTGGTATTTACTAATTCATTGTACAAATGATTAGTCTCTATAGCCTGAGTGTGATCCTTTTCTTTTTTCAAATTAAAAAGTTTAACATTGGCATGGATTAATTCATCCTCTAGGTCCCTTATTTTACACAAAGCCTCCTCATACAAGTTACTACAGTTGCTGAACCCATCCGTCACCACCCGTAGTTGATCCCGTTCATTGACAACATTCAAGTATTCCTGATGAAGATCTACTAGCTCCCGTTTTAAGCTGGAGTTTTTGTTATTAACGTTATTGACCTCCTCCTCACTGTCTTCTATCTCCTGTAACAGTTGTTGACATTGGAGTTTTGAGTCCTTAAGTTCTTGGAGGGCCGTTCTCAATTTAAGCTCCATATCCTGAGCAGTAGCCTTACGGGTCATCACAGGCATGGTTTCCGGATTGGTTACTGAAAATTCGAAATATGGAAACGGTAAGAACTAATAGGGTAGACCAATGAAGAAAATGTAGAGATGAAAGGGGGAAAAACAGGGAGAAACTTTAGCTTTACTCAAAGAAATGAGGGAGGTTGTTATATTAGTTTGAAAATATTGATATTATCTAGCCTTATACTCAATTTTACGACTTTAATATGATTTTATTTTACTTTTTCATAAGTGGGTAGGTTGCCTAGAATGAAAAACTAAGATTTTTTAAAAGATAATTTTAAGACATGTAGTAATAGAATAACGAACAGGAACGTGATACGTAATAAATATTTTATAATAAACAACGTTTAGATCGTTAAACAAAATTACTTTTTACGAACATACATTTTTGACAACAAAGCGATTTAGAACGAAAATAGGGTACTAAATCAGCAAAAAATAAATAAAAATCTATTCTAGAATTGGCGTGAACGTGTTAAAGAGTTGAAGGGACGATTGTGTGCTTTTATAAAATAAAAAGTAAACAAATACTCCCCGTATAAATCCGTAGTTAAACCGTCAGCTGTTGTTTTTAGGTTACCGGTAACGTCGAATAACCGAATCCTTCATTAATTGACTGACTGACTGACTGACTTATATATCAACGCACAGCCCAAACCACTGGTTCTAGAGACGTGAAATTTGGACAGTGTACTCTTTGTGAAGAGTAGGTATCCACTAAGAAAGGGTTTTTCGAAATACCACCCCTAAGAGGGTGAAATGGGGTGTTGAATTTTCTATGAAACTTTTTATTCCCTGAGTCGATTGACTTGAAAATGTGTCTACATATACTTCAGTTAAAATGATGAGATACTTGTATCACAGTTTTTCCAAAATCATCCCCCAATTTAAAATTCAATGTCCTGACTGGCTGACTGATACATCAACGCACAGCCCAAACCACTGGTCCAAGAGACATGAAATTTGGACAGTGTACTCTTTGTGAAGATTAAGTATCCACTAAGAAAGGGTTTTTTGAAATTCCACCCCTAATAGGGTGAAATGGGGTTTTGAATTTTATGTGAAACTTTTTATTCTCGGAGTCGATTGACTTGAAAATGTGTCTACATATACTTCAGTTAAAATGATGAGATACGTGTATCATAGTTTTTCCAAAATCATCCCCCAATTTAAAATTCCATGTCCTGACTGGCTGACTGATATACCAACGCACAGCCCAAACCGCGGGTCCCAGAGATATAAAAATTGGATTCTTTGTGAAGAGTAAGTATGAGTTTTTCGAAATTCCTATCCCTTAGAGGGTAAAATGGGGTGTTGAATTTTCTGTGAAACTTTTTACTCTCGGGGTCGATTGACTTGAAAATTTGTGTACATTTTCTTCAGATAAAATCCAGTAAATCCGATGTCCAATCTCAAACCAAGGTATCAATATTTCACGTATCTAATTTAATTGATATAACTTTAAACTAATAATTGCAAGTTAAAAGCAAGTACATGTAAATCTATGTATGTATTATAGATAGATACATAGATTACTTATTATCCCAGAAGTAAGATCCCGTGGGCAATTCCCTAACTCCACGCGGGCGAAGCCGCGGGCATAAGCTAGTTTTAATAATATAATCTAAAGTTAGTTTATTTAAACAGTTCGTTGTCACTTTACCATGCATCTATTTGACTTTACCCGGAAAATCTACCCCAAATCATGCGAAATTGTCGAACACAGAACACAACAGTGGCAGATATATTAGAGAACTGCAGATTAGAAATTATAGGGGAATATTAAGTCAATTCTACCCTATTAGTTTGGTAACTACCAAAACCATCATTTTGTGTAAGATTTCGAAATAAGTACCTTCCTACATACACTGTCTAGATTCTTTACAAAGTAGCCTCTACACAATTTCGTTCAATTCTTTGAATGTCTGCAATGCAATGCAATAAACTACGGCGTCTTCCATTTTATCCTGCCAGGATATATGTTTCGAAAATTTTGTGAAAAGGCTGTTCTAAGTCAATCTTTAAACAGAAACACACACTGCAATACAACTGGTAAATACCACCGGATGTGTGTCATTGAGTCGAATTAAAAATATTTTGAACACTATAAATCATTACGGGGAGCTAAAAAAAACAGACAATACGAATACGTTCATTCTACATTCTAAGCACTTTTTTTTTTTTTTGGAAACGCTTTGCCCCACATTAGGAATTTCTCCTGGACCGTGGGTGCGTTTAGAAACATTTAAACTCACATACACAAACAGCCAGACCCGGAACAACTACCTGTAGGCCTTACAAATATTTGTTCCGTGCGGGAATCGAACCCGCGACACGAAGCGCAGCGGTCAATCGCTCAGTCACAGCTCTAACCGTGCCGTCAATTTTGTGTGTAGACAGCTTTTTTTTTTTTCATTAGTTTAGTTATATTTGTAGTCTGTATATAATGTAAATAAAGTTAGTTGCTTGTAATTGTAGACAGTTAAACAATAAAATTCTTGTACCGTACGCTGAAGGTTTAACATTCTCACAAATATTCGTTTCGCCCCAGGATTTTTTTTGTAATCTGACAGCGGACAAAGAAGTCGATAATAAGAAAAAGGTTCTGTCGACATCCTTCCGTCGTTATGGCCATGTCCCCGGGAGGCCACACTGTCCGGAATAGGCAATTAACATAAACCATCCTAAATGTTACGGTTAAGAGAGCAGTCGACCGTTCACGTGATACAAGTGATTTAGTTATCGCTTAAGTTCAAGTTTGATAGAGGTTTGCGGTGGTGTTAAGGAATTCATAATTTATTTATATGATATGAGATGATATCTGACCTAATAGAATCAAAAAAATCAAAATCAAAATATTTTATTTCACATAGGCCTCGATGGGCACTTATAAAACGTCGACAAAAAGGTGCACGGTTCGGGTTGGTTGTTTCCTATGGAGAAGAACCGGCAAGACCGACTGATATGAAAGATATTGAATATATAATTTTATTAGTTCGTTGTTTGACCGCACTTATATTATCTGTAGTGACTTGTATCTACAACTATATAGTCTATGGCTATTTTGTATCTGTATCTGTGTGCAATATCATTAACCTCTCCGGCCTCGAGCTCTTAAACGGTAACCGCCCCCGCGCCTCACATAGTTACGTCATCGCAGGTGTCAAGTGGCCGCGCGCACAAAAACGCTTATTGCTCGAGTTCTAGTAACTCTTATCTCAAACTGTAAACAGTTTCGTGTTCGTGAAGAACGAGACTATGTATTACTATATAAACAATTCTTTTATAACTACTTTAGAATTATAAACATCCTCTAGACACAAGAGAACTCGCCGCAACTCGACTTGTTACCGTATCTTATTTTTTTTTGGTAAAACTACTGAATCAATTTACACGAAACTTTAGAACTAATATTACTAATATACAAGTAATCTAATGACAGTGTTTTTTTGGAGTCCTACATACATTATTCTTATAAGAATCCAACTCAAAATTCTTATAAGCGGAACTGTCATTTTGGAATTGCGCAGTTCAATGCATGACTTTGTAAACGATCATCCGTGTTATTATCAACAGGTATCAATATAAAATGTTTTTAGGATACTACCTATACCTTCTTCGAGTGATTTCTAACCATGAATCGAAAAAATATTCTAGGAAATTTGATAAATACGAAATTCATTTCACAGAGGGATATGACCTATTTCCATTCGATAATTTAGGTTTTCCAATTAGAATCTTACTTGGAAGCAAACAAAAACAAGATGCTTTATCAATTTCTATACACACACATCTTCCTATCATAGAAAAAATAAGAAATATCAATATTTCAAGTGGTTGTAAAATTTGTACTGAATTCTAACATGCCGTAGGGTGGGGAACACACCACTACACTGTCGATAAAATGTGTACCTATCGAAAATGTGTTCAGTAAGGAAAATAAAAAAATACAATTTAGATAGACATTTTTTATATTGTGCATATACGTAAGTTATTCACATAAAAAGTATTTACTACTTTTACATCGGGTAAAAAATATTAGAGTAAACATAATTCTTATACAAACAAAAACATCTTATATAGTAACAAAATAAAAGTGATTGGCATAATATGTGTTACGCAATAGGGAATATGCAAGCAATAAAAAAACTCTTTATTTATAAAAAAAAGTTAGATGTAAACAAGGCAGATTGAGGTAAATGACGTCACATAATGGCCGCCACAGTCACGGACATGGCGGATGGCTATGGTAACGCGCGAAACAGGGCTCTAAACAAAGTGGAACACCACAAATATTGCACCAGTATGACGTGCGTTTGTTTCGCGCCTCCCATACCCTTATTATAATCTAAAATTACCTGGGGTTTATATTGAGCTTCACGATATGGTCTTGGCTCCATCTGGTCTTGTTGAATGCCATGGTAGGATGAGATGGTGCAGATTTTGCGTTTCTTATCCTGATAGGCCATGACAACGACATCGCCGGCATGACGAGCTACGATCTGACCTTCTTTCAGCTTGCACAGCGATATGAGTGGAGTATCTGTGAATAAGGATAATAAATTGCTGAAAGACCACAAAATCTAATTGTAATAACTGACAAAATCCTATTTTGTATCAAAACTATACAATGTCAAGTCTATGCGACAGATCTCATTACAATAGATTCAGTAATTTAGTCAAGATGATGTAAAGGATTTACCTCACAATCCGATTCCTCAAAGTCTTCAAGGAATTCCGGCTCATCATATACCGGCTCGTCCAACTCATCCTCGAACATGTCTACTTCGAGGTACTCCCGTCTATCGCCCTCATCCTCAGAGTCGCTGTCCTGCAGCACCTCCTCAAAATTGAACGGGGCTTCCACCCGCCCCACGTTCCAAGATATTTCTAAAAAAAATAAAAAAACAATAAAATAAAAAAATTAAATATATTTGTTTTTTTTTCTCAAACTGTCCAACTGTTGGGCAAAGGTCTCCCCAAAATATTTCTACTTCACAAAAAAATGAAAATTAAGTTATCGATACCATCGATAACTTTTGTCGATATGACCTACGGTCTAGTGGTCGTTGCGGCCATGTTTGAATTTTGACAGTTTCGTGTTACGAAAATAATACATGAGAAAACATCGAAATATGAATGATAATTGAATAAATACGCCTGGAATAAGTGAAATTATAAATTATCATTAGTTTTTACGTTGTTATATAACCTTACAAAGATAGTAATTCATTGAGAATTATTAGAATTTATAACAAACAACGGCGACGCGGACTAACATTTTGTTGGCTCAAAAGAGTAGTTTGTATATATTGTTTCAAGCAAACAATTATATACAAACTTGCATTAGATACTTAGCACTAATATTTCATCCACTTATTATATGATTTCATACCAAATCTAATTATAATTCAAAAACAATTACGCCGAGTTTGTCTGGCGGTTGACATTGACCTTCACTTGAAAATACTTGAAATATAAATAAATATGAATAGATATGCCTCGAATACATGAAATAATGAATTATCACTACTTTTTACGTTGCCACTAATGTTTCCAAGACATATTTCATTGTAAAACAGTCACAATTCATATTTTCAATCGTTCATTCGATGGCGACTGACGAAATCGAAATTAGGAATATTTTGTTGGCTCAAAAACATTATTTTGGGATATTTTTTCAAGCAAATGATTATCTAATAAGTTTCGTAATACACTTATAACATACTATACATTTACTTACCAAAGTTTCACACGCTGTAGCGCACTCAAACATCCAAATACCACACCGGCCGCTCACTTTTTTTGCACTGAATTTTTTCAACGACAATGACGCGTTTTTATATTTTTTTCTAAGTGATGCCCAGTTTATTTTTAGTAACAATTGGTGTCGTTCGAATCGACTATTAGTTGGCCATAGAGGTAAATCGTTTGCAAAGCATTTGGAGCCGTATTTTAGGTAAAAATAAGGTTTAAGTTAGCTGGTTCGCACCGTACCGAAAACGGTACACGGTGCTCAACGGCAGTAAGAGTTTGCGTACCGTTTTCGGTACACTTGGGCCGGAGAGGTTAATAAAGTGGAAACGTTTTTGTGCAATAGAAAATCTCTTTTTCATTTAAGAATCCCAAACTTTAACAGGTTATGGGCCCAGGAAATCTCTTGAAATCTATTGAACGGAGTAAATGATGCCTTGACGTCTGACAGGGGAGAATGGAAAAAGAAAACGTGTGCGCCGCACTATGGGCAAGCCCCATACAAAGCCGTCTCAAAACCGTTTCAACTGAAAGTCGTTGATAGGGAATAAAAATAATAAATTAATATAGTCTAATAGACAACCTTTCATTTCGCTATTTCTTTATTTTTTTTTGTACATCATTATGTATTTAAATAGGCATCAAAGCTAACTCATGTTCAATAATGTAATTTTGTCGCAATACGTTACTACAATTTAACGCCACGTTACTCGAAAGTTTTTGATTTAAATGTACAAGTATTATACATTTTTGGAATGCTTATAATCTCCTCATACCGTCTCATATTTAATATTATATATAAATAGAATGGAACATGGGCAGGAAGATCATGATGATATGAGATGATACCTCAGTTTTTTTTTATTATTGACATGCCATACTTTTTGAATCGGTACTATAAAACTCCTGTCACGAGGAAACAAATAACGCTCTGATACCAATCACTACATATTATAAAACAGAGTCTTCCACCACGTCTGTCTGTCTGATTGCGATAAACTCAAATACTACTGAACGGATTTTCATGTTACACCAATAGGTAAAGTGATTCCTGAGGAAGGTGTTTCAATTGGTTTAAATATGACGATAATTGTTGGAAGTGTCGGAAAAAGTCAAGCCGCCTGGGAACTTTAATTGAAAACGCTGTCTCAACAGGCTAAACATGTAGGCATAATATGCTCTACTACCCGTGCGAAGCCGGGCCGGGTCGCTAGTACTAAATAAATGAAAGTTCAATGAATTTAAAGGTCCATTGGTTTGGAAAACTATGCCAATGAAACCCCAAGCAATAAATACGACAGTGCTAAAGTTATATACCATAATCGTTAAGTGAACGAAACATTCGACATCAGAAATCTATTAAAACAGTTCTAACAATAAAACATGACTGTCAATTTTATTTCCGAATATCTCATCGCAGCACTAGCTTGATGTCGTCACGATGGATATTAAAATACTTAAAGTTCTTAATTGGGTCACAACCTCTTTTGTTATCGTATGATATCTTGCAGATACTGGCCAGTTTGGGTCAAAAAATATAAGATGCCTTAAAATGTTACTTTTTATTTATTTTTCTTTTGTCAAGCAAATGGCATTTTTATAAATTTTCGAAAAAGTGGTCCAGTACGTTTTGTTTATTTTAAAGGTATGGAAACTTTTTCGTTACAAATACCTTCTGGTAAATTGAAGTAGCTTTTTTGAAAGAAGTAGGCGACGGCGCCAGGAGGTTAAACATTGCGGTTTCTGCACCAAATGTGAAAATGTTAGACGTTCAAGCTTCATAGTTTCTTTGGACATAACTGATACTTTCACTTTGCTTCGGTTTACACCGAATCATTAAAATAATGACTAAGTGGTCACCCAAGAACGGGTTATCCTCCATTCAGTTTCGCGGGAGAGGTCTTGTTAGAATTTTATTGGAAATCAAATCGATGACCTATTTCAACCAGAGGTTCAAATAAAATTGAATTACCAAATATGGGCAGTAAATATTGTAAATCCCACAGAACTGTCACATTTATACTGTATAAATGAATACTATCCATTAATCAGACGGTTGTTCAATAACATTCATCAATAGCGCGGCTGTGTAAAGCCTACCCTTTCAATAGATGTCATCAGACCAATCGATTGTTCAGCTGTCCCAATAGACTACACTAGGTTTTATTGTATTGGCTATTTTCTGGCTGTTCAAAGATCTTACCCACCACAATGACGTCTTAGTTTTATAAATTTAATATTTGACACAGTAGCTTCCGAATGTTTACTTAGCTTACCACACAACAGAGTTCTGTTCTTAACGATTGTTGCTTTGAGTAGCTCCGTGCAGTTTTCTTAATGGCCTGCAGTACAAGAGACAAAGAGAAAACTTTTCCTTCATACAACTAGCCGACACCACAGACTCACAACTCTCGTACTTATCACACCACACAGTCCTACAAGATTCAGGATGGTTGACGCGAAACACTGTAATGAAATGCAGACTTAGTTTACCAACTGACGTTGTTTAAACAAGATTTTAAACTATCATGGTCACTAACATGACTATTAATACTAACGGGATATTTACCATGTTTACTGTTTTTTATGAACAGGAAACATGGTAAATATCCCGTTAGTATTAATAGTAATGTTGTTTGAACAGTTATATAATTTCCGCATTACAATCATTTGCTTAAGTCACCATTTACCAACTGACGTTGTTTGAACAAGATTTTAAACTATCATGGTCACTAACATTACTATTAATACTAACGGGATATTTACCATGTTTACTGTTCATAAAAAACAGTAAACATGGTAAATATCCCGTTAGTATTAATAGTAATGTTGTTTGAACAGTTATATAATTTCCGCATTACAATCATTTGCTTAAGTCACCAGTTACACGCACCTATGATTTTTCGGATACATGTGCGTATTGTATAATTATCACTTGCTTCGGTGAAGGAAAACATCGTGAGGAAACTAGCATGCCTGAGAGATTTTTCTCGACGGCACTTAAAGCCAAGTCAGAGGCCCATGGGCGGCATAAAAACTGACACCAGGTTAGGCACTAACCACATGATAAAGAAAGAATATCACCAGTTAAATGATTGTTGGCTGGTTTTTCAAACATTAAGTAATCATTTGAGAGCACTTGACGCTGAAATTGTATAAGCGTAAGGTACTACTTGTGCCGTGTCGACGGCGAATTCGTGTTCCACGCGCGCCTCAAAGAGATGTCAGCAACGATGTAGGGGTCTGCAAGGGTCGATGCCTACCAGGGCTGCGGGACTGTTCGTAAGAGATACCGTGGCCCTGGAACACAAAGGGCAAAGAAGGAACATGAATGGGTTTTAGTCAGTACAAGTCTGACACTCCCTTCTGTTCCGCCCAGAGTGGGGGGGGGGGTCATTTGATGACTTCCCAACCGAAAAAAAAAAAGGTACTATTTGTATTTTATGCTTAAGCGTTTCTGCCCAATCAAAATGTATTCCGCCGAAAAACAAATTTAAATAATATCAATCAAAACACCATTCAGCAATGGATGGAACTTACTCACCTGATTACACGGGTTTTGACTTTACTGTATTACCCTTCACATAAATCACCTGTAATATGACTGACGATGTAATCGAGCGATGACCCGTGTAACGTATTCCGGGATCCCTCGCTTCCTTATATTTGAAGTGCTACGATGTATAGTGCTCGCACGCGGCATGCACTGGTACCTCACGGACACCATTAAGTATTAGCAGTTGACCCCACTAAGTTGGGGATTTCGACAAATTTCAGTACGTGTTATGGTTTCTTGAGAGCACTTCAACAACCCGTTTCGGGTTTCTTCGACATCTTTCGGGGAAAAGTCTATTAGTAGGTAGAAGAGAAATTTGTGTCAAGTGTGTAAAATAACATTGTTTTCCCTTGTGAAATGTTTTATTGGAAAAGGCATTATCAATATTGGAGTTATTTATTATTTGGTATCAATAATGTCATGGGTCTATCACAATATTCGAGACATGCCTTATTTTATCTGAATTTATAAACTAGCGCATGATATCACGTAACCATGTACCTACCCGAACAGGTTATTGAAAGCGAAAGCTGCTTGGCAAATATCAATTTCCTTTCGCCATTATTTTCGCATTTGACGACCCAATTCGAAATTGGTTTTCATTCTCCAAATCTACTTCGCATAAGTTGCTCTATTTGACATATTAAGTTTAACGAATCCGAAATTAATGTGATTTTTCCATGATACTTCGAACAAAAAACATCAAAACGTTCCAATTCATTTAGATCAGTGTTTTACAAAATTTTGTAGTTTACGGGGAATTCTGAATTCACCAAACTCAACGGAAGCAAATGTAGGAAATAAAATATAAAGTATTGCATACCCGAAAAGATCTTAAAAGAAAAATGGTTGCCAAGTTATGACTTTCATTTACATAATTATGATATCATGCGTCTTGCGCTTATGTAAATTATATTCCACTGTTTTTTGTTCAGAATTTGCATTCATCGAAAAAAGAAACAAGGTTTTGGATTTCATGATAATACATTAATGATCAAAAACTCTTATTCCTTAGTTCAACGTGTTTGATCTGTTGTTGTTCAGTGACCAATGTTCTTTGAAGTTTTTAAATTATTATTCATCATCATCTGCCTAGCCTTTTCCCAACTTTGTTGGGGTTGGCTTCCAGTCTGACCGGATGCAGCTGAATAACAGTATTTTACATGGAGCGACTGCCTATCTGATCTCCAAAACCCAGTTAGTACTCCTTGTTTATGCCTTGGTAAGACTGGTTGTCAGACTTTCGGACCACTGACTACCTGTAACGATAGATACTAGACGAAAAAGGAAACAAGATTTTGGATTTAATGATAATCATTAATGATCAAAAACTTTTATTCCTTAATTCATCTGTTGTTGTTGACCAATGTTCTTTGGAAGTCTTGAACTTGTTATTTACATCTCCAAATGTTAAGAATTATTCCAAGTTAGCATATTATAATTATGGAAAGAACTTTAATCCTCGTGTCGCTTTTGGTAAGCAATTTTAATCCGTCCATTTTATATGTACAGACGCCAGCACATCAAGCTACTACAATCTGTCAAATTTCTTTAATAGATTTTCAACTTTATTGCTAAAGTATTAGGTTCGAGATTGATTGGGAAAATTTGACAGCTTCGGGTAGCTTGATGTGCTGGCGTCTGTAAACACAACTAGCTCATCCGTGAAAATGCATCTAAATGAAAATATCGTAGAAAACTTTACAATTAAAACTAGCTGAAAATTGAAAACGTATTTCCTTGAGTTGCAGAAAATGTCATAATGCAATTTAAGCTTTGTTAAAATGTAAATTCAGACCGAGCGACGCCGTCGTTATCAATGCCTGCAGCGTATTTTAAATTAAATTTTATTTTATTTTATTGCCGAGTAACAGAGGTACCAACCTAATTCTTACTCTCTTATTTATTTATTTAACACTTCAAGCACAAAAGTACATTGGCGGACTTAATGCCATAGGCATTTTCTACCAGTCAACCTTTGCGTGATGCAGAGACAAACAGTGGTAGGTGTGTCTGAAAATAGTTTTAATTAATAATAAGATTAGCGATATGTAAAATACTATAAATATATATCAAATACTATACATATATATCAAAATTTTGATAAATGAAAATAGACATTTACATTTCATTTCACACTACTACGAGTACCATTAGTGCACAAAAACTTTAATTCATCTCATGTTCTCAAAATTTCGTAATGTAATAGCCTAGCCCTAGTATATGGGATTAGGAATACCTCTGCCTAACCCTTCGGGGATTGCAGGTGGATGTTACGTTTTGGGAATCTGGCGTAAAATTATTATTTCCCTCTCCGCAAATTGAATCAAATCTACAATTTGTGGCTTCTTGTTCAAATTGCCAGTCACCTGTTTGTTCTTTTATTTCATTTGCTTTTAAAAATATTCGTCGCGAGACTTTTAAATGAATAATTTGCCAGCTCGACGTCTCCCTCTGTTACTTTGAATGTAACGTTTTTATTTCGTTATTCATGTCTTTGCTTTTCTTTTCCTTGTCGGAATTATGTCAGCTTTCAAGCTTATTATCATGCGTAATTTGTACATTTAAATTATGCTTGGCAGCTTTGTTTTGGCTCAGCATACAACATTTTACCCTGTACCAAAACATTTCAGTTTTTTTTTTAATGTTTCTGAATTCTAATCATCCATCAAGAAAAATACACAAGAAATATTTAATGCTTTAACAAAGCCATCGCATCGGTGACTCATTTTATTATTTTTTTCTTAAACTGATGGCTATTGCACGTACTACGGTTTTTTTAACGTGAGAATCTTGTAAGTGTGTAGTAAATTGCCCTTTTCGGCACTAGGAGAACGTTAACAATTTTCTTAACGCAATACATTACCGGATAATAAACTAAGCTCAGAACCGTTTCGGTCGAATTAAGCAGCTATGATGGTGAGCCGCACAATTTCTCGGCTGGTAGTCTTGGTATTTTCCTAAACGTGCACTGACATGTTTGTGATAAAGGAATCGGAAAAATCTAAACTACAGCCTTTGATAAGAAAACATAGCATCAAAGGTAGCATGAAATCTTTCTTGCGAGTGAACCCCAGAGGTAAATATCCGGTTAAAAATAAAATTTGTTTCCGTTCAGCGTCGAATTTCTCTCAGGACCAGCGATGAATACTAAATTTACTTAAACATCAGTACGTCGGAACTCATTTTGAAACCAAAGCGTGCCTAATGTTCAGTTTTCCTTTTGTGTAAGAAAAAAAAAGAACCAAGTTTCCTACCTACAGTAACTATGTTGAAGTACTTTTTCATATTATCGCTTGTTCTAGTCCATTCCTCTCTAGAGATTACAGACGTTGAATTTTAAATGAGAAAGATATTGCCACTTGAATTTTTAAACAATAAGTAATCTATTGTTGATTCCGTGTGCTTGGCTCGACCGCAGTGTATTCACTAACGAGTATCGTGTTACCCACTTTTCTAAATTGTGGAGGTCAGATCGGCAGTCACTTCATATAAAATACTTGTATTCAGCTGCATCGTGTTGATCTGGTCATCGATCTTACCATCGCTGGGAAAGGGCTAGGTAGATGTTAATTCTAAACTCATACAATTTCATTATTTAGTCAATGGAACCCTTTAACAACCAAGTATAAAAAAATCCACAGTAGTATTTTGTTTTTGCTTTTAAAAAAATTACAACCAGCTGGTCTTGATACTTTCAAGTCTCCTACGACGTGCGCGGGCTAAGATAAATGATATCATCGTGAAGTTGCACTCTATAACATGCTCCGTAAGACCCTATTAAACACGTTTTAAGAAGCCTTGCCCAAAGTTTAATATGATTTTAGTTAGCTTTGAAGTAGTTCTATTATGAACAAGCAGTGCAGTTTGGTTGTAAAACCTTGAAGAAGAATAAGTTGGGGATTGAAGTATGGTGTTCAACGGTAATATTCTTGTTTCAAGTAAGTTGGCTACTGTTAAACACCAATCCATAAGACGCTCCAAGAATAAGAAAAAAAATTACAGCGCTTCGAAAATGGGTATTTTTTGCACCCCTCTTACAGCTGCAGTTGGATTCACAAGGACTCTTCGTTATTTGCCCTAATAAAACCATAGCCCATTCGGACGAATGGACTATGTTTTTATTACGTTTTACTTACCATAAAACAAACATAAAAATCCCTAATTTCGTCACATCTTAAACACCTCGCTATGAATAATTCCGCTCCCTTCAGGTACATAAATTGTTTCAGGAAGACATAACTTACAACAGGACTCGCCGGCTCCTCGCCTGTAACATTCACTTCTACACGAAGTTACTTTGTTTTTCAGTTTATTTATTTTTGCGGTACATTTTATGGATAGAAGGATGATGCAGACTGCAAATAGAAATTAAAGGATGTTATTTTAAATGGTGGTCGCGTGTTTTAGTTAGATTTTGTACTTAATTGCACAGCTTCTTGAGCTTTTTTTACATTCTTATCCAATCATAATTTTCATAAATAACAGTTTGGCTTAGAAAAATAATTTATTATGATAAATTATGATTTCAAGATCTGAATGATGATTTTTTAATATCCTTGTTCAAAACCGCTTACAAATGGAATTAGTTCCATTTGATGAAAGAGTAAAAAAAAAACAGTCCAGCAGTGGACGTCTTTCGGCTGAAATGATGAAAATGATGATGAAACGTTCTGTTGAAAATGGGTTTTAAAAATGAAAAGGTTTTCCTTTTTTCGTAATATCGGTAGGTACCTAAGTCTAAATCAATAATTATTTTTTTTATGAACTTGCATGTGAATTTATTGACTTCACTATGAATGAGTTGTGTGATTTGACTCAGACTTTTTAGCAAAATTGTTCAAATATGAAACACTACTTTGTGTCTGCTTACAAGATTTCCAAAAAAAAAAAATGTGTTAACTAACCATCTTTGCAAAAAGCCAAATCAGAACATTAACTACTACGGGGTGGAACGGGCACCGACGCGAAAACTGTTACTACGTATTCAGTACATAATTCTGAGCCCATACATAATAATTCTGAGCCCTCCCTCCCCTCCCCACATAGAAATTTTTCATCGGTTATGAAAAAAAAAACAGCTGTTTCCTACTCGGTCAAAAATGGAACATGGAAATGGTTTTTTGTGTATCGATGGAAAATTATATATGGGGGGCTCAGAATGATGTGCTGAATACGTAGTAACCGTTTTCGATCCGGTGTTCCTTCCACTTTGTATAGAAAACTCTTGATTCCAAGAAGAAGGAAGGTATTGAAGAGATTATTTTTCTATAATAACTTGTAATGTCGCTGTCTAGAGACTCAGCTGAGAGTTTTATCCGGATTTTCAAACGAATAGTGCTCTGGGAATTATCGAACAACGCAGCACTCGACCGAGCGACGACAGAATGTTCGCAAGATTTAAAAAGCTGGTTGTTGTAAGATATTTTATCTACTCTTTTACTATCGATTCGTATTTTGCGTTTTGTAAGAATAGCCAAGTTCAATTCAAAACTTTTGTCGAATATTAAATCTTTTTTCTTTTGGCTACGACAAGTTGTAGCTCACGTAGCGGTCGTGCGCTACGCCGTAGCAACAGTTCAAAACATAAACGTAAGTACTCGTACTAACTATAATTTAAATAAACACTAAGGCGGCACGTGAGCCTATTAACTCGTCAGCACAACCCGTCGGCTCGTTACTTAATGTTTCAAATGTTCTCCCTTTAATTATGTACATAGTACTGTACACTCCCCTGAGGGTGCCCCTGTTGTTAAACATTTCCACTGTTTTAGTAATATGTTGTTATGTGATATATTATTTATGATCTTAAGAGCACTGGCCGCTTTGAAACTTACCTACTTTGCCTCGCTAAGTCAGGTAGAAGTCTACTAGGGCTGACTAACGACTCAAACACTTTTTATCTTGCCTTGCATTGACCTCAAGCGCTTATAAACTAGAATTTATTTTTACCAGACTAAGGTGGCTCAAAGTTAAAACCAAAGTAGTTATAAAAGCTATTTCGTGGCGAGTCGTCTCTTTGATCTCCGGCCGCCTCGAGCGACTCAGAGCCGCTCACACTCGCGTCACTGACACCGGCCAAAGATTAAACTTTTTGGAATCCACGAGAGCGTACAAACATTAGCTTAAAAAAGGACCTATAACCTTTCTTCAGAATATTTTTGAATCAGGCTAAAAGCTAATTGAAAATAATTTTACCAAAACTGACTAAAACAAAACTTTTACATTTACTTGCATCCATCAAAGGTGAGCAGTATAATGAGGTCACAACCTAGCTTCGTATTGAAGCAACAAGGTCAGTTCCCTGACTTATTGAAAGCTCCACCGGTATATTTGTTTCTAGGCATTTTCATCCCCTACTTGGTCTTTGAGGATTTCATTCTTTCAGGAAAAACGATTACGATGGCAATAACGATATATTAGTAGATAAGTAAAATTCCTTCAGTTTCACGCGTGAGATTTTATTTTAATTTGGCCACATTCACCTACGTCACCTACATCATCATCGTCTTGCCTTGTGCCTAGATTGTGACAGGACTATCTAGAAAAATAGGCTCAAAATAATAATAAATTGCCGAGTCATTCACATTTGAAGTAAAGTTTTGACAGAATATGTCTTTATATTATCTTCCCATTTTGTTTGCGTATCTGTAAAAGTAAAAAAAGCGAATTTCAACCTGAAAATAGAAACACCATTATCTCCTAATTGCGTTGAAAGCAGATAAAAATACGAACAATAGTGAATTATTATCAGCTTACATAGTGAGAAAATAACTACTATTTGTAACTTGGATAATATTTTTTTGCACAAAAGGGTTTCTCGGGCGTTTCTGCTCTGCGGTGTGGTTGCTACATAATGAATCTGCCAGAACACGATTTATTACAAGCAACTATTACAGTACACTAAGGATAACCACGAAATAAATTAGAAATACTTCATGTTGTTGTTCAACACGTTGAGACTATACCAATTCGAAATCATTTTCTATGCACGCAACACTTTACATATCACGACATAGGAAACATAACCTCATCCATAAAACAGTATCTGCTTCAACTTTTATGTCCGAATATTACTTCGAAAATATACCTAGAAAGTGTATGTGTGTGTGTGTGTGTCTAAATGTTTATACAGACAGATGACAGACAGACAGACAGACAGACAAATCTGTATTGACAGTTTCATTATAAGCTTCGCACGAGAAGATTATCCTATATGTGAGACTTCTTGTTAGTGTTAGTTTCACGATGTTTTAGTTTTTGACCACATTGCCGCGTGAAAGAAATAATTATTATATTCTAAGTAACACTAGTAAACGTCAAGATTATTATATATACAAATTAATATATTATAATAATTCAAAATTGTACACGTTAGCAGCTTCTCTCCACTAGTCATTAGGATTTCAGCGTTTTGAATTTCAAAACGCTCAAATCCCTAAATCTCTAAGACCTTGAATAAAACAATCGCAGTATTCATGCTGTGTGACACTTCGGACACTGAAGTCTATCCAGCGTCCGAGCGTCTCTGAAAGCAACATGCATTATTCACCGAGTGCCGCAACAGATCCCATCTGTAGCCTCTTACAGCTCATCGGAACCCGCTCGAGCCTCGCTACAAAGTTGGAACGCGTATCATTTCTTATTCCATCTCGTTGCACGCTATCTACTTGTCCTGTTCCGTCGGACTGCCCAATAGAATCGGATTTGAATGTATTGGCTTTTATGATTGGTGGACGGCGTTATAGGAATAGTATCTACGGTACAGGACGAAAGAAAATGTGTTTAGTGTTAATGATGTAAATTTGAGAGTCACCGACCGGGAACCGGTATGTACCTACCCAAGCTACTCGCACCTACTAGAAAAAAAAAGGAAGGAGTCCCTTCCTTTTTTCTTCATCTTTCACTGTTTAATAGGCATTAAACTAACTAAATACAATAATAATTAAAAACTCGATAGCAGTGATAGTCTAGTGGTGTGACCGTCGGACTGACAAGTCATAGGTCTCGAGTTCGAACCCAAGACACGCACCTCTGATTTTCGGATACATGTGCGTATTGTATAATTATCACTTGCTTCGGTGAAGGAAAACGTCGTGAGGAAACCAGCATGCCTGAGAGATATTTCTCGACAGCATGTAAAGTCAAGTCAGAGGCCCATGGGCGGCATAAAACTCTGACACCAGGTTAGGCACTAACCACACGATAAAGAAAGAAGATTAAAAACTATTAAATAACCTAAAATAAGTAAACTAACAACAAACTATAAAAGGGCATAAAAACTCCTCCTCAACGCTGTCAGCTGGTAATGTGCCCAAGAGAATGGCGGCGTTGCCACGTTGTATGGCAACACTTAGCCTCTGGCCAAAGTAAAAGCCAGCCCTTGGGACACGGGAATCTTTCACTTCATCCTAAAACCACAATTCTATTAAAAAATACCTATCTTATGTTGTGATGATCTTGCCCGAAATTCGACAAGTATTTACATTTTAAAAAGTTATGAATTTTATTACAAATACAATATTAAAACAAAATTATTCAAAGCTTTCACGGTTCATCTCAGCTTTGATTAAAGGGACCGATGCCTGCCAGGGCTGCGGGACTGTTCAAAAGAGATACCGTGGCCTGTAACACAAATTGCAAAGAAGGAACATGGATGGGTTTTAGTCAGTAGAAGTCTGACACTCCCTTCCGCGGGGGGGTCATTTGATGATTACCCATCAGAACTACAAGAAGACTTATATTTCGATGCCAAACAAGATGGTGAACTGTTGTCATTAAGTACTTTGTTTTTCACAAGACATTTTGAGGCCCGGCCGATACGCTATATTTTTTTTTTTTTTCGGAAATATTTGGCGCGGAGAATCATTTATACTGGTATTATTATAATAGATATTGTTGTTTAAACGCGCTAATCTCCTACCTATCGAATTTCAAAAAAAATACTTTGTATAAGCATTTAAGGGTGCGTCCACATCTGGCGAATGTGCCGCGAATGTGCAGCTCGCGAGCCGTTTGCGAGCTGCCCGCGAGCTGCGCGCGTGCGGTTACAGCCTATATTTGGTGCGCCGCTCTAGTGCAACCCTAGCAAGGCTCCAATTATTGTATAAAGGCTAGTTTTATAAAGTAATTCAATCGTTTCCAATCTATGTATATTGTTCTTAGAATATATCCCAACACTAAAATCTCCAGCATTCTAGCCGGCACGGGTCGGTGTTGGCAAATTTATACTCATTGATCGTCTTCCATTATACGCGAAGCTTCGGTAATCAACAGATGGCGAGTAAATGGAAATTCCTTCCCCGAGCAACCTCCGAATTAATTCAATAAGATTTGGGTCACCTAACTTAATGAAATATCCTTAAAACACTGCCCTGTAATTGCCTCTTCGGAATACGATTTAAAAATGGAACGAGTCACTTTTCAAATAAAAAAAAGTAAAAGTAGTAGATAAGAATGTTTTTCAAAGTTTTAACGGAAAGTTAGACTTGTTGGAGAAAATCTCCGCGCATTTAAAAATAGAATGAACGAATGAATGGTTTAAGACAAACTTTAACAGTGACGTACAGCCACATGGGTCTTGTTCGTCTACCTTTCGAAGTAAAAAATTACGATAGAAATATAATGCTTAATTTGTACTTGCTCTACAACAAGCTCTGGTTAAGCCGTCTGCACTCAGCAGCACTATGCTTATCTGTAATGACTACCAAGCGGACTCTGTTGCTAGATAATGTTGTGGCCCATCTCAGGTCATTAAGAGCTCGCTGTTACATCACTAATTCAGCTGACGTTCCACGCTGTCGGCCATTTACCTGTAACAAACAATACATTTATATACGTAGGTACTATGTAACAGAAATGTCATCTGACTTATAAAATCAAAAACTACACAACCTTGAACAAAATACCTACAGATCAGTTTAAATGGCGTGCTAACTAACAAATATTGTATTCTCCCCATTCTGACATATGGTGCACAGAGTTGGTCTTTGACTAGCGTCTAGAAGTCCAAACCCTAGGTTTACCAACGAGCGATGGAGCGCAGCATACTGAATGTTAAAATAACTGACCGGATAAGGAACACCACACTGCGCTCCAGAACGCAAATTGCCGACGTAGCTTATAAAGCTGCCAGACTAAAATGGGACTGGGCAGGCCATGTCTGCCGAATGCTGGCACAGTTGTGGGCCCGAATATCGCAAGACTGGAGCCCTGAAACAGCTAGACGGGGTCGCGGTAGACCGAACAGAAGATGGCGGCATGTCTTGGATGGCTTCCTCGCGAATTGGCGAGAAGAAGCACACCATCGTGAGAAGTGGAAGGAATGGGGGGAGGCCTTTGCTCCCAACGGTTTAACGTGCTTTCCGAGGCACGGAGAAAACTCGGTATGTAATGGGTGGTCATCCATCCAAAGACCAACCTAGGCAAGCACGGCTTAACCTAAAGATCGACTAGTTTTATCTCGCTACAGATAATACTCTCATTTATTTCATAGCTGAAATAAAATGCCCGTTCAGTCGAAAACCTTGGGTTATTTTTTTTTGCAAGCTTTGAATAAGTCTGGCTGTTTAGTAGCAAGTGGAATGTAAAATTTTATTCGAGCAGCATATTTGCAGGCTTTTACCGGTAGAAAGCGGTCAGCGGTTATGCGGTTCGTTTGAAAGTGAGCCGCTCATCTATTCGAGTCGTAAAGAAAAAAGGCTTTCATACCAGCATCAGGTACATCACGATGTTTAAATGCTTGGACTTTTTCTCATGCCAACTGTAATGAAAGTTCCAAAGAATTTATGAATTAGAATTGTATGTAGCCAAACACCAACAGAATCGCACCTCCGACGTCAATTACGACAAAAATTTATAAAGGTTCTAATAAACTTGTTATTTTTATTGAAGCCGTTTTCGTGTGAGGACTACAGATAACAACCAATACTATTTTATAAACTCAAGCTACTACTTACTTCGCAACATATTTGAGTAAATAAGCTGTAAATTCTAAAACGCTGAACAACAAAACTCCCCAGACACAGATGTGCTCAAAATAACATGCTGGAAATTCACGCGAGAAGTTTCATGAAACAGTTCAGAAGAAGCAATTTTCAGGTAGTATTGTATCGTGTGTCCCTGAGGATATATTGTAGCTTCACTATTTTCTTTACCTAAATTTTTTCTCCAAAGGTACATTGATGATTTTGTGGCCAAAACGTAATAGCTCGATAATTATTCTGTGCGCGTTGTCGGTCAACGTGTTAACAAAATTCGCTCATGAATACGAAAATCAAACGGAACTTTGGTTTCGTAAAAATCCAGCAAATTCGAATTTCGAGTAGATTTAGAAGATGTCAATGTCAACTTCGGCTGTTCGTTTAGAAACGAATGGAAACATGGTAAGAAACGTACGAAGTTTCGGCCGAAACTTTGTTCTTCGAAGAATAAGAGTATGGTATTTAGTATCATTTCTGTGTCCTACTCAAAAACGGTGCATTGCGTTTGATGTATTGTATTTGTGAGTGACTCATAAATTAAGCCCAAGTAATAAGCATGATTAAGTATCATGCTTAATACTTTCTCAACTTTCAGAGATAATTGTACTTGTAGAGATTTCCAGTAGATTTATTCAGTAGCGATTATTATTTGAAGAGTTTTCACAGTTATTTTTAACACATCTTCACGGAAGTGTGTTTAATATTGCGAGTGTTACTAAATTCCGATAATATCTACTGTATGTACTGGATACTGGATGTTGTCAACTTACTCATTGCAGAAGAGAGATTATATTATAACCAATAGTCACGAATACTTTATACAAATTCACATAGACCGAAAGCTTCTGTTCAAAACGCTCGTAGATTGAAAAGTGCTGTGAAAATAACTCGCCTGTGTGAACTCGTAAATTTTGCAACACAGTCGTTTACAAAACTCATCCACCGCAATAAGTAACTTTTATTGCTTCCAAATAAAAGGCAGAAATATCAACACAACCTTTGCAATTTAAATGTAAATCTCGCTTATCGGAGAAATACGATACAATTTATAGCTCGATAGATTTTTAAATTACGGGCCTCGTTTGTTTCTTCCTAAATAATCGTGTTGTATAAGACAGTCTCACATTATAAACACGCTTCCAGTTTTCAAAAGAGAATAAACAATTTCTTTGTCTGGAGATTTGCCAAATCCCACATCGTTTCACTTAGTTCGTAATTCCCATTCTTCGAATAGACGGCAGCGCGGGGGTGGCTGAAGAATATCTTCATAAACAATTCGACAGGGCGTTTCTTTGACGTACGGCGCATTTGTCGTTGAATTGTGAATGAGGCTGCCAGATAAGCAAGAACTGTAACGCTGACCCTAATCCGTAAAATGTGTTCGAACGTTTTTCTCTTCTACGGTCTATCTTAACGTTTTTCCACATTGATGAATATAAAATGTAAACACAGAAATGTTTAAGTTGACGTACAGTTTCATATAACGTTCATACACGAATTTATGAAATGTTTTGACGTTTGCAATGATGAAAATATCAGATACCATAATTATTTTCTAACCTATACTGATAGTGGGAATAAATATTTATGACAGAGGGCCAATTATAATTAAGTAACAGGTTTAAATCGTGATTTTGTATCCAGGTGCAGAGTCCAGTGCTGGTGGTGGAGCTAACCCTGAACAGACTAGAGGGCACGCAGCTCAGGATGCTGGGTCTGCTGTCTCTGCTGTCCGTGTACGGGTTCAACGCGACGTATGACGTGCGGGGAGCAGCGCAGTCCCCGAGACCCACTTCATGCAGCGCCATCGAATGCAGGCTGCTGGGCCACTACTAAGCTACAAGGAATTAATCAGTGAGTTACATACTATACAAACACTTAATTAAACATTCAATTTATTGCGATTGTATTAATTTGCGAGTCACAATAATTTCCGTGTCGCAGGGAGTTCTACTGTTCCTGTTTCCCTGGTTACTCCGAAGCGGACTGAGGAGAGGATTCGCTGTATCCGAGGACCTCCATTGTGTAAAAACAGCTAACTTATAAAAAAAATCATATAGTTTCACCACGTTTCGATGACAGCCATTCAGTTAAGTTTGTTCACACATGTAGATGTACATACTTATAAAGTTTAAACGTACTAAACCAATTTTATTTTTCACAAATTAAATTGTAGTACAGAAAACCAGACAAATATGTGTAAACGCCTTTTCTTTAGCCGGTTTTTTTATTTCCAGAGCCGAAGTCACATCTGTATGTAAGGGTCACATTTAGTGTTTGAAACAATTCCGCTTTTTGTGTCATTTAACCTTAATGCCGTCAGTATTTTGTTCCGGAACAAAAAGGGGTTCGAAATAAAGTAGCAGTTACGTTTGTTGTAGAATTAAGAGCACATTTTGTTACTGTAGACAGAGAAGTTTTGTAAATGAGTATTCTGTGCTAGATGAGGTACATCTTTTAATATCGATTCTATCTAAATTAATCTAGAACATCGTTCTCATGTACAGCTGGAAGATTAATTATAAATCCATACTAATAATATAAACAGATATATATATGAGGAGATCCGCAAGAGAACCAAGGTTACCGACGTAGCCCGAAGAATAGCCAAACTTAAGTGGCAGTGGGCAGGGCACATTGCTCGCAGAACGGATGGCCGATGGGGCCGAAAAGTTCTGGAGTGGCGACCGCGAACCGGAAGACGCTGCGTTGGAAGGCCTCCCACTAGGTGGACCGATGACCTCGTAAAGGTTGCAGGGATCCGCTGGATGCGAGACGCACGGGACCGGTCAATATGGCGACACTTGGGGGAGGCCTATGTCCAGCAGTGGACGTCTTTCGGCTGAAATGATGATGATGATGATGATGATGAATATTATAAATATGAAAGTAAGTTTGTTTGTTTGTTTGTTACCTTTTCACGCCTAAACCACTGAACCGATCATCCAGAAATTTAACATATACGTTGTCAGATGTACAGAAACGGATATCGAGTACCTTTCATCCCGAGAATTAATACTGTTCCCGAGGAAAACAACAATAGCGTTCTTACGATAATAGATGGCGCCACGTGTTTTTCGAATCATGATTGAATTATGTTATTACAAGCAGAGTAAAACCCGAATTGGTTGTCAAATTCTAAATTAACGCGAGCGAAGCCGCGGGCAACAGCTAGATCTAAACATAAGGTAAGTTGCCCTTAATAAAATACTGTTGTCGTGTAACTATCTCGTGATGTTTTATGTACCTATTGTATGTGATGTGTGAGACACTGCAGCGGGGAAAGGGAGCGCACGCGGGGCATTGGGGAGTAAGGTGCAATGCGACTGCGCGACTGCATGCTGCACTTCCACATGCAAGCCTCACTTGGCTTGCTCGTGAGTATATGTCATGACTTGACGAATCTCAAGCTCAATCAGAACTTTACTAACACTGTTTTAAGCTTTCACGGTTTACAACTAAACTTATACTGTTACTTATACTGTGTGTGTGTGTGTGTGTGTGTTATATCGGGAGCTCAAAATAATCAACAATCACGGAAGATATCCCGTAAGTGACAGTATAAGTTCAGAACTTTACTGTTATGCTACTCAATAATAACTTTAGACTTATCTATAAAACGTATTGTTACACAGCTGAACTTCATAATACTAATATTTTAACTTCAAACTAAATCCTGCAATCCACTTACCTACGAACCTTCAGCTAATACGACAACAGCAATCTTAACGCAGCGTAATCTACTAAACAGCAATCATGAACGCTTCGGGGAATTGGGGAGATTTCAGCTTGATTAATATTTGAGTATCCATCTGCAGTAGATGAGAAAATAGGTCTGGCTTGATGTCTTAAAAGTCGTTCTAAGTAACTGCAGGTTTCACTGGCTCTAGGCGACTCGACTGAAATTAATGCCTGCTTTGAGGCAACGCCCAAATAAATACCTAAGCAAATAAGTAGAATAATAAATAAACAAACAGACTCAGACATGTGTATATACGATGTAGGGGTCTGTAAGGACCGATGCCTGCCAGGGCTGCGGGACTGTTCGAAAGAGATACCGTGGCCCTGGAACACAAAGGGTAAAAAAGGAACATGGATATACAAGGTGGAGACGACAATACGACAATTTTGGCCAAGGTTTTTGAAGTAGCGAGTTGGCAACATGTGTTTAACGTTTATACCAATGCGGGATTCGTTAACCTGTTGGTGGTAGCCTATTATCTACATTATGTAGAAAATGCTAAAAATGAAAAATAACGTCCTGTGAATAAACTGCATACAAAATTCAATGGAATATATCCAGTAATTTTCGATCGAATTTTTGTATGCAGACTGGGAACGTCATGAGTTACATACAGTTTAATTTATTGTCGCATTGTCGTCTCCACCCTGTATGTTTTAGTCAGTACAACTCTGACACTCCCTTCCGCTCCGCCCAGAGTGGTCATCTGATGATTTCCCATCGGAAAAAAAAAGACATGTGTATATACGTTGTTTCGTTTTTAGACAGAGATCACATGTTAGACATACATAAGTCGGATCCCGATGAGTATGTACTTAAAATTAAACACAAGCGTCTTTGTTTGGCGTTATGCAAAGCCTATTGAGTATGGTGTCGATGGGAGCGACAGTGATTGTTGAGACGTGAACGCGACACCTACTGGCTTAAGAACTGCTCTGTGTTTCCTTTTAAGTTCAGAGTATTTACTTAGTACAATAGTGTTAGTAATTAACTCTGTAACAATGAACTGCGTACAAGTTAAAGGAGCTATTTCTCTAGTTTACCCGTATCCCAATCTGCACCCACAACTGTTTGACACTATGTATGTCCCTTAGTATGTTCTGGCCAGGATCCAATGTACACTCGGCGGCACATGAAGCTATACATTTCCAGTATAACTTGGCCTCGCTTTGTATAGATTTCCCATACAATGAGAGGTCCGCATAAACTGGTTTTGCATAGCTTGATTTGCGTGCCAGCGGAAAAGTGGCATGCCAGAGTATTGAGAGAAGTTATTTACAAAGTACGTGTACCCAGTATATTAAACTTCTTACGACAGCGTGGTAAGATAATTTTAAAAGTTTGGTTTTGTCAACATGTTCGTATACAAAGTGTAACAGAATAAACGCAAGACCTCTCGTGTGGTGTCTCAGACCATGAAACTGAACAAATTTTGTTCTACGAGTTCTTGAAATTCGCAAAAAAAATAATACTTTCTATAGGAACGGGCGCAATCAGCTGATCCACATGTATGAAATCAAAATCAAAATCAAAATATTTTATTTCACATAGGCCTAGATGGGCACTTATAAAACGTCGACAAAAAGGTGCACGGTTCGGGTTGGTCGTTTCCTATGGAGAAGAACCGGCAAGAAACTCCATGGTTACTCTTTTCAAATCATTTGGTGTTACAGTATTATGGATACAGCATTTGTACTTAAGTATGGGGGGACAGCGTAGGCCCGACAATAAGTCGTTGCTTACTACACAAAAAATGTAGAACAAAATAAAAAGTTAACAAAAGTTAACAAGCAGCTGGGAATCTACAAAGCCTACAATGTCCACACATTCACAAACAATCAATAAAAAGAATCTATACAAAGGTAAGAAAATATTGTAAAATACTAAATTAAACAAGTGACACAAATACTGTTATCAGTGCTGTAACTATTTTGAGGAAAAGATATAAATGATTTGAAAATTACTGTAAAATCTGATTCAAAAGAAGAGAAAAAAATTGAGAATAGTTAGAGACATCCACATATTTGTGCCGTTTATGAGCTACCAGGGAGGCCGCAAGCGCAGAAGGAACTAAGGCCAAACTTCTTTATCTTCAACGTAGTCCTTGATTTTGTAGTATGCTTTTTTAATAAGGACACGTTTGATGTGGTTTTTGAACTTTCCATCGGTCAGTTCTATAACTGACTTTGGCAACTTGTTATAAAAGCGTATGCTGTTTATAAGAAAAGACTTGCTAGTTTTTGTTAATCTAAATTTAGGTATTACAATTTCGTGTTTACCGCGTGTATTTATCTTATGAAAGTCGCTTCTAATTTTGAAAAGCCCTCGATTTTTGCGGACATATAAAATACATTCTAAAATATAAAGTGAAGGCAGGGTTAGTATATCAATCTCTTTAAATTTTTCTCTGAGGGACTCGCGAGGACTCATTTTATAGATCGCGCGGACTGCCCTCTTTTGTAAAATGAAAATCGAGTCAACGTCTGCTGCTGATCCCCACAGCAGAATGCCATAGGACATAATACTGTGGAAATAAGCATAGTATACTAGCCTAGCTGTAGCCACATCAGTTAACTGCCTTATTTTTCTTACTGCATATGCAGCTGAGCTTAATCTACCCGAAAGAGTTCTAATGTGCGCGCCCCACTGCAATTTTGAATCGATAGTAATCCCTAAGAATACAGTTTCCGCTATAATATCAAGTTTTTTGCCGTCAAGATTTAAATCCAGATCCCGTTGCGGCACATTCGGTAAAGAGAACTTCAGACATTTTGTTTTGTTCGCATTAAGTAAAAGATTGTTAGCTGCAAACCATTTCGAGAGAACGGTTAGACTTTCGTTGGCATGTAAGACATTCGTATCTTTTCTATCTATTTTAAAAATTAGCGAAGTGTCATCAGCAAATAGAATTATATCCGATAATTTGGCCATCATATAAGGGAGATCATTAATGTAAACAAGAAATAGGAAAGGACCGAGAATTGAACCTTGGGGCACGCCCATTTTGACTAGAGACCCGGAGGACGTCGCCCCATTTACATTTACTTTTTGCTGCCTATTAGATAAATAGGAAAGAAGAAGGTCAGCAGCTTTTCCACGAATTCCGTAGTGGTGTAATTTACAGATTAGTGTGTTGTGGTCGACGCAGTCAAACGCTTTTGAGAGATCACAGAAAATGCCAATGGCATCCTGGGACTTCTCCCAAGATTCCAAAATATGACTGATGAGTTTTACTCCCGCGTCCGTTGTCGACCTTCCCTTCGTGAAACCAAACTGTTGTCTATGCAGAATCCCATTTGAGTTGAAGTGAGACAACATCTGGTCCAGCATGATTTTTTCATAGATTTTACTCAATGCTGGAAGCACAGATATAGGTCTATAATTTGAGGGATCACTCTTTGAACCCGATTTGAAAATTGGTACTACTTTACTAATGGTAAAACTAAAACAAAGTTATGATTTCCAAAAGTCATAGAACAAAAGTTGTTCAGTTTCATGGTCTGAGACACCACACGAGAGGTCTTGCGTTTATTCTGTTTCACGTTGTATATAATTGTGCCTCTTAACCATAAAAATGTTTTTTTTTTTAAAATTGAGTTTTCTAAACAACCTAATATCATTAAAACAAAAAATCCTAACGATGTAACACGAAGGCACATCCCGCGTTTAATAATTACTTCAAATAAGCGTTCACTGCTAACTACTGACTATAGCGACATTTGGCGTCGGTCCAGCACACCCGCTACCAGATAACACTCATTAACCTGGCTCAGCCCTTTCTTTGTTATGCTGATTGTCGTAGTTTAAGCAGGATCAGGTCTGGCAGGGTGACTGAGTTTCTTTTTTGATCTGGTTTCAACAGACGATGACCAAAACTATTCAGAGGATAGCTATGGTAACTTAATGTGACGTCACATATCTACACATCTACAATACAAAGGAGATTGTTGCGCTTGTATCAGCTCAAATGCGCGTACGAAACGATAAAAACGTGCGTAAGAAGCGCGTTCACATCGCGGCTGCATCGCCGCATCTGCGCGTATATGACATACGGTATACGCGCTGATGCGGTGAGTGCGTTTACGGCGCCACTGAATTTTTTACGCGTGCTAGGGTTTACTCGCTGCAACTGAACGCCCGTAATCTGCGCCGAAAAAATGCCTCTTGTGAATAGACCCTAAGTCGATAAAGTTCGACGATAACACATGAACATAAACAAAACTCGTTATATCGGATCCAATATTTATATCACCCTAAGGAAGACTGGTAGAAAATGCCTATGGCATTAAGTCCGCCTTTGTACAGTTTTTTTACTTGTGCATAATAAAGTTTTAATAAATAAATATTTTGTAATCAAATAACATTAGGAGATTTATAAGAAAACATGAGAAAAATATTAGACAGTTAATATTCAACGTAAAGATCGATTGCCAAGTATTTGAATCCACAAAATCATCGTTGCCAAGTTGATAAAAGGAAATTGCGACGCTTGAATAAGTACGTGTACCTAAATTATTTGTCCCTCTTCTTGATTTTTCGGCACGAAGCAAAATCTTCCAAAGAATTTCAAAACGCGTTACGCGGCCTACTTCCTTTGATAAATCAATAATATTAACGAAGCCAAAATAAATATTATGATAAGATGCTTTAAATCGTGACCTTTTCGAAAAGATTTTAGTATTCCAAAAGATTTTGTTATTAGAGAAAATTGAAGTCAAAAGTTATAGCTTCGGTTATTTGTTGGAGTTCGTCAAGGTTACTCAAGTTATATTCTATATTGAGAATTATATTGTTCTGCAGTCATTCAAATCAATGTTCACTCTTCATTAAGAAAGATGTAGGAAGGTAGTTTCAAAAGACTTTCACGGCACGGTTGGCTCAGTGGCTGAGCAATTGGCTGCAGCGTTGTGTTTCGCGGGTTCGATCCCCGCACGGAACAAATATTTGTATGACCTAGAGGTAGTTGTATCGCTGGCTATTTTTGTATGTGAGTTTTATATTTGTAAACGCACGCACGATACAGGAGAAATTATTTGTGAACCTGTTATTTCTCATGAAGACATAAAACTCTGTTGACCGTATCTGGCAAATGTGGCAGATCTATAGATTCACGAGTGTATGTCTACACAAAGGGTGTAATAAACATAAATACCGCGTGATACCGATACCCTACGCGGGGTAGCGGAAAGTGATCCATTCAGCGTGTGACGTCACACAGCGGTATTTATTCGTATCGCCGCGACGTATCACTTTTCGGTTAAATATGAGGTGAGCGGAGAATGAGTGAAATGAGAAATATAATAAACGGAAACTATTTGAATGTCTCTGCAACATTTAAGCAGGTGAGTCTACCCGACTTGTTAAACTACTGAACACCTTCTTGAAGGATGCTGGTGTCTAAATCGTCATCCTTAACTTTTTATCTATGCATCACAGAAGTTTGATAAAAAAAAGTAACAAAGGAGAATAATATCAACATTCCAATTTAATTTTTTGTTAGAAACTGAGAAAGCCGTTTCAGACATGCCAACTTCATTTCCAGAGCTTCGATGCTTTTAAAGTACGAACCTTTTATCGATAATGCTACAAGACTTCAAAGCGACAAAAAATAAACTCCTGTCGTTATTTTCTTTGCAGAGGGAAACGTAAAAATTCCCCCGACCTCCTGCAGAGCTCTCACGTGACTGACTCATGTGTCACCATATCTTAAACTTTCACGAATGTAGATGAATATGTGGAGGAGTGGGAGGTGCCACTTAACTGTGACGTCATAACGCGTTTTATGTGCTACTTCAACGTTGCTCAACCCCAAACCCGCGGGCCACCGAGTGGCCCGCCAACGCATTTGAATGTGCACGCCAAAAATGGCCAGGTAACGATAGTCTTTTGAAAACAGCTTTCAGGATCGAAAAAAAATCAAAACAAGTCGATAAAAAAAAAAAAACAAAAAATAATAATAAAAAAAAAAAAAAAAAAAAGATTTAAAAAAAAAAAAGATAAAAAAAAGAAAGGTTCTATAAAGATATAGAACCTTTCTCAGTGAGCTTATTTCCAGCAAAAAATGAGCAACTAACTGAAGCTTAATGTTAAAAGCTGAGTAGGCGCCTAGGCGGGTATTTGTATCTACCGTTACTATGGCATTTTTCATTTAGGTACAAAATGGCTCGCTGGTTGATACGAAATCAAAATTTTGGCCCACTTTAAAATAAGCTGCCTTGTGCTACCTCGTATTTATATGTGACAGGATCATTTAGGGTGTGTATAATGTAAGGTGTTTAGAGCATTAAGGTAAAACATAATGTTATAATCGGCCGTTTCTCGCAATGAAACATAATCTGGTCTAATAATACCTTTCGTTCGCATTGTTATTTTATGTTCCTAGAATGGCATGTAATAGATACCTATAACGCTAGCTGTTACATTGTGCTTCTCTACGCAGCAATGTGTTTATAGCGTTGTGTGTTATTGAAACCGCACATTATGAGCGTACAGAGTTTGTGGCTACATTGTCGGATTTAGAGTGTGTTATTTTGATTAAAGCAGCATTTACAGGTGTAGTCGGGTACAGGAGTTTAAGAAACTTAGCTCAAATACCAAGAATAACAAAAGAGAAAAGAAAGTACCAACTTGGGGGTAAGTGCCAAAGTCGTTGCCAAATTTAGGGCTGACTCACAGCCCAAAATTTGGCAGCGACTTTTTGAATTTGAATTGTCATCGACACGATAAAAAGAAAAAAGTACCAACTTAAATAAAAGAAAAAGGAAATACGTTACGAGTAAAGAACAAAGATGTCGTATTTTTTTCAGAGCTCATTATTATGTAAACCAACTGTGATAAACACAGATTTAGCAAGTCTGCTTATTGGTAACAAGCTTATGCCAGCACCATTTTTTTTAAACAAGACCTTTGCAACCTTGCAAAGATTTTTTAAATGTTATCTGTTTGGTATCATACAGAGCAGAAAAAGTAAAATACATTGTTGTGTAAAAATTCGTTTTGTTCTGCAGGTTTATTAAAAAGGTATAATTTCCCCATCGACACGGCTGCTAAAAAGTCAGTCTCGAGGGACTAACGAACGTTTGCATAACTCAATGGTCGAGAGTTCACGAAGGTAAACGTTCGTTCACAAACACCCATCGTATTGATAGTGCTTCATGGTGAGTGTCTCAATTCCGTCGATAGCTTTAAATACAATAGCCATTCGAAACACGACGAACTTAGTGGGCTTTCAATTTGAGAGTAAATGTTGTGAAAATGTTAGATCATTTACATACCAAAAAATAAGTTCATATTATGGTCCATTTTGTTTTAATATAGTGGTCACGAAATCTGTTATAGTATAAACCATGTTGGTTATTTTGCGTGTAATAAAAGAAATACAATAGTACAACATTGTCTACTTCACCGAGGAACGCAATTTCAAAATGTACGATTCTCTTCGGATTCCTTCTGGAACATAAATTGAGATGATGAGCAAATTGAATCGATAAGTGATGCTTAATCTCGATTGTCGAATTGATTACAGCTCTTCATGACATTAACAATGTAGTCTTTATGTGCGTTCTTCCATCTTTATGAGCATCAAATTATTTTTAGGCCTTTGCTAAACCTTTTCTCTGTGTAAACATAATTAATTGTTTATAAAGGTATTCTAACCTTTAAGTTAACTTTACTGTGTAGGTACAATGAAATCTTTAAGACTATTTCAAAGCAATCAGTTCAGAACGGCTTACTGTCAGAAGTTTAACAGACACAATACATTTTGTTTTGTTTCTCTTGTGATTCCCAATAGTAAATACTGATTTTATAGTTGCGATGAAATTTCAGCTAAAGTTTTAACTTGTCGTCGACTTCTGCTCTGGGCCTCAGCGAAAATAATATTCTAGTTTTAACCTTTGAAAAAATCTATAGTATTCAGTTTCTGCATTGTTTATTCAGAATTCTGTTGTTTAGTGTTGCATTACAGTCTGTCATCTCGATTTCCATATCTTTGTGTTCACATCGCACAACATCCCTCACGATATAAAGTAATCTATTCTACTTCCATCTGAGAACCTCTCTTGAGGGTTCAGCGCACACACACACACAATGTTCACACTTCAATGGCTTTTCATATAATATTTACATACTTAAAGATTTCGGATTCAGGGCCCCTATGGAGATCATTTGTTCTTCAATACACACTGGAATACTTGCTTGCTTTGTCTAGTAAAATGGTCTCAATCTCATTTGTATTTTTTTTTGAGTAAATATAAATCAGTAGCTTAATATTCGACAAACGTTAACATTTTATGAAGTTGTGTTAAAGGCTTAAAGTAGCACTTTAAGCCTTCTTAACCTCTTCTCTGAACCAACTGTGATTTCAAATTAAACATCGATCTTGTTCTTACTTGTTCGTACTTGTTCATAATGTTTGCTTTTGTTCATATAAAAATGTGGAAATCCCCTCGGAAAACATTTAATAACAATCATCATCTGCCTAGCCTTTTCCCAACTATGTTTGGGTATGTTCAGTGCAATAGCACTAAAAGGCATTATGTTGTTACAAGTACCAGCGTGAAGGTTCTAATTATTCACTTTTTCGGAGAACTTTTTAATTAAAATGCTTTTTAAAATGAAAAAGAAAATATATAGACGCTTTTGTGTTGTTTAATGTGAAAAATATGACGTAACAGAGAAGAAAATTTTATCTAGAAGATAGACGAGTCAAACTTATTCTGTTACGAAAGAGTGGCACCAGGTGGATGAAAAGCAATATCCATGGTGAATACAATACATTACTTTGAACAGTTAGAGCTATTCTTCTGTCTACAGTCTCTTGGTCATAATTAATCTTAACTTATATTATGAAAGATGACCTTATTCCTCACTGATAACGTTCAAAATACAATGGAATGTGATTGATGATATCGTAAATCACGGGGAGATTAAATAAGCGTCTGGTGTGAAAGATGTGTCACATAGATATCGTTATTGGCGCGCGCACGAAACTTAGCCAATATCAGACAAATTGGATGATATTTTAGAAGGTAGATATTTGGTTATTCAGACCGAAAAGCACAAAGGATCTCGATTATGAGGCCCAAATAAGTATGCAACAGTAGGGCCCGTAGACCACATACATACGCTGCGGCAGGTTATACAGAAGACCGAAGAGTATAACCTGCCTCTCTGCTTGGCGTTTGTGGACTACGAGAAAGCCTTCGATTCGATCGAGACTTGGCAATGGAGAGGGCTATGCTCGGAGTTTCCTTGCGTGATCAAATCAGAAATGAGGAGATCCGCAAGAGAACCAAGGTTACCGACGCAGCCCGAAGAATAGCCAAACTTAAGTGGCAGTGGGCAGGGCACATTGCTCGCAGAACGGATGGCCGATGGGGCCGAAAAGTTCTGGAGTGGCGACCGCGAACCGGAAGACGCTGCGTTGGAAGGCCTCCCACTAGGTGGACCGATGACCTCGTAAAGGTTGCAGGGATCCGCTGGATGCGAGACGCACGGGACCGGTCAATGTGGCGACACTTGGGGGAGGCCTATGTCCAGCAGTGGACGTCTTTCGGCTGAAATGATGATGATGAGTAGGGTCTTAATTTTCCGGTCTGTTGATCACTGCTGGATATTAAAGATTTTACGGAAAGTAGTTTTAGATTAAATAGAAAAGCGCAAACCGACCTTTGAGAATACACTTTTGCAACATTAATATTAAAAGCGACAGAATTTATATTTGTACCGACGTCGCTTTTCTGTTTTGCTGTGTACTAGCATTTCCGTTTTAAAAGATGGTTGAACTTTTCGTTCACTTAGATTGCATTTACACAATCCGTCGTCATCCATCTTCAGAGATTCCGCTGAAGCCAGCGAGTAATGCATCGCTTTATAGTTGTACTAACTGCTTTAGCGAATACTTTGTAAATTGCACCAGTCATGTTAGTTCAGAATTATATTAAATGATCTAAAATTCAACAATTTAAATTAACAAATAAATATTATTATTCTTTACACATTACATTTTTTTTCTAAAGAGAGCAATTTCAGTAAATTACGTTCATGCTACAATTTGTGTCAAATCTGAAGTTTTAATTAATTTTCGTATCTATGCAAGGCGTGAAGTTTTTAGTTTGTAAAGTTACTCTAATATGCTTGAAAAGGCTAACTAGCAGCAAAATCGGCTCATTTTCATCTTAAGTGAATTATGAATACAAATATCTATAACTCATCAATCCATAACATAACATAACACCACGACTGTAATCCTCGTAGGGTTAGGCAGAGGTATACCTAATTTATGTAGTACACCCACATTTCGTCAGATGTAATAGACGGCGAGCCTATTAACATCAAACGGAAAAATTTCTGATAAAAATTCCTGATCAATATATATCCCAATAGCACTTTGGCCGACCCGGGAATCGAACCCAGGCCCTCATACTCAGCAGTCGCGCTTGCGACCACTCGACCAACGAGGTAGTCATTATAACTCATACAACGCATTAATCCAGTTATTCTGCATTGTGCCAACAACTGCTATCTTTTCTTATGGCTCCATAAAATGAAATACAATACTAAAGTTACGGTTAGTGACATTTTCTATAACGAGCACGCGCGTCGTGAAGCGAGTAAATGTCGATGTCGGGACGATAAATCTTGTTTGTGCAGTAACATGCGGGCGCTGCCAGTCAAGCTGGTATAAACAGAATAAACAGTCTTCCCCAAGTCATATGGAATTACTAAACTTATCTGAAATGTATTTTGGTTAGGTTTTGTGTGGGAAATGAAAAAGCTACAAGATGAGCAGGTTTTGTATGAGTTACATATGGGATTACCTCCCTCATGTAACTAGGACGGTTTCGTTAGGGTTATATCTTAATGTTGAGTCCTACTTTATGATCACGAAAATACATAATTAATTTCCAAAATTCTGGTCTATTCAACGGACTTGTTAAATTAAATTAGTTTTGAAAATGCTAAATGAAGCCATTATTTTGCTCAAAATTAAACGAAACAACTAACTTAAATTCACTGAGTACAACTCAAATTTAAGTTATTTATTCTATCCTCTAATTAAATAACACCTTAATAAACTTTTAAATAGTCTATTACTCTGTAGGTTGAATAGAAGACTCAATTTTACTAAAATATGTTTCTTCTGTATTAAAAATACTTAACTCAAAGAAGAAAAAATACCCACTCAAAAGCTGAATTTTGCTTTAATTATGTACATTGTCAGTGTTTAAAGTGTTCACATAGTGTCGGGTAGCGCGTCTTTTGTGACTGAGAGACGCTTTGTGCAGTTCAGTGAAGAAAGCCATTTGTCAGATGTATACGTTACACGTAATGGTGGAGGAAACGATTATGTACATAAATGATAGTGTACTTGACGTACAAGTACATAGTAGATGTAACGTACTAGATCTTGTGGGAACGCCGTCATCGTAAATAGAAATATTTCTCGGAGACACATTGCTCTCGGTTTTAGTAACGGCCAGATTTCAATATAAGATTTTAAACTATCATGGTCACTAACATTACTATTAATACTAACGGGATATTTACCATGTTTACTGTTTGGTATGAGTTCCCGATCAGATTTCAGTTAGATTCAATCCAATTTTTATGTTTCAATTGTTTTCCTCACGTTACTACAACAGTCATCAACAATATTCAATCAGTTATTTACGTTGTTATTAACTACTTATTTACTTAATTACATCTGTCAGACCATAAAATATATTCCTAGAACACTTCGTGTTAGAACTGCCGTCTCTAAGAACCTGGGTAGCCATTTACTTCTAGAAATCTAATCAATTACCGCTCCCACGCATATACAGTGACGTACTATATTAGGTTAGGCTTCCATTACGTCACTGCTTCACGTTGATATAATGAACGTCCTTAATACCGCATAATGTTTGCATAAGACTCCGAGTTATCTTGATAGGCTCTCTGATTACACTCCGGTAGCGAAGATTTGATTAGCTCAGTGATGTCATTGAAACGCGGACGTGCAGTTCGGTCAGCAGAGCTCCGGGAAATTGAGGAAAATGTTTGCACGATAATGAAATAGGCCCCAATTCATTATGAGGACACGGAGTGTCTGTCAGAGTGAAGACAGGCGTAAATATTATGTAGCTGTCAAAGAACTCTCTTTAATAATATACAGGGTGTAAACAGACCGTTCACATAGCCGTTAACCAAGCATTCTGTACATCAAACTAAGTAACTTTACGCAAAAATTAATGCTGGGAATCGACTTGTTTTTGGGGTGAAAAATCACGTTTTACGGTAGGACTCGATGGAAAGCACTCAAAGCATTGTGCAGATGGATGGATTGAATAGTACGGGAGTCGTAAAGGTGTGTAAAGTAAAAATCTTACATTAAAAACATGTATTTGAAAAAAAACTTGTGAAAAAGTTGGAATTTTGACCCCCAATATCTCCGTAACTAGAAGGTTCCCAGGTATGGTCTAGAACAAAAAAAAATTCGCAAAGACGGGGAGAACAAGTGCCTTTCGGCTATATTAAGGGTCTATTTACACCCTTTATACACCGCGGAAAATTTCGAAATTTTCAATTTTTCTGTCTAGTTGGAGTACGTAAATAATAACATAACACGATAAGACAAAGAATCCGCAGGTAATAGAAAAATAAAACACAACGTGTTGGAATAATGTTTCACTCAAACAAAGCATTCTGCAGCACGACTGCTTTTTACAAAAGCAGAAATGAGTAGGAGACCTTGCAGCATCGCCTGTAACTGCTATGAATAATTAATTATACGACCATTTCAATTAAAATTCGAAGCCAGTGCTTGGCCCTCGTCGCCAGCTAATTTAGTTAAGTGCAAGACTAGCTAATCAATATCGAATCATAGCCTATTCTGGAGTAGCTTTGATGTGAAGAAATTTCGGCCGTCATTTTGTCACGATACGTTTTATTGGGTACGTATTAAAATCCCGAAATTTCATAAAAACTATGACTGAAATACCGACGTCCAAAACAACGAAATTCAAAATACCGAAAGTTTTAAATCCCGATAGTCGTTATATCGAAACATAAAATACCGATGTCCAAATGCCCGAAAGGATGAAACCCCGAATCTGCACAGTTTACTCCGACCAAATAGGTTAGGTTAGGTTAGAACTGTGACTTGGATCTTCGGAATTTTAAGCTTTCGGGCAAATGAACTTTCGGGATTTAAAACTTTCGACCAAAAAAGCATGCGGCGTTTAATTTTTTGGGATTTCTTCCACAGGTATTTTAAAGTATTTCGGTATTGTAATACGTACCCGTTTTATTTCGTAAACGGAATAACCTTAATAAAACTGCTAGCCTTTTGAACCCCGTTTTTATAAATATTCGAGGAGTCAATCAATCGAAAGCTTTCAACTGTTTTGCTATGCACAGAACTACGCCCACGTTAGCCAGTTTCAAATCTGCTGGGAGTACAGTTTAATCAAGAGTTTTTCTTTTATAAAGTTCGGAGGCGTATGATCGCCTGAAAGCCAAGAGCTACCTATGTTTTACAGAGATAAATTGCTGGCTTTGTGAATATGTACAAGGCAGAAAAAATGTTCCATGTGGCACAGAGAAAATAAAATAACGACAGAGCACTCGGCCTGAGCTCGAGTGTAACTTGTGGATGACGCACAAAAGTGAAAAAAATCACCGTAACAAAACGTTTAAACAAAGCTATTTGTTTAACAAAGAACAGTTTACTAAATATCGTAACTTGCAACAATCTTCATGAATTTGAAACAGTTTTTACTGCACATTTAGGTAAACGGTTATTCTTTTGTTTGCACTGTAAAAGCGGAAGGAACATAAACTCAATCGTGTTGACAATTTGCAAATACAGTTCTAAAAGAATGTTCCAGGATTATCTCAGTCTGATGTAAAGTGGGAAAGCGGGATTTTCGTTTTAAAAGCTTTTGTTTAGTTTTATCTTTTCGCTAACAACACGGTTTGTAAGTTGTTTTTTTTAACTTCAATCTTTATAATTTCGAAAAAATAAACTACCAAACATTTTCTCCAAAGACATAATTATATCTGTCGGATCCGGTCGTTAGTACGATCATTTAAAAAGGTTGTAATATTAAATCCTGTATGGTAATAAAGAGAACACTATGCTTCTTTGCGAAGCAGTTAAAAAAAAAGGTGTGAAAATCTCTGGCGATGACAACACCCCACAACCAACTCGCAATGGTATAAACTGAAACAATAGATCTCAGCAAAACAGAAAATCGCTTGAATGTAATCGTGTTATAAGATTGAACTCTCGCAGCGTTGTATCCGCAATCCTAATCGCGCAACTTCTCTTTCTTCAAAGCAGTACTTGAGCGACCGTCTATGACGTCACAGGTCTGCGTCACCGTTACCCGCACTCTTCCACTTTGTCCCGAGACCGGGCAATGCGGCTTTTGATATGCTAATCATGCTCGACTATGATATCCCTTTAGGAACGCTTAGTTTCAAAGTAATCGGGGCTTTGCTTTAATGAACTGTTAAGTTTCTTTTAGTAGTAGTTCATACCAATAACAACGTTAAATAATAAATAATAATGGGTAATAACAATAGAAATTGGTTACATAAGTCGTTATTCACTGTGCACTCTGATCGAATTAATATTCAGTTATGTGCGGTCACTCTTGGAAGGCCTAATAAACTGAGGTTATTTAAAATAATTGTAAAACACTAATTATTAAATTCTCATTAAGCCTGTTCCAATTTAATAATGCTTTGGCGACTATTCAGGTAACTTTTTCGTTTTATAAAAGTGAGTGTAGTATTTAATGGATTTTTTTTCCCTAATTATAATACTAAATTATATTAAAATTGGGTTTGAAAAGCTCTAATTAAAATAACATGATAAAGTTTCAATTCAGTAGGTTTTCGCTCGTTGAGTTTTCATGAAAAAATAAAATTAAGTACCTAGTATATAAAATTGTGTAACGCGACGCATTGGTTAACACTCCTTGGAGGTTTGTGACGCCATAAAAACACCGTGCAGGTCACTTCATGAGTTTGACAGAATGTCAGTCAGAAAATAATAGTTTTCTTGTTAGCCTTATAGGATTTTCTTGGAACCTATAATAAAGTGTTTTAACGTTACAACATTATATGTGTGTTTATTAGCATCTACGTTACAATTGTTATTTTTTTCAACTTTAGAGTATATTTTTTAATTAAGTATAATATACTGTCCCTCTGCTGGGCAAAAGGCCTTTTTCAACTCCTTCCACGAACTCTTTTGTCGCGTTACATTGAACCAGCAGCCCTCACAGTATTCTAGGTCATCTCGCTATCACTTTCTGGGCCGGCCTCGGCGGCGCTGGTCATCTCTTGGCACCCATTTTGTTGACTTGACTTTTGCGCAGCGGTCAACTGGCACACGGCTGCCGTGACTCACCCAATCTAAAATGGGATGGCTTCTTCTTCTTCTTAGGTATACGACAAGTAATTTTTACGCAAACCCTCGGTGCGGTGTAATGCTCCAGTGTGGCAATGTGGCAATCAACGATTATTTATGTATGTATACATCATCTGGCACTACCGTGACAGCCCTACGCTACGAACATGTTTATTATGAGTTTAATTTATTCGCATTCAGCTTTAATTCAAACAATTTACGATTAAATAGAGAAATCATTGTGTAAACGGTATGATTGTGGTTGGATTGAATTAGTTCGCTATACAATACTCAAGCCTCATGTTCATTAAATTTTCTATGAATATAATGTGCACAATGGTTGGGCTAAAACGTATTCATTACTTTTTAATGAAAAATTGTTGCCTCATTGTGGAACACAGTTTTAATGGCGCGTGGGGATAATCACAAACGACGTCGTCATTTTGTTTTTTCAATTGCATTACCATTTAAGCGGCAAAAGATTGTTTTTGCACTGTAGTTTGATTCATCATCATCATTTCAACCGAAAGACGTCCACTGCTGGACAAAGGCCTCCCCCAAGTGTCGCCACATTGACTGGTCCCGTGCGACTCTCATCCAGCGGATCCCTGCAACCTTCACCAGGTCATCAGTCCACATAGTAGTTTGATTGACATTACATATTATTGTCAAAACATTTAAAATAAATAATTTGTCAAAGAATTGAATTTCCACGATTAGCCATCGTCGTCCCAATCATAAGAAAGCAATTGTAGGAAATCAAATCATGTGATACGATACATAGTGACGTGTTATCATTTGCGGCTGCTAGCTCAATACCAAAGGTGTTATTTTCGCTGTTCGTTCATTCTTGTAATATAAAAATTAATTATAAATAAATAAAACTTTTCATGCCGAAGTCTCTGGTCAAAACGTAGTTGAACTTCAGAAATTTATTGATGTAGAGTTCCGGTACCCACGAGACTACATTTGATAAACTAAGTTTGGAATTAAGGTACAATCAATAGCGTAATGTTAAAGGGTTCTGTATTGATTTAAGTTTATCGGATCTTGATTATTTAATTAATTTTGGGTTCAAGAATTACAGTGGCGTGTATTGTATTCATTAGTTTTGTATTCGTTAGTATAGTGTCCCACATTTTACGACTGCCTACAGCTTGTACTACACAAGTAGACTGAAAAAGTCTGTTCATTAGTGCGGACTGCAGATGAAATATGCCAAGAGATGAATCTTAAATGAATAAGATCTCCCCTAACTGAACGTTCTGGGACGACTCTTACCTAATTATTAACATTGTTGCTGTCATCACGATTGTTAGCGGACTCCTTTTTTTACGAACTTTGAATCAAACTTAAATGTTTGATCAACTGAGTTATTTCCCTTTGTTTGAAGTAACCTAGATCTTGTAAAAATATTTTGATTGAAAAGTGTGTCCATGGAGTTTCTTGCCCATTCTTCTCCATAGAGATCTACGCTTTGGATTGGGCAAATACAGTACTTTCACAATTTATTATGTCTTGTGTCTGGGACTGTAGCTTCGCCTTCTTTGTTTTTCTGACATTCATAAGTGCATGTTATGATCTAATTGAAATAAATGCTTTGAGTTTGTTATAAGTTGCTGGTGCCCAGTATTGTTTAACATTACCGACCCTGTTTTTGTTGAGTCTCTTTGTCAATTCTATCTACGGAACTGTGCCAGCTGGAGTTAAGTTCTCAAGAAGTTCTCACTAGTTCAAACTAACTGTTCAAAACTTGCCCTATTTGCTGACGAAAACAGATGTACTCGTTTGCTTATGAACATAATTATAATGTCTACGTAATCAATGTTGCTTACCACATTAAGCAATGGCAGCAATAATAAACACGATCATATTTATTTATTATTATTTATTTATATTTTTTTTAATTTTATAATTAGATCCAAGTCTGATTGTTACTAATCCAAGAACATTAACGTGAACATTATTAACAGTTGAGTTAGCTTCATCCTTTGAAGTTGTTGAATTTAATTATTAAAAGCTGTAGGTTATTTAATGTTTTTTTTTATGTGTGTGTGTTGTTTGTTATTGTGTTTATGTTTTTTTGTGTGTGTGGTGTTGTATCTTTAAGTGTGTAATCCTAATCACATACCACACAATAATTTAGTGGGTTTCAACTTAATCATGCAATTTGTGTTATGAATTTGTATGAGCTATTTTTTGTGAGGATACTTACGAGTATTAATAAGTTCACTGCTTCTACTAATAAACAAAACAACGCAATTGTGCAGTGAATAATAGATGTTAATAAAAATATTAAGTACTTAACATGCAACACAAGTATGTCGTACAATACTAAATCTTCCCGATCTTCCTTTATCATAGGTACAAGGGCTACTTGCTGAAATATTTCACGTGGGAAACACGGGGAGTGAAGAGTAGAACGCTATGGGCGAGGCCTTAGCCCAGCAGTGGGACATAAGGAGAAAAAAACAGAACTTCATGTGGATTACAGAGACCTTATATTATATCGTGAGCTAATGGAAATTATTCATATAAGGTTAGATACTACTCTATCAGAATGTGCAAATATCGCGAAAATGAACAAGGTCGGCAGCAGATATGAAGTCACTCATATTCAGGACCTGCTACTGATTTTAAGAAGTAGTAAAAGACAGTCTCGAGGTTTACAATTAAATCATAAAAGGAAATCGTTGTATGGTAAATTACTTCGCTAAATAATTCACGTAGCGAGCCAATAAATCAGAGTCGGATGTCGGTGAACTTCGGGTTTTAATTTGGTCTTGTTTTGCACGTCTTTGGTTTTGTTGGCGAATCGGGAAAGTTACCAATCGGGATGTAGCCGTTTTATTGCTGTTTTATTTTGATACTAGCTGTTGCCCGCGACTTCGTTCTCGTGGAAAAATATACATAAAATAGATAAAATAAATAATAATAATCTCTATCAAAAAAAATTACAACCAACTACAAAAAGTATAATTTTACTGGGGATCGAACTTGCGACGTGATGCACGTAAAGCGGTCATAAAACCGTTTCTCTATTTGCTTCGCTGACATATACTTTGAAATAGACGTTGTTACGCATATCATGGCTGAAACGATAAACAATTGAATAATACTAACATAATGCAATATTGCTCATCCCCTTAAGCAAGTAGCGTGATAATATATAGCCTAACATTTGAAGAAGCCTATTACAGATATTTGTGCAAAATTTGAACAGGATCTATGCAGTGGTTTTTGCGCCAAGTCGGAACATCGGACCGGATTTTAACGATTTTATTATATGTAGAGCAGAGATAGAGAAGAGAAGAGAAGAGATAATGTATTTAATGCATCATTTAAATAAACAAATTTGCATTTATTGGTGGTTATCCATATATTATTAACGATGTGTTAATGCCATATTCAATGCATGAATCTGTGCTCACGAATAAAACCGCTTCATTATCTCAATTACGTTAATCTATCATGAATGTTTGAGTTTTTACAAACGAGTCCCATTTTGCTTGTAACATTCGTGGGCTCGAATATCTACATGAAGTTATCATTAAACTAGGCTAATGGTTGACGAAATACAATTTTTTGCATGCATTTAGGAACGCTTTGATTCGGGAAAATGTTTAACATTGCTTTTTTAAATTCTAGAAAAACACAATTCATAAAATATCGTAAAAGATCGTTTATCCAAACAAAAAACATATTGCCTATAGCTGAGAAAATGTATGAAGCGGAATAATTTTCCGCAGATCTAACTTCTAAATCTACACACGTTCTGGTACTTTTACCATCTTCTACTTAAAGATTCTGACGTTCCTCGAAGCCATGAGATATATCAAACAAGTATGATAAGTCTCGCGTTATCTTGGACTCGGGTCAAGTTCTCGTACATATCTGGTGTGTTCGGGAAGTCGGTCAGACGGGTTGGCGACTCCTGGTACAAAGTAGCTGAACATTAACTAATCGAGTGTGAGTTTAGATAGGAAAGTTATTTATAGGGTACAGCTTCATTTCGGACGACACCAGACTGAGTTTGAGAATGGACTTGACTTGAGTGAAGATAAGCTTAGGAACATTAAAGTTCATAAGGTTCAAAATCGGGGTAGCACTTGCCTAAACTCAATTCCTGGCGAAGATTTCCGAAAGGAGCCCTTTACCCTTCGCTAACGTCATTACCAACATTGGCTCAACAAATACTGGACTTTAAGCATATTTATAAAGATTACGTCCTCGTCTGCATCCCTCGGGGCAGTTCCGGCAATCGTCGGGATTACAGATGCGTGTGTTCACCTATTTATTTAACCCAAAAATGATGCCCGGTCAAATGTTTTGCTGATGTTTGTTTTCAAACTTCATTATTGGACCGAATTAGATTTCATTCGATTTTAATGAGACGAAGTACTAAGCTACGTTCTATTGTCTGTGAGTACTTTTTTTTTTTGCAAATAAAATATCTCTTTTACAAAAATTATTAGAATGTAATATTCTTTATTATGTGCACCATACAAATAACATCCATAAAAGAAAACATTTTACATAGGGTGACACAATGGGTGGTTTTATCGCTAATAGCGATCTTTTCAAGACAACCTTTTGATGGATTTCAGGATGAGGGAGAGACAGATAATCTGTCATTAGGTACTTGGTTAATTGAATATAATTTCTGAGTCATCATTACAGTGCAATGTTGGAGATAATCCCACTAGCGTTATCTTAAGTCCACCCTTCTCATCTGGCGAAAAAAAAAACTTATCATTTCATGCATGGTAACACAGAAGTGACACATGGTTAGCACACGTTACCGCCATCAACTCGAGCGCTCCATTGTCTTTCAAGTGGGCAGTCAATATGTAGGACAATAGCAGCTAGAGAGAATGGTTGCAATAATGGGTGTGATTACGTGCAAGACAGTTTTCTTAACGACCTCACTGTTAAATTGATGGTTTGTTTCGCATGGCTTTAGGATTATCGAGTTAAAAGTATGTCGGATATGTCAGGATTTACTCCGTTAGGCTCGTACATCATGAGGGCAGACGATGGGTTTCGTGCTATGAAAATACATTGGGTGCGATACACTGTTTCTAGCAAAGTAACAAATTACTTGAGATTACAACTTAACACAATAACACGGGGCACAATGAATCGGGTACAGTTCCAAGACGTCTCAACTCCACCGCGATCAGACATTGACTGTCGTCCTCGCCTTGAGCTGTAAACATCAGGGCTCTTTAGAAGCACGCTGTGGAGTGGGTAGACTGGTAAACAGTTGCGCTTGCGATTCATTTTATTTTCATACTAATGACCTGATCCGACAAGTATTTGTTTTAGAGAGCCTGTTACTTTTATGATTAACTATGGTTTTGATTAATTTCTATTTTGTCTATGTCTATTTGTATGATATTTATGTTTATTCTCACTGTTTCCAGTAAATTTTATTATCTATACAAGTATCATGCGAAGGTTCTTCTACAACTATTTGAATCATAATTTCTAAATAAATACATTGTGAATCAATAGGTATATTTGCATCTACTAAAATATTTCCAGTTAATTGTATTGCAAATTCAAACTTTTACAAATTGGTATAATTGAATGACAAGAGGACCGTCGACCCGAGTTTTAAAGCCATTTCTATAGTAATAAAACTTCGAACTTTAGGGTGCGTCCACATCTGGCGAATGTGCTGCGAATGTGCAGCTCGCGAGCCGTTTGCGAGCTGCGCGCGTGCGTTTACAGCCTATATTTGGTGCGCCGCTCTAGTGCAACCCTAGCAAGGCTCGAGAGGGGCGCGCGCTGCTCGTGCGCACATACGCGTGAACTTGAGCCTCAGTTGTGACTGCTTGAATTTGTGAGGTGCAACGCGGCCGGCACGCGCGCACTTCCTGAGCCGCTCAAGTACGGCGCGTAGAAGGCGCGCGAGCGGCGCGCGGACGGCGCAGGGGCTGCGTACGAACATAAAATGCACGCGCGCAGTTCGCAAACGGCTCGCGAGCTGCACATTCGCGGCACATTCGCCAGATGTGGACGCACCCTTAGACTCGGGAAACTTAATTCTGCATTTTGTTATTAAATCCCAGGTCCATTTGCTATTAACAATGTCTCTTTACAAATTAAATAGAAGCGAGTCAGGCGTCACGGTGCCACTTGGAAGTACGGTTTCCTTTATTTGTATTTTTACAAATTGTTTACATTTTTAAATATTCCTTAGAAAAAACAATATAAAAAACATTTAAAAATATAAAAAATTGTAGCCCACCGGTATCGGGAACAGGGTCCAAGCTACCGGCGGTCCGGACTCCAGAGAGAGGAACCTCCTAACAATACGAGCCGTGTCCAAAAGTACCGCTTTCTGAATCAAGCCCTTGATCCAGCTGCCTAACGAGAGCCTCCTCAGGTACTGGTCGAGGCTCTTGGCAATTAAGCCATGGGCTGATACAACTATCGGCACAATGATCGCTGAGTCCACATCCCACATGTCGACAACCTCGTGAGCCAAGTCTTCTCAGTAGCAGTTAATAATCGACTCTCGTACAAACAAACATAAATTACTATTTCTTAAAGCAGCGAGTGAACAAAAAATAGATTTAGATCTTGCTACAGTTTTGTATGGATTCTAAACATTCCTTAATTTTTATTGTGAAGTACGGTTTATTGTTATGTTTGTTAAGATTTTCAATTCATTGAAAGCAAATTAGTTTCAATAATAAAAGTTGGGAGCTTTAGTTACCCATACTTGATTGCTCGCCAATTTTTTTCAGCTATTTTAGAGTAGCTGATGTGTTGTAGTCTAGGTAACTTATTTACTGAAAAACTATAGACAACTTGAGATGACTGTTGTAACAATGACTATCCCGAAAGCTCAATCATAAACAATCATAATAAATCACCAAGTAAAACAGCAGGTTAAGCTGTAGACACACAGAATCTTATCAGTTGCGAGAACCTACCAACTCAGAGAGCTCGGCAGGGGGTGAGCAGTAAAGTGATCTAAATATATGTTAAATATCGAGCTTCTCAGTAGCAGTTGATTATCGACTCTCGTACAAACAAACTTAAGTTACTATTACTTAAAGCAGCGAGTGAGCAAAAAAATAGATTTAGGTCTTGCTACAGTCTTATATGGTTTCTAAACATTCCTTAATTTGCTTTTGAATAAAAAAACGAAGTCACCGTCGCCGTCGTCGATTTAATTTCTCAACACTAATGAGATACAAATTGTTAGCTAGCTTAGATGACAATAAAATTTTCAGCCAGTCATGTCACTCTCCTGTAGCAACAGTGAAGTTAGTTTTGTTTCAATTATTGTGAACGAATAATTTCAGAAAGTTTAGTCACGGGACGTGCAAAACTAAGTGAAGCTGAATATTTTAATTATAAATACTGAAACTGTGGTTGGTTGTTAATCTGCTGGTGAACATGGATTAGATGGGGGATGGGATACAAAGTTATACGTCGTTAACTATTACGATATTGATCATAACTTAATTACCGCAACGACTTCATCACAATATGTTGATAATATTTACACTATGTGGGCGTGGTACCACATTATCTTGCATAGTGATGCTTCTTACGTAAACTTAACCTAAAAGCGAACCAAGTTTAATATTACTTTTGGCTCGCCATTTTGAATGTTCTGGTAACTTCATAATTATAAACCTATTGTTGTGCGTGAACCCCATAGTGACATATTTCAGATTCACCTTTTGAACGTCATTGTCACATATACGTGACAAGCAAGCTCGTGCTCTGTACACCAAACGACACAAATACGTGACAAAATGGTAGGTGAAATTTTGGCTTGGCGTAGAGGGCACGCGCTCGGGTTTATGCTCTGGTCAAAACATTAATGCTAGCCAACTAGAACGTAAAGCGCAGGCCACACCGCCAGCTGGCGGGCGGACGAGCGACGCGAACGACGCCCTTTTCATACTTTGTTCGTATATTTCGATAGTTCGCGGTGTGAACCAAGGTATGAAAAGAGGTGAAACGACGCGTCGTTCGCGTCGCTCGTCCGCCCGCCACCTGGCGGTGTGGCCTGCGCTTTACCACTGCCTGTACGACCTGTACATTCCTAAACACAAACATAGCTTGCAGCTTCAATTTCGAGAATGTTCCCTAAAACAGTGAGTCGTCGTCACACGGCACATTTCCGCTCAAGTGACAAGCGGCTTGATAACCATCCCTTCACTTAAAATGTAACTTTATTCACTGCGCTAATCTTGACTATAAAACATGCAAAGGACTCGAAATGAATCCAGAGATAAAATAAAACTGTTTAGAATATTAAATTCATGCACAATTTTCCAACGGTTTTGTTTAGAATGTTGACCTTACTACTATTATACAAGATAAGGGTCAGTTTAAAAGCGTCGTTCAAAAGGCGATAAGCATATCTAACATCAAATATTGTAAATAGACCTTTGTGTCGGAAACTATTTCGGAGAATGAGCTGCTATCAAAGTGCAAAGATTAAGTCTATATGTCCCATGGCAAAACATCAAATCCTAAAGTATTCACGAATTTTCGACTACAAATTTTATTCAGTTATTTGATTTTTGGCGAGCGCCCGCCAAATAGGGGGGCGAGGGGGGTCTCGTTAGCTGCTGGTAAACAAAGTCTAGAGATTATTAAAAGAGACAAGCTTCTGGTAGAATTATGATGGCAATTGAAATCCGTAATGAGTTGCAAGATAAATTTTTAAGGCTCTGTTGAAATGAAAACCTTGTTGGAGAAATATTTAAACAAATGAAGAGCGAAGATAACAGGAAGTGTTAGTAAGATGTATTCCTTTTTCCTCTCCAAGGAATGCTAATAATCTTGCTGTACTTTAAAAATTATCGTTGGATAGAACTTCTTCTGTCTGGGCTGGTTTTTTGATCATTTATTTTGGCTACAAGTAAGCAAGTTTACGCAGTCGTCCAAAAACAAACACCATATTCTTCTCCCGATTGATTGCTTTGTATCCCTCTACCAAAGTACGAATACAAGCGCTCGAAGATATATTACGACCCCTGCTACCCTTGTTCCGATTCATTATTTACGAATCTACTATTTTTTTTAGTGGGCTGAACATGTTCTGAAGGTACTAACAAGGGCGCGGATTTATTGTGACTCGTAAATCAACAACAGCAAAACACTACTTTATTTTTTCCTGAAACCCTTCACAATAATGGTTTGTATAGTTTATAAAACATAATATTACTTTGGTTGTTGTTGCTGTCAAGATCGGAGACTCGATGTTGTAGACGATTATGTCTACCTGGGACAACGGACCGATGACCTGCCCCCGTAGCATGACCACCGTAGACAAGGATTTCTTTGATGGAAGAATCGACAAAATGACAGACAGTGCAAAGAAATCTGTCATTGTGTCGACACAATTTGTCATATTGTCGATTATTCCGTCAAAGAAATCCTGCTACGGGGGCTGGTGAAGGTTGCGAGGATCCGCTAGATGCGAGTTGCACGGGACTGGTCAATGTGGCGACACTTGGGGGAGGCCTATGTCCAGCAGTGGACGTCTTTCGGCTGAAATGATGAAAATAATGATGTTGTTTCTGTAGCAACTTTCTCAAATTGTGATAACCTTTTAGGGCCAAGTCTCAACGTTCCTTTTATTCATCCTGATTATGTTTCAGCTGTGATATAATATAAATGGGCACAATAATTTTATATTTAACGTAGGCACATACATTGCGTCTGTCAATTTATCAATCAAATACATAAACTACGATGCCTCCCACTCACTAAACTTCCACCTGCCACCACCAGTGTTGGATATGTCAGAATAATCGCTCACGTTTCTTTACAACAATATGCGGAGGAATGAGGAAAATATCGTGAGGAAAGTTTTGAGTACGAATGTGGATGGATATAAGAGTAGAGGAAGACCTAAGAAACGATGGATGGACTGTGTGAAGGATGATATGGCTAGAAAGGAGGTTACTGCTGGACGGGTAAAATAGAAAAGTATGGAAGAAGAAGACATGCTGCACTGACCCCAAATATATATTGGGATAAGGGCAAAAAAATGATGATGTTTCTTTACAACAATAAAACATGGCATTAGTGTGACATATGGCAGCACATGTACAACCTCATTCTACATAAAAATGTTGAATTTATCCCGTGTATTTCACACAAATTGACTGAAAAGTTACAAACAAAGAATATGCAGGTATGCAGATGTGACTCGCTTCCTTTACAGCACCTCGATGAGAGACTGGTTTATATGAGTAAGCAGACAGTGCCTCTAATGCATTAGAGGCACTGTCTGCTTACTTAGCCAGTAAATATGCGTTTTATGTACTAACGTCTCGTATTATGTGCCACATGTGTTAGTATTACAGCTATAAACTTTATGAAGTGCATCAGTACCCGTCACTTCATATTCTGGAAAAAGTAGGTCACTGTGTTATATTATTATCCAGTAAGTAACAGAGCTCACTATAATATAAAGAAGTATAAGCTAGAACTGCTGCATAGAACGTTGACACGTTCTTCATGCGATCATTTAGTTTTGAGGACATTAAAACATTAAGTAAGGGCGATTAAACGATGTCTTAATGTTTGAATCGTTTCTTTTCTGTTCCTGCCCAGCGATAATTATAAATTTCTGAGTTGCTAAAAGTCAAAACAAAAATGGGAGACTTTTTGCAGAATGTAGGGTTTAGAATTTGATTGAAATTTCGCCAATGAAGATTTTTTTTTTTAAGAATCAATTGTCTAGCTAATGGAATATAATTTTTGACATTTTAATAATAGTCGAATGCTGTCTATGTCAAGTAAATTTGAAGTTAAATGGACAATCACGAAAATAACTTTTTTTGTTAATGCCTGGTATCGCATAAGAATGTAATTTGTGGTGATAAAATAAACACGTTTTACTATTTTTATACTTGTTTTATATTTGATAAACAGCAACACTTTGTAGCTCTTACGAGAAATTCAATGACACCTCGGGGAGACATTGTGGGAAGACCCTAAAGTGTTCGCTTATCCGTACGCAGTTTACGATACGTTGAACATCGAAGAGACGCGATAATATTCCTATGAATTTTGTGTAATGTCTTATAAGAAACACTTTTTTTTTCTCGGTAAGGCTGACATTATTACATCACATTGCACGGGACCGGTCAATGTGGCGACACTTGGGGGAGGCCTGTGTCCAGCAGTGGACGTCTTTCGGCTGAAATGATGATGATGATGAAGGCTGACATTATTTTTTTTTTAATATTATTTTAACCCTACCATACGGTCATGAACTTTTTCTTCTAGAAATCTAAAGTTAAATATAAAAAAAACCAGTCTCACGATCGTAATAATATCTTTACCTCGGCGTTTAGCAATCTAACGACTTTGCTTTACTTTGTATATTATACCTACATAAATTACATTACCTTGTTGGTAATTACAGTGTTGAGCCGTTTGGGGTCGAAACGCTCGGGTCATGGGGCCCGAGTGCGCGTCTTCTTTTTAAGGAAATCTCTCGCCGACTGGTCGACACTTCGCCTGACCAGAGGGTTCTTTCTTTGGCCAAAGAATTAGCATTGCCATTCAGCGTGGCAATGCTGCCAGTCTTCTGGGTCTTATTTTTATCATTAGTTTAGTTCTATTTATAGTCTGTATATAATACCTACATCGTATTCTAAATTATTATTTTCTAAGAGTACCTTTTAGTTGAAACCTGTAAAATTAAATCTGAGTCAGCATAGAAACGTAAATGAAAGTGCTGCTCAAAGCCGTTTCTTCAATTCAATTTAGTACTTCGGCTCAAATACAATCAATTTATTTCATTGATTCGCCGTTTTCAAAGTAATCCATTTCTTAGTCCATTAATTTGATTAATTGGATTTTGAAAGCAGGTCTAAGCAGTAGCGCTAACCCTGACCCACAAAGGCTCAATTTCGGATAAAACTACAACCTCGTTAGGTACAGTTGTATAGTTACAGACTTGTTCATAAAAATGCAATCAAGCGTTTAATAATTCAAAGAGTGTCAGCATAATGACGGGGCCCCCTCTAGAGGGCCAATGCCTGCCGGGGTCGCGGGACTTATAGAATTACCGTGACCCTGGAACATAAAGGGCTATTGAAGGACACCGTGGATTTTAGTCAGTACAAGTCTGACAGTCCCTCCCGCTCTGCCCTGGGTGGGAAGACTCATTTGATGATTTTACCACGACAAAAAAGAAAAAAAGAAAAAGCGTTTAATAATAACTTAACTATTAAACACCATAATGCTGTAATCTACTGAATTAATTGCCCATACATACATTTAAGTTGATACCTTGAGCGACGCGGACATCAGTACGAAGTACCTACTGTACCCTACAAAAACACTTCGCTACACAATATCTCCTCTTTATGGCCTCGTAAAGTATCCTCTCTGCGGAAGAACGGACACACTTGATACATGTACGTGACAGTTTATCACACGCAGCCATTTACAACTACTGAACATCATTTATGAGCAACTGTTATTGAATAAGAGGAAGAGAATGAGTTTGATGGCACTCGGGGCCTTTTTTGTTGGTCTGCTAGTGACAGAGAAATATTAGGTTTGGCAGGTGTAACTAGGGTCTCGTTTACTTGGAGATGGCGGTACTAAAGCTTACCATTCATGCATTCACAATTATTAGCGTACACAATTATCAGTAGTTAGAAAAATCACAGTCACTACCAATTAGTTAGTCGTTCATTTATCGAATCGAGCTGGGACATGGCATGTATCGGTGGAAATTGCGTTTAGACGATTGTCACAGATCACTAGCGACGGAAAGCGAACGCAATCCATATGAATAAAGATTTTAGATCAGTCGACCGTGAGCACACTAGGGCTGCCTCTTCGATATCTGATCCGAAACTATTTATCCTTCATGTTCTCCTGAGAGAATTTGAGCAGAACATCTCTTAAATCTAATAGAGGAGCTTGTGGCTAAATAATAACGGCTGCTCGAGTCGATTTTTAGTAAGCCGTGCTTGCTTAAGTTGGTCTGTGGATGCGTGATCACCCATTATATACCGAGTTTCCTCCGTGCCTCGGAAAGCACGTTAAGTCGTTGGTCCCGGGTGTCATTTGTAGATCTTAGATAGTCAGTGCCCCAAAATGTCTAACAACCAGTCTTACCAAGGGGTAACGTATTACCCAGTACAAACTAGGTTGTGGAGGTCAGATAGGCAGTCGCTTCATGTAAAATACTGGTATTCAGCTGCATCAAGTTAGACTGGAAGCCGACCCCAACATAGTTGGGAAAAGGCTAGGCAGATGATGATCTCTTAATTGTAATGTATATATAATGTTACTGACTCTTCATAAATACAGAAGCAGTAATTCCACATTCCGTGGAAGCGCTGCCGTCTCGTGCTGCAACATGTGTGAGACTAATAATTTTACGTCTTTTTTAAAGAATTTAGTCACGTATCAGAATTTATTTCTTCGGTTGCATTTACGGTTACAACATAGACATCATTGTGAATATGTGAAATATAAATGGGCTTTAGGTGTACAGAATTCGTGCTCGGTTTGTACATTTAGGTTCATGGGTTTTTAAGGACTTTTATTCGTAGCAAGTCTCCTCCCTACAATGCTTTTTCCAACGCTCGTAAGTACAAGTTGCCTGTCGTTTCATTTTCAACATCGTACACCATTAATTAACAGCAAACAGTTATGAATTACATTTCAATATAAAAACGTGTAAAAATGTGATTTCATACAAATAAAATCCAACACTTGGATAATTAACGTAAAATAACTCTAATATTCAGATAGCAAATAAATTCATAGTCACAGACCATTTTAATTTCCTTTTATCTAAATCTGAATGTTCACAATTCAATTATTGAAATGTCGGAATGAAAAAGGTTCCATCTCTAATTTCGCATTATTTTCATCGGGCGAAGCGTTCGAGTGGACGACGTGACTCCACAAAAGCCATTTTTATTCAAGTAATGATCGTTTATTGTCTAAAATAAATACCAAACTCGACGAAATCTATTGTCAGAATCAAACAATCTGATAAATTATTCAGCAGCACCTAAATTTCTTTCTATGTGATGTGAAAGTCACAAAACTACCATTTTTAACCCCGTAGCCATTGTTAACTAATAAGCATCAAGCGACCACCTATTTCCCATTGTCACTGTTCGTATCATTCACTTCACAACTTTGGAGAATTGCCAAAGACGGAATCCGGTGTTTAAGAGGGCCGTTACAATTTTTACTACGTCTCCTATAAGACTAATCGCCTCAAAGACTCATTGAGGTACAAAATAATCTTTAGCATCTGATTAGTGATAACACTATGTGGGATGAGTGATCGAGCTAATTAAAATAAAATAATGTTGATGATCAAGTAAATAAAATCATGTTTGTAATCAGAAAACAGATTCACCGATACCAATACCTTGTCGATGTTCGACACATTCGCACGAAGCGCTTTGCTACATCATTTATTATGCGCACAGCCAAGGAGTGGAATTCCCTGCCTGCGTCGGTGTTCCCAAGTTCATATGACCCGAATCTATTTAAGTCGCGAGTTAATATGCTTATATTGGGTCAGCTCGTTCCATAGCCGACCTCATCTCTATCCACAGGACTAGATTGAGGTCAAGAGTAAACTCATTTAATATTTAAAAAAAAAAAAAAAATTGGTTGGGGTTGTGGGAAAGTACAGCAATAGTGTGCTTAAAACTCACAATAATCCGAAAAAAAACGTCTGTAAGGCATTGTGTATAAGTATTAAATCTACACCGTGACTATTTAGTCGTCTTACAACGGCAGCCCACTTCATGTATCCAATGATTACTAATCATTCATAAAAAATATTTTTATGAGATTTTAATCATTTAAAAATAAAAATATTATTCAGTATGACGCATGACGTAATTAAAACACCCTGTTGCGAGCTATGATCTACTGGACTCGAGCGCTGGGTAGGTATGTTCTCCCGTTTGGCACGTAAACATCATTAACAGGATGGTTTACAATTTTATCCTAATGTATTATTTATTTTTCATTCTACCTATGACGGCGGGAAAAAAATGTCGCGCCTAGCGCAATCTTCTGTCGGGTACATTGAGTGGACCACCTTTGTAAGACGCCTAAAAAGTCACGGTGTATATTATTAGTTCCTGTTTATGTGGGTTAGGCGGTTCCCTCACAGAACAAATAAAGTTTACGATTGTTGGAGTGGGTCCAGGAGACTCCCGTCCGCTGCCAAAGCCTACATGTTCCGCTCTTCATAAAACTGTCGGAGCGATGCAAAAACTGTTTGATGGTGAGAGTAACATACAGTGCAGCGTAATTGTGCACGCTGTTTGACGCGCGGGGTGAGCAGACTTTAAGTGTTATTGGCGCGTTGAAAATGCGACTGGTTCGAGACGAAGATTAGAACTTTTCTTTTATTTGATTACGAGACTATTTTAATAGTACTCTCCACATATTGAATATTGTTTTGATGGCACGGTTGGCGCAGTGGCTGAGCGATTGACTGCTGCGCTGCGTCCCGCGGGTTCGATTCCCGCACGGATCAAATATTTGTATGGCCTACAGGTAGTTGTTCCGGGTCTCTGGCTGTGTGTGTTTGTGAGTTTTAATGTTTGTAAACGCACCCACGATACAGGGGAAATTCCTAGTGTGGGGCAACGTGTTTAAAAGAAAAAAAAAGGTATTTTGCAGCGTGTTTCTCTTACATGAAAAAAAAATTTAAACCTACATACATAAAAATAAATTAATACCAACAAACTTTTGAAACACTTATTTTTTCTACATAGTTACAACAAAGACCCCAAACAATATCTCGTAAAATACTACCAACTACTACCTCAAAAGTAAATGTTACTCCTAAAATCAATATTTTATGTGTCTATATGTAAGCAGAGGGCCTATTAGACATCACATTCAGATCGAAACACGATAGAAAAGCGATATACAGGTCCAATAAGAACAAACATAGAGCAGTTCATTTTTATTGTGATCAATAGAATAATGAATATATGTGTTTTATTTTCTCATACTGACGATTATTATTTGCCGAGGTTGTGCCAAGTCAATAAAAGTCCCTTCAATATATATACGAGAGCAGCGGTGGCCCAGTGGTGGCGGCTCCGACTTACAAACAGTAAGTCGTGGGTTCGAACCCAGGCAGGCGCATTACTTTGTGTAATTTATTTCATCACCATTGCTCTCAAAAATGGTGAAGGAAAACATCGTGAGGAAACCGGCATGTCTTAGAACAAAAAATTCGAAGACATGTGACATCTACCAACCCGCACTGGGCCCGCGTGGTGGATTATAGCCCATTCCCTCTCATAGAGAAGAGGCCGGTGTCCCAGCAGTGGGAACATTATAGGCTGATTATGCTATGCTTATGCTTATGCAATATATATTAAATAGTATTTCGTATTTGGGCCCTTTACAGAGCTCAAGAAAACGCTAACATAAAAGGAATATAAAATAAATAATTTACAATACACTCATACTTACACGTACTGCCCTTTCCACTCCAGGAACACATAGGTAAATTGGTTCTGGGAATTCCTTTATCGATTGTTGATAGATTTTAAAAGATACCGTAAGTACCGAATTTTTTTTTTTCTTTTTTTTTCTGAAGCGTCGATATTTGGCTATAGAGTCTACTTGACAGATATAGATATACCTAGAAAACGTAAGTATCACGAACCGTATGAAAATCAAGCGTGCCATTTTTTGACTACCTACTATGACGTCATGAGCACTATTTAGTTACTATACAAGCAAGACACTATACAAAATAGACTACTTTTTTTTTTCTTTAAATATCTAGGAATTAAGTTCTTGAGTTTTAAAGTTGGAACGTTCTTGTGTTTAAACAAATTAGCTTGCTGCAACAGTAGTCACGTTAAGTATAAAATACTTAAGCCGGGCACGCGAAGTAAGTGCTCTTACATTATCTAGGTACATCTTATCTATGGTCTACCCACTGTAACTCATAAGTTTCAACAAACCTTCTACGGCGTAGCAGTCGTAGCGGTGACGTCATCACGTCGCCTACGCCGTGGCGACCGTGTAGTAATTTATACTTCATATTTTTTATTGCTACTTGCTGTAAGGACAATGACCAACTATTGTATAAATATCAATTTAACTAAACACAAAAAGTATCTCTTCAAACAAAACCCTGATCAAAAGTCAAACAGTTGTAGTTCACGACTTTTCAAAGTTTCGTTACGTGAGAGGTTTGATCGAATAGGGTGGATTGTATCCAACTTACTCATAAATTCTAAGACCAGTTTTTGAAGAGGAAGAGTTGATTATTTGTAACTGTCATCAGCAAACTGTTTCAAGTTAGTCGAGATAAAGTGGTTTCGTAATTTTGGAATTCTTGTTACTATCGATGGTAATCAATTGTTCCGCTGTATTCTAAAGGTTTGTATATTTTTAACTACTAATAGTACAGTCTCCTTAATTTTGTGGTCATAATGATAAAGGAAGCAAGCAGTTTATGTTTTGGAAACCTGAAGCAGAGCGATGATGAATTGAGAAATTATATTCACAGCTATGTTAAAAAAAAAACATTATTACAGCGACATTAGTTTGACCCTGATGTCAGCTTTACAAATTTCTAATAACCCGATGAGATGTAACAAATAACGTGTTAGTAATTTCTTTAAAAGGTAATAACCTAAGGGGTTTAATCCTGGTCCGTAAACCGTTACAATAATTTTATGTAAGATGGCCAAACGAAAAATACCTACTCAAAGTCGCGTCTTCATTGAAAATAATAAAGTGTTCCTGTCGTCTGTCGAGCAGTCGAGAGCCTGCCTCTTGTCTGTTATTAATGGAGCAGAGACGTCCCAAATCGTTATGGATAATAAAAAGAACAATGTAAATGCCTTATTAGGGTTGCTTCGCTGAAACGAATGACGATTTGAACCAGTCGTCTTTGGTAGGAGTTGACGTTTTTACAAGTTTCAGTACCCTAAAAAGTGACAAAGGAGAACGGGCGGAATTGCCCCAACCTCCAATAGCGTTAAGATACAAACCAATGATAGATCTTTTTAAGAAGAACATTTCTTAGTATGGCGAATAGCTCTTTTCAATTATGTATATCTTATGGCTATTGGACCTTGGGGCAGATGCCTATACTTCAAGGCCCGTTCTCCTTTAAGTTGGGTGCAAGTTGGTACAGTTCATGCAAGCAAACATACAAAAACTTTGGTTCAAGTTTTTGTTGGGTCGGTGGTCTAAATATTGGATGATAGTGGCAGTGCTATAATTATGAACTTTTCTTTTCCCAACTATATTGGGGTCGGATTCCAGTCTAACCTTTACATGGAGCGACTGCCTATCTGACCTCCACAACCCAGTTAGTACAGGGTAATACGATACCCCTTTGGTAAAACTGGTTGTCAGACTTTTTTGGGCCACTGACTACCTAACGACTCTCAAAGATCTACAAATGACAGCCGGGACCAACGGCTTAACGTGCTTTCCGAGGCACGGAGGAAACTCGGTATGTCATGGGCGGTCGCCCATCCACAGACTAACCTAGGCAAGCGGCACGGCTTAACCTAAAGATCGACCCGAGCGGCTGTTATTATTTAGCCACGAGCTCCTCATTCTGCTACCATGGTGTTGAAAATAATCATTGCTATAAGTATCCCCTCAATTCACTATCAAGTAAAGCATTAGTTATAATAAAACATTAAACAACCTGGCAGCAGACCAACGATATAAATACACATTGTTAAAATTAATTAGGTGCCATGCAGAATCTGCCAATTATTTTCGAACAAAATATTGAAATGAGAACACAATTATATCATTTCTGTTACGAGTACATTGCTGCCAACACTTACGAAAAATGGAGGTTTTATTAATTGGGGGTCTGTTCCATTACAAGTTTAAATGGAAAATAACAATATTCATTAATTTACCTTTTTTTTTTCGGATGGGTAATCATCAAATGACCCCCCCCCACTCTGGGCGGAGCGGAAGGGAGTGTCAGACTTGTACTGACTAAAACCCATCCATGTTCCTTTTTTGCCCTTTGTGTTCCAGAGCCACGGTGTCTCTTTCGAACAGTCCCGCAGCCTTGGTATCATTAATTTACCTTCAAATCAGATTTTTGCACAATTCACGTGATCAACTTTTAGAATAAACATTCTTAATTATTCAGTATCAAAAATAGTGTAACCTTTTCATTACCGCTTTTTTACGTACTTTAGCTATTTATGACGTCTTTTAAAATTATGCCTTATTGGTAACGAAATGTTTCAATAATCTAGGAACTGGGCTAGTTCTGAAAGTAATTTAAGTGGGTTCACCTATAAACCGACCGCTTTAATGAGTCCTCCGCCTTGTTCCATCAAAGGCACATTAAGCGTCCACAAAGTCCTAACAATATCCCACAGGTTATTTGCTTTAAAATAACCATAATTCACGTAGGTATTACGATAATAATTGAACCTATACGTGATCAACCTTCAGAATATTCCATTTAAATTAATGCCTTCGCGAGGACTCATTAAAGCGGTGGTACTATAGCTATAAGGTAGATTAGCCGGTTTCTTTCTTCATTAAAATATTATATCAACTTAATTGATAATTTCAAGATCAACAAGATTCATGCTACCACAAATCCATGGTTCCTTAAGATGTTATTTCAAGAGCAATGGTGGATTTATAGATTTTTTTATGTACTAAATAGGCTAGCCTTTGGCCGCGGTGATGCGGCCTAGGGTAAAGCATGCTTGCCTAGAAGAAAACGATTCACTCGAAGACGTGATTAATTGGATTCTGTGGTACTACGTTAATTTTAAACAAGTTTTACCCAAACAGCACTTGAGTTAGTTAGAAACTGTTCTTAGCGAATTCGCGAGTCTTTGAGAAAAGTCTGGTTTCTACTAAGTGCATTCTTTCGGTAACTTTAACCACTTTGAAAAGTCTTTGAATATGTTTAACTACCCTTCAGAAATACGTACGACAGCATTACTTTGTTTGAGATTAGTTAAAGCTAACTTCTGAGACACTTTTTGTATTCAGGCTGAATAAGAAGTAGAAAATATTAAATCTACTAGATTTAGACTTCTGGACTTTATATTGGACACAAGAGCATTTTTTTTCTATTTAGAATAACCATGAGAAATAATAGTCTCAAACTTTGTTACATACTGACATAACGACTTTCAATTTGATTAAACGTCGCGGTCATTACAAGTACGTAGGTAATAGAAAACAAAAAGTTCTGCAGTCCCTTCTTAAGCTGCCTATGACGTCAGAAGTTCAGATTAAGTTTTTCAACGGGAAAACACACACGTATCATTGTAATACGGCCCATCGGCTTAAATGATAACATTTTTGCGGTTTTTCGCTGTTGAAATCGATTGATACAGGGAAGTAAACCATTCCTAATCATAATTAAAAAAATAATTTAATCTTGGTTTCTCAAAACTATTTAAAAGCTGAAAAAAAACCGAAATACTGATGTAGGTTACCGAAATAAAATGTGAAAATCTTTAACATTAACATTCCGTTACAATGCGTCCAAAATAGTTAACTGAAACAGTTTTTCACTACGAATTTAAGGGGCACGAAAATTGTACATACGATATTTTTTCTTTGTTGAAATAGCCGATGTTCTCATATAGGTTTTACATAAATTCTTTTACATGCCATTAATTCTTTTGCTTTTTTTGGCATGTTTTCTTTTTGGTGCAGTACGGCAATAACTACACTATCTCATTTTAAAATGGTCCTTTTTATAGTGCCAGTGATAGATGAAAGGTTTGCATGCCATTATTTTTTGTTTAACGGGCTAAACGAAAGAAGGGTGGCGAAAGTGGACCCAAAGAATCTAAAAATTAACGAAGCTCCATGCAAGTGTAAATATAAAATAATTATAACTACAATTATATGAGATATTTATTTAAAAAATATTGAATTTTTAGGACACGGGAATCAAAAGTTATAAATATTTTAATTTATTCAAAATTAAGTAATCGTGCAATTACAAAACGCAACTTTTTTTCCGATTACGTTCCAATCTAATGACATGTGTTTTTGCTCAAGGGTTTTCTTACTATAAATGGCTCTTTCTCTTCGTTTTTATACATTCTATAATGTACAATATTTATAAACAACATGTAAACTTTATATTAAAACGCCAATTAACAAGGCAAAATCATGTAATAAAAATGAAACAATGGTGATTTCGTAGTATATCTTATAAAGGAACGTTATCAATGGTGATCAATTGAGTCCCGTCACTACTGTCACTGTAAGATTTGTGATGATCTATTCCAGTGTTTTTCAACGCGCTCAGAGGAGTTCCCCTAATGTTGTACCCACAACAAGTACAGAGGAAAGTACACACCCTGTACCTTCTGAACAGAGAGCAAATTGTGGAAATTGAAATGGTGGATAGTGCTTACAGAAGTTCTGCTGATTTTACACACTCCCCAAGTTCAGTAGAAATACATCCGTACCTATTACCTATCCAATATTTCATGGCAACCACCCATTTATTTTACGTGCCAGAATTAAATCTATGCACATAGGAAGCAAGTCCTATTAAACGTGTATCGTAGTAGATAGAAGGCTACAGGGGCGAAGTGGTGTATTAGGCTATTGTTGTCACTGTCCTGTTGGGACACGGACAGCGGGTTGTTGCTCTCATGTTATGAGCATATTATGGTATATGGGGTCTGCCAGACACCAGAGCTATATCGCTGCACCAGCTTCCTTTTTAGATAATCTTTTAATAAGATAATATTTTTTTTCTATAACACTGTTGAAAAATATTAAAATAAAACATGTAAACAAACCAATAAACGAGATTTATTACGTCACATTACACATTTTTTAATCAACAAACCCTGCCTTTGAATTGCTATACTCGTACATGCATAGCTAGTGAGCTCTGGCTGTTATAATTTATGTAAAAGTATATCTTCATTCAGCGTAGTAAGAATCGTTCTACTTGACCATAATTCGCTTATAGATCAAAGTCGTAACAACATAGTTTTAATAGTGATTGAACTAATTACTAGGTTAGTAATCAGTATAGTCTCTAGACGCAGTCTGGTAGTTTTATGATTCATTAATTAGGTACAGGCAAAAAATTCGGGTTTTGGCTTAAGACAAGTAAATAATAAGTACATCAGAATAATGTAACACGACCCGTACCAAAATTATTACCTCCACTGGCACCTGTCAGTTGCCTACTACCAAAAACCAAAGAGAACCAAAAAGCACAGAGCATCATCCAAAGAGGCCGTGTACAACGCGCCATGCCTTTTATACCCTTTTACTCGGACCGGGTAGGTTGGAAAGGGAATTATCTAAGAGTAGTTTATTCGAATCTTCCTTTATGATTCATCCTAAACATTATTATTTTTTGATTCATTTTAAATAAATAAGCAGACATTCACAGTTAAAAACCTTAACCGTAAGATTTTTAGGTTGTCTTGTATAAAGACGTTTATCTCTTTTCTCCCAACTTGTTCGTCTTACTTTCCATTTGCTTTTTTGTTAGTCTTTAGTCGTTTTACAAGTATGTATAAGTTGCCATAATGAATGCTACCTCTAAGACTGGGTCCCAAAATACATGGAATCTCGCCAGGGTTCTTTCTTTGGGCTTCTCAAAAACAGACAATGGTGAAAAAGTTACTGATGGCGGAAAAAACCCTATCGTATCTTTTCAGCCATGCCAGTGGCTAACGGGTTTGTAGGTAATAAGCGTTTACTGAATGTGACGCGGTTAATGTTTCGTGATACAATATTCCTATGCGCCAGCTAGTGGCATACTTGATCGGAAATTTAACAAATCAAGGCACTCGGTTCTCGTAAGTTCACTCCGAACATCCGACACAGAACACAAGATCAAGAGAGATGCACATTTTACATAAAACTGTGGTAACAATAATTAAAAAACTCATAAAATGTTTGCAAATGAAGTAGCAAGTGATCACGACTCTCGTAGCTAAATATGTAGATGAATCGTAGAACTTGGCAGCAGCCCAGGTTAATAAGTGCAAATGTGACGCTTTAGTTATCATGGTGTTATGTAGGTAGTTACAAGCTCTCTCGTTTGTGTCGTGATCAGACTGTTGTGTTATAGGTATGTGAAATGCAAATAATTACACCTGCCATCATCAATCAGCAACTGCTACAGATTAAGTAACTGTGATGGTTACTGGCAGTTGTGATTTCATCATCATCATCATCATTTCAGCCGAAAGACGTCCACTGCCGGACATAGGCCTCCCCCAAGTTGACTGGTCCCGTGCGTCTGGCATTCAACCTTTACCAGGTCATCGGTCCACCTAGTGTGATTTGGTGCTTCTATTTTATCATAAAACTATGAATTTATCTTCGAAAGTAACAAGAAAAGACGATAGGTATCGTCTAAGGATACATTGTTTACTAAACGATAGTAATAAATCTTAAGACGTTGAAGTTTACAAACATGGAAATTAATAACGCTGCCATTTATCTTGTGTGAGTATTCCAAGTTGAAAGTTTTTCACATATTCCTATAAAGGGTGTAAATAGACCCTTAACATAAAAGAAAGGCACTTATTCTCCCCGTCTTTGCGATCATTTTTTTGTTCTAGACCATACCTGGGAACCTTCTAGTTACGGAGATATTGGGGGTCAAAATTCCAACTTTTTCCCAAGTTTTTTTTTAAATACATGTTTTTAATGATTTTAATGTAAGATTTTTACTTTACACACCTCCAAGACCCCCGTACTATTCAATCCATCTATCAGCACAATGCTTTAAGTGCTTTCCATCGAGTCCTACCTTAAAACGTGATTTTTACCCCAAAAAAAAGTCGATTCCCAGCAATAATTTTTGCGTAAAGTTACTTAGTTTGATGTACAGAATGCTTGGTTGACGGATATGTGAAGGGTCTGTTTACACCCTGTATAGTATCTTTATTGTTTTAAATTATCGCAGAGTTATGTAAAATTTTCAGCCGACAACTGCTAAGAAAATAACGACAACAAATTGTGAATCGCCCACATGTTAAGCGTAGGTCTCTAAACGTTCCCCCATCACTCATGATTATGATAAGAAATGTTGTGACATAAATTGTTTGTTTAACTTCGAAATAAAATGCTAGTAAGACCGCGTGAATATAATAGGTTTAACTAAAAATCCACTGAACGGTAACGAGGGAGCATTATTTAAGCATTCTCTTTTCTTAAATAAATCAATAGACAATGGTTGAGCGATAAATCAAGCCTTAATTACAGTTCCTTTGTCCCAATTCGTGTCTAGGCTTTCACATAGAACAGAAAGGAAAACGCAAATAAGGACCGAACAATTCTCTAGGCTGCGAAATGGGAATTTGGCAAAATCGGGGTCGAAATGGGCATTTGCAACCGAGCTAGTCTCAGACAAGTACGTAGTTATGTAACCGTTTGGCACCTAATCAATAGATGTTGTTTGAAAATTGGGAATTTTGGACGTTGAAGAGAGAAATCTACCTTGCATTGCATCTCTCATTCTTCGATCATGATAGTAATTAAAGCGAGTACCGAACCACGTGTCTTTATAGTATCACAATAAATTTTGTGCGGGTGGCGCCCGTCCAATCTGTAATGTGACGTCACAATGGTTATCAGACCACGATGACGTATACAGGCGAGCGCCGTGATGACGATTAGTCTGGATTGCAAGCACGACGAAAGTAGGAGTAGGCTCACGTGATCACGCAATGAATAGCCATTGCCTTGACTCGGTGCTCGATTAGAAAATTAAGTCTCAATGTTGTGGTAAACTTTCCAACAACTACCACAAACTTTAGGCCATAATTTACTTGAAATCCTCAATTTTAACAGCTGTAAGCAATCTCACTATTTTACGTATTCTCATAGCTCCGTTATCGAAACTAGTGCAAACATTTGAAAATTACAATACAAAATTTAGTCGAGCAAACTTTGTAGTGCATTTCTCAACAGCACCTCCGCGTAGATTTGCAAAAAGTATTCGAAGGAATAAATAAAAGAGATACAAATAAGCCGTAATTATTTCCTACCTGCCTAATAGAGTGGGCGTTTACAGGCTTTTAGGTTTCCAGTAACAACGTTTAGCAGTGTTGGTCTCACGGCACGTTATAGAGAAATGAGTCCTTTGTAACAGTTGAAGTGAACGAGCACAATCCGTTGTTGAAGTTTGTTGTTCATTAAGAAAACGCTGAGGGACATTAAGGTGTTGCTCTTTATAACAGCGTTTTAACTGTTCGCCGACACTATTAGAACTTTCATTGAAAAAGCCTGAAACCTTAATTAGTATTATGAAGTAACTCAGATTAATATTTTCAGGTTAACGTGAATACATAAAGCATTACCCGGCTGGGGAGCAGGGTGCTCTAGCCGTGCGTCGACCGTCATAATAAACCGTCGAGGGTCACGTGACGTATGAGTAGCGATTAACTAATATAGAAATACTTAAAATATTATCCTGCGAAGGGAATTCAGAATATAAAATATCTTTATCTTGTGTCTGTTTTTACAAGTACTTTATTTTAAGAAGAAGGAAAACAAACAAATATTGTTTTAATAAAACGAAATATTTTCTAGTAGAGCTAAGCGATTGAACTTTGGATAAACAACGTTCCAGAAAGACAAACACCTCTGTTTGCCTTCAGATTCGAATTAATTTAGATTTTTGAAACGAATAAAAGGTTATGAATGAAAGATTTACTTACTATGTACTTACGAGTACATAAAAACGTTCGTTCAACCATGGAAAATAAGAAATCATAGGTTTTTTGCTGTGTCTATCATAACATGTTCTCGAATGTTTTTTACCCGACTACGGCGAAGCCAAAAGGAACGGTTATGATTTCAGCAGTCTATGTATGTATGTATTTACGTATGTTCCTGCTTAGCGCTTAAACTATTCGTCCGATTTTGATGAATAAGGTGTCAATCGATTTGATATTATGGCCCGAGTTATATTTTAACCGACTTCAACAATATTAGGAGTCGATTATACCCTGTAAACCCTGAATTTAATTAGAGCGATTTTTCAATACTCGGGTTTTTTAGTTGTTGTACATAAATTCTTGTAACATAATTATGTTGGGTAATTATTGAGTACGTCCAGTACACGACAATTACCACTCATCTGAGTACAATTTAGACTGCAGTGACCTAAATAAGTTCTCAAGTTCCTCGTGAGCAGCAGCACTTAACACTCCATGCATAATGTATTCGTCGCCTGAAGGCTCCGGTCCGAGCTCCTCCGTAACAATCTCATCTTGTAAGATCTACTTACATTACATAACTCTTAGTGCCCGATCAGACGTATCGCTGCTTTACGCATGCGTGAAATCTACAACAACAAAACAACAATTTGAAGTGCAACTAAACTTTGGTTTTGGGAATAAGTATTCATAATTTGCATTAAAGCAAAGCCATAATAGCATCATAATGTTATGTCTTGAAATTAAACCATGGAGACTTTTAACATCACGTATATTTTCAATTGAACCAACACGTCACACTCCCGCGCACTCCTGAATATTATTGCCCCTATCGAACGCGGCCGTGCCGATCGATAGTGCTGCCCGCCCTGATATGCATAGGGTTGGGACAACCATGGGATTGTCGCTATCAATAATGAAAGATAAATACGAATTCACGATTGTAAAAACCTGCATAGCTATCTAAATACTCCTAGCAATGCGTCAAGTAAATGATACCACTTATCACATTAATACACAATAACCTAACGACAGTTAACATTAATCTCAACTAGTAACAACAGGTTTCAGATGACAATACTGTTTTAAGTTAACTTTTGTGGTCCGTTGCCGTACATTCATACAGCCCAAAGTTGGAGTTCCAAAGAGTTTGATGTGTAGTTTTCACAAATGAATTACTACTCCGAGTGCTGTTTCGGCTGTGGCACACGTCAGGTACAAAGAAATATATAATTTTGACAATAAAAAAAAAATAAAAAAGATATAATCATGTAACGTAACGCACATACATGTGACGCATTGTTCAAAGCCCCTTTTCAGGGAATTACGTTGAATTTATAGCAGATTACTGGCTCATCCTGCGTTTATAAGGATTTAATTGTTTCGTATTGTTTAATGAATATACAAACCCCAGGGCCAATGCAATGGCGTTAAAATTCCGATTGAATGTTGTTTTTTAAAAAAAAAATGTCCATAGCTAACGGTGGTGTGAACGCTTACTGTTTTCGAAAATATTGGTCAATTGCCATCGATAGCTATACTCGTATGTACATATATAAACTGCACAACTGGTTCCTGAATCCACATACGGGATAAGATTCTGGAATAATAACAACAGACAACGAGTGACATGCTTAGAAATAACTGTTTATTTGGAAAATAAGGTTAAGGTAAAACTAACTACAATCTGGTATTATAAAAATTTCTCGTTGTATAATGGGAATTCACATTTACACGTCACATTGTTCCTCAAAAATCTGTGAGTGAAACATTATACAATGTGTCCGTGGACTAGCAATACTTTAGCTACTTATATAACAACTATTCTATTATACAAATTTGTTGATTTGCAAAGAATTTGTTGTTAAAAAAAATTGACAAATGCATACATTTTTGATATTTTTCTGTAGTTTAATTTCTTTTTTCTTAAAGTTATGATAACATGAACCCATTATTTCATAATGTAAACGATAGACATTATCTTTGCCCTCCTTATAAACCTATTTTTATTTCAGTAAGACCACATCTTTGAGAGATATGATTTATTTTGTATGAAAAAACAAAATGCTTGCCAAATAGTAAGTAAGTGGATTGGACCCAAGTGTGTAGTGTATTTGTGTATTAAAATTGTTGTTTTATAAATACCTAGAATATCGCTAGCCATGACCGGACACACTGTATAATTACCGCAAAATGCATACTTAGTAGTTTCTGCCTAGATTAATAGTCCAGACAATGGAGAGCTTATTTATGAACCTATATATTGTCTTTAGATACTTCAATGTATCCTTTTTAAATTTTCTTTTATCTTTATTTTACCTGTTATATAAAAACGGGTATCGGGTCCTCATATGGATTTAAATAATATGTATGTACATTTACTTTCTTGTAATCTCCATCAGAGGCTAGATCCTCTTTCGCAATCAAATCAATTGTCTCTACATTGTGGTTATCGGAACACAATCGGGATAGAAATAGAATTAGACCCGTGTTCGGGTAATAGATACCGCATGTACAAGTAGCGAAGGGTAAATTTTTGTAAGAGGTAAGCCGGAGTACGTATCTTTAATGTGATTTTATTATTTGTCTATAAAATACTAACTGTGCCACTTTTCAAAGAGAAGCCGGTAGGAATCGAGTTGTATGGAACCTTCGCCACTGGCATGTACATAGTACACAATAGGTACCGCCCGAACGGAAACCACTCAATAAATCTACAAATCTAAAAGCCAGGATTTGCGTTAAACTTTTCCGATGATATTACTTCCTGCACGCATAATGTTTAGAACTAGCTTTACGAGTACGAAACCAGCACACATTACAGCCAGTGAAAACTCTGGAATGGTACTTTTGTCAGTTATTCTCTGGGAGAAAGCCCTCGTGTAGCTCACAGGCAACATACTTTTCGTATCACCACGACACAGCGTGATGAGGAGACAGCGCAATGAAGATAATGTTACTGTAGTTTGATTCTACTTTGTACAAACGTTAACGAGTTGCAAAGTCAAGGCAATATCGGAAGGAGCTGGGCAATATTTAACGGCACGGTTGGCCCAGTGGCTGAGCAATTGACTGCTGCGCTTCGTGTTGCGGGTTCGATTCCCGCACGGAACAAATATTTGTATGCCTTACAGGTAGTTTTCCGGGTCTGGCTGTTTGTGTATGTGAATTTAAATGTTTGTAAACGCACCCACGATACAGGAGAAATTCCTAGAGTGGGGCAACGTTTTTTAAAAGAAAAAAAAAATATGTTTGGTGTCAAGATGTTTGCCTATCTAAAAGCCGTTTTTCCAGAAGTTGATTACCGAAGACCATACATAAAATCTCAATGCTAATACCATTATACATCGGTAAAGGTGAAGTTAATAGTATTATTTTAAAATTAACAGTCTCATTAACGTCGGCTCAGTGAACAGGTGAAAAATTAAGTTGAAGCACCTCCAGCGCGTCCTAATTGTGCGCTAAGTCTTAACTGTCCGACTGCTACCCGATGTAAATGCTTCCACAAAGTTGGTCACTTTGATAGTGCAGTTAATTAATCGGTATTATACATTGGATAGCTTCGTTATAAGGAATATTTCTGATTTTGTACATAAGCTTACCTTTCTCGATAGTGAAGTGATATATTTTATATATGTATTTTTTTTTTTTTGAATTGTTTACTATGGACACTTTTAACGTACACATCTTGCTACATCGTTCTCACATAATGTACCATCTCAACATGAATTAAGTAACCAAGAGTTTGTAAAAGTATTCTGATTTAAAAGAGTGTCCATGGAGTTTCTTGCCCGTTCTTCTCCATAGAGATCTACGTTAGGGAATGGGCAACTACAGTACTTTCACAGTTTTTATGCCTTGTGACTGGGACTGTAGCTATTTTTGTCTTTGTTTCGACAATTCAAAAGTGCCTGTAACTGGCCTATTTGAAATAAATGCTTTGATTTTGATTTTGATTTTGATATAATTTCACCTCCAACCAGCAAAAAATACGGTAAAGGAATAGCTCAACTATGCAAAAGATGTAATAAGTTATGCCATTATTTACTTTTCGAGGTTACAGAATAGTAGGTAGGTAGTTGTCCTTTTAACGTCATATGTCTCTAACTTATGTTATGGATGAATACCCAATATACACACCCTAGCCTTACTCCACTTGGCAGTCCATCAATCGCTACCAAGTTTTCTCTTGTATACATCAAAGGTAAGCAAACCACACTCAAATCTAAAGTGACCACGTATCGCTCAAAGTAAACTGAAATGCCTTTTTAGAATATAAACGGCCCACTCACTCCTTTCGATTGAGAACCATTGTAATATTTGGGTTCGTAAACGTAACGTGGCGAGATTTAACAGCAACTAACTCAAGTCTTTATTAAAAGGCATGAACTTGGGATCTTTTCAATACTCAATACTTTATTGCATTCCACAATGTGAACTTAGGTGGTAGGATATATACATTCGTTTTGGATCGTTGTGGGCCCTGCCGGGCATAACAAAAATAAGAAAGGAGGAGGGCTATTATAAATATTTGCAGTTTTGTTTTGTTTTGTTTTGTTTTGTTTTGCAGTTTTGTTTTTTGTTTTTTGTGTTCTTATGTAACGGATCACTTTTTAGCTTGCTTAGTTTTGTCCTGATTCAGAATTATTATGCGCCAATTTAAATATCTCCATTACACTTACAAAACAGACAGATTCAACATTTTAGTACCTGTTTTCTTTCATGGATAGTATACAGAACTAAGATTCTATTTGACAACTGAAAAATGCTTTTTAGGTCAGCTTATGTACAGCAACAAATCTCTAAGAAACTAGGCCTCGTGGCGGTGTCCCTGTTCCCACCGTCAATAAAAATTACTTGACCCAGTAAACAGGCATTCTAATCTCGTTGTAAACCGAGACTGGCTTCAAAGTTTAAGGGTGCTATAAAATTTTTGTTGAATAACAGCTGGTTAATTTTGATGTTTTCTATTCTAAAGATCACATCTGATCGAATATAATGTGAAATTGCCTCTGGAAATGAAATGGAATGGAAGTTCTGACAATGGCTACACATCAAAAGAGCCATGCAGCATCAACAATAATAGAATAGAATAATTTGCTTATATCAACAAAGGATCATAAAATTCAACATAAAATAACACATCTTAAACTACAAGTTCTTACCAAACATTAATATTTAGATTGCTCTATAAATTATCAATACAGCAATGGTTGAGGTGGCAATGAGGAGTTGGCCCTAGCCCTGCGGACCAGGGATGTGCATCGTTTTCGCATAGTAGTGAAACAGAAACAAACAAAAATAGAAAAAAATAAAAAAAGACAAAGGAAAAAAAAACAAAAAACAGTCAACTTGAGACTTGGCGAACACCCAACTACATTTGATATTCTAATCAAAATATAAATAGTGCAACCTTTTTAGATTTAGGTAAATTCAGAAGATAATACTCACCACTTGCTTAAAAAATCTTGAATGCCATTAGATTTTTTTCTTTACTAATTTAATGATAATGTACATTTTTTTATCAAAATCGACCAGTATATCAATTAGACATTTGATTACAACCTTATATAAGATTTTATTAAGCGATTTAAACTTCAAATATAAAACTCCGACGCAAGTTTACAACGAAACTAATCCTGAAAACGATTAAGTGCGACCGAGTATACTCGTAGTTTATGGGTCACAGTCAGAATGTTTGATAATGCCATTCCCCGTCGCTTGAGTAGGGTACAGTGACGATGCTTAACCCGAAACCCTTAAAAAGGCCATAGTAATAAAAATGTGAGGTTTTCTGAACAACCCTAGAAGGTACTTTATGTGGTAACCAGAGAACTCTTCAAACGTTACGAGAGTTTGAACGGGAACTGTTGACTTAGCTTCGAATTTTATTGGCCCTTCGTTCAGTTTTGGATACGCAGTACCTAGGAGGTAGGCAATGATGAAGTTTGATGTATTTGGTTACTAGAGTAATATATTTATTAAATTTAATTTTTAACTTTACCCCACACTATGAATTTATCTTGTATCGTTTTGAAGTTTTTCTTCTAGAAATCTAAAGTTAAACATAAAAAAATCCAGTCTCACGATCGTAACAATATCTTTACCTCACCCTTTAGCAATCTAACGACATATTTTTTTTTTTTAGCTTGGTAAAATCATCAAATGAGTCCTCCCACCCAGGGCAGAGCGGGAGGGACTGTCAGACTTGTACTGACTAAAATCCACGGTGTCCTTCAATAGCCCTATAAGTTCCAGGGTCACGGTAATTCTATAAGTCCCGCGACCCCGGCAGGCTTTTCACCCTCTAGAGGGGGCCCCGTCATTATGCTGACACTCTTTGAGGCGCGCGTGGAACATAACGCGCCGTCGACCCGGGCATGATCCATGGTCGGACAGCGAGTCGCCCATTACTCGCCGCCCGCATGCCCGCGCCTACGGTGGCCGGAGATCGTCTGCCGACGTCTGGCGCCGTGGGCGTCTACCACTGCGATTTATCTTGTATCTTAAACGCGTTTACAAACATTTAAACTGAAATACACAAAACAGCCAGACCCTTAACGACTACCTGTGGGCCATACAAATATTTGTTCCGTGCGGGAATCTAGCCTGCAACACGCAGCGCAGCAGCCAATCAGCCTCTCAACCACTGCGGTACGATTACCGCCGTCAATTGAACTTGACTTATCGTGTTATATTGAAAGGATCTAGTTTGCAATAAAACAAGGTTTTTACCAGAAAGGGATTCTATTGCAGCTGGAAATAAATGAGAATTTTGTCTTTACCAAGATGTTGCTTACACCGACCGGCTTATATCGTACAGGCGCCTACCTGCACGATACTAGCATTAGTATTCATGAGACGAACACTGATACATTCCTTAACAAAAGCGCTAGGATTTTAGTATCACAGTTTACGACCTTTTTTTGAAGATGAACTAGATATTTCGTTGCTGTAAAACAGGACTTGTTGGTAAGGATGCCATATACATTCTGATAGGACTTTTCTAGTAGGCAACAAGATCGTGTTTTACAAAGTAGGTATTTTGTTTAAGGTTGTGTAATTTTTTTGTTAGGTACAGGTCAGATGATATTTTTGTGCCATAGTACCTATATATTATGGTGTAAAAAGACCCTTAACATAAAAGAAAGGCACTTGTTCTCCCCGTCTTTGCGATCATTTTTTTCTTCTAGAAAAAAAGTAACAAGAAAAGACGGTAGGTATCGTCTAAGGATACATTGTTTACTAAGCGATAGTAATAAATCATAAGGCGTTGAAGTTTACAGACATGGAAATTAATAACGCTGCCATTTATCTTGTGTGAGTATTCCAAGTTTTCACATATATTCCTATAAAGGGTGTAAATAGACCCTTAACATAAAATAAAGGCACTTGTTCTCCCCGTCTTTGCGATCATTTTTTTGTTCGAGACCATACCTGGGAACCTTCTAGTTACCGAGATACTGGGGGTCAAAGTTCCAACTTTTTTTTTAAATACATGTTTTTAATGTAAGATTTTTACTTTACACACCCTCCACGACCCCCGTACTATTCAATCCATCCATCAGCACAATGCTTTGAGTGCTTTCCATCGAGTCCTACCATAAAATGTGATTTTTCACCCCAAAAAAAAAGTCGATTCGCAGCAATAATTTTTGCGTAAAGTTACTAAGTTTGATGTACAGAATGCTCGGTTGACGGATAAGTGAAGGGTCTGTTTACACCCTGTATAACGTGATTTGATGTTTTTACAGGTAAACGGCTAACAGCGCGCAACGTCGGCTGTATAACGAAATGCGATCAGCGAGCTCCTAATGACCTGAGATGGGACACAAGATTACCTAGCAACAGAGACATCTCAGCAGTAATTAGTGATAAGCTTACTACTGCTGAGTGCACACGACATCATGCGGGCGGTTTGATGTAGAACAATATCATTTTAAGCCTTAATTTACATCACAGTTTATTTCTTAGAAAGGTGGATGAGCAAGTTAATGCAAAGATGACGGCACGGTTGGCGCAGTGGCTCAGAGATTGGCTGCTGCTCTGCGTGTCGCGGGTTCGATTCCCGCACGGAACAAATATTTGTATGGCCTACAGGTAGTAGTTCCTGGTCTGGCTGTTTGAGTATGCGAGTTTAAATGTTTGTAAACGCACCCACGATACAGGAGAAATTCCTAAGGTTTTTAAAGAAAGAACAGTACCTTTGTGCTCTTCTATCTTAATGTAATGTCTTGTTAAGTATTTTGTGTGTACATACATAAATAAATAAAGAAAGAAAGCAAAAATGAAAACATGCCAAACGGTTACAACCGTTTTCCTACTCATGTGGTTACAACTGTAATACAGTATCGCCATCGATTATGAGTCCCATACCCAGTGTACATACGTAACTGTGACTGACATAATATTAGTCTTAAACCAAGTTCATTCTGCTTTTGAGTTCAACCAGTTTTCCACCTACAAAGTCAAACTTTCCATTTTATTGTACAACCTCTTCTATTCCCAAAGTAACAAAAAAAAACCATCCTGACGTTATCTTTTTAAAACGCATTATTGAAAGGAACATGATTACAAAGAAGGGTATTTAATTAAGATAGGTGACCCAAATCTTATTGAATTAATTCAGGGGTTGCTCGTGATAGGAATTTCCATTAACCCGCCATCTGTTGATTAACGAAGCGAACCCGTACAATGGAAGACGATCAATGAGTAATAATTTACAAATAGAGATCCGTATCGACTTTCAAGACTATTTCAAAGAGAACCCAATGTAATGTATACATACATTCTTGATTAGTTGATGGTGTAGTCTCATACAAGGTGGAGACGACAATACGACAATTTTGGCCAAGGTTTTTGAAGTAGCGAGTTGGCAACATTTGTTTAACGTTTATACCGATGCGGGATTCGTTAACCTGTTGGTGGTAGCCTATTATCTACACTATGTAGAAAATGCTAAAAGTGAAAAATAACGTCCTGTGAATAAACTGCTTACAAAATTCAATCGAAAATATCCAGTAATTTTCGATTGAATTTTTGTATGCAGACTGGGGGGAACGTCATGAGTTACATATAGTTTAATTTATTGTCGCATTGTCGTCTCCACCCTGTATTGAGGATCGAATCAGGTGGCCTACCATGACTTCTTCAAGCAGGAGTAATTCCAGTGTGGGAAAGAGATGGCGCTAGACAACCTGTATAGCTATCTCTTTCCCACACTGGAATTACGCCTGCTTTAAGACGTCATGGTAACCCCCCCAGAAAGTTCCAGTAAACTGCAACAAGTTAATGTTTGTTTTTTTTTTTAGTTCGAGGTTGAGTAAAACCAGGAAATTGGGGGAAAACTTAGAAAAATGGTTAGTTAGCTGGACGGTCTCCTCGCTGTAGCTGAAATAACTTCAAATTACATTTTACTTCTGACCCAGAATCCTAAAAATAAAACATGGATGGGTAGAAAATGTTATATTCTACTTTCTCAGTGCTTGTCCTAAATTAAATATAAGATTCTTTTACCCATTTGTTTTTAACTTGCGCGATTCAAAACTATTAACACAAACGTTTGATCGAAACTATTTATTTAATCAGTAACACTGCTGGCAAAAGAAGAAACCATGTGCTACAGCAATGATCCGAATTATTCTTCAATCAATACTTACTTAATATTATAAATGCGAAAGTAAGTTTGTTTGTTACCTTTTCACGCCTAAACTACTGAACCAATCATCCTGAAATTTTGCATATACGTTGTCAGGTGTACAGAAACATTTCATCCCGAAAAAAAGTACTGTTCCCGAGAAAAACAACAATAACGTTTTTATGATAATAGATGGCGCCACGTGTTTTTCAAATCATGATGGAATTATATTATTACAATATAATTCAATCATGGTTGGAACCTTGACCCCCAATATCTCCGTAACTAGAAGGTTCCCAGGTATGGTCTAGAACAAAAAAAATATCGCAATGACTTTGAGAACAAGTTCCTTTCGGCTCCGTTAAGGATCTTGTTACACCCTTTATTTTGGAACGTATAGTCAGACATAAATATTACAGACAGTCCGTGCTGTTTTATGGATTCCTAACGTCGTGATATGTTGAAGAGTTGCGTGCATGGGAAATGACTTAGAATTAGTAAAGTCTCAACATGTTTATAGAGAATGAATAGATATTAAAGTCGAAATTATGCACGAGTAAAGTCAGAGAGCCAAGTAAATAATATACTACTTTAGTCATATTTACCTTCGCATAATTTCGAGAGCCAATAATCAGGCTGGTTTTATTCAGATGATAAGTTAGTTAGCTGGCACACAACATACTACACAATACGTACAGTTTCCGCACAATATGGTCATACTATTGCGAGCAATTTCTACTTTATTTCCTTAGTGTATTGTAATAGTTACTCGCAATAAATCGTGTTCTGACAGAATAATTAAGTAGCAAGTATACCGCAGTGCGGACCACTCGAGAGGCCTTTTTGTGCAAAAATAATGTTCAAGTTATAATAAACTAGTTATTTTCTCACTATGTAAGTTATGGTTCACGATCTTTCGCTAAGCCGAAGCACTTATTTTTTATCTGGTTCCATCGCAATTAGGAGTTAATGGAGCTTTTTTTTTTAAGTTGATATTACGCCATTTTACCTTTACAGATACGTCACGTGAACAAAAAAGGAGTACTAAATAAAAATAGATATATTCAGAAGAAACCAAATTTACCTACGTAAAGAAACTAAATATATCACTTGAAAGCTACCCTTATCAAAATATCCCATAAATAACAGTAACTTATAACTCACTCGTCAGGTCTAATTCAGTGTCTATTCAAGCCTTTTTTTAGTTTAACGGTGAATGATCCTACATCCGTCCTTCTATTTTCTTGTTTGCTATCCATACAAATAAATAAAATTGAAGAGACGCGTCAAGGACTAAATAAAAAATATATTTTATTAGATACCTTAAATAATAGGGATGTTTCCTGAAAAAATCTAATTAGTCCAAATAGATTTCTAAAAAATATTGGACACGTATTTTTTCTTTCTTCACGAAAACTAAAAATGAAGACGATACAGTGCGTCGAAAACTCGTATGACGTCGTACTTGTAAATAAAGTGTACTGACTTTTTACCGAAAAGTGACGTCACAGGCCCCCCACTCATGATCTTTGATGCGTTTTATCTTCGTCAATTTTCAGGAAACATCCCTATTGTAAAAAAAACACTTATCTAAGCACTAATCAGCGTTACAACTAGGGAACAGAGTGTTTTCGATGGGCTCTGGCTCTGGCTATGTAAGATTTAACTTGTATTTAGGGTGCCAGCGTCCTCGCCTATGGTTTGAGCATGTAACATTAGTTGCAAGACGAGCACAGTATTTCATCATAAAAAAAGTCCGTGGCGCGTTTCTGCGGCAGTGGAACGAGTGTGAACATCTCTGAACCGTTGGAGACGGCCGCAGATCAAAGAGACGACACTCGCGACGGAGTAGCGTTTATAGCTGGGTACATGGTTTAAACTTTGAGCTACTTGTTTTGTAAAGATAAATACTAGTTTAGAAGCACTTTAGGACATTGCAAGGGGAAGATAAAGAGTATTTGAACCGTTAATCAACCCAAGTAGTACACAGAGTACTATCTACATATCTAAGGGAGAACAGCAACGAGCTGACGGGTTGCACAGACGAGCTAATAGGTTCACGTTCTGCTTAAGTGTTTAAATTACGGTTTTTAAGAGTACTTAAACGTTTTACGGGTGGTATAGCACGCGGCCGCTACGTGAGCTACGCTGTCGTAGCCAAAGATGAATTGATATTCGACAAAAGTTTAACATTCAACTTATGACCTTTCTTAATACAATGAAAAATCCGAAACTATATTAAAAAAAATCGAAAACGTATTACAACATCCAGTTTTTTAATATCTTGCGAACATTTTCCATTTTATCGTCGCCCGGTCGAGTGCGGATTGTTCGATAATTCCCAGAGCACTCTTTGTTTGAAAATCCGGATAAAGCTCTCAGAGTCTCAAGACATGCATAATGCAACAACAAGTTTTTTTTAACAAAATCTTTCATTCTTTTGCTCTTCATTCGCTAATACCTTCCTGGTTCTTGGCTGTCAGATAATGTTCGGTTTTTGCGATGGCATTTTGGAACGTTTGTTAGTTTACATATAGCTTATGTTACAAACAATCACGTAGTTTTAAATACATCTTTCATATAAGAACAATGAAAGAGACTTTTATACTCTGTAAAACAAATTGATAAAAAACAAATAAAAAGAGAACACAAAAAAGGTCTCAAATTCATTTGGACATTACTAAATTCAACCGCAGAGAATCTTTTACTTTTAAAACCTGTTTTATTCAGAACATTTAATCGGTGGAACTAATGCAATTAATTTATACGCGAAAATTAAACAATGCTTTTTAAAACTGAGCTCTCCTTAATTCATCGTTTATCATATTTTCGAACATGCATACATATGTATATGAGTGTAAGGACGTTCCAGCAGCTGTTGCAGTAACTATGGCATCTAAATATAGCATACGATCTCGATTTACTATAACAGCCTACATATTTTTTAGTTAATAAGTGTATATTTCCCAGAGGCTTAATGTACATGACCCATTTTTATTATTACATGTTTAATTTTAAACTATTTAAACGTTTAATTAATATTTTATTGCGTGCCTTAAATTCTGTAATGCCAATCTTACTTGCCAATCTTATCCTATCTTATATCTATACATATAAAATTCAAAGTCCTGACTGACTGACTGACTGACTTATATATCAACGCATAGCCCAAACCACTGATCCTAGAGACATGAAATTTGGACAGTTTACTCTTTGTGAAGAGTAGGTATCCACTAAGAAAGGGTTTTTCGAAATTCCACCCCTAAGAGGGTGAAATGGGGTATTGAATTTTCTGTGAAACTCTCACGGGATCGATTGACTTGAAAATGTGTCTACATATTATACTTCAGTTAAAATGACGAGATACGTGTATCACAGTTTTTCCAAAATCATCCCCCAATTTAAAATTCAATGTCCTGACTGGCTGACTGATACATCAACGCACAGCCCAAACCGCTGGCCCTAGAGACATGAAATTTGGAGAATGTACTCTTTGTGGAGAGTAGGTATCCACTAAGAAAGGGTTTTTTGAAATTCCACCCCTAAGAGGGTGAAATGGGGTGTTGAATTTTCTGTGAAACTCTCACGGGATCGATTGACTTGAAAATGTGTCTACATATTATACTTCAGTTAAAATGACGAGATACGTGTATCACAGTTTTTCCAAAATCATCCCCCAATTTTAAATTCAATGTCCTGACTGGCTGACTGATACATCAACGCACAGCCCAAACCGCTGGCCCTAGAGGTATGAAATTTGGAAAATGTACTCTTTGTGGAAAATAAGTATCAGTATTTCGAAATTCCTACCCCTTAGAGGGTGAAATGGGGTGCTGAATTTTCTGTGAAACTTTTTATTCTCGGGGTAGATTGACTTGAAAATTTGTGTACATACTCTTCAGATAAAATCCAGTAAATCCGATGTCCAATCTCAAAACAAGGTTTATTTCACGTGTCTAATTTAATTGATACAACTTTAAACTAATAATTGCAAGTTATAAGCAAGTACATGTAAATCAATGTATGTATTATAGATAGATACATAGATTACTTATTATCCCAGAAGTAAGATCCCGTGGGCAATTCCCTAACTCCACGCGAGCGAAGCCGCGGGCATAAGCTAGTCTTCTATAAGTGACAAATTCACTATACATATAATAGTTTGTGATTTATGTTTATTTATGTTTTAGTGAGTAAGTCGTTGAAGTGCTATTTAAATAAATAAATAAATTTGTAACAACATCCGTCCAACCCTCCAGAAAATGTACCGTAAATATAAATAAACTGAAAAACAAAGTAACTTCGTGATAAAGTGAATGTTACAGGCGAGGAGCCGGGGAGGTCTGTTGTAAGTTATGTCTTCCGGAAAACAATTTATGTACCTGAAGGGAGCGGAAATATTCAAAGCGAGGTGTTAAAGATGTGACGAAATTATGGATGTTTATATTTGTTTTATGGTAAGTAGGACGAATGGGCTATGTTTTTATTAAGGCATATTACGAAGGGTCCTTGTGAACCCAACTGCAGTTGTAAGAAGTACGGGTTTAGTGACCGATGCTACGCCAGCTCGTGGCCAAATAATAACAGCCGCTCGGATCGATAATTAGGTTAAGACTAGCTTGCCTGGGTTGGTTTGTGGATGGGTGACCACCAATTACATACCGAGTTTATGTTCAGTACACAATAACACTTGGTTTTGAAACGAATGGATAGATTATGGTCTCATATTTTTATGGTTTTTATAATGGGATTAAAAATTTAATCAGATATTCCCATATTTACAAATTATTGTTACAGTGTAGTCTTGTTTGATGTCACTCAAAAACAAATTTTCAAAAAGGCCAAGCAAATATTTAATAACAAATTATGCATAATATGAACTTGGAAGCTGGCATAATTCAGACAAGGAAAAGAAAAACAAAGATACGAATAACTTGTTTTTATTTCGTTATTATTTTTTGCCACTTCGTCTGGGGAGGCGAGGTGGCTAATAAAAACATTATTCCTTTAAACATCCCGCGAGGAATATTTTTAAAAGCAAATGAAATAATAGAAAGAACAGGTAACTGGTATTTTGAACACAAAGCCACGTTGATTTGATTCAGTTTCAGGAGATGGGTTGGGATTCTGCGACAGAATTTCACTGTATTAAATTATACTATTTGCAGCGGTGATCCAGGAAAATCAAGAAATCTAAAATACGAAATGATAATACGTTTTCATTCCCGCAGTTTGCCTGAAAGAAGTAATTGATGTAATAAATCTAAAATGGATATTTTTCTTATATTAAACTAGCTTTTGCCCGTGGCTTCGCTCGCGTTAATTTAGAACTTGACAGTAAATTTGGGTTGTACACTGCTTGTAATAATATAATTCGAAATTCGAAAGACACGTGGCGCCATCTATTATCATAAGAAAGTTATTGTTGTTTTCCCAGAGAACAGTACTTTTTTTCGGGATGAAAGGTACCCTATGTCCGTTTCTGTACACCTGACAACGTATATGCAAAATTTCAGGATGATCGGTTCAGTGGTTTAGGCGTGAAAAGATAACAAACAAACTTACTTTCGCATTTATAATATTAAATAGAAAAATAAATAAATATAGTAAAGAAAGGAAGTAAGGATAGTCAATAAGGACGTTAATTAACTAAACAATCTATTTCCGCGTAGCTGGTACTCTCAGTACCGATAGAAAAGATATTCTTGATTTAGTTTCAAGACCTGTGTTCAAGGCATACTTGGATATAAAGAACCTTAACTGTCTGCAAATATTTATAACTCTGGGGTTATTGTTTAGAAACTATAAAGGGTGTAAAAAGACCCTTAACATAGCCGAAAGGTACTTGTTCTCCCCATCTTTGCGATAATTTTTTTGTGCTAGACCATACCTGTGAACCTTCTAATTACGGAGATATTGGGGGTTAAAGTTCCAACTTTTCACAAGTTTTTTTTTTTAAATACATGTTTTTAATGTAGGATTTTTACTTTACACACCTCCACGACCCCCGTACTATTCGATCCATCCATCAGCACAATGATTTGAGTGCTTTCCATGGAGTCCTACTGTAAAACGTAATTTTTAACCCCAAAAAAAAAGTCTATTCCCAGCAATAATTTTTGCGTTAAGTTACTTAGTTTAATGTACAGAATGCTTGGTTGACGGCTATGTGAAGGGTCTGTTTACACCCTGTAGGCATTTTATATCTTAGTGCAATAGATGTAATAATTTATTTGAAAACCATTGCATGCAAGTCGTATTTTTGCGAATTTCCTGAGTCCCCGTTTGTTGAAAAAGTTTTCAACTTCAGATACGTTATGGAGTTATGTACTTGCCCATATTAAGCGCCAAAAAGAATAATCTTTGTTCTTTACAACAACGTTTTGAAATCCAAGAATCAGCTGAAGTATAGAGAAGTTATTTTGTAAAATTTATTTGTCTTACAAATTAATATAAAGTTCATTATTGATTAAAACAAAATTTCGTCTTATTAATTAATAGATTTTGAACGAATTTCAATTTAAATGAAACGGAATAGTTTGAATTTGCTTGGTAAGTCAATTTCAAATAACGTTAAATGTTCCGAAGACTCACTTTAAACCATTCATAACAATAAAAACTCTTACTAACAATAGACAAAAAAGAATTCAGACACATATTGCAGCTCTGCAGGCATTGATAACGACGTCGGTGTACATAATTATTATAATTTTCTTGAAATATGACGTTTTCATTTAGTTTTATGTCCCAGAATTTTGTGTTCCCTTTTCGTCTTTGCGTGTTTTCAAATAAGTTTGAATTTAGAAGAGACGATGAATCGTAGATAACCTCCTAAAGTGTGCCTACCTACTGCTTAGCTACTGCTGAATGTTGGTGATCTAACTTAGATTAAGACCACTGAATGAAGTCTCGTTTCAATTGTTCATCGATGATTTGATAATCTCTATTAAAATTCTAATAAGACCTCACCCGCGAAACAGAACTGAGTATGACCGAGTTTCTCGTTAAACTGCTCGTTATTTAATGGTTCAGTTTATACCCAAGTGAATGCTACCATTTCAAGCGTCGCTATGGAATCGGTTATGTCCAAGATAATTGTCCTGAAACTCGAACGCCTTACATTGTCACTTGGCGCTGAAACCTCGACGCTAAACCTCTTTATCAGCATCGTCCACTACTTGAATATCTGTCACGACGATGAAAACTTTGTGCTGCGATGAGAATATCTGGGACATTCGGAATAATCGACAGTTGGGTTTTATTATTTGTACTGTTTTAATAGTGTTTTTACTACTGTTTTATTTCTGACGATTGCTTAGTTCATGTAACGGCAATGTCGTATTTATAGCTCGAGAATTCGGTGACATGGTTTCAAAACAATGGACAGTATAATGGTATTAGTATCTCAGTGTTATTTGTTTCCTCATACGAAAGTAGTATAGTACCTAACTTAGTATCGCTTTCAAATAATTTAACATAACATAACCATAGGTACCATAATTATCACAATAACATAAGTGCTGCCATAAGTAGCCTCACTGAAGATCTCTATCAAACTTGAACAATGCGTCAACTAAATCACTTGTGTGTGAACGCTTGACTGCTCTCTTAACCGTAACATTTAGGTTCGTTTATGTTAATTGCCTATTCCGGACAGTGCGGCCTCCCTGGAACATGACCATAACGACGGAAGGATGTCAACTGGACCTCTGTCAATCGCTTTTTTGTCCGCTGTTCGATAAAAGATGTAAAAAGACTGAATGTGATAATTTTAAAGTCTTCAACATCTCTTTACGCAAAAAATATCATAAAATGTGTACTAAAATTTAAAATAAGTAGCAGTGATAACACTAGAAACGGGATATTTACCATATTTACAGATTGATTTGAGTTCCTGATATTTCGGCGCTGTCGCAAGCACCATGATCACAGATAAACCAAAAACAAAAAAAAACAATCAGTAAACACTAGTGTTAATAATAATGTTAGTGACCATGATAGTTTAAAATCTTATAAGTAGCAGTGATGTTAATTCGGAACAAGTCTTGAACACCGAACATTTCTTTAATGGTGTTACTGTAGGATACCTGGTCTGTATTTACCAATCTCCTCAATTTTCCGCACTACACTACACTTAATACCTTCCATATCGGTGCTATTTAAATACGTGATTTTTTTTATGTTACTTGAAATTCAATAAACCCAATCATGTTGCCTTCATTTACTATTTGTACAGGTGGCTGTGTTTCAGTATAATATATTATAATTCGTTCTCAAATTTTATTTAGAACACAATTTTACTGCGCTATTAGACGGAAGTGTCCCGGGAGAAAAAGATAGGCTACAAAAGCCTTCTTACGGTATGTCTGAATCAGAATAAGATTGCTACACGAAATAGAGGGATTTCCTTTTTCAAATCTGAGGTAAACCGTTCACTGCAATACAGATCTGCCAAGAATAGAAATGAAATCGTATACTGGGCATTTTATGTTTTGGGATTGTAGAATATTAAATGTTTATTTCAGAACTTAAAGAGTAGAACAGAAATAAGAAGATACTATCATGCACCTCAGTGGCGAAGACTCCATACAACTTGATTCCTACAGGATTCCCCTTGAAAAATGGTACAGTCAGTATTCTCTAAACAAATAATATAATCACATTAAAGATATGTACCTACATGTTTTGGCGAGAAGAAGCACACCATCGTGAGAAGTGGAAGTAATGGGGGGAGGCCGTTGCTCAGGAGTGCGACAATACGGGCTTTAAAAAAAAAAAAAAAGATATGTACTCCGGCTTACCTCTTACAAAATTTGACCCTTCGCTACTGATGCACCTATAATTTATAGTCTTCAGTACCCAGTCCATAAATCTGTCTCTTGGTGACAACTCTGCTCGATAATTTCGCATAACTTGAGTTCGGTTAACCGCGGTTAGTCGATTCTCGTGGCGAAGTTTACTGTTTAATCCAGTTCAAATCTACACTGACTGTATAACTCGCAGCTCTGATGTCGAGGACGTAAGAGCGATTTAAGTTAGTGAAAAAGATATCAACTAAGGGAATTGACGTACAAACATTTAAATCAGTCAACAGTTCAGCATCACACTCTACTGATGATATTTTCAAACTAGACTGGTAGAAAATGCCTATGGCATTAAGTCCGTCGTTGTGCAGTCTTGTAACTTGTGCATAAAGTTTTAATAAATAAATATTTTCCCAATAATCATCATTCTTGTTTTAAAAAACAGCCACACGGGTCGATCTCCAAAGTCAAGCAGGTCACTTAGGTCGATCCGTGGATGGGTGACCGTCATTACATACCGAGCTACCTCCCAGTCGCGGAAACCACGTTAAGCCGTTGATCCCGGCTGTCATTTATAGATTTTTGACCCAACACGCCACACCTAACATAGTTTGCGAAATGACAGATGATGAGGAATCTGCAAAAAACAATTCACCAAATATTTAGACCCTGAAAAGCGTTTCACTAAACCAAAATAAACGATTTTATATCCCAGTGTACAGGAAAAATGTTCTGAAAAACACAGAAAATGAATCAGTAATTTTCTTTGTCTGCTATCGTTATCGTGATTATGGCATTTGTATTTTTAATACAAAACAAAAGGCAAAAGTGTTTTTTAAAAACAAAAGTCTTTCATAGGGCCCTTTGTGATACGGCAACAGAAACAAAAGAATTAAATTAGGTTAGCTGTCTATTGAAATTATATTTGTGACAGTGTCAGGCAAAAAAATAATCTTTGGATTGAAAAGTGTGAAAATCCCCACAAGACCGTTCCATCAGCGACCAACACCGTCACGTGCAATGCATGTAGCGGATCGGCACTGGTAAAATATTCTCGCCGACAATTATAGACGCTCCGTGCATGGCACGCGACGGCCACGGAACGGTCTAGTGGCATAGTCTCATACTTACCACAGATTAGAGGATTTAACCACGTATGATGACCATTCTAAACACGTTATAAACGGGTATGATACGCTGTTGATACTTTCTAGTGGGTACAGTAGTCCGTGACATGTTTCTTTCTGTGTCTGATTCGGTCATGGTATGGTACGGTGGAGTGGTGAGATTCCTTTAGACTTGATTGTTTACCCAACCCACGTCGACTTGACATTTATTTCGGTGAACAGCCTCAAGCTTTTCTCCCTCGAATACAATGACAATACCCACACTATGTGAGCCCAGCGGCAACACGTTATCATGTAAGAATGTGAAACTGCTCTCCGTTAAGCAGTACGCGCACACAATGTGCATCACATTGAAGACACTATCTCACGCGTTTGTCGCTGTAATGAACGAACGTATTGCGAGTCGAAAACACGTGCTATGCGTCCAACAATATACTCATACTTCATTCACTCAGACTTCATTACGGTCAAACACTGTTTTAAGCTTTCACGGTTTACAACTAAACTTATACTGTCACTTACGGGATATCTTCCGTGATTGTTCGTGTTGTTTGTTTGTTCGTGTATGTTGTTGTTTTCATTACGGTCGGTAAAAAGATCGAAATACAGGTCACTATGTTGCAACGTCAAAGTCTGATTCGACGTCTTCTAATAAAGTTGTATGCCTGTAGAAAAAAATGAAACTTTCTCACTATATTTTCATTTCCTTTCGTTTTGTCTGCAGTGAACCATAATTTACAAACTTTTTCAATAAAACTAATTATCAAACATTTTGTCGCAAACACTCATAACACGCAGCGTGGCGCTGACATCTGTATAACGTCATACATCATGTGACGTCACGCCTGTAACGTATACTGAAACGCTCCAGTTATAATTTTTTTTTTCACAATATAATGCTACACTTTCCATTTATTATTCTTTTTTAGTCTGAAAGAAACATGTTAAGTTTTGTGATCTCAAATGTGAACATTTTCGTTCAAAACCCATGTCTCAGTGAAATGTTGGATTTATCTAGAAGCAGACAAAGATAAATAAAATATTACGAGCTAACATTTTCACAAGTTTGTGTTTGTGATACGACAAAATGTTTTGTACTCTGTTACAACAGTCCCTAGCGTCTAAAATGTCCTGAGAATTCTGTATAACTAGTTATTCACGAAGTAATATTTTAAAGTAGTAGGTACTTTCATAATTGTAACGTAATGTAACTTGTGGGGTGCTCTACTGGATTGCTTTATTTACTTGAGTTTTCTTATAAGATAATATTATATTATCTAAGAAAACTCATTCATATTATATGAATACAAATATTCATATTATCTTAAACGCTACACTCCATAGATATGGAACGTAATATTTTCGAGATTCTGCTGACGGATCTGTTCGGTTTATTATAAAAGCAGCTTTAGCAGACCTTGGTTTGTTTCTGTTGCCTCAAGCATTATATGGTACTATTAGATGTCAGAGTTTGTACAGTACGATACGCAGGATAAGAAATAATATTAATTTGTGGGAATTGTGTGCAGCCAGACAAGTTACATTATGAAAAAAATCGAAGAAGTAATGTTTTTTTTTAATTGATAAGAACACAACGAGGAAATCGCCGTCGAGGTAGACCGCGGCGAAGGTGGTGTGACGGTCTGATCTCGTTTGCGGGGCGAACATGGTCAGATTTCGCATAGGTCAGAGAGGTTTGAAAGGAGAAAGGGGAGGCCTTCGCCCAGCAGTGGGACACTCAAACAGGCTAACAAAAAAAAGAACACAACGAACAATAGTCATCTTTGTTCACGCATGTTTCCTTCCATCCATTCAAAAAAGGTCATCCTGAATCATCCACCATCTCATCATTTGTTTCACAGTCAAGTGCTAGCAATTCATCAAGCTCACGTTTCTAATCTCCGACCTCCGTCTAATTATAGATACGGCAATAGCCTGCAATGGCAGGGTTGTGCTGACGGTATGCTCGTACAACGCTGACATCCGACTAATTTACGATAGCATAACTTACTTGCTGACACTACGGCTGGGATGCTCTTTTGTAATTTTTCGGTTTATAACCAAATTTTTTTGTAATATTTTATTTATGTTGTGTGTTGAAAGTCTATAATTGCGTGCGTAACAGCAAGTTAGCTGTACACAGGATGGAAATTTGACTGTACTGTTGTTCACTGAAATAGGCATACAAATCTTCATTTTTATCAAGCGTAGTAGACCAATAAATAAACAATTTTTCACGATACGAGTATTCGGATTTCGTTTTGGGTTCAAAATTTTAGCACAGTCTCGGTGATAACGAAAGATTGCCTATAAATATGAAAAAAATATATACCAATCCTACCTTTTTGTTACAAAGTAAAACGTCAACCTAATCTCCTAATTGTAATTATTATGTTACTTTTATTTATTTGTTCTCTCGTGTGTTCTGTTTAAATTAATAAAGCGGTAATAAAGCGTCTCTGGGTATCAATCGCAGTTTTAATATTATAAAAACCACAACAACACAACACACACACATAACAACATACACAACAACACAACATAACAACAATAACACAAACACAACACACAACAACATAACACATTGCAACATAACATTTTGTCCTGTGACCGTCAACGGCCTGAGAATATTATCCAGCCCGCCTTAATAAATTAAAACAATCAACTGAATACACCTACATCATGATAACATTATTTTAGTACTGTAGGTAACTCGGGTATATTTGTGGTATACACATAATTTTTTTTTTTTATTATGACGAAAAGAAGTAGTAGTAACTACTTCTTTTCGTCAGAACTTGTTCTATAATGACACATGCGTCTTCGTTAAAGAATTAGTAATGTCATAAAGTAAGGTTTGTCATCGAAACAGAGTTCATTAGAAAATTTCACTCTTGAATTTAACGAGATTGAAACGTCCATATTAATTAACCTACTTTCAAATGAACTTCTCTGCGATTACTGAAAGACAAACATACGCGAATTAATTAATTGATATGAATAGCACCACCACCACCACCACCACCACAACCGCCACCATACCAACCACCAACACCACCATACCTACCATACCATCACCATACCACCACCAGTCCACCACACACCACCACCAATACCACCACCACCACCACCACCTACCATTTAGAACCTAGCTGGCTTTGCCTAATTTAGAAATTAATATCTTATGACAAACCCATTCTATCTGCAATTATTAAAACCATAGAGCTCAGAAATAGAGGACTTTTATACCTAAGTATTACTGAAATAAAAGGATTTTAGAGGAATAAAAGGGACCGCTTTATTTACTGAGTTGGGTGTAGTATTCGTTGTTGGGTCTGAAATCTGAATTTCGCTTAGTCCACGGAATGGTATTACGTAATTAGAGCAAAACGAGGGTTGCTATATTAATTAGCTTTCCTATTTTGTAAAATTAATGGAAAAGTTACGTAAAACTACAAAAAACAAATTTTCATTCATTTAACGACCTAAGTAAGTAGCTAATTTATCAATGCACCCTTTCAGACATTCAAAGAATACTCTTACTCACCATTTTATCCAGTAATCTAATCACATTTATCACGTGAGGAGAACGTCTTCTATTCCCACTATTCAATCTGTTAATCACACAATGGCCGCTGTCCGGTCAATTACACCATAAATAAAGCGCGGTTGTGACTTCCATGACGAGGGTACATGACATCTCGCACGGTACACACAATGTCGCACGAAATTGGGTAATAGAGGAACAATGGTAAACGGGTTAACTTTAGTCAAGGAAATTAGGAGAATTCATTTCCTAAGTGCGTTTGAGTGTATTTGGTATTACTTACTACTCGTAAATAAATGCTTTTTGTGATTAAAAGGTAAAAAAACCTTTTAACTTTTCCATACTTGAAATTCATTAACGAAAACGTCTAAATTACAAACCCACGCATTTAAAGCTTATTAATCTATCCTGATATTATAAAGCTGAAGTTTGTTTGTTTGGTTGAACGCGCTAATCTCAGGAACTACTGGTTCGATTTGAAAAAATCATTTAGTGTTGGATAGTCCATTTATCGAGGAAGGTTATAGGCTATAAAATTTCAGGCGGACGAAGGTCGCGGGCAACAGCTAGTTCATTATATTACGGGTGCGTTTGACTTCTATGAATATAGTGAAATACTTTTGATACTAAGTCTGAACTGTGATAATTAAGCCCTGTTTATCGATTTAGCTATTCTGATTTTAAAACTAAAACCCACGCATTAAAATATCGCTACAATTCACACGCCACTTCTCTATGAACGGAGTATTGCAGGAAACTGGCTGACCACAACGCTGAGTGAGCTGCCGATGCAATGTCATCTGCGGGTGCCACCGCAAGTTACAAAAAAACAACTTTCGTGATATAAAAATAATTAAATGCAGCCTAATTATTGTCGACTAGACTGTACCTGCGCGTCGCAGCTTACTTCCGAGCCGCCATTAGGTTTGAATCGAACTATACGCTGCATCTCAAGCAAACGCGCGCTCTCATACATCGCCTTGTTTGAATTTACTGCGAGCCGCGCTGCACAACGCGACGCGCGCGCGGTTCGACGACTACTCTCAAAAGAGTTTTCTCTTTTTGTGGTTTGTTGCATAATTTTTTAATGTTTTTTTTATTTTACGTGATTTTTTTTGTTTTCTTTTCCAGCGGTTGTTGAGTCAATTTCTTCTCTGGATCTACCGTGGAGAAGCAAAACAAGAGTCGAGTTTATGTTTAATTTTCATGCAGGAACAAAAAAAAAAACTTCTTTAATTTAAATGACCTTTGGTTTTAATAACAGTGTATAAGTTTGACGCTGGCTATTTTTTTATTTTAAAAATCTTATATACATTTTAAAAATTTAAAAAATGGCCAGCGTCCATGAAAAAATGCGAGACGCCATTATTTAGGACTGATGAAGAAAATATTTGTATTTCTACAAAATAAAAAATCCTCCAGCGCCTCCTTTCGTACATCGCTTGTAACGGTTTACATTTGTTTCCATTCCTCACGGGCAGCTGGTAAAGCGGACTTTCATATTCCACTCGCCGCTTATACTTTGTGTGTATCACCGTTCTTCACAAAGATACTTGATGTATATTGTATTTTGGTTCATACACGACATTTTACGGAAAAGGGTACTATGTAGACTGCGATATCAATTTCTATTGATTTATTTGCTTGTTTTGAGTTTTTATTTTACTAAATCATCACTTACATTTAATTGTCTTTGGTCTACCGCATTTAATGACATTATTTCCGTTCATATAATATCAGTATTATATTTACACTACATTACATTTTTTTTTTAAATTTTAAATGTGCTTTTTCTGAAAAAAAAAAATGCATTTTGTATTTTTGTAGGTATGTATTACACAAACTCGTGACATTTTGCGCGTGCAGGTTTTCTACAGTTTTTATGATTTGTTAGCAAAAATACAAATACCTCTAAGATTTGCGTAAATTTTTGTGGTTTCTCAAAACGAACAAAACAATTTATTTCTCTCAAGGGATCAGTCGTCCTATTAGAAAACTTTTATAAGTATCAAAGTTACGCATTTGCGGTTCTACCCAAATCCTCAAAACGAATGTGTCCCAACAGAGTGAGGTACATATATTACGCTTGTAGGTCGTGGGACCGACACAGATGTTATATGAAATAAAAGAAGATACAAACAAAAACATGCTTTGTTGCTGTAGAGACTTACACCCGTATCTATAGTCAAGTTAAAGTACTTACTTGAGTTCAAGTAATTATTTATGCAACCATTTTTATGCAATAGGCAAGAATTTGAACGAAGTAAGAACCGTCAAAGAAATCAAAACTAATAATTCTAAATTTGACAGTTCTAACTTCAAGCAATTACTAAACTATAGAGTAAAAATCGTATCTTAAGTAATTACTTTTATTCAAGTAATCACTTTAACTTGCTTATAGATACGGGTGTAAGAGAGGCGACTAACCCAAGAAATGAAAAAAAAGAAGTACTAATGAAAATTAAACACCGAATGAAAGTGTTTATTTAAAAGTATATTCGAAAATTTCTTGTATTTTTCGAAAGCTTAAAATCGCTCCAAACATTTTCACCAATTTACGATTCCAAGTGCCGGATAAATATTCAGGGGATAAGGCACAAGCTCTCGCCGCAGTCAATGTTTGATTAAAACGCTATTTGCAGCGTTCATTTTTAACATCACCGTATATAACACATGAGCTTTTAATCAAGCAATATTAAACTCTATAACTTCAGAAATACAGTTGAAACTAATATAAAACTAACGAGTAATCATTCTACAAACCACACATGTGTCGGAAACATCTCATTGCCAAGTCTGACCAAACACCATATTACATATTCTAGCTGCCAATTGTAGAAAATGCTGGTTATTCGAGCAGCTAGACTTATTGATCGATCAGCTCCCGTAGCATGACCACCGTAGACAAGGATTACTTTGACGGAAGAATCGACAAAATAACAGATTGTGTCGACACAATGACAGATTTTTTTGCACTATCTGTCATTTTGTCGATTCTTCCGTCAAAGAAATCCTTGTCTACGGTGGTCATGCTACGGGGGTAGATGGTCTTTATCGGAGTCTGGTTTTGTGCCGGTTGATGGCAATAGGCTCGCCCCCTATTACATTCTACTTAAAACATAACTGGCGAAATGTGGGTGTACTATTAGGTACACCTTTGTCTAACCCTTTGGGAATTACAAGCGTGCTGTTATGCTATGTTAGATAGTAAGAGAGGCTTGGATATGATGACAAGATTTGATTATTAGTGTTTACCGTAACATTGGCACCAAACATAATTTGTGGAACCAGGGCAAAGTTCATCTCAGTCTTGATACTTTAAATCATTCGGGTCTCAGTCTAATTAGCACGGTGATCCTAACTAATACTATGATTAAGTTAATCAGTTAAATAGAATTTACTGAAAGAAAAAAAAAGGCTTCCTAAATAAAATCTGACGGCACGGTTGGCACAGTGGCTGAGCGATTGACTGCAGCGCTTCGTGTCGCGGCTTCGATTCCCGGACGGAACAAATATTTGTATGGCCTACAGGTAATTGTTCCGGGTCTGGCTGTTTGTGTGTATGAGCTTAAATGTTTGTAAACGCACCCACGATACAGGAGAAATTCCTAGTGTGGGGCAACGTTTCTTTTTGAAAAAAAGAAAAAAAGAAATGGGTCTAAAGTCCGAGAAATAACCGTTTTAACTTTCAAACATCACCCAAAATTCAATTTATATTTCTAATGGCTGTTTACAGTTCGTAAAGTTGAGTAAGCAATCTTTAGAATGTTTAAGAAAAGCCATCAGCACGAACAAGTTGAATCTTGAGATGGCCGACCATCACCAGTAATTGAAAAACATGGGAGAACTTTTAACCATTTTTCCAAAATATCACGTTTAAAAAATCTGTTGTTTTGGAAAGCTGAAAAAGTTGTTCATCATCTACCTAGTCTTTTCCCAACTATGTTGAGGTCGGCTTCCAGTCCTACCGGATGCAGCTGAATACCAGCACCGGTTTTACATGGAACGACTGCCTATCTGACCTCCCCAACCCAGTTAGTACTAGGTAATACGATACCCCTTGGTAAGACTGGTTGTCAGACTTTTTGGGCCACTGACTATACCGGTCAATGTGACGACACTTGGGAGAGGCCTATGTCCAGCAGTGGACGTCTTTCGGCTGAAATGATGATGATGATGATGACTACCTAACGACTGTCAAAGATCTACAAATGACACCCGGGACAAACGGCTTAAGGTGCTTTCCGAGCTACGGAGGAAACTCGGTATGTAATGGGTCACCCATCCACAGACCAACCTAGGCATGCACGGCTTAACCTAACGATCGACCCGAGCGGCTGTTATTATTTAGCCACGAGCTCCTCCGGACAAATTGTATAAAACCGAAAAAATTGTAAATGTGAATATTTTCAATTTTCTGAATAAAAGCTAGCAATTTTTAAAAAAGATCTACAAATAAAATTAAATCGTTGTGTGCCTGCATAAAGTATATTTATCTTGCCGGAACTAAAATCCTATTTCATTGAAGTAACGAACCAAGTCTAGGAAGAGATTGGATTTCCGTGTTGCTGCAACATCAGCTTCCAGTTTCAGTCGAGTCAAATAATGTGGTTGCAGATGTAATTTTGTGCTGCAGGCAGGACAGACTCAATTTATTTTCCATCGCGAAAATATTATTTTCTGAAACTACAAACCAAACGTTCTAAATAGATGGAAGGAATCCAGGGTGTAAACAGACCCTTCACGAAGCCGTCAACCAAGCATTCTGTACATCTAACTAAGTAACTTTAAGCAAACATTATTGCTGGGAAACGACTTTTTTTTTTGGGGTGAAAAATCACGTTTTACGGTAGGACTCGATGGAACGCACTCAAAGCATTGTGCTGATAGATGGATTGAATAGTACGGGGGTCGTGGAGGGGTGTAAAGTAAAAATCTTGCATTAAAAACATGTATTTAAAAAACACTTGTGGAAAAGTTGGAACTTTGACCCCAATATCTCCGTAACTAGAAGGTTGGAAGGTAGGTATGGTCTAGAACAAAAAAAATATTGCAAATACGGGGAGAACAAGTGCCTTTCGGCTTCCTTAAGAGCCCATTTTCACTTATAATGCGAATCTGTGCGATTGTACGCAGTACAAATCAAATTATTTATCAATGCCATCGCATCCATTGTACCGCATGAATCCTATTGAGCTCAAAACAACGTCACTTGATACGGACATTGAACACGGCCCGATACACGTTTGATATTCGTTTGACCTATTTAAATGGATTTGATTTTGCGATTGAGCTGTGTTCAAAATCTGTGAAATGACGGCTGATCTAAGACTACTGCATTGTTCTATTTTGTTTAGAAAACGGTGCTTATGAAATAAACATCGAGTACATTATTTCCTAAAAATAGTCAATAAATAGATCGGGGCGTTGTTGATAGGTACTAAAGCAACAAGTCCAGTTTCAAGTTATTATGATTGTGTTTACTCGGACTTTGAGCCATCCACGCAGTCTTCAGTGGTCTTCTGAAGAATATTGTCGTAATCTGGTAGACGTAGCTACTTTGATAATTTTATAAATAGAATAGAATAGAATAATTTATTTTTAAAAAGTATTACAAAAAAAAATTAAATTAAATGTTTTGAGCCTACATTCGAATCAGTGAAAGTCAAATTTTAATTTATAGCGGGCAACGAAACCTTTAAACTATTAATACAGGCATAATTTTATTAGTACTTACACAAATAAATTACCTCAAAAATACTTGTGAAATAAACTCATAGAGAATATGAGCTAAGTTTCAACATCAAGTTCATGAATTCTAAATGAGAATCCCAGCAGAAAAAAAAGCAAATCCACAGCGTCCGGACCGATGTAAAAAAATGGGCTTTTACGCCGTAAAAAGTATGATAAACCAAGTTTTAATCGAAAAGCTCTCACGCACAACTAAGCATCTCTTTAGATTGTTATCCCTACAACCCAACACTACCGCATAATACCGCCCCTCACTGAATGAATAGCCCAATTACTGCGCTCTTTTCTTTTGCTCTCGATTTTAAATTCCACTCTCGTATTCAGAACATCCTCGTTTGTGACTCGATCCCTGATTTCATCTAGTCTAGTGTACTCGATGACTTTGACATTCAGATTAGAGATCGCGAGTCGCAGTCTGTATGTTTGTCGCATCAACACTTGAGTCAACAGTTGTTTAGTTAGTTATTGGTCTTGAGTCACTGATGTGACGATGTTCAATGAGTGTAACGTTCGATATCTTATTCAATTCAAGCACTTACTACTAGGAACTTACCCTCTAGAACTCTCTTACTAGACAGTTATTAGTACCTAAGCGACTTCTCTCGATTTGCACTACGAATATAGCTTGTATTCTTCACTCGATGCCCTATAATTTAATCTGCTGAAGAAACAAATAATATTAAGTCTTCAATATGAAGCTTCTTTTTATATTCAACAAGCTAATAATATATTTAATCTGACTAACAAATCTGAATACAAAAGACACCGGACAACTGAAAACAAATTTTCAATGAGAAACGTTGAAAATATGTATTTAGAAAGGCTATTGAAACGCTTTTGATTGTGAAAGTTTTGTTGGACGTGAGCAACTGTTATATTTATTATTGACTTATCTACGAATTATTTACTAAGTTGGTCAATGTATCTCAAATTAACATGTTTACGACCAATTTAACTAGCTCAGGAATTTAGTATCGACGTAGTAGTTCGTAGCACTTCGTAGCAAGACACGGCGTAGCGGTTCGTAGCTCCTCGTAGCAAGATGCGGCGTAACACGCTGTACCCGATTGCATACAAATCGATTACAATGAGCTTCTATGCATAGTCAACGAATTGCTTTAATCGGAGGGATTGCTGACATGATTCAATCTTTATAGTATCGTTATAGTACATTGCAATAACCTGACATAGACAAAAAACCTTACTACGAGTTTGTCGAGGTTAATTACTAGGATTCAACTGAAACCAGTTATTTAGTTAAAAGTGGTATATAGCTTTGATCAACCAGATCGTCTTAATTTACCAAACGGGACGTACCGTTTGGTAACTTTCCCGTTTCGCCAACTAAACAAAATACCATCATAAAAGTGACGTTTCGTAACTATTTTGATTTCCATACATTGAATAATAATATGGTAACCTGTAATAGGGTGCGAGCCTATTGTCATCAACAGGGTATAAAACCAGACTGGCTGCTAATGAATAATTCCTGATGGAAAACCCATTAACACTTTACCCGACCCGGGAATCGAACCCAGGACCTCATGCTCAGGAGTTGTACTTGCGACCACGAACGAGGCAGTAACAAAATAACTTGTAAATCTAATGTCTCTTACACTGACTGAGCTTGGCTTCATACGGACAGATATTGACTCTCAAAAAGTAAATAAGTAAACACTGTTTTAAGCTTTCACGGTTTACAACTAAACTTATACTGTCACTTACGGGATATCTTCCGTGATTGTTCATTATTTTGAGCTCCCGATATCTCGGCGCTGTTGCAAGCGCCATGATCGCGGGATGACTGATATCGGGAAATATCGGGAGCTCAAAATAATGATAAATCACGGAAGATATCCCGTAAGTGACAGTATAAGTTTAGTAAATAAGTAAGTTCAACATCCCAATATTGAAGTTTATGGGACCACGAACACAGATAAGCCGATGTACAGTGAATCCTTACCAAACAAAAGTTTTGTCTTTGTAATAATAGCTTAGAGCTTCAGAACTATTCAACCACAACAATCTTATTAACTGTTTATACTTCGCCTGATCCCTTCCGTCAGGAGAAGTCTTGATACTTGCGATCTACTAATTAATTATGTTAAACAGTGCGTTTTGGGCCGGCCATATTAGCCGTAGAACTGATGACCGTTGGGGTGGACGTGTTCTTAAGTGGAAACCGCGAATCGGCAAGCGTAAGGTGAGACGTGCTCAGGCTCACTGAAGCGGCGATCTTAGCAGGGTGGCTGGTAGCAATTGGATGAGAGTGGCCGAGAATCAAGTTAAGTGGCTTACCATTGAAGAGACCTATGTCCAGCAGTGGACTGTTTTAGGCTGATGATCATGATGATTTGTTGTTGTTTTGTGGTCACAGACAAGAACAAAGAGACATTAGGTTTGCTAAATGAAAGAAATAACCACTTTAATCGTCTTTTAAGGAAAAGCCCAGTAAGCAGGATTTACTAATACAAATTACGCTATGAGTTAATAAATGAAGCTAAGATAGACCCATGTTAGCCATCTGTCTGCCGCCACATACAACTGACACACGACGGTGTTACGTAGTGTCAATAGTGTGATCACAGCCTGCAGTGGCAACGTGCCGCACAGTCATGTGCATCATTTTTGATTGTAACAACCTGCTGGTTGTACAACAAGGAAGGTATATTAAATGTATAAATAAAGATCATTATCTTCTTGCCCCATGCCATGTTACTTAGGGTCGGCGCAACACTTTTTTTCTTCCATTCTTCTCTAAACCGTCACGCTATCATTTACTAGTTTTTCTTTCATTTCATTCCTCACACAATCCATCTATCGTTTGCTTTCTTCCTCTTCCTCTCCATCCATCAACATTACAATGAACATATGAATGATTTTAATCAATGTTCTTTAAATAATAAATGATACTAAATACACAATTAATTAAAAACTACTATAATAACGAAAACTAACAACAAACTATAAAAAGGCATAAAAAACTCCTCCTCAACGCTGTCAGCTGGTAATGTGCCCAAGAGACTGGCGGCCGTTGCCACGTTGTATGGCAACACTTAACCTCTGGCCAAAGTAAAAGCCAGCCCTTGGTTAATTAATAATTATTAATTAATTTAAATTGTGCTTAACAATTAAAATTATTAATTTAAAAATAATTTAATAATTATTTATTTATTTTTATACAACATTTCATTAAAGGAAAAGAGCAACGCAAACGAGCAACTTGCTAAATATTTCAATTTTGCAAGTTGCTCGATTGCGTTGCTATTTATATGATCTCAAATGCATACACTAGTAGAGTATAATATTATTTAATATCAGTTCAGCCACGAGCGACGACGGTGTGAGGAATCCTATATTGGTTCCGCAGCTGTGTTAGATTTGTAAATTTATATCTGATTGCAAATGCAATACGCCTTGGATCTAATATGAAATACATACTATAATATGTGATTGTGAATGTAATATACCTATATAAAGCTCATAGATTATATTAAGACATTCTCGAATCACTTAATTATCTTTAATAACTGATCCTAGTCTACTATCCGTCTTGTGTTTCGTTAATGAGATCAAATATCAAAGACGGTTAAACTTATACTGTCACTTACGGGATATCTTCCGTGATGTTCATAATTTTGAGCTCCCGATATTTCGACGCTGTAACAAGCGCCATGATCGCGGGTTGACAACAAGAACGACAACAAACACGGAAGATATCCCGTAAGTGACAGTATTCGTTTAGTTTTAAACAGTGAAAGTTTAAAACAGTGTTTATCAAAGACGGTTTCCTGGAAAATTGAGTGAAACTTAAATGATGAAATCGCCTGGTATTGTATTGTTTAGACTGATTACTAGTTAATGGTTCTTCGTAAAGTTTAATAGATTAGCAATCCGTCTTGGAGTGCGTTTCAGTGCCTAAGTTTTCACATTATACTAGTTCAGGGTCTGAATGTAATGAAGGTCTGAGTGTAAGGTCGAACGACGTTTTGTGAACTTAACTCGAATGAGTTTGAGTCGGCATACGTTCTACATGAAATGTTACTTATGTTGAATGTTTCTTCTTTGTACCCATAAATTCTTAGCTACCGAGCTAAGAATATTTGTAATTTATGGTTACAAACTTTGCTTCGATAATAAAAGTTGATAGGACTTCGTTGTATTACTTTGTCGTTTGGTTATTCATAGTAAGCTGTACGCTAAAATATTCGACAACGTTTTTGTACTTTTTTCACTAAGCGTGCCGTGGCGGCTTTGCGACGCTCCCAAAACCGCCTCACGCTCTTGACACTGGACATTGGGGTACCTATGCGTGGCCCAAAACCTCCTCTTTCCAATAAATTTTATACTGGAACTTGCACGGGCTATGGCTTACAGATTGTACTTCAATATTTTTTTATGGACTAACTTATCCAAATTACATTCTGTTTTGCATAAATCAATCAGTCTCGATAAATTCTTTACACATACGCACGAATCATAGCGCTATCACATCTAAGGCGTGAGCACAGAACAAGGAAGGAACAAAAGTGTCGGTTTCGGTCAATCTGCGCGGTACCCGGTCCGTTGTCGGGGGCCGACCCGCCCCGCGCCGTCGTAAACTCTAGGTTGTAACAGCGAGCTGACTATATGTATACAAAATCCTTACTTCCCAGGCGCTTCGAATGACACTTGTCTCAAATCTGTTGAGCCTTTCAGATTTGAAACAAGCGTCGCCATTGGTTAGGTTAGGTTAGGTTATATATGAGCTAAAGAATGATATTACATTTCTGTCTCTAAGACTTATAATTTTTTAGTTATTAAGGTGAGATAATATACCTCTTTTCGTTACACTTCACGTTCCTACCCGTATGTTGGGGTGACATTTTAAGACTTTTCACTTCAAAAAACATGCTGTGTTCAGTTATTTGTATACCAAACATGGTACAAAGTTTTATTATAACATATCAAACAATAAGCTACATATTTGTGTCGTAGTACCCTCATCACCCGCGTCCCTCGGCGGTGAGCTGACACATGTAGCGTAACCTTGAGAACAGTCAGAACTATTACTATTTGTATAAATAAAATACATTTTTATACTCAGAATTTATTTCTAAAGGCCTTTCCTATTTATGTGCTGCTTTTCCGTCGATTCTCATCTGATTTATTGTAAAAATCTTTATTTGACTTCATACTTACGCCATTTAACCCGCTTTTCCGAGGAAAAAAGGTTTACCACATTGACAGGCTTACCCGCATATTGGCATATTTTCAGAGATCAAATTTATCGATGTTGTATTTGAATCAGAGGTCTGGGGTCCCAACATTTTATGAGGTACAAGTCTGCCAATTTTTTTCGTATACAAGGATGCCGAAATAATGTATTAAGTCAATCTACACGGTTGACATGTTTTTCTCATGAGTCATTAGTCATTTATTTCGGAACAATATACATTGTGTATAATTTTTTTTAAATAAAATGTAAAATTAAACAGTACTATTGAAAAACATCTCAAAGATAATACATATAGAATAACAAATTCAATACGATAAAAATCCACATTCAATTTAAATAAATAATAATGCTTTAAAACAAAAGGTCAAAAATAAGGAAAAAAGAAAATCATACTGTTGTCTCTTAAATAAAAAGCAAATATAACAGAAGTTTATAGTAAACACATCGACAAAAAGTGTTGACGGTAAATATGGAGGACATCGGAGTACCTCGTGCCAGCATAATATTTAATTTAAAGATTTTGGAAGACATTCAGAAAGCATCGTGGCATCGTGTGTAGATCAACTATCCAACGTGCATTATGATGAACTAATAGTATGTGCGCGGTTTGACGGCAATTGAGCGTCCCATGCAGGAAAATTTTAAATTGAAGTACTTTCCCTAAAATTCAATCAAACAACATAACAAAAACAAAATCACTCACTAAAATTATTAATCTAGCGAACACATCCCTGCTGAAGCGTAGCTGTGAACCTGTCACGCGTTTCATTGGGTATTCAATTGTCAGTTCCACCGACCGACAGCAGGATTAAAATTTTCGCGAAACAAACTGCAAGTTAAATTTTTTTCAGTATTCTATGTATCATATAAAGGCTTTATTTTTTGCATATCATGTTGTGACGGGTGGTAGCGTGTGTGTATGACTTTTTATAAAAGATATTCAACTGTCAGTCAAAAAGATTGGCAGGAGTGCGGGTCAGCCTACTCTGAGACGATGTTAAGCAGATCTAAAGTATAATCATATTGTGTCCGTTTACGAAAATCTTTAATATCGTAATTGTTTGGTTTGATTTTACGTGTTTAAATTTAGCTTATGCGCAATTAACATAGGGATCAAATTCTTAAATTACTATATTTCTGATAAACAATCCATCTTTGGCAGTTTGGTATATAATGTAACCGATGTTTAGTTTTCCATGCGGCAGAAACGCTTTTAACGATTTTTTGCGGTATATGTACTTTTTCAATAGAAATAAAAATCCTGATCCCATTCAACGCACATAGATTATTCCAGTAAAATTGTCAGCGAGTGCGGCTGTAAAATGTTATGTGCGCACAAATTGTCCATTACGTCCTCTAACGCTCGGCACAGCTCAATGGAACGATTGAATAAATACAAGTCATGATTAATTATTCTGTCAGCTTTAGAAAAAATTGACTTTGAGTGAGGGAATTTACTTCTCGAAATTGAATGTGTTGATGTTGTGTGTGTGTGTGTGATTGAATTGGATGTGTGATTTCTAAACAAGAATTGTAGAAAATCGGAAAAGCTCTGTACACAAGAATCTTTATAACGCCAACTAATTGTCTCGATACTTCATCATGAAGTATCTAATAATAATAATATAATAATATGGACCCTGTTCCCGATGCCGGTGGGCTACTATTTTTTATATTTTTAAATGTTTTTTTTTATATTACTTAGTATAGAAATATTTAAAAATATAAAGAATATGTATAGAAAAGAAATAAAGGAAATAATATGATCGAAACGAAATATCATAAAATTGTAGTAGCTCCATGATACATTTTAAATTAATCTAAGAAGAAATACCATGATTCATACAAAACCCACGCAGGGAGAAAGGCTAACAATCAAACGTCCCCTATTCTATTACATGAAACCTTTTATTTTGGAAAATAAAACTTGCTAAGGGTGAGCGGTCAAAGGTCGCTCTTACATGAACCGGGCAACCCTTTTTACCGGAAATTTTAATCTAAAATATCACAAAATGTGTTATACAACAACATGGCAATATTATTTAATTTTCTCGACGTCAATGCTTCACTAGTCAACTGAATAAGGTCTCGGTCGCGCGACCCCTGTCACACTCACGCAACAATAGAAAAACAAAAGAAACGGATAGGTAACAAAGTTTAAATCATCTTGTGTGGAAAAATAAGCTCGAGGATCGTTGTAGTATTTCAGGGTCAAATTAATTTCTAAAAGATTGTAGAAGTCTGTCTGTTGTGTTGTCTGTCTGTCTGTCTGTCTATCTGTTGTCTGTCTGTCTGTCTGTCTGTGTTGTGTGTCTGTCCTGGGTCCTCGTTTAAGACAACAGAAAACAATCGTTTCGGAAAAAGTATAATTGGGATTCAGGAATTCGCCTGTTTTACACGAGTTATATTTTTTTATAGGAATACGAAACATACCATCACGCCTGTAATCTCCAAAGGGTTAAATAGGATGGGGATGTTAGGCATTGTTTCATATGAGTGCAATCATTGTGTTGAGGTTTCTTTGTTTAATTTTAAGACCGAAACAATATACCCAAACTTAACCTTATTATTTATATTACCTTAAATACCAGAAAATCTAACAAAAGCCAGCATTAAATAAAACATTCAGCTGGTGCCTGCATAAACAATACCGCTAAGATCAAGTGCGAGCAAACAGAAGCTGATATTCAAACCAGTGAACTAACGGAACAAAAAGCTAAACCTGGACAATTGTGTTCCACTGCCGTGTTGTACTTGACTCTATTGTCATCAGGCTTTATTCAGTTTTGTTTGCGAACACTTTTGGTGTCGGTAAAGCAAGAGGCTTTATAAAACGCCTGCGTGCATTTGTAGGGTTAAACTTTTATCCGGCCAGAGCTTTTTACTACAAAAACTATCGAGACATAACTAGGTACGATTGGAACATATAAGAGCAATAACACACCTGGTGTTTTAGTAAGAAAATCTTTTTTTAATCTATTTTAGGTAACTAACCTGTACTAAAGTACTTAGTGTTATTGGCTTTTCCTGAATAGCGCCTCTGCCGTTACAATAAACGTGGCCACCTGCTGGGCCCAAACCGTCTAATATGGAAGGACCATCGATACGATAAGAAGAAGAATTGGCTTTTCCATCAGGAATTTTTGAGTAGGAGTCACGGAAGATGACTGGTTGAAGATAATTTGTGCCCGGTTGATGGCAATAGGGTCGCCCCCTATAACATGGGACTTAAAACATAACTAGCAAAATGTGGGTGTAGGACTGGGAGTACTATTAGGTGCACTTCTGCCAAACGCTTCAGGGATTACAAGCGTGATGTTATGTTAACCTGCACTATCACACATACACATACTGGTTATCTACTTTAAACGGGACATTTACCATGTTTATTTTTTGTTTTGGTTTCAAATTATCGTTATTTAATCTGAAATATTTCCTCTAAAAATAAATCAGGAGTAGTTGTACGACTCTCGGTGGACAATCCGATTCAAAACCTGTTTAATAAAAGGTTTTAGGTTAACTTTTTGTGACCCTCCAGCATGTGTGACACATAGGGGCATTCCCACTGTCAATATTTGATTTGGCTTCATTCAACCCGCGCGTGTCACGTGTCGATGATTTTCAATAGCGTTACGTGACAGCACGGTGAGCTCCCGGCCTATTTCAGTACCTAGATTTCAGCTTCATGTGTGGAAAAAAATCAAAGGCTGTGGAAATACATTTTTATTTTTTGTATAAAACTATATTATCCTAGCTATACTATACTACTAGCTATCAGTGGCAAAGGTTCCATTCAACTCGGTTCCTACTGGCTTCTCAGAATTCTATAAACAAATAATATATTCACATTAAAGATATATGTACTCCGGCTTACCTCTTACAAAAATTGACCCTTCGCTACTGCTAGCTATACTCCAAATATTCTCTTCGTGCCCGGTCGTCCTTTGTTTTAATAATATTATTTTTATATCAATGTTATTAACACTAGAATATAAGCTGTGAGTAATACTAATAAAATATGGATCACTGTTGTCCGAAATAAAAGAATTTTAATTTAATTTAATTTAAAAGCAGTTAGTAGATAAACGTGAGAGTGGTATCCCAGGAATGGGAAAAGAAATAAAGGGCGTCAAACAAAAAGATGGGAAGATGACGTCAAAAAGCTAGCGGGTCCAGAGTGGACGAGAACAGCGAGAGACAGGCAGAAATGGAAAGCTTTAAAGGAGGCCTTTGTCGGAAGACAAGCTGTGATGTGAAACCGATCGTGTAGTCGATCTGTAAATAAATGAATTTTATTATTATTATTAAGAAAAGTGTATGAATTGTAAATTTGTAGAACAGCAATAAATGCTTATTTATTTATTTATAATTAGTAGATAATCATTTTGTTTTTTTTTATGCTGTTTCCTTTGTATTTTAAATTCTACATTAATAATCGCAATGTTTTGTTGTCCTCTGTCCAACGAAACCATACATCCTACGGATGGGAAATCGAATTCAAATCGTCTTCGGTGGCCGCGGGTTCACTTACTCGTCCTCAGCTAAGAAAAAAAGGAAATTACTAGTGATCTGTGCATCTCCCTATTGTATTCCAAAATAGCTCTTATTCTTCTAAATCTTGAACTGATCTTGTCAAAAAATAATTGAATAAATAACAGTACAAGTTTTATGACAGTTTTTTCTTAGCATCATAAGTTTCTTATTCCAAGGACAATATTGTATTTGTGATTCGCGTTAAAAGCTATTGCCATGTACTTTTAAAATATAAATAATTATTTGGACCATATCACTACTTTTTACTTAATGACAGCTCTTTTCCTTTGCCCCATTTCTCCACAATACGTTTATTTTGAACAAAGCAAGTATACAAATGTGCAAAAGCGATATAAAAATGTGCAATCTTCGAAACACGTCCGTGATATATTGCAACGTTGCGGAGACTCCAGCGTGAAACATTCTCAGCTACTACTGACGGCTTGAATTTGATTTGAGATCCTGGAATCTACGGAGCGATGTTTCGATGTTATGTTACTGGAATGTTGATCGTTTTCGTCACAAGACTAAGAATATTCAGCCTATTATGTGTGTATTGAAAGCTGGCATAGTTTCATTTCTTTTTGCTCTCTAAATCAGCATGTTTTTACCAGAACAAAATCTTGATATCGTGTTGTTTATCTTTCGCTCTTTTATCTATTCTTATCAAACAAAATAAACAGGAACTTACCAAAGCTTTGTGTAAAATACCCTCCAGAGATAAAGATATAAGCTCAAATCAAATACCTACCTAAGAGAAATAAGACTAAAAAACATGAATGAACACAAAATAACACCTAAAATCTCGAAGGACAGGTGTATGGACCCTTTCGTCATTAGAGGCTTTTGTACTCTTTAAAAATTCTCTGAGATGTACAGACGCATTCAGTGGCTGTTGGATGCTGAAACTTTGTCCGTCTGACGCACATTTGTCTTCGCGATGTTACCCCAATAAACTCGGACTATCAAGTAAATGGCACAGAAAATCTGTTTGAAGGATAGAATGTAACTTTCAGGAGCACCAACTGCATGTTAAAATTTTTGTTCTCATTGAAGCTTGGTTGAATTCCACTTCCATACAATTTTTATAATCATCATTTTAATCGTAGTGATCGTAAAATGTGCCCTTTTTTTTTCGGCTCGGAAATCATCAAATGACCCCCCCCCGCACTCTGGGGGGAGCGGAAGGGAGTGTCAGACTTCTACTGACTAAAACCCATCCATGTTCCTTCTTTGCCCTTCGTGTTCCAGGGCCACGGTATCTCTTTCGAACAGTCCCGCAGCCCTGGCAGTAAAATGTGCCCTTACAAATGTTTTGAAACACTTACACAACAAATAGCTCATTATCAACTAAATGGGTTCCGCAATTAGTTTTGTTTGTGATTCTTCACAAACAAAATTGATTGCGGAACCCATTTTTCCTTAACCAATAAAAATATACGATTCCCCTCGGATTCCTTTTTGCAAGCAGAATTGAGCAAATTGAATCAATAAGTTATGCTGTAGCTCGATTGTCGACTCGATGTTATAAGCTTTGGTTAACTTTATGACATTAAAAACACGGTTTATTGTCGTTTGCTTAGCGTTTTCCCCTCTTTAATAATTTAAAGCTACTTTTAAGAGCAATCATCCAAAAAGTTGGCAACGTCGCAAACAGCTGTCAAATATGTACCTGTTTTAATTAATTTGGCAATATTACTGTATACAAATAAGAAAAATCGCTAACTAGTGAACTACGATATTAATAATGAATTGCAATTAAAACACTGAATTTCATGTTGTAAACGTTTTAGGTGTAAAAATGGCATTTGGCATTTGCAAATACTTTTTTACATCTAAAACAAAATATTCGGTGTTACGATTTTAATGATTGCATTTCATAATCAATATTTTAGTTCACTAGTTAGCTATATTTCTTTTTTCCATACAGTAATATTGCCAAATTAATCAAAACAGCGAAATATTTGACAGCTATTTGCGACGTTGCCCACTTTCTGTATCATCATTTCAGCCGAAAGTCGTCCACTGCTGGACATAGGCCTCCCCCAAGTGTCGCCACATTGACCGGTCCCGTGCGTCTCGCATCCAGCGGATCCCTGCAACCTTTACAAGGTCATCGGTCCACCTAGTGGGAGGCCTTCCAACGCTGCGTTTTCCGGTTCGCGGTCGCCACTCCAGAACTTTTCGGCCCCATCGGCCATCCATTCTGCGAGCAATGTGTGTGTGTACTTTCTGTATAAACGCTCTTAATCTATCATAACCGCTTTTTCTCTGTGTAAACAAAATTAACTGTTGGTATAGCTATAAACAAAGGATTTCTGTCCTTCAAGTTCAATGAATGATTTAGATACCTACGATGAAAACAATAAGATGTCTTTCAGAACAATCAGTTCAGAACGGCGGGAACTGTCAAAAGTTTATCAGACACAATTATTTTGTGGGAAGTTTGTCTATTGATTCCCAATAGTAAATACTCGCTTTATACAGGATGGTGACGACGTACGAGCTCGTGGCTAAATAATAACAGCCGCTCGGGTCAATTTTAAGGTTAAGCCGCGCTTGCCTAGGTTACATACCGAGTTTCCTCCGTGCCTCGGAAAGCACGTTAAGCCGTTGGTCCCGGCTGTCATTTGTAGATCTTTGACAGTCGTTACAGGTAATTAGCGGCCCTTTCAGCTGCTGATTACCTGACAACCAGTCTTGCCAAGGGGTATCGTATTACCCAGTACTAACTGGGTTGTGGAGATCAGATAGGCAGTCGCTCCATGTAAAATACTGGTATTCAGCTGCATCTGGTTAGGCTGGAAGCCGAACCCAACTTAATTGGGAAAAGGCTAAGCAGATGATGATACAGATATATTGAGGGTTAAACGCGATTTTTCAACCTAAAAAAAAGTTATTTCCCAGCAATAATTTTTTCGTAAAGTTACTTAGTTTGATTTACAGAATGCTTGGTTGACGGCTTCGTTAGGGGTCTTGTTACACCCTGTATAATCGTAATAACAGTATACACAAACTACACAAACGTTTACATCTTATAACGTTGTATTGAGCTACTAAGGTAAAGCCTCCATATCCTCTTTTCTCTGAACCCGCTGTGATTTCCAATAAAACGGCTTTCTGATCGCGTCCACGTAACTTAACTCGTCCACAATGGTTGCCTTTGTGCACCTGGACATGTGGAAATGCCCTCGGAATCATTTATGAGGGCAATTGTATTTCTACTACTTTCAGCTTTGGGTAAAATACTGTTCCTCATTTTATTTTTTGTTTCTATAAGCTGAACATAAAGGTAAAGAAACTGCTTTTTAACATTTTTGAAACACTAACAAATACAAAAATATACACGGACTTAGTGAGTGTGGCTAACGACGTTGCTCCTCGGGATGTACCAGAATAATGAGCATCCAGGTTACAGACTGCATTGTGGTTTGATATACGTATACTAACCAGGCAAAAAAAAACACACACACAAAAGAAAAATAGCATTGTGTAGAAAAATATGTTGCCATTGCTTTCAGAATATCCACGAATGTTTTACGGATTTCTTTTTGCTTACCTATGAATGAAAGCCCCACCCAGATCATAATATATTAGCAAGACGTTTGGGTAAAACCCAAACTCCAGTCACGGCAAGGCACGTAAGTCGCTTATAAAACTTGAAGCTAAAATATCTTCGGATTAAATTCCGATTTTAAGAAAAGGCAACCTGCTGAATATTCAGTTCGGTTCAAGGAGCCAAAATTTTTTTTACGGAGCGAAACTCACTCACAAAAGGTCTATAGGTACTCCAATCCTCAATTCACGCATCAATACTTAATTTTCTTTATATCGACTTGTACGAGCTTTTTGCCCTGCTTTATCAAAATGAGGTCAAGTCTACCATCTAGTCACCGAAGTGTCTTATATGTTTTCCTAATAAAAACTCCGTCTGTATCTGTCCTATATTACATATGAGATTAGAGGACAGCTAGTAGTAATGACTCTGAGAAATTAACGCGAGGTTAGTGATGGTATCTCTGAACTCCAACAACTGTTATAAAACGATATCATCGGAAGTCCGCTAAGGGCAGTTAACGAGTATAAAGTTGACAATTTGATTGTGTGCGTCAGATCTAATGCAAGAACTTATGTTTTTATAAGAACACTAGCAGACCCGCGTAACTTCGTCTGTGTCACATAAGAGAGAGAGAGGGTTAGAGAGAGTGGGTCGTAGGCACCTATAGTACAATTCTAACACATCTCACCTATCATTCTGCATAATGAAAATGCGCGCGCGGTACCTGATCATTCTTGTGCTGCTGAGTTATTTTAAAACTGTGATATCTCCTAATATATTCATTGAAATCAAATAATGTAAGAGCAATTTCGTTCAAAATTATATACTTGTGATGAATAACGTAAGAACATAATTTATTTTAGTCCGATAAATAACCCCTATGAAATAAAATTACTGTTAGTTTCAATCTTTTTTTTAAAAAAACGTTACCCCGCCCTAGGAATTTCTCCTGTATCGTGGGTGCGTTTACAAACATTTAAATTCACATACACAAATAGCCAGACCCGGAACAACTACCTGTAGATCGTACAAATATTTGTTCCGTGCGGGGATCGAACCGGCGACAAGCAGCGCAGCAGCCAATCGCTCAGCCACTGCGTCAACCGGGCCGTCAAATTCTAATTTCCCGTCGAAGTCTAAATTAATCCAACAATTAGTCTGTAGAGACTTGTTATATCCGCTGTATGTGTCAGCGATATGTAAGCGTGGGGTGCTGCTGTAACGCTCATATTGAATTAACTGTTGTCTGCCATACAGGTATACCTAGTGCAGACACCAGTCTCTCACAAACTTTTGTACCCTAATTTTAAGCGGCAAAATATAATAAGACATGGTTTGGGAAGAGATATTGAATGGTTATTTTGAATTTGACGTGTAGGTATGGTGAGCTGTATTCACTTCACTGATTTCAAGTTTTTTTAAATGTTACTGTACGGTTTACGTACACACCGTCATGCTGCAAACGCAGCAACTACTTTTCTCTTGCGTATTTAAAACAATGTTTACTATAATTTTAAGTTAGTTGACAAATTACATACTTACGCGAACACCGCGGATTAGCATCCAACCTACTCTTACTTAGTTGTGATCGGTACTCTTATAAACTTTTAGTGTTTCCAAATCTGTGTGTTTACGTCAACTCACCTAACTCCAAGTACTTACTTACTTGCCACCTCTTACATAAACTGTAAGTGTAAGGTGTCAACTACTACGGGACCTTACAATTAGCGTGCAATGCAAATACCTAAAAGTTTGCATTTCCTCAACACTTACATACGTTCAGCAATCAGCATACATGGATTAACAAGGCTTCACCTAATTAAACATGAAAGTGCACGAAGCCCGAGTTGTTTCAATATTCACGATGTAATTACTAGTTACGAAGAACAGCGAGACCAAGACATTAATTAATGAACCGCTATGATCGCCCCAGCGAAGAACCATATTATTTGTGAACATGAGTAGAGCTTCCTATAAATACAGGGTGACTGGTAATTAGTGACCACGTGTAAACACGTGATTGTACCCATGATAACAAACAACTTTACCAAAGAAACATATTTTTTTTTAATACTCATTCAATTTTTTCACAATAAAACAACAACACACAATCACGTGTTGAAGTATCGGTCACTATTTTTATCAGTCATCCTATAGGTACTAAATAATCTTAGTAACGTTACTATAATTAATTACAGTTTGTAAACTACCTAGTAAAAATTCTAATTACAAACTGGACAAGAAAGTTTCTCATATTGTGCCTTTACTTTCACATTCATCCACATAAACAGTACCTCTCATGTTCTTGGTAATTCTGGATAACAAGTATTGTAGAATTATTAACATTGTGGTGGGAGCCAACCTTGCGTGCTCAGCCTCTTAGTGGTATCTCGGTTATCTCTCCGAATATATTGTACAAGAAGACGCTGAGCAGTTCGGTTTAGTTATAAATTGAATTTGTAGGCGTTCTGCATGAGATAGTAGCTCAGGTGAATGTAGTGTCTAATGTATGGAGCTGATAAACGTTAACGTCTAGAGTGTTACCACACTCAATCTGTGTCACATTAAATTTAAACGAAGTTGTGATTGTGACACCCGTAGAAGTCGATAAACTAACAGTCGTTTTGATTCTACATTCAATTGTGCCGTAATATCGGCAACTCGTTCAGAGTTAACCAATCAATTTTAACTTGATCAGTTACTGCAAAATGAACCTTAATTGTTAGTAAACAGTGTGGTTGATACAGTATTGAGCAAACGCATTTTAACTACATACTCAACTTTACGTTTTTTTTTTCGCTTTTTCGCATAAGTAGGATTTTATTTAACTTATACTGTCACTTACGGGATACCTTCTGTGATTATCAATTATTCTGAGGTTCCGATATTAAACCGTGAAAGCTTAAAACAGGTTTTTATAACCATCGCCGTCGTCATCATCGTCTTGTCGTATAGCTTTAGCTCTAGGTGGAACTTTAGCAAGCCTTAGTTCAACCTGCTGAGGAAAATTCAAATTCAAATGGAGTTTCTCAAGTTTTAAGCATTGTTTAGCTGAAGAATTTGCGTACCAACATAAGACCATTTATACAGAAAGTGGGCAACGTCGCAAATAGCTGTCAAATATTTCGCGGTTTTGATTAATTTGGCATTATTACTGTATGGAACTAAGAAATATGGCTAACTAGTGAACTAAAATATTGATTATGAAATGTAATAATTTAATATCGTATTCACCGTATATTTAGTTTTAGATGTTAAAAAAGTATTTGGAAACTTTCCAAACGCCTTTCTTACACATAAAACGGTTACAATATCAAACTCAGTGTTTTAATTGCAATTCATTAATAATATTCTAGTTCACTAACTAGAATATTATACAAACTAATATTTTAGTTAGCTAACTAGTGAGTTAGCCATATTTTTTATTTCCGTACAGCTATACTGACAAATTAATTAAAACAGATAAATATTTGACAGCTATTTGCGACGCTGCCAACTTTTGGATGAACCCTCATAAGTAATGAAAATCAAACAATTCAGTATATGCCAAAAGGAGAAAACTAGATGCCGTACCTCCTAGTTAATCAAATTATTATGTGCACAATGCAAAAGCACTAAAAGGCATTATGCTGTTACAAATACCGTACCGTACCGTAAAGTTCCTAAATATTCACTTTGTCGGAGAACTTTTAATGAAAATGCTTTTAAAAATCCAAACGGAAACACACGGACGCTTTTGTGTTGTGTAATATGAAAAATGTGGCGTAACAAAGAAATAATTAAAAAATATACTTTTTTTTTTACTTTTTTTTTATGAAATATTTAAAAATGTATAAGATTTGTATGAAAATAAAGTGACAATTTTGTGTAGCAAGCAAACCAAATCATTCTGTTTCGAGAAAGTACGCATCAGCTGGATGAAAAGTATATCCACGGTGTATAGGAATACTAAATTACAACCCTTGGTTATAATTAATCAGAATTTCAACATTATCAGCGACGTCCTTATTCCAAACTAATAACGTTCAAAATACAACGGAATATGATTGATGATATCGTAAATCACGCAAAGATAAAATAAGTGTCTGGTGTGACAGATATGTCACATAACTATCGTGACTCGCACGCGCACGAAATTTAGCTAATAACAGACAAATTGGTTATGGTAAGTAATTGGATATTCAGACCGCACAAAGGAGTGGAGTTATGTGGCCCAAATAAGTATGGAACAGTGGGTTCCTAATTTTCCGGTTTGTTGAACGCTGCGGGATACTGAAGATTTTCCTCTAAGTAGTTCTAGTTTAAGCGGAGCAGAGTAATTCATTCAAGAGAGAACTAAAAAAAATTCTTATTGCTAAGGGATACTATACTGTTACGGAGTTTTTGAATGACAAATTTTGAATTTAGATTATTTAATATGTGATTTTAGTTTTATTAATTTCATTATTTTAATTATTCCTTTTTGACTTATTATTTTTTGTATTGACTGTAATATTGTATTTGAATTTATTGAATTTTGTCTATATTTTTGTTTTGACTGTAATAATGTATTTGCATTTATTGAATTTTGACTATATGTAACTAATTTAATTATTTCTTAAATTTTAATTCGGAATTATGTATTATAAACTATTTTGTACGCCGAATATGGCAAAACATGTTGAACCAGCAATCTTAAACTCGTTTCCATCCATATGTGCATATCTATGTATCATGTCACACATGTTTAAACAAATAAATGCATCTTTATCTTTATCTTTATCTTTAAACCGAGGTTTGAAAATATACTTTTACGATATTAATATTTAAGGCGACAGAATTTATGTTTGTAAATCAACGACTACGATAATTTCTATCCACTACCATTTTTCATTTTAACGATGGTTTAACTTTGCGTTTTTCAGATTGCATTTTTAAAAATCAGGCGCCATCCATCCGGCTTCCGCTGAAGGCAGCGAGTAATGCGTCACGCTTAATAGCTGTTTTAACTTCTTTAGCGAATACTTTGCCAGTTGCACCATACATGTTAGTTCGTACGTAATGGTTATAAATGTCCTAAAATTCAGCAACTAAGTAAATAATCAAATACATTTTATTTGTATTAAACTCTCTCGGGGAGGGAGAGTAATGTCTGTAAATAATGTTTGTGTTCATCATCTGCCTCATCAGTAACCATGGAGTTTCTTGCCGGTTCTTCTCCATAGGAAACGACCAACCCGAACCGTGCACCTTTTTGTCGACGTTTTATAAGTGCCCATTTAGGCCTATGTGAAATAAAATATTTTGATTCAGATTTTTTTTTTTTGCCTAGCCTTTACCCAACTATGGGGTCAGCTTTCAACCTAGCCGGATGCAGCTGTATACCAGTATTTTACAAGGAGCGACTGCCTTTCTGACCTCCACAACCCAGTTAGTATTGGGTAATACGATACCTTTTGGTAAGACTAGTTGTCAGACTTTCTGGTCACTGGCTACCTGGAACGACTTCCAAAGATCTATACATATATGGCAGCCGGGACCAACGGGTTAACGTGCTTTCCGAGGCACGGTGGAAACTCGGTATGTAATGGGTCCACGGACCAACCTAGGCAAGCATGGCTTATATTGAGCCGCTGTTATTATTACGCCACAAGCTTCTCAGATTATGTTTGTGTTATGAGCCGTAATTTGCGCCAGATCCAAAGTTCTGCGTGATTTTTGTTTTATAACTGTGCGAGACGTGAAGTTTGTAGTTTGAAAAGAGCAACCAATGAGCTTGAAAATTCTTACTAGCAGCAAAATCTGTTAACTATAGAGGCAGATATCTTTAATTAATCAAGCCATAACATAATATTGTGTGGCAGCAACTTTTGGAAATGTTATGCAGCCAAAATGATAATTTGAAAAGCTGTATTTTGGACATCAATACCAATTCAATTTTAAATGTCCCTCCTCATTGGGTTCTCTCGCATCTTATAAACTGTTGCAGGTCAGGTTCCTGACTCAGTAACCTACCAATGTAGTCATCTCTACGTGACTGTGTGATCTGCACACCTGCACTACAGTACGTGATCTTCACTGCTCCAACTCGAAGGCATCCAAGTTTTATTGAAATACATACAATGTACTTTTTTGGTAAACAGAATCCTATGACCATCAACAGTCGAGCGTCACTGACCCGGTGATTATGCAAATCATTCTAATGAATTTTGGTGGAAATCATCCTTCATTGCACGGCCGTGCTAGCCCTACGCTATACGAACATGTTTATTATCAGTTTAATTTATTCGCATTCAGCTTTCATCCCAACAATTTACGATAAAACAATGAAATTATTGTGTAAACGTTGTGATTTTGGTTGGATTGAATCGGTTTGGTTGGTTATCAATAGGTACTCGTGCTTAATATACATTGATAGCAGTGGAAACTTCAAATTGAGTCTTCTCTTTTTAATTCGTTGCCTTGAATGGTTTTCATTTTAAAATAAATTATTAAATTGATGGCTTCCTCGCGAATTGGCGACAAGAAGCACACCATCGTGAGAAGTGGAAGGAACGGGGGGAGGCCTTTGATCAGGAGTGGAACAAAACGGGCAAACTAAAAAAAAAAAAATTAAGGTTTTAATTAAATATTTAATTAATAACTTTATTTAACCTGGCCAATGTTTAGAAAAAATATGCATCGCCGTTTGGAGAAAAAAATAATGAATAGCTTTTCAGCATTTTTGAGAGCACAATTGGCCAGACTTTCAATGTTATACACAAAGGCTGGGCTTAAACGTATTCATACTTTTGAATGTAACAATCTCCCTGTATAGTTGAACAAGGTTCCAATGGCGAGTAGGGATCACAACGAAGTTGTTGAATTTAATTGTTAACAGTTGTAGGTAATGTAAATATTAAGTTAAAGAGGTGTGAATTCTCATATCACACAATCTTTCTTTATCGTGTGGTAAGTGCCTAACCTGCAGGCTTAGCCAAGTTGACAATCTACAATCGTTAACGCTAATAGAAAGCTAATCAAATGTATGGGAATGACATCATCTCAACGTTAAGTCACGTGGTCAAAACAAACGAATAGAAAATTAGTAGACAAGTATACAATTTATCTGAGCGTTCAAAATGATAGAATGAAACATAATCGTTTCTACAATGTTTATCGCTAGATCCCATATAAATCGTTTACGCCGAGGCGTCAACGATTGTAGAAAGACATTCGATAAGAGACGTTTGTAACTTGGCTAGGCCTGCTGGTGTCAGAGTTTTTATGACCCCCATGGGCCTCTGACTTGGCTTTTACATGCCGTCGAGAAATATGTAGTAGATGAGTAGGTTAGGTTTCAAAGAGTCAACTCATTCATGCAAGTGTTATGAATTATGATGAATGAAGCTATTTCTTGTGAGGATAGTCATGAGTTTTGATAAGTTAATATGTTTATAAGTGCAAGGAACAATAAATGTTAATTAAAAACTTTAGCAGTTTCGCAAAATGATGTCTTGCAATATTAAACCTTCCCGTTGTTCCTTAATCATACGAGGGCCAAAATATTTTCATGCTGGTTTATGCCGTCACCGCTCAGTCCTAAACACACAGAACTGCATGTGGATTAAAGAAAGAGACCCTAAATGACACCGTGAGCTAATGGAAATTATTCAAATAAGGGTAGATCCTACCCTATTAGAACGTGGAAAATAAAGAAAATGAACGTAGTTGGCAACATATGTGAATATTTACACACATTAAGGACATTCTGACTTATTTAGAAAAGTTGATACAGGTGGACCTATCATACCAACACACAAAGTCGGGAGCTTTAATATTGCATCACAACGACATTGTATACTCCAATGGAACCTATTAAGAGCGGCCAACCCGTCATACTTTTCATACAAACGCTCTTACGTGATTATGCCGTGGTAACACATCTATCTTTGATTTTTTTTTACTGATAGGTATCTTGTGCACTATATCTAGGTTTCTATCAAAGCAAAAAGTAAAAATTTGAAGAAACCAATTCAGTATAAGCCTCTAAAAATCTGCTATTTTGCACATATTTACCTAAATTTTGGCCGTTCATATTGTACTCATAAATTGTAAAAATAAAGAAAACATTGTGACAGAAACCTTGCAAATGTAATGGAGATTTTAAATGACAAATACTAATTTCACAAACTTGTAAGCCTTATTCAAAAACGCGTAACTCCTGGAACAAGTTTATGAAATTTTCGAACACTATTTTTCGTTCAATGTTGTCGCATTAGGCGGTATGAGGTGCGCGAGAGACGATTCTTGCGGGTTTGGGGCCCTCTGAGACGGGGGAGTTGAAAAAACATCGCCACTGTGGCTCTGGATGAAACAACAAGCTTTTCGACCATGCTCGATGACGATAGACGGACCGGGAAGGGCCCTCTTAATGAGTGAACACTAATGACGTCACTGCAAACAAAGCCGGCGAGACTGTATTTAATAATTTAATACAAAAGTCTTTCATTTCCAACAAGCAAAATGTGTCTTTCTATTTAATAAAAAAGGAACAAAAAAAATTACAGCGTGTCAGTATCTTTTGTAGAATAGTTCTTTCAGGGGTTCAGTGGTCAACGTAGTAAACCGAAGCCTGCAAGGGGCTAAAAGATAACTTTTGATAAAAATTAGATGGACAAGTGGCTCGTAAACACTTTTTTTTATGAATGGCATCTCGCAGGTCAACCTGAGAGGTTGTCGTCTGCTTAACCAGTAGCAGGATAGCCAGTGGGTGCTCTAGCCAGGGCAAAAAACTTATCACTAATAGTTTCATATCCGTTGTTTGATTAGACAATCATTGCTAAAATTGGTTCTCGATCGATTCGATTCGAATCGATTTAAATAATTGAATTTATATTCGGCATTATAATAATATAATGAAGGTAATGCTTGCCAAACACTACAGCATTGAGTAAATTATAAACGGAAATCGTTGTACGGCAAATTAATTCGATGAATATTTCACGTAGCGAGCTAATAAATCAGGGTCGGATGTCGGTGAACTTCGGGAGGGCTTTAATTAAGCCACCTCAGGGAGAATAGCTGTCAACAGTAACCTTGACTTGGCTCTTTATCTTGTAAAATATTGTGACTGTAGAAACTTTGTGACTTTCAGACGGTTCTGATTTACGACAAAACCTTGGAACATATTTTGACGTCTACTTTTAACACTAGTCGTCGTCGTCGTCGTCGTCGTGTTCTGTTTTACGTTTTATGTATTCCATTTTCTCTTCTTCTTTTACACACTGTCTACATCTCTTTTTTTTAGTATCTCCTTTCGCAGGTATGCTGGAAGAGATTTCTTTAGAAATAAGCATCACCTTTGTACTATTTTCTGTTCCTTTCTTCTTTTCTGTATTTTAGTGTGTACATAAACTGTTAAATAAATAAATAATAAACTTGACAAAGTCTTTGAATATTTTTAACCGCTCTAGTTTGTTATTGAAACATAGTCATATTTTTTGATTAAGCAAGAATAATCTTTTGGCTTTTTCAACCAATTTCTAACCAGCTGATTAAAATTGGCAATTAGAAAGCACACTATTCCCATGCTTTTGATGTCGGAAATGTTCCCTTTGACAATAGTGCAAAAAAGGAGGTAGGTAAACCAATAATGCGCTGTTGTTTTTGGTACATCCTTTCCATCGATGCAGAATAAATTAACACCCTTTCATAAGAATACAACATTCGTAAAAGAATTGATGCGATCAAAATGTGGTGCTGACGCAAAATGTTAGGCATTCACTGGACGGTGCGCCTTACAAACGCCTTAATTCTGAACGAACTGAAAGTTAAATCTCGCCTATCGACCATCATCATGAAACGATTCCTACAGTACTTCGGGCATGTGGCAAGGAGGAAGCCTAATAGCTTGGAGAAGCGTATTGTAGCTGGTAACGTGGAAGATCACCAACCCGATGGACAGATATGGTGAAGGAAGTCTGCCGAGAGAATTTCCAGGCATCTGTCCGCATGACCAAACACCGTCCAGCATGGAGAGCGTCACCCTCAGTCATGAGGAAACGCGAAAGAAGAAGAAGATAAGAATAGAAAGAGTACATGTAATACGTACACACATGGTAGAACTGTATAATTAACACCACATACAGGAAATAACTTGTTGCTATCGACTAGCACGCTGTATTGTTTTTCATGAGTCTCTATGACAATAGCGGTTAGAGAGAATGGCTGCAATAATCGTTGTATTACGTGTGAGACAGTTCTCTTAACGACATGACTGTTGGTTAGTTTGATGGTGTTTCAACATGGTGTCAAGGTTATCGAGTTTCAAGTATATGTTTGGAGGATACTTGTGTTTCTTTTGCAGAATTTTATGTTATGTTGGGAAGATGTGTCAAATTATGGTTGTAGGTAACCTTTAAATAAAACACGAAATTAATTTATTTATTTAATTTTTTATTAATCATTTATTTCAGACATAGTCCATAGAAAAATTATAAAAATTAAAATCACATTAAACACATGTATGTTTATTAAAATAATCAATAAAAAGTAAAATTACACATACACACTACAATCACATAACCAAATTAAATTAAATTAATTATAAAATAAATTAATACACATTAAAAGAATCAAAAAATAACAAATATTATGCATCGTTGTCTTTATTCTATTTAACTATGAAGAGTGCTGCAAACTGAAACTTTAACTCAATTGTTACAATTAAATGAGATGAAAAGAGGACCAGCGACGGCGACCCAAGTTGTACTCTTTCCAAAGTATATCAGGCAACATAACTTTGAGAAGCTCAAAAGTATAACCTAATTCTCAATTTAAATAGTTCTCTAGGATCTCTCTGGTCCATTTTCTGTTTAAAATACCTCTTTCCAAATTAAATAGAAATGGCGTTTTGGTGCCTCTTCAAAGTACGGCTCAATGTATCCTTTGTAGAGATCTTCAATTCATTGAGCCCATTCAAAGCCGAGTTCTTCAATTAGAATAAGTAAGTCTCAATAATAAAAGTTACGAGCTTTTAACTTCAGCCACTCAAGCTTGATTTGCTGAATTCAAAGCTATTGTTACAGAAGCTACTCTGTGGTAATCTAGGTATCTTATTTACCTACTGAAAAACTATTTAAGTAATTACAACAATGACTATCAGTTACGTAACTCATCAAGGTTTCAATCACAAACTATCGTAATTAATCACTAAGTCAAACAACAGGTTAATTCTGTAGACACACAATCTTATCAGTAGAGTGAACTTACCAACTCAGCGAGTTCGGCAGGGGATGAGCAGCGAACTGATCTAGATATATAACGAGCTTCTCAGTAGCAGTTTCTAATCTACTCTCGTACAAACAAACTTACATAACTATAGCTTAAAGCAGCGAGCGAGCAACTTTTTTTTTTTTTTTTTAAACATTGCCCCACTCTCGGATTTTCTCCTGTATCGTGGGTGCGTTTACAAACATTTAAACTCACATACACAAACAGCCAGACCCGGAACAACTACCTGTAGATCATACAAATATTTGTTCCGTGCGGGGATCGAACCCGCGACACGCAGCGCAGCAGCCGATCGCTCAGCCACTGCGCCAACCATGCCGTCAAATAGAATTAGGTCTTGCTACAGTTTTATACCAGTTCTTAAAGGGAAACGCCCATTCTTGGCCATGTTTTGCCCACCAATGTGTCAAATACAAAAAAAACACCCATAAAATAACTAAAATATTACTATTACTTATTTGTTATGAAACCTCCGGAATTAAAAGCCGAATTAATCAAGAAGCTCAATCGTTTATTACCCTATCTAACACTTCCGGTCGATTTAAATCCTGTCGAAATAGGGATGGCACCTTTTACTGAAAAAAATCGATTAACTGCAACCTGTTTTCCAAAAATCGATTTTTAGAAAATATTTTTTTCTAATGTAGTTGTTTCGCTTTTGTTATTTTCATTACAAACAAAAAAAGCTTGGCCATTTTTGGGCTACGACATAATGAACTGATGCCTTTTTTTTTTTTTTTTTAACGTGGTAAAATCATCAAATGAGTCCTCCCACCCAGGGCAGAGCGGGAGGGACTGTCAGACTTGTACTGACTAAAATCCACGGTGTCCTTCAGTAGCCCTTTATGTTCCAGGGTCACGGTAATTCTATGAGTCCCGCGACCCATGAACTGATGCCTTGTTTCCATTTTAATCCGTATTATTTTAAATATCGATTCTTCTAAAAATCGATCTCATTTCGACATCCCTAGATCAATAATAATCGTATTTGACATTTTGACAACTGATTGACTTTGACATTTCACATTTTGTTTGTTGTTGTTTGCTGTTCTCTTGCGACTCGTGATTTTTTCTCCTGCGTTTTTCTATTTGATTTTTCGACGACTTTGCTTACGATTATGGACTCTGTAACCGCTCCCGATGACGACCTCAGCTTTGCCTTGGATTCCGTACCCGCTTCCCACGACGACACCGGCTTGCCAATGGATACCGTACCTGTTTCTCACGAAGGACCCGACACGACTATGGAACCTGATTTAGATGTACTTACCAGCTTAACACGGAGCCATCTCTGTGTCAACTGTGGCGTAGATACACGAAGACTTAAGAGATTTACCCTAAGCAATGTGGAAGTTCGATCTATCATTCAACAATGGTTTGCACCACAACAAGTAAGTTCAACCGAGTTCCACCGAGTTCTATGTACAATTAGTGTTTGTTTTCTTTATCTGTGATGTTAACCCTAATGTCTATCGTTGGTTTCTTTCATGGGCGTCACTTGGCCAAAACCTCTTCACCGAATGGGCATTTCCCTTTCCTTCATTTGCTTTTGAATAGGAAAATTAAATCACTGTCGATGTTATTTCACAACATAAATTAGGCATACTTAAGAAGAGCTCGTGGCTAAATAATAACAGCCGTTCGGGTCGATCTTAAGGTTAAGCCGCGCTTGACAGTCGTCACAGGTAGTCAGTGGCCCGAAAGTCTGACAACCAGTCTTACCAAGGGGTATCGTATTACCCAGTACTAGCTGGGTTGTGGACGTCAGATAGGCACTCGCTCCATGTAAAATACTGGTATTCAGCCGTATCCGGTTATACTATAAGCCGACCCTAACATACATAGTTGGGAAAAGGCATATGATGATGAAATTAGGCATACATAGTTTGACCTTAGATAATAATAGAAATAGTGAGCCAGGCATGTTACTCTCCTGTAAAAGCTAGTTTTGTTTCAATTATTGTGAACGAATAATTTCAGAGAGTTTAGTCGCGGGACGTGCAAAACTAACTGAAGCTGAATATTTTAATTAAGAATACTGTAACTGTTGCTAGTTGGTATTCTACCGGAGAACATGGACTACTTTAAATGGAATACAATACTCTAACCGCTTTTGTAACACGTGTTAACCACAGAAATCGATGTTCAGATTATTGATGCAAAGTTAATGCAGTTGAAACTCGAATCATCATCATCATCATCTGCCTAGCCTTTTCCCAACTATATTGGGGTCGGCTTCCAGTGTAACCGGATGCAGCTGAATTTTATTTTTTTTATTTTATTTCTTTTTTTTATGGACAACCAACAAAGCATACACCAAAAAATACATGTTTAAGAACTCCTTTTACATTTAACATATTATAGTGTAGCCTTAATTAAAGGCTGCCACGGCATGCATTTAACATTAGAAAATTGGCATGCAGTGTATCTGCATGCCAATTTTAACAGATTATACCTATGTACAGATCCAAATTAGTAAAAATTTTCTGTACAATTTTTTAGAAATAATAATCTAATAATACCAGTATTTTACATGGAGCGACTGCCTATCTGAGCTGCAGCTAAAACTCGAATAAGATCTGATTAATTGATATTTTGTCGCGGTTTATAATTTTACTCACGATTGAAAGCTTTACATACCTTAAACTTTTCAGGAATTCCCAAAAAAGTGAAAGTTTTAGACACGTAACAAAATAAAAATAAAAATTTTGTCGCGAAAAAGATTCTACTTTATCGCTCAGTTTCAACGACTTTTGTCCTGGACCCCATAATGATACCTGCTACTAATTGGGACCGAGTTGAAATTGTGGGAGTGAGGCAACTTTTCAGAAAGAGATTATGGGCATTTAACAGGAAAGTTTTGCAGTGCTTCATTGCTTAAAAACATTTTTTTTAAATGGAAAGAAATCTAAACATAAAGGCATGGTAGGGATGAGATTGGACATGATTTCAAATTTCAAATTTACTTATTAAATCAAATAACAATGTTAACATTATATAGAAACATCTATAAGTGCACTTGACTTAATGCCAGTTAACAAAACAGGTAGGTGTTGCAACCAGCACCCAGGTACCACCACCACAGGTACAAGCCCATACATACTTCAGATTTACAAAATAATTGCAGGCAGAGTAAGTGTTTTAAAACTAAAGTTAACACAACGCCATAATTGCAGAATTCAGAAAAAACTATTATAATTTTATTTATCGAACAGAGAACTGTTCTGTGCATCCCTCATCTATCAGTTTCCCGCGATTTTGACCATATCGTCAACCCAACGCGCTTTTGGTGGTTTCTTAGGAGGTTGGGACCTTGGCCACCAAAACCTTACTCCTTCGGCCATCTCCGCGTCTAGTCCGAAGTCCTGCCCAACTCCACTTTCGGCGTATCGCTCTGTCCAGAACGCGTAGCACGACCGCCGAAGAGACGGGTTTTGTCGACGGAAGAGTCGGGAAAATTACAGATTTCTTTTGTTAATCTGTAGTTTTATCGATTCTTCCGTCGACTACGCGTGCAAGACGTCGTAGACTTTCGTCCGACGACGGATTTCGGTATTACGCAACCGGTCTAGTAAGGCTATGCCGAGCATAGCTCGCTCCATGGCTTGAACAAATTGTGGTCGCGCGTCTGTAAAATACTTCCTCACTGGAGAGAAGGCGGGAGTTACATTTTAAGTGAAGGAATGTTTATCAAGCCTCTTGTCACTTGAGAGGAAATGACCCGTGTGACACCAGTGACTGTTTTACGGAACGTCCTCTAAATTCAAGCTGCTTTGTGTTTAGTAATGTATAGCTCGTACAGCTAGTTAGCGGTCACGTTCTAGTTGGCAAGCGCTGAGCTGACATAATGGCACTATAGGTTTATGGATACCACAACATGCTAAATTGCCAGAACAGAAATAATACGAAACTTAAATTGCTTTTTGGGTTGCTATTACACAGGGTGTAAACGAACCCTCGCGAAGCCGTCAACCAAGTACTGTGAACATCAAACTAAGTAACTTTACGCAAAAATTATTGCTGGGAAGCAACTTTTTTTTTTGATGTGAAAAATCACGTTTTACGGTACGATTTAATGTGACGCACTGAAAGCATTATGCTGATGGATGGATTGAATAGTACGAGGATCGTGGAGGTGTTTAAAGTAAAAATCTTACACTAAAAACATGGATTTAAAAAAATAAAACTTAAAATGATGGGGAAAACAAGTGACTTTCGGCTTCATTAAGGATCTATTTACACACAACCTTTATGTATAAGCTTATCTACATAATTATATAGATTTATATTATGTTACACAACACACTAACTACTTATTAATATACACAAGTTGTAGTAATCAAGTTAAGTGATGATCAATATTGTAGTAGTCGAGTGTAGCGACGTAAACGGGTCAATGTGATAAGCTCACAACTTTTGACTTCGCTGTTACACAAACTTTTTATTCAGGTCATTTCATTAGGCAATTTGTAACAAAATATTGAGGCAGACGCGACCGTTTATTATCAAAGTTTATAGCTCGTCCAAAAAAGCAATCTAATAACATAGCGGGGGTATAAAACGAGGATAAAAATATTTTCGAAAATTTACATATTTTTCTCGCTAGCAACCCAAATTGCAACTATCGCAATTGGTGTTTACGACAAAACTTTACGAGTTTTGATCATAGCCTGTAGAAAATTATACGCATAAAAAGAGATGGACAAAGTGCCCCTTTACTGCTCACTCGTACATTCTGAACAACATAGCAGTACATAGGCGATCCACCTAAAAAATAATGTGCTTTTATAACCAGTCTAGTAGAAACGCAGTAAAGTTCTGAAAACGCCCAAAAATTGGTATCATAAGTGATATACAGGGTGTAAACTGACCCTTCACTAGTCGTCAACCAAGCATTCTGTACATCAAACTAAGTAACTTTACACAAAAATTATTGCTGGGAATCGACTTTTTATTTTGGGGTGAAAAATCACGTTTTAAGGTAAGACTCGATGGAAAGCACTCAAAGTACTTACGGAACTTTGACGCTGATAGATTGGGGGATTGAATAGTACGGGGGTCATGGAGGTGTGTAAGGTATAAATCTTACATTAAAAACATGTATTTAAAAAAAAAGTTGGAACTTTGACCCCCAATATCTCCGTAACTAGAAGATTCCCAGGTATGGTCTAGAACAAAACAAATATCGTAAAGGCGGGGAGAACAAGTGCCTTTCGGATGTGCTAAGGGTCTATTTACACCCTTTATGTATTAGCTGTTGCCCGCAACATTCGTTCGCGTGAAATTATTTTAAAAATATTTCTTCTCTATTTGAATCGAATCTTGTTAAAATGTCATGGATTTTATTTTTTTTTTTTTTTCACGGAAAATAATTCCATTTTCAAAAATAAAAGTAGCCTAACTTACTCCTTATAACATCAACTATCTGCCAGTAAACGCACCAACGATACAGGAAAACATCCTAGTGTGGCGTGGGGCAACGTTTTTTTAACATTAAAACAAATAAGGAAATTAAAAGAATACTGCGAACCATTTAGGTTTAAATCTCAAAATTACCATAACCAGAGCAATAAGCCGTGTTGACAAGCTCAGGGGAGGAGGTCGTCGTAAAAAAGATGTTTGATCACCACTTCCTTAAACCATAAAATTAATTGCTGTGAAAACATTCAAGGTTCTTTACAAGCTATTAAGTTGATAAAATGTTTTATCGTGAAAATAATACGACTCGTTCTGAATGAATTTGAATCATTAAGGGATCACTTTTCGGTTCATAACTCGTTAAGAGCTAGTGGCTAGATAATAATAATAGCCGCTCGGGTCGATCTTCAGGTTAAGCTGCGCTTGACTAGGTTGGTCTGTGGATGGGTGACCACCCATTACATATCAAGTTTCCTCCGTGCTTCGGAAAGAACGTTAAACCGTTGGTCCCAGCTGTCCTTTGTAGATCTTTGTCAGTAGTTACTGGTAGTCAGTCAGTGGCATGAAGTCTGACAACCAGTCTTACCAAGGGTTATATAGCCCAGTACTAACTGGGTTGTGGAGGTCAGATATGCAGTCGCTCTATGTAAATTACTGGTATTCAGCTACATCAGGTTAGACTGGAAGCCAACCCAAAAATAATTGGGGTTAATATATAATACGTTTGATCGTCTTATTTTTCACAAACTTAATATATTAAATGAGCCTACGTCATATCTACATCTGACGCTCGCAGGCTCGATTCTGTGAGCGCAGAGAAATTGCGTAAATCTCGGTTAATATGCATAAAGGCGCAAAACATTCGCGTCGTGTCGGCTGAAGAGCGACATTACCATATTACGAGTTTCCACCCACCCATCCATCCATCGCAGAAATACGTCGAATTTTACTTATGTATGTAGTAGGTATTTTACGCATTTTGCCGAAATGGTCTAAAAATGTAAATTGATACGTACAATTTTTTTGTCAACTTTCTCTTATATACAACGTGTAACAGAATAAACGCAAGACCTCTCGTTTGGTGTCTCTGACCATGAAACTGAACATCTTTTATTCTACGAGTTCCTGAAATTCGCAAAAAAAAAAAAAAACTTTTTATAGGAACGGACGCAATCAGCTGATCCACATGTATGGTAAAACTTAAAAAAAAGTTATGAATTTCCAAAAGTCATAGAACAAAAGTTGTTCAGTTTCATGGTCTGAGACACCACACGAGAGGTCTTGCGTTTATTCTGTTACACGTTGTATATGGAACCCTCCATTGTGTCACCCTATTTTTTTTAATTCGTTATTTCACGTCACTTTTGTGAATGGGTTCATAAAAGACACCTGCTCTAAAAATAAAACAAATTCGAATTGATAAATTTAAATTTCAACCGTGTGGTGCCAACAGTCTCGCAGTAAAATGGCTGTGACATACGAACGGACAGACAGACAGACGTACAGGATGAATGTATTAGGATTCCGGTTTCGCCATTTGGCAAGCGAACCCTAAAAAGATCTATCTATCCAGTCTGAAAGTGCTTCCCGAAGCCGTTTTCAATTTAAATTAGTGATACTGTTCAAACACAATCTTTTTTTCATTGAATCCCCGTAATCGAAGTAATCGTTTTCATTTTCCATTTAAATGATTGATTGGATTTGGATAAGAGGTTTACAATCTTGAAGAAGCGCCTGCCTTAGGGCTTGTGAAAGAACATGTAATACAAAAAGTTGAATTTATTTAAGTGATTAGTTAAGTTTATTTAAGGGATTTTAATTTAATTGTTAATTCTCAAAATATTATGCTGATAACGCACTTTTCTCCACTCGTTGCAATTTGTAGTCCGAGCTACGCATTCTATACAAAGTACTGTCTGTCTACTTATGTAAGCACTTCACTGCTTCGCTACACAATATCTTCCATAAAAGCACTAAAATAATCTTCTCTACGTAAGAACTGACTCACTTGATACATGTACGTGACAGTTTATCAAACGCAGCCATTCACAACTACTGAACATCATTTATGAGCAACTGTTATTGAATACGAGGATGAGAATCGGTTTGATGGTCCTCGAAAACTTTTTTTGTGGTCGGCAAGTGACAGAGAAATATTAGTTCGGTCAGGAGTTACCATACCTTAGGGGGTCGCGCAAGGTTGAAGGGTAAATAAAACGAAAAAGCACCAAACTTAACTGCGTATTATTATACAGGGTGTTGGATGGAACAACATGGAACAATATTGCTGCAACATTTATGATACAAATATATTTTATAACTTTTTATAGAATTATGTCACGTATTTCGATAACAGGATTTATTTCTCCTAATTACAATCACAACATTTAATTGCGAATGTGAAAAGCCCAATGAGTTTTGGCTGTAGGGAATTCATATTAGTGTTCGCATTTAGTTTGATTTTTTTTTTTAATTCTTTTCTTCAGGAGACTTATAACGTAGCTTTCCTCGTATCAGATTCAATAAACAAATTGATATGGTCTTTCGTTAAAGTTTATATTAACTAAAATCAGAACAGGGATGAAATAATTCCCAGTAAATAAATTATGTAAATGGTTATGGTTATTATGTTTAGTTATCATTATTTTAGTTATATTTGTAGTCTATATAATAATGTACATAAATAAATAAGTACAGTTAATGGTTATGTATAAAATTGTAAGTCGCATTGTTACATAAAATATGTCAATGGTCGTCAAATGTCAATTTATTTCAACCGAAACAAAACCTGCCATTATAATATCCTTTTTTTCAAAATCAGAGCGTTCACAATTAAATCATACAAATGTCAGAATAAAAAAGGTGCCATCTCTTATTAGCATTTTAGCGCCCGAAGCGTTCGGATGGACGACGTGACTCCACAAAAGTCTTTTTTTTATTCAAATAATGATCGTGTATTGTCTCAAATTCGACGAAATCCATTGTCAGAATCAAACAATCTGCGAAGTGTTTTAGTAGGACCTATAATTCTTTCTCTGTGGTGTTCAAGTCACAATGGTTTAATTTGACGGCACGGTTGGCGCAGTGGCTGAGAGATTGACTGCTGCGCTTCGTGTCGCGGGTTCGATTCCCGCACGGAACAAATATTTGTATGGCCTACAAGTAGTTGTTCCGGGTCTGACTGTTTGTGTATGTGAGCTTAAATGTTTGTAAACGCACCCACGATACAGGAGAAATTCCTAGTGTGGGGCAAAGTTTTCATAAAAAAAAAAAAGTCTTTGTTTTAGCTAGCATTTTTAACCCCATATTTTAACGAAAACTTCGAACGTAGCTATAGTAGTTTTTCAGAAGTACTACTTTTTGTTGAGAGGGTCTCGTGCTGTCGTAAAAAAGAAAGTGACATTTAATGCGCAGACAAGTGGGGCGAGAATCGGTCGCGCGGCTTATGCCGGGTACACATTGGTGAAACGTAACATGTAATGTAACACACGCTGAAACAAATTCGCCTGTTGTTGGGTTACATTTCATCTTGCATTGCATAAGTCTGGACGGCTCATTCATGTTACATTTCACGTTACGTTACACCAATGTGTACCCGGCATTAGACGGTTCAGTGGCTAATAAGCGTTAAACTAGTCAAAATAAGCTAATGCTTTTGATAACACCACCTTCTGTCACCCCCCACAACTTTGGAGAATTGCCAAAGTCAGAATTAGGCTCTAAGAATGCTGTTACAATAATTACGACTTACGACGTCTCCTATAAAACAAATCACCTGAATGGCTCATTGAGGGTCACAATAATCTTCAACATCTTATAAATACTGATTACGCTACGGGCAACGAGTGATTCTACCATGAACACGAACATGAACACCATGATCACGGATAAACCGGGTTACCGGGTTAACCGGGGTTTATCCGTGATCATGGTGCTTGCAACAGCGCCGATATATCGAGAACTCAAACAAATCAGTAAACATGGTAAATATCCCGTTTCTTGTGTTAATCAAAATGTTAGTGACTATGATAGTTTAAAATCTTAGAATGTTGATATCTACATAACATCACGCTTGTAATTCTCAAAGGATTAGGCAGAGGTATACCTAATAGTACACCCACATTTCGCCAGTTATGTTTTAAGGCCCATGTAATAGGGGGCGAGCCCATTGCCAATGCAAAAACCCAATAACAATTAGCCCGTCCCGGGAATCGAACCCAGGACCTCACGCTCAGGTGTCATGAGTCGCGCTTCTGACCACTAGACCAACGAGGAAGGATATCTATTAAATAAAATCATATTTAGAATAAGAAAACCTTTGTACCGAACAAATAGGTAAAGGGTTTGTGATGTATGATGAATTGTGTTCCTGAACCGTCACAATAATTCAAAAAACTTGTTACGCATTTTTTTTTAATGGATGGGATATCATCAAATGCCCCCCCCCCCCCACTCTGGGTGGAGCGGAAGGGAGTTTTTGAGTTGTACTGACTAAAACCCATCCATGTTCCTTCTTTGCCCTTTGTGTTCCAGGGCCATGGTATCTTTTTCGAACAGTCCCACAGCCCTGCTGTTACGCATTGTTTAGAAGTATTAAACCTTTAAAATTCGCTGCTGCTGATGTGAGTAAGACTGACCCGTCACAGAACACTAAACTTAAGGTTTACGATTGTTGGAGTGGGACCAGGAGACTCCCGTCCGCTGCCAAAGCCTACATGTTCCGCTCTTCATAAAACTGTCGGAGCGATGCAAAAACTGTTTGATGGTGATAGTAATATACAGTGCAGCGTATTTAAAATCTGCACGGTGTTTCACGTGCGGGGTGAGTAGAGTGTCAAGTGTACTGAGACTTTAAGTGTTTTTGGCTCGCTAAGCAAATGCTATTGGTTGTAAATGAAGGTCAGAACTTTTCCGACATTTTGACGAGGGTATATGAATAGTACATGTGCGTGATCTCTTTCCTGAAATAAATATAACAAAAAGGAAACCTGAACAAAAAATAAATAAGTACTACCTAGTCCTCCTCCTACCTCCCTTCCTAGTCCTAGTTTCCTCTCGCGGGTCTGCTGGAAGAGATTTCTAATGAAATAAGCAGTACCTTTGTGCTCTTCTATCATATAATGTAATGTCTTATTAAGTATCTTGTGTGTACATAAATAAATAAATAAATAAGTATTTGTATCAGTTTTGCTTAATTTTTCTTCATAGTTACAATAGTTACAACTACCCCAGAAATATCTCGAGAAAAATTTTTGTTACTATCGCACGGTGGTCTCGTAGAAGGTCATAGGCCTTCGATGGCAATGATTGAGCTAAGCCATGATATCTGGTTCAGTTACCCACTAGGTGTCATATTGCCTGAGACTATAAAAGGTTTTGCAATCTATTGTTCGCAACATTCCTTTTTTGGCATCGGAAGTTTACACATCTAATCAATCATCAACCGTGTTTATCACCAAGCGCTATTAGCCTAAGACGCGACGCGTGTTTTCAAGTTCCAACTTGTGTGTGACGTGTTATTTTGCAATGGATATTCAAGTTACAGGTATGAATTATTAATTTACTTTACTATTTTGTATTTTCAATCCACCATTTTTTAAAAAAAAGAGTGCTACGCCGCAGCATTACTTCCGTTTTCATTTCAAATTTTTTTTTATATTGAAGCTTTTACTTATGTTTGTATCTACTTGTGCCATTGAGTTAGGTATAAAAATGTCGCTTGAAATCTCTACAACTCGACTTTAAAAAATGTATTTGCGGCATGCTGCGGCTGTAAGGTGCAGCCAGGGTCTACGCCGAGCGCCTGGGCGCGTAGCACTTGCTACGAAATATGTATTGTTTTTGATCCGCATTTAACTGTTTTTTGTTTTGTTTTAGGTAGTAGTATTAAGTGTTCTTTCAAAAAAATGCTTGTACTAGACACTTGGCTGTCTATGAAGGACAGCAAATCCGAACTAGAACGGTGGTGTCGAATTTTTCAAGTCCTGATACAGTTGCTGCCTTATGTTGAGAATTTGATTGCAGATGAATTATAAAAAAGAGTTACTAATCTTTGTACAAGATTTGTAGCTATCTGGAAGCAAGTCTCTCGCAAGCATTCTCGCATTGTCTCTCAGTACGAAGACTGGCTGAACGAAATTGAAGTTTGCGTTCTGCCAATTTGTGCAGCAGCAGTGAGCCACGACACTCAACGGCCAGCAGCAAAAGCTTCGACGAGCACTCAACAGCATCAGCACAGGAAGGACTTCGAGGAGTGTAGCAAGAGATCACAACGCCGCAGGCTTACAGAGTTAAGTAAAGTAGACAGTTCCGCGATAAATTATTTGTTGGATGATTCAAGTCGATCTGACGCATTCATGGTTCGGAAGTAATTGACCATGCATTAATGTGAATAGGTGAGCTTTCGGAAGAACGCTTTCGGTTTCGCCGAATCTTGCAATTAGTTAGTCGTACAGTTTAGGCGTGACAACACGAGGAAAATGTCCCGGGTTGTCACAAACACCGACTTGATACATAAACTTCATCTTAATTCGGACCCGTATATTTTTGGTTTAAGAAGGTTAACACGGAAGAAGAAGTCTATTCTATCTAAAGAGGTGTTGAATTTGTTGTCGGTATAGAATGAAATGTATATAGTTATATAATAAACACGAAATTTATATTATTTTCGATACAGCTCCTATTATGTAACTATTAACATGTAAATAATATATTTTTGTCATTTCTGTTTGTAGTTAGGTAATAATTAGGTATTTACTTTATTTTTACTATAAAATGTAAATATTTAAGTTTATTAGTTATTAAGTTGCAATTTTTTTCTTGTATTTTTTTTTAAATATGCATTATTTATTCGAATAAAAAAGTTTTTTAACATTAATTCGCTTGTTTTCATTTTATTATAACGTAAAGTATTACAAAAAAGCATAATAATAATAATTAGTATTGATAACGACAGTCATTACCTTCGCGAAACCCTATGACCGCCTTTCTTAAGGCGCGGAACCACTGTGTATCGCTACAAGTAAATGTTACTCCTAAAATAAATATTTGTTCTTCTTAGCGTGTCGATGGCAATCTAAATTGTGTCAGCCCAGAACTGAGCTACTAGTTTGATGCTTTCGGTAGCGTCCATCAGTTCCTGTAGTGAACAAACAACAGGACACGCAGGACACGATATTAAGTGCCCCATCGCTTGTGGAACAGCACCAAATTTACACTACAGGGCAGAGTCATTAATGAATCTCCACCTAAGCAGGTTTTCCTTGCTGCGACCAGACTAATACTTTTTTTTAATTTGTTGTGTCTTCATCATGAGACCCGATCCTATTAGACAAACATTCAGAGGAAAACAAGTTATACAGTTCCAATAACAATAAGCTTTAAGACCAGTTCAGTTTTATTGTGTCTGTATAACTAAACATGATACAATTTCAATAGAATAAGGAATATAATATTGGCCGGTTTGCGTTTTTTTATTTGTGTTGTCAGCCAGTCTTTGTTGAGTTCTTGCCAAGTCAATATAAGTCCGTTTAATACATACCTATTAAATTGTATTTCGTATTTGATACCCTATAATACGAAATAATAAATTCACGAGTTATACTCACATACAGCCTAGACCAGAAACAAACAAGATTGGAATATTTTCGATAGACTTCTGATTTATTTTTAGTGGTTGTAAGGTTTATTTTTAACTTCATTTTTTTACTGTTTTAATTCAGACAATGTAATAGGTAGTAATACGACTGGAGAGACTACCCGCTTTGAGAATACACATGCCGTAATCAAAATACACTTCACCAAGGCTTTAACAGCGCGGCGTAGCGGTCGTAGCGGTGACGTCATGATATCGGCTACGCCGTAGCTACTGGGTAGACAGCCACACCGCCAATTGGCGGATGGGCGAGCGGGCGAACGTTTTACCTCTTTTCATACTTTGGTTCACACCACGAACTATCGAAAGAACCGAACGAAGTATGAAAAGGGCGTCGTTCGCGTCACTCGCCCACCCGCTAGCTGGCGGTGTGGCCTGCGCTTTTTACTTCTCAGAACTATTTCTTTGTACAATAACAACAGCCTTTTCATTATTTTTCATAAAAGAGCGTTTACTTTCCGACCACTGTGTCATGAAATACAATCATTGTATCCTAGCACAAAGGTTGTCAACGAAACCCAGATGCCCAAAGTCAAACTGTCATAGTTCACAAGTCACAACTTTCGAAAGTTTCCATGACGTGGAGGGGTTTGAACAGAGCCAGTTTTATTCAACTGTAGCCATTCATCTTACGAGAAATCTTCGAGGACCAAAAGTAGATTGTTTGAAAAAGTGGTTGGATATTTTACCTATATTTAAGTAATAATAAACAGGTCTGTGGATGGGTGTCCACCCATTACATTCCGAGTTTCCTCCGTGCCTCGGAAAGCACGTAAAACCATTGGTCCCAGCTGTCATTTGTAGATCTCTGACAGTTGTTACAGGTTGTCAGTGGCCCGAAAGTCTGACAACCAGTCTTACCAAGTACTAACTGGATTGTGGAGTTCAGATAGGCAGTCGCTCTATGTAAAATACTGGTATCCAGCTGCATCTGGTTAGACTGGTAGCCGACCTCAACATAGTTGGGAAAAGGCTAGGTAGATTATAATGTGTGTTATAGATAATCGATTATTTAATTGTAGTATGAGTGGTGTTTGTATCAATTTATCATTAATGATCGTGTTATTAAAGCACGAGTGAGCTGTCTACGCTTTTTTTAAACATCACAACCAACAGTTTCAACAGAATTTCGCCTTTGCGTTCATAAACCTAACCACGTTAAAAAATGTGATATTACTTTGACTCCAATGTCATCGTTACAAATTACAACTAACCCGATGTAATAAATTACGTGTGAGTAATATCTTTAAAAGGTAAGGAGATCGGGCCGAAGCGGTCCAAGTAGCGTCGGTGAACTAGACCTATATTTTCTTGAAGCTGATGTTAAGAGCATCATTTTTTGTTATGGCGTCAAAAAAATTCCTCTATGGAGAAAAAAGTTATTGTTCCTTTAAAATGAACTATGTAATCAACGATGGCATTAATTACAAACACCGTCGGTGATTAAGACATACATCATTTTAAAGGTTGTTGGAAGACAGTTATTCTTTGTTAAGAACATAAGCAAATCGCCGCCGGGAGAAAAAAGTTATAGACCATTATGTATAATACAGATAACAAAATCTTCTAACTCAAGAGATACAAGGAGCGTCGGTGATTCAGACACACATCATTTTAAAGCTTGTTAGAAGAGGGTTATTCTTTGTTAAGAATATAAGCAAATCAGCGCCGGGAGAAAAAAGTTAAACGCCATAATACACAATTAGTGAAAACAAAATCTTCTAATTCAAGAGATACAAGGAGCGTCGGTGATTCAGACTTACATCATTTTATAGCTTGTTAAAATAGGGTATTTCTTTGTTAAGAACATAAGCAAATCGGCGCCGGGAGAAAAAAGTTAAACGCCATAATGCACAATTAGTGAAAACAAAATCTTCTAATTCAAGAGATACAAGGAGCGTCAGTGATTCAGACACATATCATTTTAAAGCTTGTTAGAAGAGGGTAATTCTTTGTTAAGAACATAAGCAAATCACCGCCGGGAGAAAAAAGTTATAGACCATTATGTATAATACAGATAACAAAATCTCCTAATTCAAGAGATACAAGGAGCGTCGGTGATTCAGACGCACATCATTTTAAAGCTTGTTAGAAGGGGTATTTCTTTGTTAAGAACAGAAGCAAATCGGCGCCGGGAGAAAAAAGTTAAACGCCATAATGCACAATTAGTGAAAACAAAATCTTCTAATTCAAGAGATACAAGGAGCGTCAGTGATTCAGACACATATCATTTTAAAACTTGTTAGAAGAGGGTAATTCTTTGTTAAGAACATAAGCAAATCACCGCCGGGAGAAAAAAGTTAAACGCCATAATGCACAATTAGTGAAAACAAAATCTTCTAATTCAAGAGATACAAGGAGCGTCAGTGATTCAGACACATATCATTTTAAAACTTGTTAGAAGAGGGTAATTCTTTGTTAAGAACATAAGCAAATCACCGCCGGGAGAAAAAAGTTATAGACCATTATGTATAATACAGATAACAAAATCTCCTAATTCAAGAGATACAAGGAGCGTCGCGTCGGTGATTCAGACGCAAATCATTTTAAAGCTTGTTAGAAGAGGGTTATTCTTTGTTAAGAATATAAGCAAATCAGCGCCGGGAGAAAAAAGTTAAACGCCATAATGCACAATTAGTGAAAACAAAATCTTCTAATTCAATAGATATAAGGAGCGTCGGTGATTATTACTGTACGTGCGTTACCGGTAAATGTACCATTGCGCACATAATAATGTCTTTATTATGGACTTTGGTCTAGGCACGTCATCAAGAAGAAGTAGTGCCATCCTGTGCATTTCCTCGACTCTATTGCATATAGTTAATAGTCGAATCATTTGTTTAAGGCCCCTTAGGTTGTGCGGACAACTGTCCTGTAAGATTACTCTCAAGCAGCTCTAAGGTTTTTGTGTCAAGGATTTGGTAAAGGGTCGCTTTCATCACATGACAACTACTGCGACCAACTGTGAACTTCAGCATACGATGAAACATGTCTGCTTACTCCTTTAAGGATTAAAGTCGTGAAGATTTTGTCTCCAGGATTTAGCAAACAGATCGTTTTCAACTCATAATAACTAATGCGACCAACTTCGGGATACGATGAAACATGTCTGCTTACCCCTCTAAGGATTATAGTCGTGAAGATTGTCTCCAGGACTTAGCAAACAGATCATTTTCAACTCATAATAACTAATGCAACCAACTGTGAACTTCGGCAAACGATGAAACTTGTCTGCTTGCCCCTCTAAGGATTATGGTCGTGAAGGTTACGCATATGTTTATCAGTGATGAAGTGTTGAGGGCTTCATACTACCTATACTACCTTGTATTGCTATTTTAATAAAAATGAAGAATTCGATTTACTAAAAGTACTATTTATACCCTTTTTTTTTAAGCGATTTCCATGAGCTTTGGTAATTGAAAAGCATCAAACACAACAAGTGTTTTGTGTATTCTAGAATCAACAAAGCTTCTTGGACCAGAGTCTATAGAAGATTGCCCGATCTCCTTTGCCATTTTCTCGTAGGCTTCCAATCGCTTTGACAAATGATGTGATATTAAATTCTCTTTAAGCGTGAAAAGAAAACTTTACATTATGAATATGCCAGAATTTTGTCTTTATACGAGTATAAACCTTTGGTAACCTTTGGTAGATATGTTACGGCTAAAAGCCGAAGTAAGGTTACACCTAGTTCTAGCCGGCTATACCTTAGTGCTGTTGTGTATCCTTTTTACGGCTAGGACACACCGACCAAATGAATTAGGTTAGGTTAGGTTAGAACTGTGACCAAACGCGCGTTAGCCGAGCGAGCGCAGCGAGTGGTGCCGCGGGAGCGGCCGGCAAGCTCTACATCCAAATTGGTTACATGTTCCAACCGAAAAAAAGTAGAATACATCTAAGTTTAACCGGCTGCAGGTGCAGTTGTACCCGGCTAAAACTAGGTGTAGCCGCACTTCGGCTATTAGCCGTAACAGGTACATCAATAAGCGGGTTGGTGATCAAACGCTCATTGATACTGGAGTAGGTACTGATACTGGAGTCATTAAGCAAGGTTTACCTCATTCTGCACGTCTGACGTTCTGTTAACATAAACATATAAATTATCATCATCATCAGCCTATAGCAGTCCACTGCTGGACATAGGCCTCCTCAATCGCACGCCATTCAACTCGATTTTCAGTGACTCTCATCCAGTTGCTACCAGCCACCCTGCGAAGATCGTCACTCCACCGAGCCTGAGGGCGTCCCACCGTACGTTTGCCGATTCGCGGTCTCCACTCAAGAACACGTCTACCCCAACGGTCATCGGTTCTACGGCTAATATGACCGGCCCATTGCCACTTCAGCTTACTTATTCTGTGAGCTATGTCGACAACTCTGGTTTTCTGTCGGATCACATCGTTTCGGATGCGATCCCTCAGAGAGACTCCAAGCATAGCCCTTTCCGTAGCTCGCTGAGCGACCTTAAATTTATGGACCAGTCGTACTGTAAGTGTCCACGTTTCGGCTCCGTAAGTCATAACAGGCAGGACGCACTGGTTGAAGACCTTAGTCTTTAGGCTCTGTGGAATACGCGACGAGAAGACCCGGCGAAGCTTTCCAAATGCTGCCCAGCCCAGCTGGATTCTTCTGTTAGCCTCCCTCTCAAAGTTGTTCTTACCAAACTGCAGAGTTTGCCCGAGGTAAACATATTCTCGAACAACCTCGAGAGGACCGCCATTGACAACAACAGGTCCTGGGGCGACGTGTTCGTTGAACATAACCTGGGTTTTGTCCAAGTTCACCCTGAGACCAATGCGTATTGAAGAATCCACTAGGCCATCCAGCATCTGCTGCAAGTCGTGCAGCGATTCAGCCAGTATGACGATGTCATCTGCGAATCTCAAGTGTGAGATGTACTCGCCGTTGATGTTAATGCCACGTCCTTCCCATTTTAGCGTCTTGAACACATCCTCCAGTGCGTTGGTGAACAATTTCGGGGAAATAACGTCTCCTTGCCTCACCCCCCGACGCAATGGGATATGCTCCGTTTGCTGGTTTTGACTTTGGACGGTCATTGTGGCGTTCTCATAAAGACTTCTTAACACTTGGATGTATCGCCAGTCGACTTGGCATCGCTACAGAGACTCCAGAACCGACCAGGTCTCGACAGAGTCAAAAGCTTTCTCATAGTCCACAAATGCAAGACACAGCGGGCGATTATACTCTTCGGACTTCTGTATGATCTGCCGCACTGTGTGGATGTGGTCTTTGGTGCTGTATCCACCTCGAAACCCGGCCTGCTCCAGTGGCTGGAAGTCATCGAGTCTTTGCGCTAGACGATTCGTGATGACTCTTGAGAACAGCTTATACACGTGGCTAAGGAGCGAAATGGGTCTGTAATTCTTTAATAGGGTCTTGTTTCCCTTTTTAAAGAAAAGAACGACCACGCTCCCTCTCCACGCTTCTGGAGTTCTCCCAGAGAACAGGACGGAGTTGAAGAGCTCCCGAAGCTCTCTTAAAACAGGACTTCCTCCCGCTTCCAGGAGCTCAGTCGTTATCCCATCCTCGCCAGGGGCTTTTCCATTCTTAAGCTGTCTAAGAGCCGCCCCGATTTCGTCTTGGCTGACTTCTGGCAGGTCTTCTGTGAAATGGCGGGTTAACATATAAATAATCTATTGTTTTTCAAAGGAATAAATGTTTTTTTGGTGGTTTTCTTGCTAAATATTTTCAACGAGTACTTAAACAAATTTTCAGAATTTTTCATCGTTGGATCTGGATCAACCGCGAAAATGTTCTGTGATAACTTTTTAGACCTATGTATCCTGCTTATGCGTATAAAGTTTCATTAAAATTGGTTTAGTCATTTCGTAAAAAAGGGATATGAAAGTTTGTATGAAATGCCGTAGGTCGTACACTTAACTTTAACTGAAGCATCTCACGGAAATTTTGGTAATTCTGTAATTCGCTGAAGTTTAATTAAGTGACCTCTTCATTACAGTAATTTAACAGTTATTGATAAGAAAGTACTATAATATACATACATCGATATTATATTGCAAAAGCAAAAAAGAAGGGCGGCGAAATTGGACCCAAGGAATCTAAAAATTAACGAAGCTCCATGCAAGTGTAAATATAATATAATTATAACCACAATTATGTAAGATATTTATATAAAAAATATTGAATTTTTAGGACACGGGAATCAAAAGTTATAAATATTTTAATTCACTCAAAATTAAGTAATCGTGCAATTACAAAACGCAACATCTTTTCCGATTACGTTCCAATCCAATGACATGTGTTTTTTCTCAAGGGTTTTCTTACTATAAATGGCACTTTCTCTTCGTTTTTATTCATTCTATAATGTACAATATTTATAAACAACATGTAAACTTGATATTAAAACGCCAATTAACAAGGCAAAATCATCTAATAAAAATGAAACTATGGTGATTTCGTAGTATATGTTATAAAGGAACGTTATCAATGGTGATTGATTGAGTCCCGTCACTACTGTCACTGTAAGATCTGCGATGTTCTATTCCAGTGTTTTTCAACGGTTAATGAACGTGATCGCGACCCCCCTAGGGGTCGCGACCCGCACGTTCATTAACCAATTTCTCCCATCGTGGATTCGTTTTCTTCATCTGCTCTTTCAGTCTAGCAATAAATTCCGTGATTATTCATTATTTTATGCTCCCGATATTTCGACGCTGTTGCAATGAACAATCACGGAATATACCCCGTAAGTGACAGTATAAGTTAAGTTGTAAACCGTGAAAGCTTAAAACAGTGTTTTAATAAATTCCCTGTTCGCACCACTCATAGCTTTTGCTCTGTCACTACAAATAGCAATGCATTTCTTTACCAAATTGATATTCATATCTTGCGTAGCTTCAAGGAACATGTTAAGCATGCATTGACCTGTAGTATTGGTGGGAAGTGCTCACAAAAGAGTATTTCTTCCATTAATTTTTCATTACATTTAAAACCCACAAAAGCTACAAACTGCGCACAGCCCGCAATATCCGTAAATTAATCAAATTGCAAGGACACAAAAGTTACTTTCTTTTATTTTTTTCCACATAAATATCACTTATCCTGCGTTGAATGGTATTGTCAGAGAGGGGTATACTTTTGAGCTTTTCGACCTCTTGTTTGCCAAACATAATCAAAGTGTGAGATTTTTCTGCTTGTCGCGACGGCATCTGTCTTGTTTATACGTATGCACGAATAAACTGTGAATACACGAAAAAACGCGAAGGGTCCGAGGTCGCGAAATATTTTTTCTTACTATGGGGGTCGTGTCATGAAAAAGGTTGAAAAACACTTCTATTCCATCGTTCGATACGTTTGTATTTTTGCGTGGGATTTTATGTTTATCATTGCGATTTTGTGGATTCTCGATGAATTGGCCTTTACATCTTGAACTGATGATAGTGCACCCTGACTTGGACTACCGCATTCTTCTTTGGACAACAAGTTGCTTTTGATTCGGACTTTGATTTTAACCATTGTCATGCGTTGCGTTAATTGCCATTTACGACTTGCGCGCTTACGGAGGCATCGTCACTCTGATGAAGGTGCTCAAGGTGCTCAATGGATCAAGTCCCGCCTGGTTAGTATGATGATGGGCTTATGATGAACACTATTTATATTTTTTTCTGTTATTTTGTGTTTTTGACTAGGTACTTTTTACTGGTACCTATTGTTTCAGTTAACACCTAATGATGAAGTGTGTGTACCATGCTATTTGAGAGCGCTCAGAGGAGTTCCCCTAATGTTATACCCACAACAAGTACAGAGGAAAGTACACACCCTGTACCTTCTGAACAGAGAGCAAATTGTGGATATTGAAATGGTGGATAGTGCTTACAGAAGTTCTGCTGATTTTGCACACTCCCCAAGTTCAGTAGAAATACATCCTGTCCCTATTACCTATCCTATATTTCATGGCAACCACCCATTTATTTTACGTGCCAGAATTAAATCTATGCACATAGGAAGCAAGTCCTATTAAACGTATATCGTAGTAGATAGAAGGCTACAGGGGCGAAGTGGTGTATTAGGCTATTGTTGTCACTGTCCTGTTGGGACACGGACAGCGGGTTGTTGCTCTCATTTTATGAGCATATTATGGTATATGAGGTCTGCCAGACGCCAGAACTATATCGCTGCACCAGCTTCCTTTTTAGATAATCTTTTAATAAGATAATATTTTTTTCTATAACATTGTTGAAAAATATAAAAAAACATGTAAAAAACCAATAAACGAGATTTATTACGTCACATTACACATTTTTTATTCAACAAACCCTGCCTTTCAATAGGTGTACTCGTACATACATACATACATAGCTAGTGAGCTCTGGCTGTTATAATTTATGTAAAAGTATATCTTCATTCAGCGTAGTAAGAATCGTTCTACTTGACTATAATTCGCTTATAGATCCAAGTCGTAACAACATAGTTTTAATAGTGATTGAACTAATTACTAGGTTAGTAATCAGTATAATCTCTAGACGCAGTCTGGCAGTTTTATGATTCATCAATTAGGTACAGGCAAAAAATTCGGGTTTTGGCTTAAGACAAGTAAATAATAAGTACATCAGAATAATATAACAAGACCCGAACCAAAATCATTACCTCCTCTGGCACCTGTCAGTTGCCTACTACCAAAAACCAAAGAGAACCAAAAAGCACAGAGCATCATCCAAAGAGGCCGTGTACAACGCGCCATGCCTTTTATACCCTTTTACTCGGACCGGGTAGGTTGGAAAGGGAATTATCTAAGAGTAGTTTATTCGAATCTTCCTTTATGATTCATCCTAAACACTATTATTTTTTTATTCATTTTAAATAAATAAGCAGACATTCACAGTTAAAAACCTTAACCGTAAGATTTTTAGGTTATCTTGTATAAAGACGTATATCTCTTTTCTCCCAACTTGTTCGTCTTACTTTCCATTTGCTTTTTTGTTAGTCTTTAGTCGTTTTACAAGTATGTATAAGTTGCCATAATGAATGCAACCTCTAAGACTGGGTCCCAAAATACATGGACTCTCGCCAGCCTTCTTTGTAAAAAAAGCAAGTTAAATTATTTATTATTTATTATTATTATTTTTTTATTTATTTAATTTATTTATTTAAAGCAACTTGTATTTCACTGATATTTCAAAACATGAAAAGAGCCGTAAACCTTATACGTGGATGTACGATAGAAAAAAAAAACTAGTGACGCTACGGCGCGCCCCGTTTATGGCCATTGTGCTCCAGTAACACAAACAGTGCTCATTCTGCCGACCCAGCACTCAGTGACCGGCGTAATGGTCACGTGAACGAGCTATAATTTTCATATCGTTACAAAACCCCGCACATTTGAATTTTATTGATACCGTGTAATGGGGCCGTGTGTCATCTGTCACCGCAGATAGGTTTGTTGCCAGGGCTGCGGGGCTGTTCGAAAGAGATACCGTGGCCCTGGAACACAAAGGGCAAAGAAGGAAAATGAATGGGTTTTAGTCAGTAGAAGTCTGACACTCCCTTCCGCTCCGCCCATTTGATGATTTCCCACGCAAAAACAAAAAAAAAAAAGATAGCTTTGTTGCGTGTGAATGCCTCGAGCTAGCACATTACGGAGAGATACAGACACTACTTTAATTGAACAGACCTATGTGATAGTTCTGTAAGATTAATAAGTTTAACAAGCACGTTCTATAATTACATTGAATCTTTATTCTTTGTCTATAGTCATAAATTAAACACGTGGTTTCGACCTCGTGTCTTTCTAATCCATTATAAATCTTGAGAAATAATAAAGCTTCTGAAAAACAAATTAACTTCTAACGATCTGTGGTTGACTGTCATACGCTTGGTTAAAATGAATTACCGGAAAATTAATACAAAATTAACCGACAAAAAATGTTGTATTCAACAAACAGACATGAGCTTATTGGGGACTATATTTCTTGTCACCAAAATTTATATTTGTCATCAAGTTGTATCATCTAATAAATAGATCTATCGTCACGAAGTATTTTCGTTCTCAAATAAACAAAAAGTGTTCCCAGGTATGAATTATCAAATTAATGTTAATATATGTGTACAATAAGAGATGGATTACCAATAAAATTGTAGTGCATTAGATGAACATAAACTTCGTTGTTATAATAGTAGTTTCATTACTTAAATAATAGCTTTGTGCTCAGAATGGTAGATCTGTCACCAAATAAATCGATTATCGCAAATCTCGGGACTTGGGGCACCCCGACTTTAGGTTAGGTTAGGTTACTTTAAACCCTGCAAACAGAAATAGGAGCCCCGTGCGAAAATGTGGCCGTAAAATATTTATTAGTTTCGTTTATCTCTTGTTTAGAATCCTACGAAAGTTTATAAATTTCCTAGAAAATTTATTAGTTTGCTTAAATATCTATTAGGACAAACCTATTATAATACATACAAAAACATTTATTTGGTACTGGATCCTATATCTCCATGATTTTAGGTGATTTATTGTGGAATTGATTTTATATTGTTTGGGGACTAAATTTTGGTGACAAATCTGCTATTTTGCGGGCAAACCCTATTATTTAAGAAACACAAAACTAATTAAATTGGCGATAGCTTAAATGATACCCGAGCTTATTCAAATTACAAATCTACGAAAAATATAAAATTTCCAAAAATAATATTGTGATGTGACGTCACCGTGGTTGTGTCACATAAATATGAGACCCGCCTGTATCATGTGGCGAAAGTAGTTTACAGGCAACGTGGTTTGCCTGTGATGACGTATTGATACACTTTATTTTTTATTCGAGTTAAGGCTTTCGATTAAGTTCAAACTTTCGAATAACTGCCATAAACTTTAGAGCATAATTTACATTAAAAGACCAACTTCAACTGTTGTAAGCCACCCACTATTTAACGTGTTCTGAAAGCCCAGTTATCGAAACTAGCACAAATGACTTTCGAATATCAACAATTAAAAGTTTCACAATACAAAAACTTCGTCGAGCATATTTTGTACTACCGTATTTTGAACACCGGCTCCTCGGCGTAAATTTGCATAACTTTTATAAGGAACAAACAGCGCGCTGCCTAATAGACTGGGTGTACTGACAGGATCCAATAACTCCGTGTATCAGTGTTGTTTTCACAGCACGTCATAGAGAAACGAGTCTTTGTAAGAGATGAAGTGAACGAGCACAATGCAGCCGTTGTTGCAGTTTGGAAAACGCTGAGGATACACTAAGCTGTTGCGCTAAACAAAAGCGTTTTAACTTTTCGCTTACAAGCTTCTTAAGAAACTAAACTTATAAAATAATGGAGCGAGAGCTATATTCTATGCAAGTCTTTTGAAATTACTTGTGAAATAGTATAACGACATGACGCATCTGTAATATGATTTTAAACTATCATGGTCACTAACGTTACTGTTAATACTAACGGGATATTTACCATGTTTACTGTTTCATCTGAAATAGTCTGAGTTGCTCGGCATAATAACTGAAAATGCGCTGGCGGTTGGATATTTTGAAACAGAAAGAATCAGTTGTATCTATTAGAATCTTTGGGTTAATTTAGTACTTGCCTGTTTGCTAATACTTCTCTTTTACACACGCACGCTTCACAAACGCTGGACACGGTGTTTACCTACTAATTTTAATCTACCGTAACAAGGAATTATGGAATTATGGAAGAACACAGGTGAAGCGTTACCCGATGCGAGACCAGCAGTATGCTCGAGCCGTCGACCGTCGTCACATAACAGAGTCGAGGTCAAGTGAAGAGGACCTGTGTTAACGTCATGAATGTGCTAAATAGGTACGGTGTGGCGGACTTGACCTAATTAAATGAATACGTTTTCGATATTGGTAAAACTGATTTATGAATATTTTAAAAGTGACACTGAGAGTTTGACCTGTCTGAGAGACTATCTTGTGTAAAGAATTTAATTTAACTTAAAACCTTAAAAGCGTATCGATCGAATAAACAAGAATGATATTACAATCTAATACAAATTACTTCAATCATTCGTGCACTTCAGTATTAAAAATATCTTGTTTCTTATTTAACTTAGATACCAATCAAGTTCGTTATGTTAATAAATCGAGTTCTTTTCTATTGGATCTGTGTTTAATAGAGCGATTAAAACTTTGGGAAAAACAACGTTACGATGAAGATGGCGGTAACCTAAGTAACGCTTACAAGTTTCTCGCAAGCATCATAATGTATTCCGTCGCTTGAAGGCTTCGCACCTTCTCCGCACCGATCGCGTCTTGTACGATCTACTTACATTACATAACTCCTTGTGCTTGAATAGATACAACGTTGCATAACGCATGCGTGATATCGAGACTCTGTGCAAGTTTGAACGAGATAGATACAGTTTACAAAAGCAATTTACGTCAAAAAATAAGGCTAAGGGCTCCAGTCTGGAGCCCGCCACAGACGCGAAAAATTTGACGTGTCTCCGAAATGGAGCTTTCAACAATATAAGGGATAACCTGCATTACTATCTAAACAGTCCGAGCGTTGTGTCAAATAAATGACACAACTTATCAGATTAATACGCAATCCAGCTACCGACAGCTAACTTTAATCTAAACAGATTCAGATAACAATACTGTTTTTAAAACAAAACACACAACAACAATACTGTTTTTCGGCTTTTTTTTTAAGTAATTTGTTTTGCGGTTGAACGGTTGAACTAAGTCGTGGTTACGATAGATTCTCCCAGTTTACTGCTGTAAATAAAGTACAAAGTTGGAGAGATTCTGAACACTGCCGTCCCTTAGGGGTTGTGTTCATTCATACAATGTGTAGTTTTCTCAAATTAATGACTACTCAGTGTCCTGTTTCGCCTGTGGTATACGTTTACATACTATAAAAGAGATATAATTTTGTATGCATTACGTAAAGCACACACACACGACACATTGTTCAAAGTCCCTTTTCAGGGAATCACGTTGAATTTGTAGCAGATTACTGGTTCACCCTGTGTTTGTAAGGATTTCATTGTTTCGTATTGTTTAATTATTACAAAAAGTCTGGGAAAAATGGATTTAATTTGATCAAATGTTTGTTTTGTAAATTTTATACCAAGAAAGCAAACAGCAATGTGTATATAATATATATGAGTACTTGTCAATTGCCATCGACAGTCACTAGGAACGCTCGGGATATGCTTAAAGAATATAAGTACCTATCACAATAGACAATATTACGAGTCACCTTCCATGTTGCACCGCATGCCCTATCTGCTTACTGCATCAGTGAGCGGAGTTCGCGTGACTGAGTTTTGGGCTAAACATAACATTGGCCCTGGATCGAAGAAGTTGGAAGTCATGGAGAGAGGCCTTGGCCCAGCAGTGGGATGACACAGGCTAACAGTATCAGTATACCATTTGAACTTTTTGCCGTCGACACTCTAAGAAGAAGATGACGAGTTTGCGTAAACATGATAACCTTACGGTCTAAAAGCTAACTTGGTACAATCTGGGAGTTGCATTACTATAATAGTGCTTATATTTACGCCAACTCTTCACAATATAATAATAATATCATTAACACTAGAAACGGGATATTTACCATGTTTACTGATCTAGTGTTAATAATAATGTAAGTGACCATGATAGTTTAAAATCCTATATCGCGAACCGGTATGGGCTGGATGGTGTCAAACTAATATAATAATGTATCGTTGAGTAATAGGAATACACAATTTCGCTTCACGTTTTTCCTCATAGAACACCCCTACTTAATCAAAGCAAAATGTATTTGTACGTAGTTCTAGATAAACAGCCTAGAAAATTACGGGGAGCTTATTTTTATGAACCCAAATATTCTCTAAGATGTTATCAATTCATTCTTATTTTTACCTGTTTATGTAATGGGTAAAAAAGCACTCATATTATTATGAATGTACATAATATGTATGAACATCAATTTTCTCATAACCTCATAACATGGTCCACGTTACAACCACAATCGAATCAAATCATATCTATAGATTGCGGTCTTAGGAACAAAATAAAACGAAAAAGAAATATAGTATAATCGGTTACTAGATACCGCACGAACAATAGCTACCGACCGTACTGATAAACTGAAACTGCTCAATAAGAGCTGCTCAAGGGTTTCACTAACGACAACATTTATTTACCAACAATAATATTTGTTAAGAAATGTCACTGGATATGTTTAGTTCGTATGTGCAAAAGTTAACTTTTGCGATGATAATACGTCCAAGCACATGAAGTTTTAAACCTAGCTTTATGAGTAGGTAACCAGCACAAATTGTAGACAGTGAAAGTCTGGAATGGTACTTCTGCCAGTTATACTCGAAGTATAGACGAAAGCCCTCAAATAGCTCACAGACATCAAACTTTTCGTATCACCACGACACAGCGTGATGAGGAGACAGCGCAATTATTGTAGTTTGGTTCTACTTTAAAGTAGAACTTTGAGGAGCTCGTGGCTAAATAATAACAGCCGCTTGGGTCGATCTTTAGGTTAAGCCGTGCTTGCCTAGGTTGGTCTGTGGATGGGTGACCGCCCATTACATACCGAGTTTCCTCCGTGCTTCGGAAAACACGTTAAGCAGTTGGTCCCGGCTGTCATTTGTAGATCTTTGACAGTCGTTAGGTAGTCAGTGGCCCGAAAAGTCTGACAACCGGTCTTACCAAGGGGTATCGTATTACGTAGTACTAACTGGGTTGTGGCGGTCAGATAGGCAGTCGTTCCATGTAAAATACTGGTATTCAGCTGCATCCGGTTAGACTGGAAGCCGACCCCAATATAGTTGGGAAAAGGCTAGGCAGATGATGATGGTTCTACTTTAAAGTCAAGGCAATACCGCAAGAAGCTGGGCAATATGATTGGTGTAAAGATGTTTCAGAAACATTTGGCATATAGCCTGCGATGACATTGAAAAATATCTCTCGTATGTAAAAGGTGTTTTAAAAATCTCTACTCCACGTGAACGTATCCTTTTAAGCATGAGCTAATACCACGTACACCTCAGTCAATGTGAAGCTAGTAGAATGTGGTGACGTTAGTATTGTTTATAAATAACACTGCTACACGTGTACTGCAACAATGTACTCAGTGCACTGACCGCTGGTTTATGCTCTGAAGAACTCTGTAAACAACTCGTAAAATGAAGTATAATATGATTTACGACTCGCAGAGATACTATGAATGGTGGTGTCATAATTTTTTTTATATTCAACGAGTACAGTTATGTCTTACACGTGTAAGTAATTAACAATTTAATGGGACAGATTATAACAAACGTTTACGATCAATTTCATGTCTACTGCATAGCTTCGGTCATTTACCTGTATCGTAACGAACTTAAATTGCTCCAAAGCTTTGTTAATTTAATAATTGAGTCATGTTGTCGTTTCAGATCACAGTTGATTACAGTTCTCAATGAATTCAAATACCCCGGTACTTTCTGTGATATTTTATTACGGAAAAATTCCGTATAAAAAAATTTTCACTAGTTTTTACTTTGCAGCATTTTGAGTCTTACTCCAGTCCATTTAATTAGTCATAGTCGAACACTAATTCTAATTTGCGAAAGAAACACTCGTTATCTTATTTACTACGTTTGCAAATAAACAGAAGAGAATTGCAATACACGTATTCTACTATTTGTGGTTTCGAAACTCTTCGAAAGCTTAGAATTAGATTTCGCAATTGCACTCGTATTTGCTATCGCAACCAATTAATTTAGCTGACTGACCAAAATCTACTGAACGTTAATACACAGATTAGATTCAATACCAAATGGAAACATTACAAATATAGATTCTGGTTTTCATTTGATGATGAATAATTTTGAATATAAAATCCGCAGTGTGTTGATTGGAAGGAGAACGTCATTAAGGAGTCTTCTAAAAACCCAACCACAACAAAAAAGGGCTTAGCTATCTAATATTTATGTAATCCTAAGCCCTGCGAACGAATCACAGCTGAATAATACAGCTCAGCATTACATTGTGTCTGTGAAACACGGAGCTACCTACTAACTAATGGAGTATCATTTAATGAGAAATATTTACACCTATAAAAATTGCCCCTTTTTTATGCACTCAGTATATCGTACGTCGAATCATACATACCTTCTGAAACAATTTGGCTGATAACTACGATAGCAGCATTTAGTTATTTAGTACTTTCAGACTCAAATGCACTTTTCGTTTAGTACCTATCTCGGACGCTGACACAAGTAAATATGTTCACAAATCCGAAAATCAAATTATCATCATGTGACACTCGTGTTCATACGACTCTAACTGTGAAAGCTTATTCAGAATAATGTGATTGTAACATATACAGGGTGTAAACGAACCCTTCACGAAGCCGTCAACCAAGCATCCTATACATCAAACTAAGTAACACTAAGCAAATATTATTGCTGGCAAACGACTTTTTTTTTGGGGTGAAAAATCACGTTTCAACTTAACTCACTCACTCACTCAACGTAACGCACTCAAAACATTGTGCTGATGGATGGATTGAATAGAACGGGGTCGTGGAGGTGTTTAAATTAAAAATCTTACTTTAAAAACGATTAAAAAAAAACTTGTGAAAAAGTTGGATCTTTGACCCCCAATATATCCGTAACTAGAAGATTTCCAGGTATGGTCCATAACAAAGAAATTATCGCAATGACGGGGAGAACAAGTGCCTTTCGGCTTCGTTAAGGGTCTTTTACACCCTTTATATATGAAATCTTCTAAATTAAATTGGATTGTCAGTGTTTGTGGACGAGTTAAGTCAAACTAGATGGTGGCGACGTCTCTTACAATTTTATTTGACTTCCTAACAGAGAACAATATAGCCGAAAACAGACAGCATCATATTCTTTCGATCTCTCAGCACACACATAACATTAACAAATTTGGATCACCGGTAACTACCGAACTTGCCTCATTACTGGAACACAATCATAAAACAAACATATATTGGAAAGACATTCACCTGTGTTTGTTTGTTACTTTCGTTAGCCTATAGGTAATATGAGTAATTGTATTGTACTGCCGCGTTGGGACTGCTGAACATGATGTTCTGGCTGCGATTCCTGGGTCGGGAAAATTGTTATTGGATTTTTCAATCAGTAATTTCTCAGTTGCAGCCACGGATTTGTGCCCGATTGATGGCTATTACATGGGACTTAAAAAATTACTGGCGATATGTGGGTGTTCTATCAGGTACACCTCTGCCTAACCCTTCGGATACTACAAGCGTTATGTTATGTCAATTTTTGTCGTGTTTGGATTATATTCTCTACTTTGTTTTCATAGTGTTTCCTAACTGATACGTTCTCGGCCATGTTGGTGATATCTATTGTGTTTCAATGCCTATGTTTGCCTCTAGCTACAGGCGTCCAGTTAGTATCTATGGCCTTTTGAGGCGTAAGCAACACGTTAACAACATACGTTGTTGTTCGATCAACACACGGGCCACTGAATTCCCCTGTAGTCCTTCCTTACCAAATGCAATACAACAACATCAGTGGCTGTGTGTCTATCTGATAGTTTTATGTAGATACAGAGGAAAAGCATTAATGTATTATTTGTACAGATCTACCTATACAATTATTACTATTTTGCCCCTCAATATGTAAGGTGTAACAGCGTGAAAGCGAGTGTCGTCACGCAAACCGATCACGTCTGCCGTCGGAGACACGCACGTGAACCAATGTCCAACGTTACCTACCCTCCCGAGACCTATAATGCATAACGTGCACATACTTCACACGCGCCTCACTAATGGACACGTTTTTCGTTTATCATACGTGTATACTTGCCCATTAGGTGCCGTGCTCACATGGGTACAACTAAATAATTGCATCGAAATACAAGTAATTGCTTCACATTGGCGGCATGGCAATAAACTTTGAATACTATACAACACGTTCTAATTTTTTTTTTTTCTTTAAAACTCAACATGAAGGCATTATGCGTTCCCACAAATCTCGCAGACGACACCGGGTAAACATTAATAACATTATCCAGGTCTTACTCGAGCTTTTTCGTCTGAAACCCTAACACGCTCCAGCGCTAAACTAATTACAATATTTACTTGGCACAGAAAAAAATGTGAGAAAAAAACAGTAATTTCATAGTTGAAGACCTATTACTATTCAGGTATGTAGATTCGGGACCGTGGAAATAAAATCTTGAAGCAAGTAGTTTATTTAGCTTGACTATTTACACCAAAGAATTCTTCTTAAAATCAAGTTCCGTCTTTTTAGCAACTTCCATACTCCACTCGCCGTCAATTGTCCTGTAATTCCTCATTTGTTCTCTCTTCTTCCCTTTCATACCATTTTTGTCTAACTCACACCGCAACGTTCCATTCCGCACACTTTTATACGTTCCTTTTTAAATCATATCCCACAGGTATCTAATTCATGTTAAGTATCGAAATAACTTGCTTTTTCTCCAAGCAAAGGATGATGAATCATCTTTTCACATTAGATTTCTTAAGTGCTTACATCGGGTTAAGAGGAAGAATTGAATTTATTCTTGGGTATGTGCGCCTTACTCAAATTAAGCTGCATACCATGGAAATGTAGTCCTCACGTTTATATTTTAAAGACCTAATATTTTTTGATAGTTTGGAAGCGTCTGGCTTGGCGACTAGCGTACAGTTAAGGAATTTAGTTGTAATTGCCTCCAGCGCGTCCTAATTGAGCGCTAAGTCTCAACTGTCCAACTGCGACTCGATGCGGATACTTCCACAAAGTTCGTCACTGCGTTGTGCATTAGTTTTAAAGAAAGATTTTTTATACAGGATAATATAGGCTATTCATATTCGGCACTTAAGAAAAAGCCAAATTTGAACAAGACCAAAAAAAAATTGGGTTCAACTAGTATAATTTACTTTAGTGCTAACTTCATCACTGTAATCTGATAGATAGTGCTGTTACTGTTAGCCTGTGTCACCCGACAGCTGGTCAATGGGCTTATGTGGACCACTGGTCGTTGGTTTTGTCCAGCTCGTACCGCCACCTCTTACGTGGTCTGGCGCTGTCTGGCGGTGTCAGGACTCCTCATAGTCATTATTTTGCCGGCAATGGGGTTATTCCCGGTAGTCACAGCCTAGACACCCTTCACCCGTTCCTCCATCTATCGGTCCCAAGTTTCCGGTCACAAATACTATCTAAAGTGACTATGTACGCTGCGGGACTGTTCGAAAGAGATACCGTGGCCCTGGAACACAAAGGGCAAAGAAAGAACATGGATGGGTTTTAGTCAGTACAAGTCTGACACTCCCTTCCGCTCCACCCAGAGTGCCCCGGGGGTCATTTGATGATTCCGCATCCGAAAAAAAAAAGAGTGACCATGTATCGCTCAAAGTGAACAGAATATATAACGACCCATTGTCTTCTTTCAATTTAGTGTTATTGTAAGATAAAATTTATGTTTTATAGATTGCAGGTGGATTCGATGGATAGTTTAAAAAGCATAGTTTCTATTTAACGACTGAAAAAGGCTTTTTAGGTCAGATTTCGTTCAGTCCCAAGCCTCTATGACACTCCATCTCGCGGCAGTGTCCTGTCCTCGCCATCAATAGCCATAACTCGACCCAGTTAACAGGCATTCAAATCTCGTTTTCATCCGAGACTGGCTTCAAAAGGCAAGTGCCGCTATAAAATTTATGAAAAAAACCGGGGTAGGCCACGCAACTTTTCAAATTCACCACACTGTTGAAACAACTTAGATTCCTGACATGAAAATTGACCTATTTTACGACATGCGGCTTTAACGGCATTACTTCGAAGTCGACAATCAAATATCTAATGTAAAATTCATAGCTTTCGATGCTAATGATGCAGGTGTGGATTTAATTACTATTTAGATAAATACGTGAGATCAGTCCTATTACTTATTTGTTTCTCATTCGAAGCGTATTCAATAAGAAAAAGCAAAAACTCTAACACCGTACAAAAACATCATGTAAACAACGAACACAACAGGCAACTGATTGTATTTAGGTACACAATCATTTCTGTTCAACTTTACCGGAGCGCGTCAATCGCAACAACATTGAGCAAATCGCTACTGACGTAAATAAAACAAAATGAACCCTCGATAAAGGAAAGCAAATAAAGCTAAAAGAGAAGAGACTTCTAGTCGTTTAACATTTGTTTTTTTCTAACGACTTGGCAGATGCAGAAATTAGAATAAATAGAAAAATAACACTTGCACCTCAAATGCATGTCTTTTTATTAAAAAAATATATAAATATTTTTGTTAGTCAGGTGAAAGGCACATTTAAGCAAAATATTATAATTATGCTTAGGTCATAAATCTCCTATAAAACTCATGGTATTTACTCACTGTAAACAGACGAACCTATTAAATTTAAATGGAACAACAGTCTCCAAATACAGGTACAAAAATATAATTTCAAAATTGAATACCAAACTAATTTGCAATGAGATCCGTCGTATAACTACAATGAATAACTTTTACATAAGGCAGCTGCCTTTTTTTAGCAAAAATTGCATAACATGTTCGTTGTTATAAGATTTTAAACTATCATGGTCACTAACATTACTATTAATACTAACGGGTTTATCCGTGATCATGGTGCTTGCAACAGCGCCGAAATATCGGGAACTCATAGAAAACAGTAAACATGGTAAATATCCCGTTAGTATTAATAGTTCGTTGTTTTTACGAAAATATGTATACGTAACTTAATATAATAAAGGTCTTATTCTAAGTTATTTTTAATACATTTTACTATATTTTACAATATTATGTACATTATTATACCTAAGCTGCTTGTCATTTCACGTCCCCGCTATTTCCACGTAACTGTATTTTACTATACACTACTAAGGCGGCGCTTCTTGCACGCGCTGCGAGAAGTGGTCGGCTGCTCGGCTCGGCGTCCTGTTGAGTAGGAAGTCCAGGTCATGTGATAACTTGTGCAGTACTTTGTCAGTGTGTGTGTTCGTGCTGTGAGTAGTTGTAGTGTCGGGTGAGTGTGTGTTGACTAGTTGTGTGTGTGAGTGGTTGTGTTCAGCATTGCACTCGCGGTGGATGGACGGTAGGGAGCTGCTGCACGACATCTGCGCGTTTCTTGAGACAGCTCTTAATCGGATGAGCCAACACTTCGGGCGTCGACTGACTGCAGATGGTACAGTTCTCCTGGGACAATGATACTGCGATTAGATTACGAGTTGACATTTTAAGTGCATTTATGTGTTTGTGAACTTGCACTACCACGGGCGTGTCGGTGCTGTCCCTGTAGGTACGCGCACGCTTGTCGGTGACGTGTGGTACGCGCATTGAAGTGGGTCCCGGTGACTGCGCTGCTCCTCGCACCACATACGTCACGTTGAACCCGTACACGGACAGCTGCAGCTCCCTGAGCTGTGTGCCCTCTAGTCTGTTCAGGGTTATGTCCACCACCAGCACTGGGCTCTGCACCTGGATACAAAATCACAATTCACGTCTTTGAACATAAATCTTTACTTTTCGTGTCAATTATGATAATTTGTAACAACACAGCATTTGTAATATTCGATTGAATATTCTTCGTATTTATTTAGAATCAATATGATTTGATCTCGTATTTCTATACCTACTTACTCTTGGAGTATCTACCGAGTAGGAATATATTTTTAGGATAAAAAAAGCGCTACAGTTTTTTTTTACTCGGTAGCCACATTCCCAATACGTACAATCACAAGGGAGACATACGTCAAAGAAACGCCCTGTCTGTGAATTATTTATGAAGATATTCGTCAGCCACCCCCGCGCTGGCGTTTACAAGGACGGGAATTATGAACTAAGCGAAACGATTTAGGATTTGGAAAATTTTCAGACAAAAAAATTGTTTATTTTTCCTTTTTGGAAATTTGAAGTTTTGTATATATAAGCAAAAAAAATGTGACGGAACCGCCTAATTAAAGCATGATTAACTTGGAAACGTTTGAAATTCTATCGAGTTCATTTCATCGTATAACTCTCAGGAGTGCGATTAACATAAAAAAATTAAAAGGTTGTGTTGTTATTTTTGCTTTTTATTTGCGAGTAAGGGCAATGGAGAGGGCTATGCTCGGTGTTTCCTTGCGTGATCAAATCAGAAATGAGGAGATCCGCAAAAGAACCAAGGTTACCGACGTAGCCCGAAGAATAGCCAAACTTAAGTGACAGTGGGCAGGGCACATTGCTCGCAGAACGGATGGCCGAAGGGGCCGAAAAGTTCTGGAGTGGCGACCGCGAACCGGAAGACGCTGCGTTGGAAGGTCTCCCACTAGGTGGACCGATGACCTCGTAAAGGTTGCAGGGATCCGCTGGATGCGAGACGCACGGGACCGGTCAATGTGGCGACACTTGGGGGAGGCCTATGTCCTGCAGTGGACGTCTTTCGGCTGAAATGATGATGATGATGATGAATAAAACTCACTTATTGCGGTGGATGGGTTTAATAAATGAGAGTGTTGCAATATTTCGAGTTCTCATGGGCGAGAAATTTCCACAGCACTTTTAAAACCATAAGCGTTTGCGTACATAACATTGTTGCGACTATTATTTTTTTTAAATATTTTTTCTACAATGCTAGCAACCTACCCATTTTCAAAAAATATAGACAATTTACATTAACATTTGTTATTTGTACATCTTAAATCTCCTAATACACAGACAATGACCACGTGAAAAAACATTGCTGATGTCTAAAACAATAAATGCAAATAAATTCATTGTCGATATAAAGTTGATCAAACACGTAAGAGAAGGAGGTTCAAGTTAATCGTGCTTTAATACCTGATTGTCGAACCCCTCCTTTGTTTTTAAATTTCTATTTACTTTTCATAAAAACAGTCTTTTATAAATAATATTAATAAACAAAGCAATCAATTAACACGAACAAGGCACAACATAAGCTACGTTGCGTTGGGACCACAAACAAATGAAACATAATTTTAACATTTTTAATATCGAACACGCGCATTTTCATAGCACTCTATCAGGCCAGTTATTTTTTCTCGCGCGTCTAAATTTAGCCTCTTTTGTCGTTCATGTAAAACTACTTACACAGTGACGAATTAACTTGACAGTATTTTAGTAAAGTCTGACGAAGTTATTGAGAGCTGCATTCGTTCTACTTGTACACAACCGTCACGATCCGCATCCGAGCAGCAGATAGAATTAAGATAATTTATTCAAATACTAAGTTTTACATAGAATTAAAATTGGATTCTTATTACGGAGGAACGTAAAAAACTCAAGTTGGGTTCCCTTGTTGACGTGAAACTAACACTTTACCAAGGAAAAGAACGAAAAGAAATACCTAGCTAGACCTTCCACTGAGGTTGGTAAATGAGGAATAATTCACTGAACACTCAGCGCATACAGTATTCAGTAGAGTCTTGTGGTGTGTGCTAACATTGTCTTTAATTATGAGGCTTTAAGTGTGCGGACGGACGGCCGGCATAATTGGCCGGTGGTGAACCCGTTTAGTAATTATTAGGGAGAGCATAAGTCCCTGACATTGTTACACACACACACTCACATTGTTACACATTGTTGTTATTGTTGTGTATTGTTGTTGTTGTGTATTGTTGTTGTTGTGTATTGTTGTTGTTATGTATTGTTGTTGTGTATTGTTGTTGTTGTGTATTGTTGTTGTTGTGTATTGTTGTTGTTGAGTATTGTTGTTGTTGTTGGTATACAGATAACAGCTTATTTGAAAAGATTAAGTATGCACAAAAGAGGCGATATAATGACTAAACAATTTTGTTTGTAGGTATTAGTATGCTGTACTTTAATACAAGCAATGGTTGACAGAGTCGATTGGAAGAAAAAAACGTGTTGCGCCGACCCCAAGTGACATGGGACAAGGGCAGGAAAATGATGATGATGATGATGATGATGGTGGTTTTTGCATTGACATTAATTAAGGGTATTTGAATCTATCCCCACCCAGGTTGGACAAAGTATTATTGGGCTTTTATATTAGAAATTTCTTAGTTATAGCCTGGAGTCTGGATCCGTGCTCGGTTGATGGCAATGGGATTACGTAGGACTCAAAGACATAAGTGACGTAACGTGGGTGTGGTAAAGCCTAATCTAGCGTGTGTGCTTAACCATTCGGGAATTACAAGTGTGATGTTATGTTACATTTCACAGATTAACTTTACATTAAAACACACAATATTGATCCAATAAAATGTGACATGGTCAAGACGATAAACCTGTTTATCCAGACTGATGCACTTGAAGCGGAATGCCTATAAGCCCTGGTATAAGTCTGCGGGTATATTGTGGCCCGGGGCACACCGCGGCACCGGCGCGATCCGCAAGTACGTCACGGTGACCGCACATAGCTCGAGGGGGATTTGTGTGCCGGGCTTTTTGATATGGTATTTCTGCTGTTCTTTTTCAAGATTATTTCTTCTGATTTTGCTGAATGTGAAAAAAAAACTAGTATCTTTAGCGATTTCTTTGTTTTTACTATCAAGATTTACTAGTTTCCTGCCATTTATCTGTATTTTTGTTGCATCATGTCATGCTGTTGTTACATCGTATTTACCTAAAAAGCAAATAATTTATAGCAAAAAGTCGCCTAAAAAGAAAGTTCAAAGCAATTCGTTTGCAAATAACATTTTTTTTTGCAACAATATTTTTAAATTAAAAATTTAGGTATATTGTTGAAAATGAATACTAATAAAAAAATTGTTTGAAATGACATTATATTTACTTCTTCATTTATTTATTCGTTACTAATTTAATGGCAATACACATTTTTTTCATCAAAAATGGCCAATGTTATTTGAAACAATTGATTATTATATTTACTTATATACTTTTTAAAACACAATTTATACAAACACTGTTTTAAGCTTTCACGGTTTACAACTAAACTTATACTGCCACTTATGGGATATCTTCCGTGATTAAGAATATTCTAGTGTTAATGATAATGTTAAACACAACAGTCGTGCGAAAGTAATAAATAGGGATCGGATATTCGGATGCAAATTTACCTAAAGTACGTTTTTTCCTGGCAAAGGGTACAAAAGCATGGAAGCGGCTTCTTTAAATGCCAATTTTTATCCCGGGATCGCGGAATTTCATTCATTTCATTTTATGAAGCGCGCCAGTAGTTTAAAACCACAGACCAAATGAGATACATCTACGAAAAATAGCCCCAAATATCGGGAAATCGTACCTCCCTGCTGTAGTCTTAAGGATGGAGTTGGGGCTGGCCAGTACTCTGCAGCGCAACGACGCAGACTTCTTTCTAATGATAGCGTGAAAGTCGTCGACGTGTGCCTGCGCGAACATAGCATATGTACTACTACTAAAACGGGGGCTACGGGTCCAGTACCAAGTTCGTTCGACTTTTAATTACGCCGAGTTTTCCTCCTTCAAACTCAAACTTTCCACTAAATACCTCCTCCTTTTTGCTGTTCCATGTTTTTTTTCTGCAACAAAATACAAAACTCTGTCATTTTCTTTTAAAATCGCATTACGGAAAATTCCAGGGAAGTGTTTTAAGGGCATTTAACAATGTTACAGGTTGTGTATTTTCGTCACTTTTCGGGTAATTTTATTGAATTATGTACTCACCATGTGTTAATTACTGAAGCTCCGCATATAATGAAGGACGATCAACGAGAGTTAATTTACCAATTCCGACCCGTGCCGGCTGACAAATAAGGCGGGGTTTAAATGTTAGGATATAAATATGTCGGATATGTCAGTATTTATTTCGTTAGGCTCGTACATCATGTGAGCAGACGATGGGTTTCGTGATATGAAAGCACACTGAGTGCGATACACTGTTTCTAGCAAAACTAACGAATTACTCCGCCGCGATCAGACATTGACTGTCGCCCTCGCCGCGAGCTGAACATCAGGGCTCTGTACTGTGGTGTGGGTAGACCTGATTAGATCTGGTGATGTCACTTTATTATATTCATTTTATGTCCATACTAACGACCGGATCCGACACATATTATAAGAACACTTAAAAATTGGAGATTTAGAGCGCCAAGTCTCGCAGTCGTTTAACAGTAAAAATTATTTCATTTGTGTTCTACGTCATTAAGTAAGGAAGTTCCATAGCACTCAAAGACCCACATCTTCCTGGGTAGATCCTCTTGGAAAGTTAAATAGGAAGTGCGGCTGTGAAATCTTTTCTGGTTTACTATTGACTCTTAGGCTTAAATATCGTTAACTTTTCATTATAACAATGCTTCCAGTATGTGTAACATAAAGGTGAACCTTTCCACATTACTTCTAGTGTACAACATAACGTATTATCGTAACCACTCCCATCGTTTGCTTCCGACCATTTGAGCGTAAAGAGCGTTTATAATTTAAACCCACGCTTCGGGCGGTACCGTATGAATCTAGGCACGCGGTAGCGTATCAAGCCAAGAAGGAACTGGCGACGCAGCATATTTGTGTTATATTACGCGAAGCATTTGGAGCCACTTTTGACACCTTAATAACTCAAAATCGGGTATCTCAATTCTTTTGTCGAAGTTAACAAACACATATTCTTAATATTGAACTTGGCTCACATTTTCACATTTATGTTTTAGATGGTATTACTTACTTTGACTGTCCTGGTAAATTATGTTAACACGAAGGAAAACCAATGGTGGTATGCAAGTTATGCGTGTCGTCAGTTGGACGCGCGCCAAACACATCGCTTTATATCGAGGATCGAACCAGAAAGTTCCAGTAAACTGCTATAGAATTTAGTTTTTTTTTTTGCAACGTCATGGATGCCGTTTAAGTTCGGATGGGTAAAAGCAGGAAATTGGGGGAAAAACTTATGTTGGTTGACTTGAACGTCCAGTCGACCAAGTTCTTATGAGTTTTGCCTCCCTGTAGCTACGTCAGTTTTCAACTACTTACCCTTTTTTCTTTTGAGCACTTAGTATACGCCCGCTGCTACTTACTCGTACATCAAGTTTTGTTGGACACGCAGTGAATGTGATTCTGTCATTTTTTTTTTTTTTTTTTCTATCATCATAGCCATTCCGTAATTTAGTTTTCGTCAGTGGTTTGATGGATGTAAGTAGCAGCGGGCGTATACTAAGTACTCAAACAAATACGTTATTGTGGTAAAAAATATCTCCGTAACTAGAAGGTTCCCAGGTATGGTCTAGAACAAAAAAATGATCGCAAAGACGGGGAGAACAAGTGCCTTTCGGCTATGTTAAGGGTCTATTTACACCCTTTATAATGTTTTACATAACAACAAACTTACTCCTAAATCGGCAGAAATGTTTAATAACAGAGGTACCCTCAGGAGAGTACACACATTACTATGTACATAATTAAAGGGAGAACATTTGAAACATTAAATAACGAGCGGACGGGCTGCACTGACGAGTTAATAGGCTCACGTGCCGCCATTTGTTAATGTTGTAAATTATAGTTTGTACGAGTACTTACATTCATCTAATGTGAACCGTTGCTACGGCGTAGCACATGACCGCTACGTGAGCTACGCTGTCGTAGCCAAGGGTAACTCAATATTTTATTTACAAAAGAATCGAAAAACACTTCACAAAAACAAAATTTGTTTTTGTGAAGTGTTTTTCGATTCTTTAAAACATTTAATGTTTTAAAGGTTCCCCTCTACTCGTCGCCCGGTCGTTTGATAATACCCAAAGCACTATTCGTTTGAAAATCCGGATAAAACTCTCAGTCTCAGGACATGCATTATGCAACGACAAGTTTATTTCTGCAAAACAATCTCTTCATTCACGATTTCTCTCCTTCCTGTTAACAAAACATTTGCTTTATGTAAGTGGTATTATTTTAATAAAGGTATCTTGGAGAGTACGTTGGTTTATAATAAATAATAATAAAATTCATTTATTTCAGGCAAGATGCGCCCATACGAAAGCAAATTTAAAAATTACACAGCATAACATACTTGAATTGAATTTCCAAAATTTTAATAATTACAATTGCATTTAAAATGATGAAAAATAAAATAAATTAAAATATTAACTTAAAATGTTTGCAGGAATATTTACACCTGCCTCTGAGTCATTTGTTTGTTTGTCAATACATTAATCATATAACAATGGTTAATGTACTGACAATCAAACCTGTTCACAAATACGCTCAGGATAGTGTTGGAGGTGGTCCGGAGCCTGCGCCCCAAAGATGTGCACCGCTTCCGCATTGTCGTGTAGAAACAATCGACACGGGCATCGGCGATCATCCCCGACGCGCTGCAGTGCCGGGGCAGCCCCAACAGCACCCAAATTTTAATTTTATAAAATGTACTTACGAATGGGCCGAATAATTCATAGTGAAGTGTTAAATATATAAAATTACTCAATGTTATCTGTTGAATGAAGAAGCTGGAAAAGGTATTGTAGATCGGTACTTCGTTTATCTTGTGGCTAAATAATGACAGCCGCTCGGATCGATATTTAGGTTAAGCCGTGCTTGCCTAGGTTGGTCCGTGGATGGGTGACCACCACAAATTAAATACCGAGTTTCCTCCGTGCGTCGGAAAGCACGTTAAGCCGTTGGTCCGGCTGTCATTTGTAGATCTTTGACAGTCAGGAGATAGGTAGTCAGTGGCCCAAAAAGTCTGACAACCAGTCTTACCTAGGGGTATCGGTGGGTACTAACTGCGTTGTGTAGGTCAGATATACAGTCGCTCCATGTAAAATACTGGTATTCGACTGCATCCGGTTAGACTGGAAGCCGACCCTAACATAGTTGGGAAAAGGCTAGGCAGATTATGAGGACTTCGCTAGTACTTTAGCAGCAGCAGCAGGCGCTAACTGATCATTTCCAAAGAGCCTTTAGTTTCAGCTTCAGTAGATCTTACTGTCAATTCCCATCGAATGTGTTTTACGGATTAGTGTTCAATAGTAGCCGCTTTACCTGAAACAAGAAAGCTATTGTTAATTACCGCACTATAATTACAACACCTGTGTTCGGTATGGTTTCCGAAGTTTGTTAATTTTGAACCTTAAATTTTTTACAGCAAACTTGAATCGTTCCAAACTTCGTACTTCAAGTTAAAATTGAGGGGCCTTAAACTTAGTATTGTTGAGTCTTGCGAAGAAATAAACAGCAGGCATTAAAATAAAATTCAAAACCAACTTAGTGGTCAAATTCTTAAACAAATAAATAATATTGACGAGGTTTCATGTCGATAAATTAGTATTTAAAAAAAATGGTCCAAAAACAATGAGCCGATGGATTTTTTTTAAATAACTTTATGTTACTAAATGTGACAAAATGCAAACGAGAGACATATCAATACTAATCTGAATCTATACTTACACTTATACTTATAATATTATAAAGAGGAAAAATTTGTATGTTTGTCACGAATAAACTCAAAAACTACTGGACCGATTTCAAAAATTTTTTCACCATTAAGATGCTACATTATCCCTGAGTAATATAAGCACGACGCCGGGACCAGCCGCTAGTTTTTGATAAAGCAATAACAGGTAAAGGCGCGAGTTGTCTTCCACTAGAGAATGGATCAGCCGAGTAATAAATTCCCAATAAAAGGCAATTGTCACTTTTGTCGAAGCGTGTTCGTTTGATCGTAAGCTATTTGTATGTATGAGAGTATAATACTTGATTGATTGCTTATCGCGCCTCGAGAGTGTCTCTGAGTGATATGTTATGTTTGAGTAGTGATTGGCGTTTTTGATGTTTGGCGAAGGAACATACTGTGTTGTGAGTAATTATTGGTCTTGAAATGGTCCCCGTAGTTGGGTTAAAACGATTTGTTGTGACAAAAGATTCATCGGTGTATAAATCTTCATGCTTATGTACCAAACTGCGGGTGAACCGAATGTCACATGCATTACTTATTGTTTCAAAAGTTCAACATCCTACATTTAGGTTTTCTGTTAAAAATAACATCTGTACTCCCCGGAGAAAAAGTGCGAGGGGTGGTAAAAACCTCGCTTGTTAACATGTGATACAAATGTACTCAAGCTATGTAAACGTATCTCTTTTTTTTCAATATGTAATGTTGTCAAATCCACGCGAGTAGTCTAAGATAAGTTTCCATTACAGCAGAACCTTTGTGATTTTAACATTCGGGCTAGAAACTATAAATAAAGAATGTGTATTTGCATAATAAATCAATTCTAGATTATATTTGATTTCTACTGTCTGACATAATTCAACAATCAAACCGTAAAACTGAAGAAATGCCAAGCAAATATTTAATATCAAACTATGGAAAACAAACTCGAGAGCTGGCATAATTATACCAAGTCAAATAAAAGCGAGACATCGAGACGAAGAAATTAAATTAACTGTTACAGTCAATTTAACGAGGGGTGACGTCGAGGTGGCATAAATACATTATTAATTTGAACGCCTGGCGATGGATTTGTTAAAAAGCAAATGAAATAATAAAACGAACAGGGTGACTGGTAATTTGAACACGAAGTCGTAAATTATTGATATGATTCAATTTCCAGAATAGAAATATTCTGCGTTATCTGTGTATGATTTTCTTTGAATTAAACAGACAGATTTGCTGTCTGTTATTGAAGAGTTCCGTTCCATATCTCCAAAGTCCATGATCAGATCATGACAATATTTATATGGAACCAACTTGGAAGTAAACTCTTTCAAACAAATAAAGAATTTTCCAAATCGGTTCAGGCGTCTTCGAGTAATCGGTGAACATCCATAAAAAAAAGATTCTGACGAATTGAGAACCTCTCCTCCTTTGAAGTCGGTTAAAAAATGTTCTTCTATAACACAAGTTACAACATTTTAATTCAGGAAAACAAAGTAATCTAAAAATACGAAATGAAACAACGCGTTATCTGCCAGTTTCCAAGTAGGTAACTGATCGAGAAAACATTAGCTTTCTTATGAAAAAGCTAGCAGACAAATGAGCTTTTTATTTCGTATCTATTACGTGATTAAATCTTGAACGTTCACCGTACTGGTAGACTCAATAAGAACGTTAACTTAATTAAACTTTTTGCGCGTAGCAAGTTCTCATAGAATAGAATAGAAGACAAGTCCATGTACTGTTAGTAACACAGAAAACCTTATAAAGCTTTTGTTAAAACATACAAAAATAAACCCACAGAAAAAAGCGGCACCGCACAGGAGCGCCAGTTTATGCCAAGCCCTGGACGCGACCACGTGTAGTCGCTTCCAGTGCACATCGGCAAGTCTCACCGGCCCACGAACACGCTCAGAAGGCTCATAGCATAACATAGATTATATCTACTAAATGCAGTAGAAACCACAGTAAGAACATGTAGACATAACAAACCACAACGGTCTATAAATATAGATAACTCTTAGCTTATTGCCTACAAATATTTGCATATTTTATATCTTAGGGCAAACAGACTCAAAGAGTGTCAGCATAATGACGGGGCCCCCCTCTAGAGGGCCAAAGCCTGCCGGGGTCGCGGGACTCATAGAATTACCGTGACCCTGGAACATAAAGGGCTACTGAAGGACACCGTGGATTTTAGTCAGTACAAGTCTGACAGTCCCTCCCGCTCTGCCTTGGGTGGGAGGACTTATTTGATGATTTTACCACGATAAAAAAAAAAAAGGCAAACAGACGAAATAATTTATTTAATAACGCCTCCTTCAACTCGTATTCTTGCTACTTTTGTCTTGTTGAAAAAGTTGTAACTTGTGATAAGTAATGAGACAGTAACTGTTCATGAGCTGCGCATATTACGCGTCGGGAGGTTTGCTCATTGCACAGAGGGGAGTGGTATGAAATTCAAGTCTAATGCTGATAACAAAAGTTATTTTGTAATATTCATTTTATTATAGTTCTAGCTAGCACACATTGTCCCACTGCTGGGCAAATGCCTCCCTCCATTCCTTCCAAAGGTCACGCTTCTGTGCTACTTCTTTCCAATCCACTTAACCAGCTTTATTTATTAAACATTAAACTAACTAAATACATAATTAATTAAAAACTATTAAATAACCTAAAATAAGAAAACTAACAGCAAACTATAAAAGGGTATAAGAATTAAAAACTTTAACTACCCACAAATATAATAAAATAAAAAATGTTTATTTATAAACATAAATTTAATTTTCAGAAACATGCCACCCGCCGCCGCCGGCATTGGTAACGAAACGACGAGGCGACATCGTAGGTCTGAACTTTCATTTCAAAGTAATATGAATTATTTCAAAACTCGAGAAAATGCGTTTTCTGTTTCCAACTAGTTTTAATTGTGAAGTTGAACGACGACAGACGATATTTTCAATAAAGAAAATTATTATGTATTTCCGGGGATGTTATTTTTAAAGGTATGTAGGCCAATATAAAAGGATTGAGATTGTTAACAAAAAGCGATAAGAGGATTAAAAGTGAACTAATCTTATCAATTTGAAGTGAGAATAATCATTTGTTGCATTTTAGCCGACAGGCTCGACTGTCCATACATCAGACGCTGCAGTGACTTGCACGTCACTACAGTCGTCGGCTGTCAATTTAAATATTATGTTTTATGTGTTTATTGTTTTGTGTTGTATTGGTATTTAATGTATTGTATGTGTTTAATGTATAATTTGTACTGTATTGAATTTTGTGTGCATTAATAAGCCCTTAGTACTTAAATAAATAGATGATTAATGAATTAAGTCGTCTACAAAAAACATTAAAATTCTCCGAACATTAAACTTTATCAATGAAATTATGAAATCTTGCAAGGTTCGTTCGTGTGTGTGTGTGTGTATTCGTGTTCATCTCTAGCATTAGTTAAATTAATGCTAACTAAACAGATGCAACAATGCTAAACCGTAGATATTATACAATACACATGCGGCTGCTCCGGTTCCATAATTATGTAAATGAATGATATAACTTGGTTAGCACTTTCCTTTTACGATTTTTTCTTTTATGATTTTATTCCCTGTTTTTGTTACCGGAAAGTTTGAAAATTCGGAGCTCAATGTTTGTTATTACAAAGGAAAGCCAAAAAAATTCACTAATGAGATTTGTATTTGTTATTCTAGACAGTGAATCAAGGCGTTCGAAATAAAAATGTACTTCGATTAAATAAAATGCAAATAGTAAATCCGTTGGGTTAGGGACTAATCACACTTATTCAGCTCAGTTCAGGTTTTATCCATAGAAAACAACGATATTGTATCGAAATGCGTACGCATCTGAATAGACGCGGAAAGCTGAACGGATGCGTACGCATCTCCATACAAAATCGTTGTTTTCTATGGACAAAAGCTGTACAGAGCTGAATAAGTGTGGTTAGTCCCTTATACACCATTTTCTGCCAAATTTTGGCCATCCAATTAAGTAGGAAACAACTGAATTGCTGCCGATTTCAATAGTTCATCGATTGGAAAACCTCCATTAAAATTCTAACAAGACCCCTCCCGTAAAACAGAATGTAAGATGGCCGAGTTCTTGGTTAAACTGGCCGTTATTTAATGGTTCAGTGTAGACCAAACTCAAATGAATGCTATAAATTCAATCGTAGCAATAGAATTGGTTATACAATGTCTAAGTGGACTGCCCGATAAATATTATCTCTGAAACTTGTACGTCTTACATTGTCACTTGGCACAGAAATTTCGATGTTAAAGTTTTTTATCAGCGTCGTCGACTACTTAGATCTATGAAGACTTTGAATTTCTAGTTGGCACTTAAAAATAAAAAGTACTGGCCAATATTTTGTAAAAAATAAATAATTGTGAGAATGCCATTACTTTCTTATCGAAAGAAAAATAAATTAAAAAAAATAATTTTAAGGCATCTTAATTTTTTTACCCAAACTAGCTAGGTTCAATAATAAGGCGATATTAAAACCACAGATTGTGATCTTATTTCGAGCTTGAATATTTTAATTAATAATTATGTTATCTGCCATGACGACGTAAGGTGCTGCCATGAAAATAAATGAGCCATTTTGTAATAATTGGAGGTTATGTTTTATTGTTTGAACTGTTGAAATAGATTTCTGATGTCATTTCTCTCATTCATATTCACGATAATGGTATAACTTCAACAATATCGTTTTTATTACTCGGGGTTTTAATGATACAGTTTTGATTAAACAAGGAACTTAACCATCGTTGAACTCCCCTTTAATTTTTATTAGTGACTAGCTGTTGCCCGCGACTTCGTTCGCGTGTAAATTTTGTTGTGTATGCGTGTTCGATTTCCGGGTTGAGTAAAGTGTTGTCTGGTTATTCCATCAGGAATTATCAGTAGCAGCTAAGGAGTCTGGATTTGTGCCCGATTGATGGCAATAGGCTCGCCCCCTATTACATGGGACTTCAACATAACTGGTGTAATGTGGGTGTACGATTAGGTACACATCTGTGCCTAACCCTTCGGGGATTACAGGCGGGATGTGTGTGAGAACTGAAGGCCTGATCAAAATGTGATAATGTGGGTGATGACTACAAAAGGCGTGTTTTTGGGCGCTGTAATTCTGAGCGGCAGAGGTCTGAACGGCGTTGAGGCGACGATATGGCTTAAAAACTGGAACATTATGGTGCCATACGACTTTTTTTTCAAAGTGAACAGTCAAACGCCTTGTTGGGCGCTATTTCTTTATTTATTCTAATACCGTTTTGTATACAACATTAAAAGAATTGTTTAATGACCGTGTGTGTGAGAAGCATGAAACACCCAAAAGAATGCCTGCCACTTTTAAGGTTTTTCCTTGTAATTTGTTGACCGTCATTGTAAAAGCCAATTTTAAGGGAAATTGCAACTTCTTAAATTGAAATGGCTAGTTATTTGGAAGAAAGGGTATGCGGGGAATTAAACCGCTCTCTTCTTTAGCCACTCCTGTAATAATGGTGACTGTTATAATATTACAGCCCAGCTCTGTGATACGAAGCCTGGTTCCCCAGGGAGTTGAGAAATTCAACGGGGTCGGCAGTACTATCATCATTAGCCACGGGCCAACCACAGGGTCTATGAATGTCGACGCCGACGATCATATCATTTTTATTTATTTGATTGACACACTCGTTCTTTAGCGACAGCACTATCCCTCACACAACCACCCTTCATTTTTTATATTAACCCCCAAATTTGGAAAAACGTGCATGATGTGATGATGTGGATGTGCGTGCATCCACTGGATGGGAAAATTGTTCGGAAAATAGAATTTTCCCATCTGCGCTCGATTCTAGACGACCCACTCCCATTTGCAGCAGCATATTCGCAAAGACACCTGCTTCGTGGTCGTTGTACAGTTGGACGCACATGTTACAAGTAAGATGGATCTTTTCGACAACAGTGGCGACGCCTTGAGAAATGCGTTTATTTCATCCGCCGGTGTGCCCCTCTCAATAACTTGCAGTATCTGTCTAAAGTCGCCTGCGAGCAAAACGACAACGCCACCCATCAGCGCCTGGTTGCGCGAATGTCCTGCAAGCTGCGGTTCAACGCCTCTTATGCACTTTAAACTTGCACTACTGCAAAAGGACTCCCCGGCCGTTGTTTTTGGTGATGTTGCATATTGAGGTACCTTCACTTGCAAGATTCAGCGGCAATATGAAAACGGAATGTGCAGTCCGGCCACCGTTAAGCAAAGTTGCAGCAATGTCCGAGGGAGCCACAGCCATAGCTATGTGACCGCACGGTTGGCGCAGTGGCTGAGCGAATGGGTGCTGCGCTGCGTGTATCGGGTTCAATTCCCTCATGGATCACATTTTTGTATGGCCTACAGGTAGTGGTGCCGGGTCTGGCTGTTTGTGAGTTTAACTGTCTGTAAACACACCCACGATACAGGAGAAATTCCAGGTGTGGGCCTGGACTGGGGCAAGGTTAAAAAAAACTTTAAAGCTGTATATAGCGGTCCTTGAGGAGTTGGGCCAGCAGAAGATTCAGCACAAATGCAATGTGACGGCACAGTTGGCGCAGTGGCTGAGCGATTGACTGCAGTGCTGCGTGTCGCGGGTTCGATTCCCGCACGGAACAAATTTACTACGTCGTTGGTTTTATCTAATTTTATTTTTTGTTTTTATTTTAAAGTTTTTAGAGATATTTTTCGGCCAGTGAAAATCGGTCAATTAATATTTGTTAATTTATGATTACCTAACTGCCTTTGAATGGTTAAAAAAAACCAAAAGCATATTAATCTACTTTATAATGATTTGAAAATCATAAACATTAGAAAAAAAAACAAAATATCTAGTTACAAAAAGTGAAAACCGGCTGGGGATCGAACTCGCCAACCATTTTTATTATTTTTGGAATAAATTGTCACAAAAAGTGGAGACTGGCTGCGACTCGAAATTGCGAAACCTGGTTTACAGGGAGGTCTGTGAACCGTCAGCCTACCTCGCTTCGCTTCGATGACAAATGGGCTAAAATAGCCGTTCTTTTCTAATGCATTGTATAACAGTTGCCAGTTGGCAACCAGTTGCGGAATTGGACATAATTATTAGCACGATAATCTATCTCTGTGCCAAATTTCATCTACATCCGTTCAGCCGTTCTGGCGTGATTGAGTAACAAACATCCATCCATCCATCCAAATTTTCGCATTTATAATAGTAGTAAGATACAAAAGACAGATATGATAAAGATACCTAAATATTTTTCAAGTAACGAATTACGTGCTTTTTTTAACAATCAAGACGCATCAGAAATCATACATTACAATCATCCACCCTCCAACAAAGACAACAAAGACGAATTTATTTTTGGGACCTAACAATAATAGACTTAACCGTAAATAATAGTTGTGCAAAACTAAGAACAACGACACAACAAAATAGTTTCAAATTAATTTCAATAACTGCTATTATTTTAATTGGGAGCGATAGGTGAAATTGAAAACATCGAGTCTGACAGCACCTGTGGACAGCACACAACGACGTTGTCAGTTCAGAACACCATCGAACGGCCAGATTCAAACATGAGGAAAGAGATTTCACCAATGATTTAACTTTATTCATAAGAATTTATTATATTATACCTAAAAAAGAGAAAATAAATAATAATAATCTCTATCAAAAAAAAATACAACCAAATACAAAAGTTATAATTTTACTGGGGATCGAACTTGCGACGTGATGCACGTAAAGCGGTCATGAAACCGTTTCTCTATTTGCTTCGCTGACATATACTTTGAAATAGACGTTGTTACGCATATCATGACTGAAACGATAAACAATTGAATAATACTGACATAATGCAATATTGCTCATCCCCTTCAGCAAGTAGCGTGATAATATATAGCCTAACATTTGAAGAAGCCTATTACAGATATTTGTGCAAAATTTGAATAGGATCTACGCAGTAGTTTTTGCGCCAGGTCGGAACATCGGACCGGATTTTAACGATTTTATTATATGTAGAGATAGAGAAGAGATACTTATTTCTTTATTAGTTTGTGTACCAAAACTAAGTTCTGTATTTTTATGTCATTGTTAATTCGGGTTTCAAAATAATGGGCTAGTGGAGACAATTCCAAAAATATTAGGTTCTTGGTCATTACAAGATTGAAAACAAAAAATCTGACTACATTACACTGAAATGACCCTATTTCCCCCATTATACTCCATGAGGAAACGATTTACAAGTCACTTTGTATCCTTGAAAAGCGTTCCTGTCGACCAAATTAATAAGCGAATTTGTATTCCACTGTACAGGAAAGTTGTTCTGTAATGCACGGAAAATGGATCAGTAATTTTATTTTTTTTTTCTTTTCTTTGTTATCGTGATAGAATGAAAGGAAACGGAAGAACACACAAAGCTTTTTACAAATGTTTTTTCTTGTGTATTCAACCCAAGCCTTCTTGACTTTTATTTTGCGGACAGTTTTACCCTTACATATTTTTTGTAAATAACTTAATAAATAAGAGCCCAGAGTCAACACGCTGTTATTACAGTGATATGTGGATGGTTTAAAAATTATATCTAAACATGTTGCTATACAGGGTGGATAGGACAGCGTCGCGAAAACGGTTACCACGTATTCAGTACCTACATAATTCTGAGCTACAACATAGAAATTTTTCATCGGTTATTTTAAAAAAAAACCGCTGATCCATACATATTGACCGTGTAGGTATTGCACTTTTGTAGGAAACAGCTGTTTTTTTTTTAAACCGATAAGTAATCTCTTTGCTCAGAATTATGTACTGAATACGTGGTAACCGTTTTCGCGTCGGTGTTTCTTCCACCTCGTATATTATCGTTAGGAAATAAAGATGTGAATAGTCGCCGTGCTGCGATGCGATACAGTGTAGTGTGTCACATAACACAGCTCCGTTCTTTTGTTACTGCTGTAACGAACAGCACGCGGTGATCGCTGCAGGCGAAAACTGCGGGGTGAAGGCCGTGAGTCGTGATCGGTTAGAATATAAAATTATTTTGAAATTCCTTTACAGGTTTCGACGCAATCGAGAGCACGAATGAAAGAGTTTCAGGTTTTATACCTTTCTTTTTTTTTTTTAATAAAATATTTAAAAATGTGACTAATATGTGTTAAAACGAATAAAGGAAATAATAATAGGTACCTAAAACTTATTTACCTACAGCTACGTACTTATTTGTCTGCAGAAAAGTCTTATAATAAAAACAACAATATACCTTGTTCCTGATGCCGATGGGCCATCTATTTTTTATAATTTAGAAAAAAAAAAGAAAAGAAATAAATGTTGTATGTTGTTGTGTTGTTTGTTGTTGTTGTTGTTGTGTGTTGTTGTTGTATGTTATGTTTGTTGTTGTTGATGTTTTGTTAACTTTTGTTTTTGAAAATGTTTAAAAATGTATTAGATAAGAGAAATAATGAATAAAGAACAATATAAGAGTAAGTAGTGCTTCTAAAAACATAGCCATTCAACCAACAAGTAGTAATGAAACGCCTCGATAAATCACTACCGCCACAAGATAATTACTCGTATTTCCTCTCACTCACATGGAAATCATTTCCTATTTTATTCATTTCAACGTCAGTTTCAATAAATTGTCATATTCTTTACTAGTTGCATCGTTCATAACGACAATTTTTCACTGAAATCTGAACGCTGGACATTCAATTCGACGAGAATGATTGAAAGCGCGTGCGTGACAAAGGTCTCGACTGTTGACTGTGACATCTGTGATTGTATGTTCACGGTTTTGTGCATTTTAGGATTACAACTCAAGGCGGAATGAGCTGAATCTATAAAAGACCATTTTGCTGTATATCTAGCTTTTTGTTTTATAAATACCGAACCGAAAGACGTTGCGTTGGAAGGCCTCCCATTAGGTGGACCGATGATCTGATGAACGTTGCGGGGATCAGCTGGATGCGAGTCGCACGGGATCGGTCAATGTGGCGACATTTGGGGGAGGCCTATGTCCAGCAGTGGACGTCTTTCGGCTGAAATGATTTGATGATTGGCTTGAATGATTTCGGCGATAATGGGTATAACAGCATATTATAATGTTCACGGAAATGTCTTAGATTTCCTCTCTATATTCTCGTTCTTGGTTTTTTCGACAAATTCGTATCTTAAAGTCAAACGCTCGTAATGATCAGCGTGGAGCCGATATCTGTATGACGTCATACATCATGTGACGTCACGCTTGTAGCGTCCATTGAAACGTTCCAGATAACCGCATTTCTTTCCGTAAATAAATGTTACGCTTTTCGTTTATTAGTAGGCATTCTTTTATCCCTATTTATTGTGGCAGTTGACATGTTATAAGTTTGTCTTGTGTCAAATGTGAACATTTTCCTTTAAGACCCGTATGACAGTGAAAACGTGTGTGTCTAAAAGCTAACAACGACAAACACACACACACACACACATCACACATCTTTGTTTCGAGCTAACATTTTGTACAAGTTTATGGTTATGATACGACTTTACATTTCTTAGTTAACTACGTGAGTCCATTCACACGTAGAATCTCGTCGAGATATTTCTATTTTATTTTCAATAGCTTATGCCCGCGGCTTCACTTGCGTGGATGTCGAAAAATATATGATGGGAACTTACCGAACAAACATAGTTACTTACCTTCATCCCCCTTTTTAATCCTTCGGGAGTAGAATTATGAAAAACGCCGATACACGTATAAATTAATTTTCAATTGACAAAATTTGAAGACCCTAACTTCAAAACTGACAGACTTTCATATAAACTTCCATTCCATATTTTACCCCTTAGGGGTGGAATTCCCAAAAATCCTTTCTTAGTGGATACTTACTCTTCACAAAGAACACACCCTCCAAGTTTCATGTCTCTAGGACCAGCAGTTTGGGCTGTGTTGATATATCACCCAGTCAATCAGTCAGTCAGTTTACCATTTTATAAATATAGATAGATTTTACCCCCTTAGGGGTGGAATTCCCAAAAATCCTTTCTTAGTGGATACTTACTTTTCACAAAGAACACACCCTCCAAGTTTCATGTCTCTAGGGCCAGCAGTTTGGGCTGTGTGTTGATATATCACCCAGTCAGTCAGTCAGTTTACTATTTTATAATATAGATGTAGGTACATGTTTAATATTCTACTAAATTAATCTTGAGTAATAAAATAAGTAAATTATAGAGAACATGAACTTGATTGACTTGTTTTTTTGGAATTTTTCTTAGAAAACGAGCATATAATGCAGGCTTTTTCAGGCATTGCACATAAGAAAAGAAAAATTTGAAATTTGTGTTTGCTTTTTTGCATAGTAAATGTTTACTTTCGTGGGTATTAAATAAGTACCAGACATCATTTAAAAACCTTGTAGCCTGAATATTCTGAATAAATAAACTACAAAAATAACAGGAGAATAGTCCTAATTAAATAAGGTATAATACTGCAGCTGCCCTGTTAACGTTAATTACCCAGCAGCCACCCCGGGCGAAGGTGAACCGGAATTTCCGCCGGTGATTAGCCGGTCATTATACGAAACATCGGGCAAAAGCGGGCCGGATGAACATAAACACACACGTGGATGCTGAGCTCTCAAGATTATTACATTAAAATAAATTGTATTGTTGTTGTTGTGTGTTGGTGTTGTATTGTATTGTATTTGTACAAGTATCACCTGCTTCGGTGAAGAAAAACAGCGTGAGGAAACCAGCATGCCTGAGAAATATTTCTCGACGGCAAGTAAAGCCAAGTCGGAGGCCCATGGGCGGCATAAAACCTCTGTCACCGGTTAGGCACTAACCACACGATAAAGAAAAAGATTAAAGTAAATAGTTTCAACACAAAATTGATCAGGAGAAAACCATTTTCGTTTTAATAAGGACTGATTTAATATTTCAAAGTTTATATACAGGGTGTCAACAGACCCTTCACATAGCCGTCAACCAAGCATTCTGTACATCAAACTAAGTAACTTTACGCAAAAATTATTGCTGGGAATCGACTTTTTTTTTGTGGTGATAAATCACGTTTTAAGGTAGGACTCGATGGAAAGCACTCAAAGCATTGTGCTGATGGATAGATTGAATAGTACGGGGGTCGTGGAGGTGTGTTAAGTAAAAATCTTACATTAAAATCTGGTATTTAAGAAAAAACTTGTGAAAAAGTTGGAACTTTGACCCCCAATATCTCCGTAACTAGAAGGATCCCAGGTATGAACAAAAAAAATATCGTATGTGTTAAGGATCTATTTACACCCTTTACATCTGTAGACTTAACAAAAGTTAATTAAAACCAACCAATTCCATCGGCCTTCAGTTTCTGATTTCATCCTCCATTGACTTGAAAAAATCCACCCATTCGCGTTGAAATGCTCTTGAATACTAATTCTGTCGAACTTTATAAACATTTCTGTCGCGAACTCCGGAGTTATTTAATTACATCACACAATGCTACACACACACACACATACATTGCACATTTTGATTTTCGTTTTACAAACAGTCACAGAAGAACGGTTAGGAAATAAATAAATAGAAAATTATTTGGGGTGGGTGAAGGGAAGGGGGAGGGGTGAAGCTTTAACAATTTATTTGTGTGCGTAAGGGATGATGTGGTCTGCCTCATTATAATTAGGTATAACACGATGTATCCATACATGTTGTGGATGATGAACTGGTCAGGAGCGGTCTATTGTTCTATTTTTAAACAAACGTTTTAAAGCATTCTGTTTTTGATTTTTCTTTACAGATTTATTTGAGTACTAGCGACCCATCCCAGCTAATTGTTATTGGGTTTTTCCATCAGGAATTTCTCAGTAGCAGCCACGGAGTCTGGATTGCCTATTGCCATCAACCGGACATAGGCTCGCCCCCTATTAGGTACATGGGACTTCAAACATAACTGGCGAAATGTGGGTGTACTATTAGGTACACCTGTGCTTAGCCCTTCCAGGGGATTACAGGCGTGATGTTATGTTATGTTTACTGTCCTTCAAGAAGCGATTTTGTGTGAAATAATAGCTTCCGTCATGTTAAAAACTTTTAAAGTTTACTAAGACATTCCTTTTCGAGATTCTAAGATGATACGATACCCACTACCCAGTGACCCGTGAGGCATTATTGCGACCGCCAGTGATCGCTATGTAATGCTGAGTATTTGCTCCGAGGGAACGCTGCCCGGTGTGAGAATGTTTCACAAATTCATGAAACACGTCTCGACTATACGTAGAATTGTTCATAAATTTAAAATAAATCTTGAAGTAATTGATATGTATACATTTTGATTGCCTGCCGGTGATTCAAAGTTTCTTCAAAAGATATGAATAAGAGTTTTGTGTAATTTTATCAAAATAAAATAATATAAACTTATACTGTCACTTACGGGATATCTTCCGTGATTGTTCATTATTTTGAGCTCCCGATATTTCGGCGCTGTTGCAAGCGCCGTGATCGCGGGTTGACTGGAGAATGCGGGTGGACGGAAAATAAATTGTTAAGAGCAGACAAATCTATCTACCCTCTTCCTATCGGGAGATCAAAATAATGAACAATCACGGAAGATATCCCGTAAGTGACAGTATAAGTTTAGTTGTAAACCGTCAAAGCTTAAAACAGTGTTTAAAATAATATAATTAATATTCATTATTCAAACACAGCAGCAGGTGATGATAAGTATGCATGACTCTTGTCAACAGAAACAACATTCAGATCTCTGTTATATTTCCTTATACAAGTAGATTATGTTTGTGTTGCGTCAAACATTAAATGGAGGACCAAGGTTTCGGAGTTTGTAGAGTAAATAATGCAAAATATGGTAAATAGACATGACATGAATTAATGGTGTTTGTGACCTACATATTATTATGTTGAACAATGATGTATCCTTTGTTCCCGCATACCTTTTTTTTGCTATTATTTATCATCCTGACTCATCGTCACCTCATCAATTGTTTGACAATCACTAGCAATTCATCAATTTATCGCTTCTAATCTCCGACCTCCGTCTAATTGTGGGTATCGTAATAATAGTCCACAACACTGACATCTGACCAATTTAAGATGTCATAACTTACTCGCCGACACTTCGGCTGTGATGTTGTTTTGTTATTTATTTTTATTGAACACGAAGGGCCCATTTAGGATAGCGCGGTGCGTTGTGCGGCGTGACGTCTCGCGTTTTTTCCGTATGCGTAGAGACGGCGCATGCAGCGGCCCGCGTGCTGCCAACACAAACATGTAATGGCAGTGTACGATGTTGTTTACGGAGACGCGGGGCGTGGTAAGCGGCGTGGTGTGGTGCGTGACGAGCAGCGGTGACAGCCACTACGCCCGCAGCGGATCTTGTTGCGTGTTAGCTTTACTTGCGACGCGCGACGCACCGCGTCTCCGTGAATCAGCCCTGAGAGCATTTTATTTATATTTTGTGCTGGAAGTGTACTGTGAGAGTAAAGAAGTTTGGGTTCAGCTTTGTGTTTCAGAAAGTTAATTGTACACGGAATGAAAAGTTGACTGTTCCGCTGTCCAGTGCCAAAGATACATTTTTGCGATGAAATATTTACAAGCCTCCATTTTATCAAAGCTTATTTATTCCAGTAGGTGAATATTAAATTTTTACGATACAGGTATTTATATTTTTTTTGGCTCGACTGTTAAAAAAGTTGGCTGTAAATATTAAAAAATAACTCGAATTGAATAAGTCAGTTTCATTTTTATTGAAAGTATTATCGCAATTTTACGTTACTAAATCAAAAATCATTAAAAAAAACTTTAAACAGGAGCCAAAAAAAATGCACGGCTTTTTCGTAATAAAATTTTAGTACATGATGCTCTGCGCCATGTTGTGGTATTTCAGTGACGAACGAAACAGTTCATTTCTCTAACAGCATCAACGCCTTCTTAGAAAAAGATTTTCCACGAGTATCAAAGTTACGCTCTGCTGGGTTCATAATCCTCAAAATGAATGTGGGCGCGCCGTACAGTCGAGCTGAGCCGAGAAGACGGCATTACTTATGATTATGAGTGAGGTACTATTGTTTTTCTTAATAAACGCATTTAGTTTTACATGTTTCTAAGTCATGGGACCGAAACAGGTGTTGTAAGAAACCGAATGAGGGTATATATCTGCCTAGCATTTTACATTTACACAACCCAGTTAGTACTGGGTTATACGATACCCCTTGGTAAGACTGGTTGTCAGACTTTTTGGGCCACTGACTGCCTAACGACTGTCAAAGATCTACAAATGACAGCCGGGACCAACGGCTTAACGTGCTTTCCGAGGCACGGAGGAAACTCGGTATGTAATGGGTGGTCACCCATCCACAGACCAACCTAGGCAAGCACGGCTTAACCTAAAGATCGACCCGGTTGTTATTATTTAGCCACGAGCTCCTCAAGCTCCTCAAGAAACGGAATAAGGGTAAGATATAAAAATGATTTGTTGCTGTTAAGTAGCGATGCACAATAAAAGGATTCTCCTAAAAATGTCCGTTAATGCCTAAAGGCCTGAATGGTTTTTTTCGCTTGTGAAAACGTTTACAAACACTGTTGTTCTGTACGTAGGACACTGTTTGAGAACGTTTCTAACACTCTGACTGAAAACTCTTCCGAAAATTTCCAAATTTTTTTCGAAAGTTTTAAAATTGCTCAAAACATTTTCACCAATTTACTATTCCGAGTGCCACCGGATGTATATTCAGGGGATAAGGCACAAGCTTTCGCCGCAGTCAAATATTACACATTACGTCATAGTTATACTTCATTATATGATTTGCGAGATTTATATTTAATTCATTAATTATTTTGATTTTGTTTTTTTTTGTCTTTTTCTTTTTAGTCTGATCGGTAACTACCTATTAAATTTTACTATGGCTAATAATAATTGTACCTAATAGCTGTATCTATACTACTATTTAATTTAATTCAAACCTAATAATTATGTTGCATGCCCTAAGGTAAAATATATCGGGACACTTAATAAATATTTCAACTTATATGTATACCTACATTATCAGCAAAGAAATGGTTTCTTTCTTTCTTTCTATTTCAATGTTTGAATAAAACGCTATTTGGCAGCAACTAGTAAACATCATCGAAATCCGTGTACAACGTAGGTACGAGGCTTTTAATCTTGCAATTTCAAACTCTATTTGCTTGATAAATATAGAGGTTACAAGACATAGGTCTCAAATGCTTGTGACCTTTAATGAAGCAGACAGGCGCTTCTTCTCCCCGTCACTGTGACCATTTTATTTCGTTCTGGTCATGCCTGGGAACCTTCTAGTTACGGGAAGATATTGCAGGTCAAAGTGACAACTTTTTCACAAGTTCTTTTTAAAATACAAGTTTTTAATGTTCTAAAACTTTAAAAACACAACCACACAAATGTTTCGGATGATCTCATTGCCAAATCTGATCAATGCCACATAACATTAGCAGGTAGTCTGCTAATGTTATGTGGCATTGATCAGATTTTTATACTTGGCTGTTAAATTTAGAGGACAGAAATTGTTGAGCAGGTTATTCGAGCTGCTAGACTTATTGATCAATCGGATGGAAACAGTGACCTGGATATGATGAAAAGAGCTGATAATAGATCGTAATTGTCACCTTCACACTAGTTGCATTTTTTTTTCATTGAATCACTATCGTGATCATTCTGGCGTTTTTATTTATTTATTTATTTATTTATTTATAACAGCTTTAGACTATCATTACAGGGTTTACCCTAATGCGACAGGTAAGAAATTAAACTAATATACTAAACTATATACTTACAATTAAATAAAAAAAAATACAAAAACTTAAAAACTAACAACATTATTAACATATAACATAATACAAACAGCATAAAATAATTACTTAAGTAAACATAGTAGAAACCAAAACAAACACAATTCACTTCCATTAAAGAATAAAATAAAAATTAAGTATTATTTTGCTTGTAGCATAACATATTAAGAAGGGTCATCCAGATATTATTAAATTAAATCTTTGGTATCTAAATAATAATATTGAATTGAACGGAAACATTCGGAACATTTACAAAAATCCAAACTAACAACTCGATTAAGCTTAACGACATGAATTGTTAACAGTTCAGTGGAATTTACTGAAAGCACAAAAAAGCTCCTAAAATGAAATGGGTCTAAACCCCGCGAAACAACCGATTTAACTTTCAAAATACAGCTAAAAATAATTTGTTTTTTTTTTCGTCTTCCCTTCTAATGGTCGTTTACACTAGTAAACTATGAATGTTTAAGCAAAGTCATCAACAAGAATAAGTGTAATCTTGAGACTTCTAACCATTACAAGTAATTGAAAAATTAAGGAAAACATCTAAGCCATTTCCCAAAATAGAAATAATACTTTTTAGAAAACAGTTAATTCAAGTTTCCGCTGCAATTCTATGAATTTTAAATCTGAAAGCTAACCGGAAAAATAAATCGCGAGTAAAAAGATTTTGACGGCACGGTTGGCGCAGTGGCTGAGCAATTGGCTGCTGCGCTGCGTGTCGCGGGTTCGATCCCCGCACGGAACAAATATTTGTATGATCTACGGGTAGTTGTTCCGGGTCTGGCTGTTTGTGTATGTGGGTTTGTAAACGCACCCACGATACAGGAGAAATTCCAAGTGTGGGGCAAAGTTTATTTAAAAAAAAATTAATAATAATAATAATTACGCCGAAAAAGTTTGGCTATACCAATGCTAATCGAAAGGCACTCACGCACAACAAAACCTCCCTATAGCTTATTATCTCTTCCTCTACCCAACACTACCGCGTAATACTGTCCTTCACGGAATTAACAGTCCAATTACTGCGCGCTTTGCTTTTGCCCTCGATTTAAAATTCCACTCTCGTAATCAGCAGATAATCGTTTGTGACTCAGTCCCTGCTAACATCTAGTCTAGTACACTCGATGGATCTGTTTTCACATTAAGATGAGAGATCGCGAGGCGCAATCTGTTCATCTGAGGCACAGCACTTTTTTTTTTTTTTTTAACGTGTTTAAATCATCAAATGAGTCCTCCCACCCAGGGCAGAGCGGGAGGGACTGTCAGACTTGTACTGACTAAAATCCACGGTGTCCTTCAATAGCCCTTTATGTTCCAGGGTCACGGTAATTCTATGAGTCCCGCGACCCCGGCAGGCTTTGGCCCTCTAGAGGGGGGCCCCGTCATTATGCTGACACTCTTTGAGGCGCGCGTGGAACACAACGCGCCGTCGACCCGGGCATGGTCCATGGTCGGACAGCGAGTCGCCCATTACTCGCCGCCCGCATGCCCGCGCCTTCGGTGGCTGGAGATCGTCTGCCGACGTCCGGCGCCGTGGGCGTCTACCACTGCGGCTGGGGGAGGCACAGCACTTGATACAACAACTGTTTGCTTTGTGATTGTTAGTGAGCTGTTTAGTCTGTAGTAGTGTTCTGATCTGTATAGGGCACTTTATTTGATGTTCGCTAATTGTAATAATCTTGATAGTGAGCCTTTACAGCGTGAATGAGACCTTAAGCTGAGCTCACCTCGATCACACGGAATAAATATCTGTAACTTGTATTTTTCAGTCCACTATAATTTTCTCTTAGCCTGAACTCTTTTGACAATATAATATACGAAGGAAAAAAACATGTTATCCACATTTATTTCATAACAATATTATATGCATTAATAAATTATAAATAACCCAGCGAAACTAACTTTAACTGAAAATAGGGTCAAAAGATCATCTTCAACTCTGCCAACTGGTAATGTCCCCAAGAGAACAAGACACACAGCAAAGCTTAGCCTCTGGTCAAGGTAAAAATGCCAGCCCCTGGGTCACGAAAATTTTCTACTAAAAGTTTCGAAATTTCCTTAAATAGGCTGTGAGCACATGGAATCCACGGTACCAGAGATTCAACCCCAAACGGCTCGGAAATATAGTTTCCAATAAGCCACAGCAGCTTTATTCCAGCAGCTATATTTACGCCACTTGAGGTTCTCCGCAACCGCAGTGGCAGCGCCAGCAAAGCACGATGAGCTAGGAAGACGCCACATTTAAACAAAATCTTTACTAAAGTCACATTAGCATGTTTCCGAGGAAGTGAAACGGCGCATAATATCTAGCGACTGTTAGCGTAGCCATTTGAAGCATTTCGCAGCAAAATGCGCCGTAGAGGATCGTACTGCGGAATAGCAGCTCCTGGCACGTCGTATCCGATTGCATACAAAAGGTTTACAATCAAGTCCCTATGCATAAATCAATTAGTTTTATTGGAGAAATTGCCGACATTATCTTTCTATCCCTATTGATCGTTATACGAGTCTGTAGGTAGTTGATTCAAACAGGTTGCTCTGCGAATATTAAAAAACCGTTCCGTTTTATCCGGTTAATTCCTTTACACACATGTTTCTTGTACCTACCATTGCTACGGGTTTGATGATCGAATACACAATTGGATCGTAATTCCATTTCCAATCAACAGTTATAATATGATCTGGAGGTTATAGTGACGTAATGCTCTAAACCACAATCAATATTCCGAAGCTTAATTTATATACTAACAGAATAGAAACTGGTGCTGTTTGAACGCTAAGTAAGTTACACACAGATACACTAGCTAACACTTACCGACTAAGCCTCGACGTCGGCGTGGGTCGTGCAGTCCGTGATACTTATTAGCTTTGCGTCAACAGCAAGTAGGTTTAAAGCTTAGCGTATACTACGTGTACTTTAATTTCACCTTTAATCACCACTTTTTGTCACAATTAATCACCAAGGAACCGCGTGCAAGTGCTGTCAGTGTCGTCGTTGTTGTGGCTCTGTGTGGTTGTTGACACCTGTCAGCTTTTTAATGCGGTGGTTCCATTGGTGGTGCAATTCACTTTAAGAAACATCATCATCTTGATGAGCTTGAGGAGCTCTTGAAGAACTCGTGGCTAAATAATAACCACCAATCGGGTCGATCTAAAGGTTAAGCCGCGCTTGCCTAGGATTGTCCGTGGATGGGTGACCGCCCTGACATACCGAGTTTCATCCGTGCCTCGGAGAGCGCGTTAAGCCGTTGGTCCCGGCTGTCATTTGTAGATCTTTGACAGTCGTTACAGGTAGTCAGTGGCCCAAAAGTCTGACAACCAGTCTTACCAAGTGGTATTGTATTACCCAGTACTAGCTGTGTTGTGGAGTTCAGATAGGCAGCCGCTCCATGTAAAATACTGGTATTCAGCTGCATCCGGGAAGACTAGAAGCCGACCCCAACATCGTTGGGAATTGGCTAGGCAGGTGATGAAAGACTCTTGATGATTTTATCTATGTATATTCAGTTCTAGCTAATGGCCCCAGCTTACTGTCTCCACTTTCATAGTTCACGTTACTTATCATGTCTATCTCAGCAATCATTAACTGTCACTGTACTACTTTCATTACCCCAGAGTATTGCTTTACAAAAGAAGATAGTGACCAGGCTACACCGCTGTCTGTTTTATGTTTTTGTATGACAAATACAGAGACGCACAATCGCACATGTGTGAATGATCCCTTATTTATCGCAACGTGCGCTGAACACGCTTTACCGAAAGCTTTCATATTAAATCGGTGAACATTATTCGGTTAGAAGATTAAACTGAATTCGATATTATTCATGTGGGTATTTATAAACCCGCAAATAGAACACATGTCAGGTGTGTGACATTTATTTTAACTCGAAATTATGTCTGTAACGTTTGTATTTCCAATCAACTGCTGTTGTCTAGCTGATCAATTGACGGACACAGTCCATCAATGGATGCTGTATGTTCGTGTGTAATTCTATATTTTAGTTTTGATAAGTGACTCAGAATATTCCTACATGTAAGTTTTGGAAAGGTCAGGATTTTTTTTTTTTTTTTTTAATTCTAATGTGCGTCAAGGTTTATGAATATGTATAATGTATTCATGTGAAACAATAACTACCTTACAAAGCCGTACAGACGAAAACATAAATCCATTTTGCGGTCATTCATTCATCTCCAGGGAAATGTTGAAACCGAATATAATTAACCCTATTTCTGAAGAAATGGTCTCTCCAGAAAATGGTGTTAGTGGATGTAGAAAGTAGTCACTCATGGATCCTTCTTTATCTCTAGAGATCCTGTTTTTGACCATCAGAATTCTAAAATTCTCCTGAAACCACTAATTGATTCGAAAAACAATTAACAAAATAATTGATTTGAAAACCGTCCAAATTCAGGTTTATAATGAAATACATACGTTTCGAATGAAGAACAATCAGGGCGTTCAATATCCGAGTGTTGGGAAGACGACTAACTCGGCCAATGAGCCAATTTGTAGTAAATCCACAACAAAGAGAACATGCCTTTATAATAGTGGTAACCCACAACAATGCCATTTAAGGTTCGTCTGAACCCTTCCGTTAGTTAGACAAAGTTATACCTGCGATTATAATGAATAGTACATTCAGATTACGCATAGTGTTTAGTTATCTAAAAGTATCTTTGAGAGGTTCTTCAAAAGGACGGGACAGTTTTCCAACATCCAAAGCGCGTTATTTACGCAACCATACTCCGCTATAGGTTACGAAACAAAAGTAGATGTGACCCATATCAGTCGCGTGTGGCTGCTGTCACACACCTGATATACGACGGTGTTACGTAGCTCAGTGTGTGATCACAACGTGCGCCAGCAACGTGACGAACAGTCATGTGTCAATCACGTTAAGTCGTGGTGGTTGTGCTGTGTGGAAGGTATCACCAAGCACACGTTCCTTCGTTTGTTTGTTTACGTACTGCTGAAACTTAAAAGTGAATAGAGTTTTTTATAACATATCATCATCTGCCTAGCCTTTTCCCAAATATATTGGGGTCGGCTTCCAGTCTAACCGGATGCAGCTGAATACCAGTATTTTACATGGAGCGACTGCCTATCTGACCTCCACAACCCAGATAGTACTAGGTAATACGATACCCCTTTTTAAGACTGGTTGTCAGACTTTTTGGGCCACTGACTACCTGTAACGACTGTCAAAGATCTTCAAATGACAGCCGGGACCAACGGCTTAACGTGCTTTCTGAGGTTTTTTTATAACATAACATAACATTAATTTATTGTCAGGTAACTTTGGCCCATAGATTTACATTATATACCTTACAGACTACCATAAATATGATAAAATACCATTTGTGTTATAGACCCACCGCTTTAATGAGTCCTCGCTCAATTTAAATGGAATATTCTGAAGGTTAATCACGTATTGGTTCAATTAGTATCGTAATACCTACGTGGATTATGGTTATTTTAAAGCAAATAACCTGTGGGGTATTGTTAGGACTTTGTGGACGCTTAATGTGTCTTTGGCAAGGCGGAGGACTCATTAAACTGGTCGGTCTATAGTAAATAGAACCTTAAAACTATGTTAGTTATACTTCACTTCAGGAAGAAGTCAAGCCGCCACTGAATGCCACACGGCATTCAGTGGCGGAGGCAAGTGTAATGTTTTTTAATAGGTACTTTAAAATTATTTCAGTAAACGGAATGGGATTTCATCGGGCAAAATACCCGATTTGGTAAATAAAAAAAAAGGTCAAATGCTCGTCGAAACTCGTATAATATTTAATATTACGACTCAGGAGCGATTGTGAGAGCAACGCAATTATAAAGGGTGTAAATAGACCCTTAACATATCCGAAAGAAATTCTCCCCGTCTTTGCGATCATTTTTTTGTTAGACCGTACCTGGGAATCTGCTAGTTCCGGAGATATTGGGGGTCAAATTTCTAACTTTTTCACAAGTTTTTTTTTAAATACATGTTTTATTGTAAGATTTTTACTTTACACACCTCCACGACCCCCGTACTATTCAATCCATCCATCAGCACAATGCTTTGAGTGTTTTCCATCGAGTCCAACCGTATCACGTGATTTATCACCAAAAAAAAAACGATTCCCAGCAATAATTTTTGCGTAAAGTTACTTAGTTTGATGTACAGAATACTTGGTTGACGGATATGTGAAGGGTCTGTCTACACCCTGAATATTGGTTCCGCAGGTGTTGTTGGCAACACATAAATTTGTATTTGAATGCAAATGTATTCATGGGAAATCAAGTAAACGTCATATATTTGCTTTTCACATGAATTTCTCACATTGTCCAATATGCGGGTTTAATATAAAGCTCATAAGTTCTATTTTACTATATTACTGGAACAACAAGAAAAAATCATTACCTATTTGTAATTATATTGTGCTTTTTAATTCATCTCTCATTTTATTTTACTCATCTTCATCTTCTATCGGTTCTTTAATAAACTGTGTCTAGCAGTAGCGAAGGGTCAATTTTTGTAAGAGGTAAGCCGGAGTACATATCTTTAATGTGATTATTTTATTTGTCTATACAATACTGACTGTGCCAGTTTTCCAAGGGAAGCCGGTAGGAATCGAGTTCTACGGAACCTTCGCCACTGGTGTCTAGATAAGAGACTGTTTCCTAGAAAACCTACTATAAGAGTCAGACAAACCGCGAAAACGCTTTTAAGAATATAGGAATATCATAATTCTAAATAAATAATAATAAAGTACCGTACTGTAGGTAGTTGAATACCAATACCGCCTTGTAGTGTTCAATATTACGAAATATTTATAGTAAGCTCAGGGTTATTTGCAAAGTTCAGTAGATTAGCAATCCGTCTTAGAATGTGTCAGTGCGTAAGTTTCACGTTTTAGTAGTTTTGTGACCTTTGACATTTTGTGAACTTGAATGAGTTTCAGGCAACATGTTCTACAATTCTACATGTTCAGTGTACTTCTCTACAGAATTACAAACTTATGGGTACAAACTTTGCTCCGATAATGTTGATTGGACTTCGAGTTGTATTACTTTGTACTAGAACTTTGTGCAATTGCGTCATGGGAATTGCTTACCAACTGTGTTCAAGAAAGACCTTTCGAAAATAATAATGATCGTGTTTTCCGTAAATTAAATTCCAAAGCCAAAAGCATAGTTATTGGTCCTTTTCCAAAAACACGTGTTCTGTTTCGTTATTTCCATACCGACATGTTTGATAAAACAACACATAAGGATTATTTCAACATGTCAAACAATAAGAAACATTTATATCGAAGTACCCTCGTCACCCGCGTCCCTTGGCGATGCGCCCAGGGACCAGTGCCAGTATTATACTGAAATTTACTTTTATACTGAGAATTTTCTACCAAAATAATATATATTGGTTTTCAATGTATGTAATGGCAAAACTAAACTAATAATATTTTTATATTTTTAAATGTTTTATAAATTGTTTTTATTTTAAGAAATATTTAAAAATGTATAAGATTTGTATGAAAATAAATAAAGAAAATAATAAAAAAACTTTTTTTGTTATTACATTATTCTCAAAATCTTTATAGTTGACTTCATACGTTCATACTTAACCTGTTTTTTCCGAAGCAAAAAGGTTTACGATATTGACAGGTTTTTCCGCACCCTTTCAGAGATCGAATTAATAATGTTGTATTTGATAAAGGTTCTTGCCCACTTCATAATACAGAAAGTTGAATTTTGATCCACCTTAAATATTTTTGCACAAAATGAAATATTGAAATATCTTAAGGAGATAGCGATTTAGCCTCTGTTGCGTCGGAAGGAGTGTGGAAACATAATCTGGGAATCACGTTGGGCGCGAGAGACCTCTTTTCAACGCCAGATTTACGCAACTAGAGCGAGTTTTAGGAACTTAAAAAAAATACGTGGTTATTAAGCATATAACCAATATTATGGTGCACTAAAAATAATTGCAATTCATTACGGGCTGTTAATGTTGCTGGACTGGGCCCTTAAGTTAATCTGGTTTACAAACATCTAGCCCTTGCAAATAGTAAATAGGTCAATCAATCAAAGCATTTATTTCAACTAGTTCAGTTACAGGCACAGGTAGAACACAGACTTACCTATAGCCAACATATCGTCGATAAGAATTTACGGTACAAACGGAGAACATCCGAGAACCTTCAAAATATTTCGCAAGAAATTTAGCATGTAGTTTCTGATTTCCTCTCTCGTGAAGGCATCGTGTGTAGAGAGCAATTTTCCATAATCGTGTTACTCCTTTATCTTATTAGATACGGGGAAACCGCTGTTGGCTGGAATTAGAAGTTCCAAAATAATTGTTTAGTTTAAATAGCTTTCGAGTTCTATGTTAAGTTGGCTTTACCCTTATATGTGCTGACCAAGTGTGCAGTTTTCATAAATATTTACAGTAGATTCGCAGTAGATTCATAAACCAAGTCAGCATCTGCCTATTATTTTTCTAACATAGGGAACAGACAAGGCAGCGTCTGTAGCCGAATTCCGCTTTCCAACTTTTCTTTTTTATCGTCATATTTTAACCTCCACTCCACTTGTGAAAATAAACGGAACGAACTCAAATTTTATCTCTCGCAGCGCCTAATTTTTCATAAACAAATACCGAGAATGCTATACAGGGTGTTTTCTTAAACGTGGGCAATACTCTAAGGGCGTGTAGTACTCATGAAAATAAACAACTTTCATTATGGGACCGACCATGAAATCGCGAAAAAAATATCAGCTGCTCCACACATGATTGGTCGCGTAACTCGAAAAAAATGTAGCAACAGCAGATTTTTTAAATCATATTTCATAGTTAGCCCCATAGTAAGAGTTGCTCATACTTATGAGTACTTCACTCCCTTAAAGTATTGCCCACGTTTAACTAAACACCCTGTATAAACAAGAATGAACGTTTAATTTAAAGGGATCACTGTATTATTATTACAGAGTACCTGAAATTGCGAAACATCATACCTTTATTAGACTTACGTTTTGTACAATCAACAGTGAAATAATATATGACAGGTTGCTTTATAAATGTCGTACATATATGTATTTGCCTAAGTATGAAAGTGCGATCATAATAATTACTATTACTGAGACAGTGATGAGGATGATGATGATGATATACCAGTGGCGAAGGTTCCATATAACTCGATTCCTACCGGCTTCCCTTTGATAAGTGGCAAAGTCAGTATTCTATAGACAAATAATATAATCACATTAAAGATATGTACTCCGGTTTACCTCTTACAAAAATTTACCCTTCGCTACTGTGATATAAAATAGTGGAAATAATTAATTAAAGACCGCTGCCTAAGTTGTTCGTATGTACATTACTTTTAGTTACACTCCAATTTATTTATTCCCACTCTCCGTCAAAACACAAAGTTTAATATTACAACAATTGCCCATGACTCAGCGGTGGGATAGCTGTTACTATTAATTTGATATATAGTCAAGTCAGTAAGTCAAAAAATTACGGCTTCAGAAGTTTTGGTAGGCACCGACGAAAAAATGTGGCACCGCAATATAGCAGACCTCCCGTGTGGTCTCTCATACCATGAAACTAAACATCTTTTGTTCTACGAGTTCTAGAAATTCGCAAAAAAATAAAAAAAAATTCTATAGGAACTGACGCAATCAGCTGATCCACATGTATGGTAAAACTAAAAAAAAAGTTATGAATTTCCAAAAGTCATAGAACAAAAGTTGTTCAGTTTCTTGGTCTGAGACACCACACGCGAGGTCTTGCATTTATTATGTTACACGTTGTATATATCACACAATCCTCAAGTTTCCCGAGTGAACCGGAGTATCTCTGATATCCAATAAAAATGACCAGCACACAGGAGTGATACGGATTACGCAGACTTATCTCTGTCCAGCTGCTTTATTATGGACCGCTGCGGACTTTGTAAGCGATGTGGTCATTTAAAAGGATTTCACGGTACCAGAAAATGATAAGCTAATGAGTGGAACCCTTTTTTAAATAGATTATGGAACCTCTGGGCACACGTATTAGAGAAAATTATGTTTAAATGCTAAAATTAGTCTCTTCGATGGTAAAATAATAATGATAATTGGTATATTTCGCGTATGGTTCTACACAAACAGCTTTTTATGTTTCGTCTCAGACGCTTTTCGTCTTTAGTCCTCAACGTGTGTAGGAAGCACGTTCTTCTTTACTTGCTTAAGTAAAACACTTCAAAAGACCCGAGTGAATAAAACGAGGTTTTATTAAATACCGGGAACTTTACAATTTATGGTTTAATTATATAAAATTAAATGATATAAGTTTATAAACTGTCATGGTCACTAACACTTTCATTAACACTAGAAACGGGATAATCAATGAAATAAATAAATTTAAAAAATGGAAAGAAAAACAAAAAAAAAACCGAAAAAAAAAAACAAATAACAAACAAATGGTTGATAACTCATATTATCTCTAATTACCATATTGTATCGAGTTATTTCTACCACACATGTTCATGATAATCGATTCCACGCATTTTCATTTCATAATTAATATGTAACGTACATTTTTGTGAGTCGAGTTAATAATGCTCTCTGTTGTGACGGCACCAGCATCAGCATTATTTTGTAAATTAATTCATTGTGTGAGACCGAATACAGTATTTGGAATCATTGAAATACTTGAAATGCTATTTATTTTAAAATAGAACCACAACGTAGCTGAAGCGTGGCTGTGAGCCTGTCACATGTTTCAATGGGTATTCAATTGTCAGTTCCATCGAACGACAGCAGGATTATATTTTCGTGAAAATAAACTGCGAGTGGTATAATTTTTCCAGTAGTCTATTTTATTTTAAGAAAGAAGGCTTTATTTTTGCTGAAAATAATTAATCTTTCACGTCATGGTTTATAATGGTACGTCAGTAATGTATATGAGTGACGTGCTATGTGGGATGTGCTACTGTCAGCCACTGAAATGATGTTAAAGAGTATTAAATAACAAACACACTGTCGATGTACAGATATGTTTTTAGTAACATTAACATTCGTAAGATTTTACCTGATTCAATTTACTTAATAATGTTCATTTGGAAACTTACCAAAATCCTGAATGATATTTTCGATAAACAATCCATAAATACGAATAATACAGTTTTTAGTTTTCCACACACCAGAGGATTTTGTGGAATTTACACAAAATGTGCTTCTTCAATTGAAATAAAAATCCGGATCCCAGTCAGCGCACATAGAATATTCTAGTAAAATTGTCGACGAGTGTGACTGTAAAATGTTATGTGCGCACTAAATTGTCCATTTCATCCTCTACGCCCTACGGCACAGCGAAATGGAACGATTGAATAAATACAAGCGAGCTAACGGAATACATATTCCGTTAGCTTTAGTATAAATGGACTTTGAGTGAGTTAAATTATCTTTTCCTTTTGTACTTCAATGTATTTGTTTGTACACTAGCGTAACAAAATCGGAAAAAAAAACTTTTATGAGAGAAACGTGTCACCAAGAAAAAAAAGTTTTTGTTCAATTGTGAATAAGGTCATGGAATCTTCATGGTTTAGAAAGCTTCACAACATATTATAATACTAGCTTATACCCGCGGCTTTGTCAGCGTGGAATGCGATAATTGTCCCACGGGATCATACTACCGGGATAAAAAGTATTCTATGTGTTTATCCAGGCTATAAACTATTTGTGTGCTAAATTTCATCCAAATCCGTGCAGTAGTTTTTGGCGTGAATGAGAACATCGATGCATTCATCCATCCTCATAAACTTTCGCGTTTATAATATTAGTAGAATAGTAGGATTGATCAAGATATAATTATTTTAATGGTAGGTATTAAATGATACAATTTAAAACAAAAATAAAAAGCATGTTTCATATAAAGCCCACGCAGAGAAGAAGGTTGACATGAACAAAAATTCAAACATTGTGTTTAATAAAAAGCGCTACGTGTGAACAGTCAAAGGTCACTCGGATTATCCGGCCAATCTTTTTTCCCAAAAACTTTAACCGAAAAGGGGTCACAAAATGTGTTACACAACAATAGGGCAACATTATTCCTTGGTGGCACAGTCCCCCACATATAAGGAGGCAGTCCTACCACACGCGGATTACCTAACTCGCTGCATTTGGGGCGCGTGGGTGTGTGTCATGTCAATAGCACGCTGTCGCTGTGGCTTTGGTGCAGACTGTAAGTGCGGCAAGTATCAGTTTAACCAAATGAATAAATAGGTTTAATTTATTTTATTTTAGTGTCTGTTTGTGAATGTGGATTTATATCTTGTAAATAAATATTTCATTTCATTTCATTATTTAACGTTGTTAGTTTTTATCGACGAAAGTAACAAGAGAGGGCGAGCGAAAATGAAAAGATGGGTACAATAAGGTCAGCTACGCATATTGTAAGATGCAGTCATGGGCCCATTTCTCACAAAATCAGATTTCTTTATTTTTTCTTTCTTCTTTTTTTCTTTTTCTTTTTTTCTTATTGTCCTGAAATTTACGAAAACATCAAATTCATGTTGCATTACGAATTATTATGCATGCAGCTCACTGGACACCTGCGTATTGTTTGTTTCATTTACTCGCAAGTGATTCGGATTCAAATAACCATATGGATAATTATGATTTTATAAGTAGGTACAGTTTTGTATTGTATTTTTTTCCTCCAATAGGTATAATACTTAAGCGTATTTTAAGAACGGGTGCGTTTTAACATTATCACGTTTAAACTTAAAATGATAATTTTCTTAGAGTAAACTTTAGAAACAGGATCTCAAAGAGAAGCAAAAATGCTTAAGGTACAACGGTATGAATAATTTCAATTTGGATCCAAATTGAACCTGAGTTCTGCTGATAAACGTATTACCGCGGAAAGACGTGACGGGTCGCGATATATAAGGTGTCACTATGAAAATTGCAGGGAAATGAAGGAAAAATCCGGAACATTTGTGAGACAGCAATACTTTAAAGTATTAAGAAAAGAAGGGATTCACGGTCTTAAGCTTAACTAGTTTACAATTCAATTCAATTCAATTCAAATTATCTATTGCAATCAATAATGTAAATAATACAGGTGGTAAAAAAAATTAAGAAGAAACAATTATGGACGCTGTCGGGCACAGCAAAATTAGATAAATAGGTAGGAGAGAGGAAGAGCGCTTTTATCAACTTTCCATAACACTAAAACAATTAAATTAGGTAGACTGGTTTTTTTATTTTTTTTATTGTAATTATATCATTAATTTATAAAGAAATTAATTATTATATTTGATTATATCATTCGTTACCTACAAGCAAGCACCGCGTTACTTTGCGAAGGCTCATCTCACGCATGTCACGTACACGTGCGTACACAAACACTGGGATGATATCTGCAGATATATCTACTTCAATATGTCTGGAACAAACTACAGAACATACGACATACAGCCAACGACTGAAGAATTCATACGCGGTGAACAGAATAACAATCTGTGCAGAAACTCTGAATCATGTGTAATATAAGAATAGAGAGAAGTTGCCAACGTTACACAAGATTGTATGTGTTGTCTAGATGGACTCATCATATTTTTTGTTGGAGAATTTGTTAAACAATCTCGATATTTGGATCTAGACATGAGTTAGCTCTCCGATGGTGAAGTTTCCATAAGTTAAATTGATTATGTGTATCGCACTCAAAACATTGTGCTGATGGATGCTTTGAATAGTAAACAGGTCATTGAGGTAACTAAAGTCAATTTATAACTTTGAAAGCTAGTATTTAAAAAAAAACTTGTAAAAAAAATTGGAACTTTGACCTCAAATATCTCCGTAACTAGAAGATTCCCAGGTATGGTCCGGAACAAGAAAATTATCGCAATGACGGGGAGAACAAGTACCTTTCGGCTTCGTTAAGGGTCTTTTTACACCCTTTAGATACGGTTGAAAACAGAAACACAACGTTTTGTTGGGTAAATAAATCCGTTTAGTTCTGCAGTTTGAACAAAGCTCTTACAGAGCTTTGTTTCCTCATCGTCTCTCACTACACACGACTGCTAAAAGGTCAGTCTCGAGGGACTGACGTGCGTTTGTTAGCTCAATAGTCGAGTTCACGAAGGTAAACGATTGTTCACAAACACGACGTATGGTGCTTTGTGGTGAGACTTACGTTGTTCTGATTCGAAACCCAGTTCAAAGATACTGAAAATGATAAAACATTCATGTTTTCATTCATATATGTTTGCCCAACAGTGGAGTAGAACAGATTAATGTATACAAATAAATAAAATTGAAGTGTCTGTTTGTAATTTAAGAATAACAGCCTTTTACTGAATGCATATGAAAGTAAGTATATACGGTACTTTTAACAAAAACACATTTGTTAATTTTTTGTGACTGTCTGTTTGTTCCCACTAATCTCCGAACGGCTGGACTGATTTTGACGGGACTTTTATTGGCAGATAGCTGATGTTATATGGAGTAACTAAAGGTTTTATTTTGGAAAAAGGATTAGGGGTCCGTGCCTAAAAAAATTAAAAACCTTAAAATATTTTCGATTAATTTGGGAAGTAACTTTTTATAATAATTTCGCGCGGCCTAAGGACACAGGGCACAGCTGTAAAAAATAAAATTATGCACCGTCAAATAAGATAGGCAATTGCAAATAAATTTAGTAAAAGACGTTTATTTACATTATATACAGACTATAAATAGAACTAAATTAATGATAAAAATAAGACTAAAAGTAAGAAAATATAAACATCTAAAAAACGACGACAATAGGACACTTAGGCGTCAAAGGAATGATTGATTGTATTTGAAATATGTTATTCTATAAAACAATTTCGATTACTTTGTTACATTAACACAACAAATAGCTGGATATCGTCTACTTCACAGACAAACACAATTGATTGCGGAAAACATTTTTCCTTAACCAATAAAAATATACGGTTCCCCTCGGATTCCATTCTGAACATAAATCGAGATGATGAACAAATTGAATCAATAAGTTATTTCAGAACTCGATTGTTGGAATTATGATAAAAGCTTTAGTTACAGTTATTACCTAGATAATGTTAATGTAATGTTAATATGATTTGTTACATTTACTATGAATCAAGTTTATACAGGGTGTAAACAGACCCTTCACATAACCGTCAACCAAGCATTCTGTACATCAAACTAAGTAACTTTACGCAAAAAATATTGGTGGGAATCGACTTTTTTTTTTGGGGTGAAAAATCACGTGATACGGTAGGACTCAATGGAAAGCACTCAAAGCATTGTGCTGATGGAAAAATCTTACATTAAACACATGTATTTAAAAAAAAAACTTGTGAAAAATTTGGAACTTTGACCCCAATATCTCCGTAACTAGAAGGTTCCCAGGTATGGTCTAGAACAAAAAAATAATCGCAAAGACGAGGAAAACAAGTGCCTTTCACATTATGTTAAGGGTCTATTTACACCCTTTATGTTCTATGTCATCATCTGCCTAGCCTTTTCCCAACTATGTTGGGGTCGGCTTCCAGTCTAAGCCAGATGCAGCTGAATACCAGTATTTTACATGGAGCGACTGCCTATCTGACCTGCACAACCCAGTTAGTACTGGGTAATACGATATCCCTTGGTAAGACTGGTTGTCAGACTTTTTGGACCACTGACTACCTAACGACTGTCAAAGATCTACAAATGACACCCGGGACCAACGGCTAAACGTGCTTTCCGAGGCATGGAGGAAACTCGGTATGTAATGGGTGGTCACCCATCCACAGACGAACCTAGGCAAGCACGGCTTAGCCTAAAGACCGACCCGAGCGGCTGTTATGTAGCCACTAGCTCCTCCTTTATATGTTCTATGTATTTATGGTAGAATTAAAGACTTTTTTATTTTTATTTGTTTTATTTATTACCTACATTGTGGATTGCCTCCATAAATATGCGGCTTTCGGTCCAGATTTCTCTATAATGAGAAACCTGTACCGTTTTTGCTGTTTTATTTTTTTATTTTGCATTTAGTTCTTTATGTGCCGCCTACAGAAAGTATGGGATTATTTATTGTATGCATACATAGATGCAAAAATTCTTTGATAACAGCTGAATTATAACAAAGTGGCTGTTGTTTATGGAAAACATTAATTTATCGATGTTATTTGTCTCACTCCACCGATCCCAGACATAGCTGCAAGCCCTCTTGGCTCTTCAAACAGTGCATATTTTATTAAATTTGTTGCTACTACATTTATTGCGTGCTCGGTTGATTATATACAACAGATCACTTTTTCTTAGAGCTCACATTGCGCAGCATCCCATGAGATATAAATCGATCCATTCTACTTCCATTTGAGGGCATCTCTAGAGGGTTTTGTACGAGATGTTAACACTTCAATAGCTTTGCATAAATGAAAATAGAAATTTCATTCAAGGCTCTGTTATGTTAAGTAAAACTATTCAGAAAGTTAATTTCACCGTACACAAACATTTTTATTTCGCATAGTGCTACCTCTTTACTTTGAGACATGCCTTTTATTCTCTGAATCCGTCAAAGATTTCAATAAAATGGCTCTCGGTACGCGTTCGTGTGATTTAACCCGTTCACAACGGCTCTCGGATCGCGTTCGTGTGATTTAACCCGTTCACAACGGCTCTCGGATCGCGTTCGTGTGATTTAACCCTTTCACAACGGCTCTCGGATCGCGTTCGTGTGATTTAACCCTTTCACAACGGCTCTCGGATCGCGTTCGTGTGATTTAACCCGTCCACAATTGTCGCCTGTGTTGCTGACACTTGGACACGTTAAAAACCCCTCGGAATACATTTAAAAGACCGCAGTTTCCCTGTTTCAGGAAAACTATAATTGCCTTTTTCATTTCCATCTTTTTATGGCTCGAAAAGAACACACAATATAGCTCAAGTTAGCGAGTGTTGCAGATGACGTCACCGAAGGGTATCACAATGAGCATTTGCCTGTAGGGTTACTGCGCAGGGACACAAAAGAAAAACTGCGTTGTGTGGAGAAAGAAGAAAATGCTTTTAAAAAAATATTTTATGGCATTTTATGGTTATAGAATTCATTCTCCCGGAACAAATATGGAAGCGTGATTTAGGGTAAAATGCTATCTCAAGAGTACGGACGTGCAGTTCGCTCAGCAGAGTTCCGGGTAATTGAGGAAAACGTATGAACGACGAAGAAACGGGATCCAATTAACTATGACGACACGGAGTGCTGTGCATCAACGGAATCTTTATTATATTTAGTAGATATCAAGGTCTCACTTTTTGCTGATTAAGTAATTTGTGCTGAAAAAGTAATCTCAATACTTTGAATAGTAAAATTCTCTTTAATTTTTCTTAATAGCATTCTGCAACACTTAATTTTCACAAAAAAAGAAATAAGTAACAACCTTGTAAGTAATAACCTTGCGGTTACACCTGTTAACGCCTTCAATAATGAATATGACCATTTCAATTGTCGAAGCCAAACTAGTGGCTGGCACGGAGTGAATTTAATTAGTGCGGGACTGTAGCAAACTAAAATCAAATTACGGCCAATTCTGGAGTAGCTGTGATGTAACAATATTTCGTAGAACGTTTTCCTACATAAACAACGAAGCTTTGTTATTCCAGTGATGGTAAGAACAAAAGTCTCATATAAGCTTGTTATTTAAACAAAATAAATATTCGAGCGAGGAGTCAATCCAATGAAACATTTCTATCAAGTGTTTTGCTATGCACAAAGCTAAACTAGTTTTGTAATAGTGATTTTTGACGTCACAACGTCTTATAATTCGATGGAGCCGGCTGCACGCACGAAAAAACATGACGTATGAGGCGTTACCTCGCTCTGAGGCGTTCCATAAAACAATTGCTCAACGCACATTTATTTTTTGAAAAATGCAACCATTCCATCAGTATTTTCTTATGACGTTGTCACGTTCAACTATCGTCAGTAAACCGACTTTACAGACAACCGATTTTTAATACAGCAGAGGCATTTATAATCATTTAAACCTCAGATATTACCTTTCTTTTACAGAGATATCTTGCCTGCTTTGCGAATATGAACGAATCATAAAACATGTTCCATGTGGGACAAAAAAAAACGACAGCGGCTCGGCCAGAACTCGGGCATAAATTATTCCTGTGGATACCACGATGTTGGACCTACTGAGAAATTCCTTATTAGCACACATACAGAGTGGTTTATTTTCACGTGTGCCGATATCAAGTCACTGAATCTGCCAATCCGTTAAATATTGTATTTTATATTCCTCTGTGACCATTCAGAATTTGTAATGTAAGTGATGATTTCTTACTAAATTTTAGTCGGTATCTTACCCAAATACAATAGCGTACATACTAAGTAACCTTCTTTTTTCCTTTACTAAGTCATGTGTGTACGAAATTTTTTATTTTTTTATTTCTTTTTTTTCTTCTTTGTTTTATGTTTTATCCTTTAAGTCGAGTTGGTGTTACTAGTTGTTAATTGTGAAATTCTTTTGGCGAGCTTTTCTTTTCTAAAATTAAAAAAAGAAGCTACGAGACCTTTTTCTGAAAGTTTCTTTTAATTTTATTTAGAATCTCATTAATCCCTGGAATGCTGCGATGGAAGTATTAATTAGAATGTGAGATTTTAATTAAAACACTGGCTCAGGAATCCTTTTCAATACATTTTTCTTTTCCTACGGCCAGGAACTTATCTAATAGGTAAGTCTACAAGTGTAAGTAGAGTATACCACTTAGGTATGACAAAGCGAACAACACAGTCAGTGCACATGTTTCCAGTACAGCATCAATTTAAACCTTCCTAACAAAATAATTTCACAGTGAACATCTAAGATGTAGATCTGTGTGTTGTTATGCTCCGTGAGTCACTCGTCAGTCACTAGTCACTCGTCAGTCACTAGTCACTCGTCAGTCACTAGTCACTCATCAGTCACTAGTCACTCGTCAGTCACTAGTCACTCGTCAGTCACTAGTCAGTCGTCACTCACTAGTCACTCGTCAGTCACTAGTCACTCGTCAGTCACTAGTCAGTCATCAGTCACCAGTCACTCATCATTCACCAGTCACTCGTCAGTCACTAGTCACTCATCAGTCACTAGTCACTCGTCAGTCACTAGTCACTCGTCAGTCACTAGTCACTCTCAGTACGAACTCAAACAAGGTTAATTTAACACATGCGGCTCCGGGTCGCAGTTGATAAAGTTCTCATTGCTTAACTTGCAAAGGAACAATACTTACCACCGACATTTAATTGCTTCTTAATTAACGTAATTAGTTCCGGAAAATTAATGCCATTTAACAGCAAGCAAGCCATAAGCCCATCTCGGAATAAAAAAAAAAAAAAAAAAGTATCTTTCAACCAAAGATGAATGCTCTTATGTGGGTGGTCGTAGTAAGCAGCTTCGCTTTCTTCAAAGCAGTACTTGAGCCACAGTCTATGACGTCACAGTTCTGCGTCACCGTTTCCCGCACTCTTTCGCTTTGTCCCGAGACCGAGCAATGCGGCTTTTGATTTTTTTTTTTTTTTTTTAAATAAACGTTGCCCCACACTAGGAATTTCTCCTGTATCGTGGGTGCTTTTACAAACATTTAAACTCACATACACAAACAGCCAGACCCGGAACAACTACCTGTAGATCATACAAATATTTGTTCCGTGCGGGGATCGAACCCGCGACACGCAGCGCAGCAGTCGATCGCTCAGCCACTGCGCCAACCGTGCCGTCAATATATGCTAATCATGCTTGACTCTGATATCCCTTTTTTAATGCTTAGTTTCAGAGTAATCGCGGCTTTGTTTTAATAAGCTGCTGATGTCATTTTAGACCTGATTACTGGATAATAACAATAGAAAATGCTAACAATAGTTACTATTTACTGTGCACTATGATCGTATTTAATATTCAAAATGTGCATTTACTGTCAGTTGTAACGGTGGCATACACAATAATTTCGCTGTATGTTACAGACTGTAGGCTTATTTTAAGCGACACACACATAAAGCCTCGAGTTACAAGATCCAAACCAACTTAACTGCTTTATCTACTGTTTTTTATACTTTCACATTTTATTATCTCTTATGTTGTGACTAATTAATTAATTAGGAGGCCAGTAAAGTTCCCGATTCATAAAGGTAAGAGCATTGACAAGATGTTTAATAAACGATGAAGCTTTCCCGTAATTATCTTGTGACTTTAGTTTGAGTGGATGGATCTTGTAATATAAATAAATGAACGACAGATCATTGAACTTCCTCAATGAGTGGTTGTTTTAATATTCAACAGTTGCAACCATTTCAATGGAATCAGCAACCAACACCCGACGCTATTCTCCTTATCTAATTCCACATTCAGACACAGTGCGGTGCGACGATTGTCGAAATGCCAATAACATTGTAAATGTTTCACATCTACGTCGATGTCGGTCATAGGAATGCAATTATAGGAGATGGAGTCATGTGATACGATACATATCGATGTGTTATCATTCGCAGTTGCTCGCTCAATATCCATAGGTGTTTTATTCATTGTTTAAGTTCGTTCCGGTAATATTGTAATTACCTATTTTTACATAAACCTTAATTAGTTGAGTTGTGCAATAGACATTTAGACGGCACGGTTGGCGCAGTGGCTGAGCGATCGGCTGCTGCGCTGCGTGTCGCGGGTTCGATCCCCGCACGGATCCAAATATTTGTATGATCTACAGGTAGTTGTTCCGGGTCTGGCTGTTTGTGTATGTGAGTTTTAATGTTTGTAAACGCACCCACGACACAGGAGAAATTCCTAGTGTGGGGCAATGTTTAAAAAAAAAATATATATATATAGTTTACAGGACCGTGGTCCAAGTTCAAAACTTGGGCTAAACTTAAGTAATTTATTGATCAACAGTTCCGGTACCCACGGGACTACACCTGAAACTTTCCACCAAGTTCGCAATTAACGTACGATCGGTACCTACGTCCTGCTGTTACTATAGCCTTTATGTTTAAAGGTTCTCGATCCATTGAATTTTATCAGATCTTGGTTATTGGATTTTATTTGGTGTGGAATTACAATTTCATTTGTTAGGCATGTCAGTTAGTTCGTCGTTTGTAAATTAAAAAAAGCTTCGGTCTACCGTTCTCTCGCCTTGTTAAAAGCATGTATGATAGATGTAGGCCAAAATGTGGTTTAGTTTCTTTCTAGACAGCCAAATCGTAGCATTGTGCGTAGCGCGTGAGCTACGCCGTAACTCAGTGCGAGCTACATCGTAGCGACATCACTACGAAAGTAAGAAAATTTTCAATACTAGATAGGGCTTTCGTAATCTGGCGATCTCGTATATGTAAACAGCTAACATTATTGTTGCACCAGTCAAACAAAAGTTGTTCAGTTTCATGGTCTGAGATACCACACGAGAGGTCTTGCGTTTATTATGTTACACGTTGTATATCAACTCCACCAAATAGTTGCACATGTAACAGCAATTCAGTATATCGAATTATGACGTCTCACATCACATTCTCTCGCATATTGTATGGTAAATTGTATTATCAGCTCACACACTGTGTCACGTATTGTTAAATTAATAGATGGGTTTGAAGACGTTATCGAAACTCGTAATGTTAACATTCAGTTAGCAATATAATTATCATCTTATGCTAAGATAACAGAGTTATTTACATACATATTATTATGTTTGTTTAAGTGATATTGTTATCATAACATTAGTATTCATCATCTATGTAGTAATGACCGTAATATTTCTGTACCGTGTCAAATTCAATGGGATGATGATGATGATTTGTAGACGCTTAGTGATTTTATGGCACGCCCCTACACAAGCGCGTTGGTGTTTTGTAGACTTTTTTTGTTTATTTCACACTATCGTTGACCACGACATACCATCGTGAGTAGTATTTTTTTTAACTCATCAAGAGTGAGTGCAAAATATGCAAAGGAATATGATCAATTTGGCTTTGCATATGAACTGAAGCCACCGGGATGGATCGATGAATTTCATTATTTTCGTAGCACTAGCCTTTTTGATTTCTTCACGAAAATCAAATTCTGTTCAAATTACCTATTCATGATGATGATGATGATGATGGGTTTCCGTATCGAGTGAAATGAAAACTAGATGTTTTTATATGTCTAACGAAGCGTGTAAACGAACATGACTGTATTTCTCGCTTTTAGAACCGCAAACTTATTTGTAACCTACAAAAGTTCTACATGAACTTAGTTCGAGTAATATTTCACGTTGAAAGCTAATAAATCAGGGTCAGATGTTGTCACAGAACTTCGGGGTTTAATTAAGCCACCTGAGGGAGACTGGCTGTCTATAACAGACTTTGATATCATCAATGTATCAGGACTACTGAACTTTACTGCTGGAGATTACGACTCTCAATCATGGGCGTACCCACAGTGCTGCAGGTGGGGCACTTGCCCCACCCTGCTCTCTGACCCAAAGCTAAGAAGTTTTAGGCAAAATTAAAATAATGACAAAATTAAATATTCATTGGGTTCTTTAACATTTTTCACATTACAATAAAAACTTGGTTAATGTCAACAATGACAGAAAACCGTCTTGTCGGCCTCTGTGTGTTGAGTGTGCATAGAAAGAGGGTTCTGGAAGTATAACTACATTTGAAAACGAAATTTTAGCTAGATTTAGCCAGAACCCTTGCAGGTTATTATTGAAATAAGATGTAGTGTAGTCAATAAAACGTTTCAGTCAGTAAATAAAAAGCATACTTAGTTTATTTACTTCTGCCCCACCCCTTAATAAATGTAGGGTGCGCCCATGCTCTCAATGCAGTTCCAGCAATCGCGCATGCCTATTTTTCTTTTTTCTACTGGTCTGACCGACTGAAAATCCAGCCAGACTCATAAGTTGACAAATATAAAAGCGCTATCAAAAAATCTATTTCATTGTAGTTTCCAATTTAATGTGTTAGCATTGGCCTGTAGTTAAATGTTCATAAAACTGAAACTTTCGCTCAATTGATACAATTGAATGAAAAGAGGACGGCGGGGGCGACCCAAGTTGTCCCTGCTCCGAAGTACATCAGGCAAAACTTAAAGGAAATCAGACTGAAACTTTATTCTGCTGTGTTTAATTAGATTCCCAAGATAGCTTCAGAGTCAATTTAATTCTATTTAAAATACTTCTTAAGAAATTAAATGGCCAGCGTATTCAAAGTACGGCGTACTGTATCACTTGATAAGAATTTCAGTTCAGTCAAAAACTGAAATATCGGATGGTTTTAGTTTTCTAAATAATAAGTAGAAACTTAATAGAGTTTTATAACAACAAAGACTGCGAGGAAATTCATAATCCACGTGAAGTCATAAAGGGAATGAAACATAAATTAAGCCTTTATCAGGCCCGCCATTACGGATCGCGCACATTATGTCGGGCCGCAGCGGGTCGGGTCGCAGCGCAAAAATCCGCTCTAATCGCTCGTATCTATTTTATATGAACTATCGCACACTAGCCGGGGCGCAGCGGGCCATATATTCCGCCGTATTGTGCTAAGTAAGCATTTTGCGCTGCGCTGCGGCCCGCTCCGCTCCAGTGCGGCCCGACATAATGTGCGCGAACCTTTAAAGTGAAGTTAGTTTTGTTTCAATTGTTGTATTGACAAGGTTACGGAACGTGCGATATGAACAGAAAATTGTATTTATTCTCAAAGTGGCAGAATTTGGTTTGTTTGGTTTGGTACTCATTTTTTGTTCGAATACATACACGATGATACGTACAGTGTCCCTTCTCAAGATTCTAACTTTAAACTCACAATGAAATTAAAACTACAAGTGTCGTAAAATAAAAGTCACTTTGACTCCTATTTACAACAACTTTTGCCCCGAACCCTAATAATAGCAACTACTAATTGGGACCAAGAGGAAAAAATACTTTTTACAACAAAGTTAATGTATGTGCAAGATAAACTTCGGAACAAAAATAAACCTGTTTTTCAGATGCAATTTTTCAGGAAGAGATTATGGGGCTTTTAAAAACCTCGAACGAAATTTAAGTTAATGATTCACATTATCTGTAAATGAAAATGTGTTTTAAAGTTAATGTAAAGTGATTTTTATTTTGTGGAGATAAACGTCGTTGAAATTGTTTGGACGAAAACTCCTTGCCTAACTGTTTATTGACACAGAAATTCATTTTGGTATGACGTTACAAAAATTGTCTTGGAATAATACCGACGTGCATTCGTGAGAAAAAAAAATCTCATATCAGCAGGTTTGTAGGCCTTTGCACTTACAATAAGTGGCGAATTTCAAATTTATTACTCTGAATGAGCAAAATCAGTCGGAATGAAGTTATTTCATGCTGAAAACTCTGAATACAAGGTGTAACATAATAAACGCAAGACCTCTCGTGTGGTCTCTCGCACCATGAAACTATACATCTTTTGTTCTACGAGTTATTGAAATTCGCAAAAAAAAAATACTTTCTATAGGAACGGACGCAATCAGCTGATACACATGTATGGTAAAACTAAAAAAAAAAGTTATGAATTTCCAAAAGTCATAGAACAAAAGTTGTTCACTTTCATGGTCTGAGACACCACACGAGAGGTCTTGCGTTTATTATGTTACACGTTGTATAAACATCAATATAAAATAAATCGAGGCCAAACATAATAAAGCTCGTTAATCGAATAAACATTAACTCGCTGATAACACGAAACTGGCAGTAATTGGCGTTTAGAAAGATAAACTTTTAACGTCGTCCAGATATTTGTTGTAAAACTGTCTAATACATTACTCGGTATCTGACTGTATGTCACGCTTACTATGGAATGTAGTTAATGTTGACCAGTTCAAAAAGATAAACGTCGGGTGTTGTTGGTACAGCATTATCGAAAATCCATAAAAATTGCTCTAAAATGCACGTACCAAAGGAAATTGTGAAAAACTTAAACAGCTTTTTTTTTCGGATGGGAAATCATCAAATGACCCCCGCCCCCCACTCTGGGCGGAGCGGAAGGACTTATACTGACTAAAACCCATCCATGTTCCTTCTTTGCCCTTTGTGTTCCAGTGCCACAGTATCTCTTTCGAACAGTCCCGCAGCCCTAGCAGTACAAAAACCAAAAAAAACAACAACAACAGCAAACAACACAAACACACAAAAACACAACACACACAGAAACAGCACAAAACATTCGTGCATTGAAACAGCTTCAATGCGGGATAAACAGTGAAAACAATCCCGGAATTAAAGTTAAAAAGTTATATTTCTGTCTTAAAAATATAAATTCGTAAAATATTATTCGAAGCCGCATCTTAAGCAGCTCCTAAATAAATAAACATCTTAACGTACTTCTCAAAGCCAAGGAAATCTTGTGAAAAATTCAGGAATTACTTCGCTTGAACAAATTGTGGTCGCGTGTTTGTAAAATAATTCCTCACTGCAGAGAGGGCGGGAGTTACATTTTAAGTGAAGGAACGTTTATAAAGCCTCTTGTCACTTGAGAGGAAATGTCCCGTGTGACACCAGCCCCCGTAGCATGACCACCGTAGACAAAGATTTCTTTGACGGAAGAATCGACAAAATGACAGATTGTGTCGATACAATGACAAGACAGATTTCTTTGCACTATCTGTCATTTTGTCGATTCTTCTGTCAAAGAAATCCTTGTCTACGGTGGTCATGTTACGGGAGCTGACTCTGTTTTATGAAACACTAGATATGCCCCGCGGTTTCACCAGCCGCATGTGACCTGTTTTTTTTGCTCGGCACCTATTGGTCATAGCGTGATGTTATATAGTTTATAGCCTTCCTCGATAATTGGACTATCCAACACTAACAGAATTTTTCAATTCGAACCAGTAGTTCCTGAGATTAGCGCGTTCAACCAAACAAACAAACTCTTCAGCTTTATAATATTAGTACAGATTTCCAAAAATTCAAGCTGCCAGCGATGTTTGTGTTTAGGAATGTTTAGCTTGTAAAAGTAACTAGCTAGCTAGCTAGTGGTCACGTTCTAGTTGGCAGGCGCTGAGCTGTGCCGACTCATATTTGATAGGTTTATAGTCACCACAACATTCTAAATTGTTAAACCAAAAGTTATTCTGCAAACTTGGATAGCCTTTTCAGTTTACTTTATGGTAAAGTTTGAGTATCCACTAGACTAATCAAGTGAAGTGATCATCAAAATTGCAGTAGTCGAGTGTAGTGACGTAAACGGGTCAAGGTGATAAGCTCATAACTTTTCGCTTCACTGTTGTGTAAACTTTTTACTCAGGTCATTTCCAAAGGAAATTTGTAACAAAATGTAGGGACAGAAGCGACAGTAATTATTGAAAACCGTAACAGAAAACGCTAAAAAATGTCATTGTTTCCCATAATTTGATCCTTATTAGCGAGACTATCGAATCGTGTAATAATACAGCTTTTTTTCCGAAAACAATGGATTCGATTACTGTCTAGAAATATTGATTTTTCAAAAATCGAATGGTGCAGTTTTAGTTTGCATCAAAATCGAGCTCGAGATTCCTTTGACTATTATTCGCTATTCCTCATAGTTTCAGATTTTCCATCCACGCCCACTTAAAAAATTCAACCTGTATATTACAGCAAGCAACCCAACTGAATCTATCGCAAAGAATAACCGTCTCAATGTTTACGACATAACTTTACGAGAACTGAACAAAGTCCTTCTAAATCTGTTCCGTAGTTCAGCTAAAAGCAGTATCACACAGGAAAAATAAAGCTATCTTAAGACTGGCTCTTATTCGCCAAGTTAGCTTAAGACTTGGTCTAGATTTTGGTAGCATTTCTTATTCTATTTGCTTAAAAACGTCTACTTTTGTACTTTGTATTTAGATTGTTCATGTTACTCGGTATGTCTCATGTTTGTACATACATATGATATATTGTGCATATTATATACATATATTTATAGTGAGATCTTAAGACAGTCGCTCCATGTAAAATATTGGTATTCAACTGCACATAGTTGGGAAAAGTGTAGGCAGATGATTGTGATAATTAATTGTTAAAAGTAAGACCTATAATAAGAACTATATTAGAACTGTGTCTATTAACTCAGCACGACGTCATATAAAGGGTGTAAATAGACCCTTAACACAAACGAAAGGCACTTGTTCTCCCCATCTTTGCGATCATTTTTTTGTTCTAGACCATACCTGGGAACCTTCTAGTTACGGAGATATTGGGGGTCAAAGTTACAACTTTTTCATAAGTTTTTTTTTAAATACATGTTTTTAATGTAAGATTTTTACTTTACACACCTCCACGACCCCCGTACTATTCAATCCATCCATCAGCACAATGCTTTGAGTGCTTTCCATCGAGTCCTACTTTAAAACGTGATTTATAACCCCAAAAAAAAAAGTCGATTCCCAGCAATAATTTTTGCGTAAAGTTATTTAGTGTGATGTACAGAATGCTTGGTTGACGGATATGTGAAGGGTCTGTTTACACCCTGTATAGCTTTTCAGTTATTTACCGGCAACCCTCGACGATGACGTCACACGCGTGTGTGACGCGCTAACGAGAGAAAATCCAATTAACTATAAATAATGTGCTTTAACCTCGTTGAAGGATGATCCTTCATCTATGTGTGTGATAATGTTGGTGTGAGATTGCTATACGCAAAACTGTGTTGTGATATGGCACTATCCCGAGCCTTGAGCACTTTTCTCATTTTTTTACCTGATTATAATTATCAATGCCTGAACAACCGTTCACTATCCCGCACTGCTTCTGCTGCACTCGCGATCGTAAAAAGGGTGATGATATTATTATAACAGTAAAACGACACGGAACTGTTTATTGGTACTTTTTTTTAAACTGTTCTCTCGCAGCGTGTTCATGTGTACCTGCCCTATTTGTCAGTAACGCGTTATCTAAGGAGGCATGCTGAAAACTAGTGTAAGCGATCGATATTAATTTTAACCCGTAAAGTAAAAGTTACGTGATAAAAGTGTTTGTTTGTGTTTGTCAGATTCGGACATCCGAGTTCAGGTTTTATGTATCAGGAAGTTACTCAAAGCTCTTTGAGGTAGTAAAATGTTTGTCGTGTTACATCCATGTAAAATTCGAAGTAAACTATTATTAAACTATATATTCATGGACGGCTCAGATCTCAAATGTGTATGCAGCATGTCTCCACAGACAATGGCCCATCTTCCATCTTGCGCTGCATGCCCTAACACCTGCACACTTGACGATCTTATGACTGCATCAGCGAGCGGAATTTGCGTAGCTGAATTTTGGGCCAAATATAATATCTAATAAAAATTTGCCATCGACACGCTAAGAAGAAGTAAACTAATGATTTTCGAACAATATTGTGCTTTAAAGTTGCTCATACCAGATGAAAGTTTATCCATTAACTAACCAAGGGTACGCTTGTAACCCAAATTGTGGTTTGTTTAGGGAACTAAACTATCAAATTAATTAAAAATTCACCACAAAGTAACGAACTTATAAACGACTGTAAATATTTGGACAACGCTTCATGCGGGAGTATAAATAGTTTTTACAGCAAACACGAAATTCGAAAAGCAAATGCTTTAGGAATTTCTGATACTAGAGACGTTTGAATTTTTATTATATGAAGCTTCATCATCATCATCATCATTTCAGCCGAAAGACGTCCACTGCTGGACATAGGCCTCCCCCAAGTGTCGCCACATTGACCGGTCCCGTGCGTTTTGCATCCAGTGGATCCCCGCAATCTTCTCCAGGTCATCGGTCCACCTAGTGGGAGGCCTTCCAACGTAACGTCTTCCGATATGAAGTCTGGCTTGACTAGATTCTCTCAATTTAAGTTGTTACTTTACGCAAATCCATGACAAAATGTTGTGCAAAATATTTTGTGTTAATTTAGAAAAAGATCCCGATTTGATGACAAGTTTTAGAAGATTTGGTCTCATTCAATACTAGTTTGCATTGATGCCAGCTATTAATACCGGTTTTATATGGTTGCTATTTTGAAAATAAAATAAAGTGGCGGATGTAAGCGGCCAAAACATTCAAACCTGTTTTATTGCGACAAAATTTTTGCTTCAACTAAAGCCTACCACTGCACGCTGCATTCTTCATAATGGATACGATATCTGACAGTTTCCTACACTAAAAATGAGCAAAATCCCGAAATTAAGCCAGATATAAAATAAAAATAGTTTGTTTGTATTCCAGCTATTCCAGCTGTTTTTCGAAGATTTGCACAGAAAATTGGGTGAAAAAGAGCTGCTTCAAAAGCAACGATAAGCATCTTACATCAATATCGTAAACAGACCTTTGTCCCGAAAAGCAATTAAGAAAAATGAGCGGAGATCAGACTAGCGTCTATATCGCATTGCTTGACTCTCCACAAAATCGTAGTATTCACAATTTGTCAAAAGGTTCAATGAGTGGGTCACCACCAATAAAGCAAATTCCTAGCTGACCCTTATAGTTAAAACAGACATTATAGTCAAGTCAAGTCCTAAAGCCTTCACAAATTGCCGGCTATAAGTGTTATTCAGTTATTTATAAGTACTGCAGTGCCCTTCCATTAGTGAGATCTCGTTAGCTGTTGGTAAACAAAGTCAAGAGATTATCATGGAGACAAGCTACTACTTGAAATTGTGATAGCCAATATAGAAATCCGTAATGAGTTGTAAGATACGAAGTTTTTACGACTTTGATGAAATGAAAACCTTGTTGGAGAAATATTTACACAAATGAAGAGCGAAGATAACAGGAAATGCCAGTCGGAGGTATTCACTTTTTCTTACGAAGGAAAGCTAGTAAAGCATTCGACGTTGTAAGACAAATATGAAGATGTATTTAATACTATACCAAGATGCCTTTATACAAGGTGTAAACAGACCCTTCACATAGCCGTTAACCAAGCATTCTGTAAATCAAACTAAGTACTAACTTTACGCAAAAATTATTACTGGGCATCGACTTTTTTTTTTGGGATGAAATATCACGTTTTAATATAGGACTCGATGCAAAGCACTCAAAGCATTGTGCTGATAGATGGATTGAATAGTACAGGGGTCGTGGAGGTGTCTAAAGTAAAAATATTACATTAAAAACATATATAAAAAAAACAAAATTGTGAAAAAGTTGGAAATTTGACCCCCAATATCTCCGTAACTAGCAGGTTCGCAGGTATGGTCTAGAACAAAAAAATGATCGCAAAGACGGGGAGAACAAGTGCCTTTCGGTTAACACCCTTTGGAATGTCTAGGTAGCGAAGCTGACCTAAGTATTTACGTTGAAAGTTAAACGACGTAGGTATTTACGTTGAAAGTTAAACGACGTAGGTATTTACGTTGAAAGTTAAACATGAAGCAAAGGATTTTCCTCAAACAAATAAGAATGTTTCTCCCGATTGATTGCTGTGTCTCTGAACTACGTCCTACCAACACAAGCTCTCATAGATATATCACAATCTCCGCTACATTTGTTCCGGTTCATTATTAATGAGGCTCCTATTTTTTCTAGTGAGCTGAACATCTTCTGAAGGTACTAACATGGGCTCGGATTTATTGTAACTCGTAAATCAACATGGACAAGAAACCTTTTTATATTTTCCTGAAATCCAACACAAAAAAAAAAACTTGTTTGTTTGTTCACAAAACATAATTAGCCAGTAGTTGTTATTACAGTTGTTGTTTTAGTTGAGATTATAGTAAGCACAACATAACATCACGCCTATAATCCCCAAAGGGTTAGACAGAGACGTAGGTACCTAAAATTACAACAACACTTCACCAGATAGGTTTAAGTTCTATGTTATAGATGCTGAGCCTATTGCCATCAACCCGGGCAAAAACCCAGGCTCCGTGGCTGCTACTGAGAAATTCCTGATGGAAAAACCCCACATCACTTTGCCCGACCCGGGAATCGACCTCATGCTCAGCAGTCGCGCTTGCCATCACTAGACCTACGAGGCAGGTGTGAGTGTAATAAGTCCACTGTGTTTTTTTTATAGCTTACTAGGGTTCAGACATTAAACAGCATTCTGTACATCAAACTAAGTAACTTTACGCAAAAATAATTGTGGGAATCGACTTTTTTTTTGGGGTGAAAAATCACGTTTTAAGGTAGGACTCGATGGAAAACACTCAAAGCATTGTGCTGATGGATGGATTGAATATTACGGGGGTCGTGGAGGTGTGTAAAGTAAAAATCTTACATTAAGAACATGTATTAAAAAAAAAACTTGAAAAAGTTGGAACTTTGCCCCGAAAATCTCCGTAACTAGAAGGTTCCCAGGTATGGTCTAGAAAAATGATCGCAAAGACGGGGTGAACCAGTGCCTTTCGGTTATGTTAAGGGTCTATTTACACCCTGTATGTGTCTACGTCAACAATAGATTACATAAAAACGACGCCTCCCACTCACTCCAGTCGTGTTAAGTATCCGTAATAATTCCCCACGTAATGTCTTTACAACCATAAAACACGGCATTACTGTGACAGATGGCAGCACATGTGCATTTTTATGCGCACGTTCAATTTATCTCGCGCTTAGCAGATATTGCACGTATTTCTCACAAATCGACGGAATTGCTGTAAATAGAGAATATCTATGCAGATGTGACTCGCTTCCTGTACAGCGCCTCGGTGAGAGCCATCTCGGCTATATGGGTAAGCAGATATATTACCTTACTAGCTGTTGCCCGCGACTTCGTTCGCGTGGAAATTTTGGTGTGCATGTGTGAGACTGGCTCGTTGGTTTAGTGGTAGCAAGCGCGACTACTAAGCGTGGGGATTGATTCCCGGGGTCGGGCAAAGTGTTAAAAAAAAATTTGTTTGTTTCAATTACATAAAGTTGTCACACACATGATTTGGAGATCACCTTTTAAGCAAGAAGATGCTTTTGTTAGAGGGCGTCCATTAATTACGTGAGGCGATTTTTCGACCCCCTCCCCCCTTGGTGGGATGTCGTGAGATTTGGGTTGACCCCCTCATCTCCCTCCTAATCTCACGTGAGACCCAATTAAACCCGGTTATATCTGCCGAAACCCCCCTCTCTCCCTCGTGAGATTGGGTGATACTGGGCGCGACCCCCCCCCCCCTTAAACGTCTCACGTAATTAATGGACGCCCCCTTAGGTGACTCCGCTCTTCCACTTAACATTAAAATATGCAAATGAAAAAATACTATGAATAATAGTATTATTGGGTTATCCCATCAGGAATTTCTCAGCAGCAGCCACGGAATCTGGATTTGTGCCCGGTTGATGGCAATAGGCTCACCCCCTATTACATGGGACTTCAATAAAACTGGCGAAATGTGTGTGTACAATTAGGTACATGTCTGCCCAACCCTTCGGGGCTTTAAAGCGTGATGTTATGTTTTGTGTGAGAACTGACTGCCAGATCAAAAGGTGATATGACTACAAACGGCGTCCTTTTGGGTGCTGTAATTCTGGGCGGCAGAGGTTCGAAACAAAATTAAATGGCGTTGAGACAACGATATGGCTTTAAAAATCAGTGTATTTTGGCGCTATACAACTTTTTTTCAAAGTGAACCTTGTTGGGCACTTTTTATTCTAAAATACCATTCTGTATACAACATTAAATGACTTTTTGCGAGAGCCCTTAGACCTCCATAAGTCGGCCCTGTCGCAAAATCGGTTCTTAGCGAACGTTTACTAACTATAAACTACCTCACTGCCAAATATTAAGTTTGTAGCACAAAAAGTTAAGGACTTTCATCCAAACTTGCGAGAGCCGTTAGGCGTCCTTAATCCGACCCTATCGCAAAATTCGTTCTAAACAAACGTCTACTAACTATAAACTACCTTCCTGCCAAATTTCAAGTTTATACGTCAAGCGGTTTTCGATATTTCGTGATGAGTGGGTTTGCCATTTATACTTTCATTCGCTATTTAACTCCCATAAGGATTGAATTTCGAAAAACACTGAAACACGTAGTTTTTAATTTTTAACCAGCATTCTGGTTAAAAATTAAAAACTACGTGTTTCAGTGGTGGTGGTTACCATTGTAACCACCAATTTTTATGGTTTAAACTCCAAAAATGACGATTTTCTATACAAAATTTCATCCCCTATTTAACTCCTAAGGGAGTTGAATTTTGAAAAGCACTGAAACACGTGGTTTTAAATTTTTCTCCATAATGATAAACACCAATTTTCATGGTTTAAACTACAAAAATGATGATTTTCCATACAAACTTTCATCCCCTATTTAACTCCCTTAGGGGTTGAATTTTGAAAAACACTGAAACGTGATTTTTAACCAGAATGATAAACACCGATTTTCATGGGTTAAACTACAAAAATGACGATTTTCTACACAAACTTTCATCCCCTATTTAACTCCCTTAGGGGTTCAATTTCGAAAAACACTGAAACACGTGATTTTTAACCAGAATGATAAACACCAATTTTTATTGTTTTAACTACAAAAATTACGATTTTCCATACAAACTTTCATCCCCTATTTAACTCCCCTAGGGGTTGATTTTCGAAAAGCACTGAAACACGTAGTTTTTAATTTTTAATCAGAATGGTAACCACCCATTTTTACGGTTTAAAGTCCAAAAATGACGATTTTCCATACAAACTTTCATCCCCTATTTAACTCTATTAGGGGTTGAATTTAGAAAAATACTCAATTACGTGGTTTTTTATTTTTCCCCATAATGATAAACACCAATTTTCATGGTTTAAAATTACAAAAATAACAATTTTCTATACAAACTTTCATCCCCTATTTAACTCCCTTAGGGGTTGAATTTCGAAAAACACTGAAACGCGATTTTTAACCACAATGCTAAACACCGATTTTCATGGGTTAAACTCCAAAAATGACGATTTTCCATACAAACTTTCATCCCCTATTTAACTCCCTTAGGGGTTGAATTTCTAAAAATACTCAAACACGTGGTTTTTAATTTTTCACCAGGATGGTAACCACCAATTTTTATGGTTTAAACTATAAAAATGACGATTTTCCATACAAACTTTCATCCCCTATTTAACTCCCCTAGGGGTTGAATTTCGAAAAATCCTTCCTTATTCCTTGTCTATATTATAAAGGAAACCTCTGTGCAAAATTTCAGCTTTCTAGGTCCAAGGGTTTGGGCTGGGCGTTGATGAGTCAGTCAGTCAGTCAGTCAGTCAGTCAGTCAGTCAGGCCTTCTCTTTTTATTTATATAGATAGATGTAGCACAAGCTGGTGAACTTGCGTTTTATATGCTCACATGTACCATGTATCACATGTGCAATTTATTATCAAAATTCTAAATTACAGGATTATGTTTTAGCCTATAGATATTTAAATTATGAGGTTTTAAATAAACGGCCACTCAAGTAAGAGTTTTTGCTCATATTAGGTCTCACCGACAGCGGCATTCTATTTGTTTCAAAACCCATTCATCTTTAATGGCATCAGCTGTCAAAATATGGTCCAAGTATTTCACCTGGCATACCCATAAAAGCCATATTCCATTTTACATCGACCGCTGACATCAGAGAGCAATGATTACACTGTTACTGCAATTGACTTCATCATCATCATTTCAGCCAAAAGACGTCCACTGCTGGACATAGGCCTCCCCAAAGTGTCGCCACAGTGACCGGTCCCGTGCGACTCGCATCCAGCGGATCCCTGCAACCTTCACCGGGTCATCGGTCCACCTTGTCGAGTTGACTACGGTGTAGACTAATCCATGAAGCATACTTTTTACATTACATATGATCACCAAAATTACCATAATCAGAGCAATAAGCCGTGTTGAACAACCCAGGGGAGGAGACGTTCGCAAAAAAATGTTGACCCATTTACATAAAACCATCAAATTAATTGCTATGAAAACAATTATACTACACACAACTTAATTATTATGAACTACTGTGCCTGTCTACTGTCTGTGCATGAACACATTTTTTTTTTTTTTCAAAAAAATATTTAAAAAAAGTTAAAGGTGCATAACGAGCGACATTAAGTACCTATTGCAATCATTTAGGTACCTACTGCCAAATTATTATTACCAATGAGCACAAGACGACGCTGGAGGCGCGTGCGCGGGCGCGCTGCGTGGTGACCACGTTTTTGAGCGGACAACCAGGTAACAGAACAAGCTTATAACTTTGTGATTTTTCATGATACAGTTTTGAAATTTTGTGTATACATTCTTCACATAATAATTACTAGACACGTGTTTCAGGTTTCGCATATACTAAAAATAATGTATAGTTGACACAATCACGTACGTGACAGTTTACGCAGCCATTTACAGCAACGATATATTATTTCTGAGCAACTGTTATTGAATAAGATGAAGAGAATCTGTTTGGTGGCATTCGAAAACTTTTTACAGAGAAAAATAAGTTTTTTCAGGTGCAGCTGCTGTATCTTCGGTATCATTTTTACGGAGAAAGCCGAACGGAATCGGTAAATACCAAGCCAGTCCTCCATATTCGCATTCAATTGGCAAACGTTACAGAGAGCTCAGCTATTAACCAATTAGTTAGTCATTCAGTTAATGATTCGAGCCGGAACGTGGCGTGTATCGGTGGAAATTCCATTTAGGCGATTTTCACAGATCGCTTGCGTTTAAAAGCGAGCGCAATGCATATCACTGTAAATTTTAGATCAGTCGACCGTGAGCACACACACACTAGGGCTGCCTGATGGAGATCTATTCGATATCTAATCAGCTCATTAAAATGGCTCCTGATAGACTATCACATGAATACTTTGTGAAGTAACATTTTCTATGATGACTGTGTTACTGTCATCATCTGCCTAGCCTTTTCCCAACTATGTTGGGTTCGGCTTCCAGTCTAACTGGATGCAGCTGAATACCAGTATTTTACATGGAGCGACTGCTTATCTGATCTCCACAACCCAGTATTAGGATTAGTTCCAATCTTTTACCAATAGATGACGCTTTACATTTACCGTCGATTCCTGAATCGCGGTGTTAAGATTTACACACCGTTAATGACCCTCTGGATGATATTTTTTTTGTTGAATAAAAATCTTTTTGAGTTCACACCGTATCGTTGTTTTAACACTACCTACGCGATTTCGGTTCAACCCAGTTCATCCCTGACCTGAACACCCAGTTAGTACTGCATAATACGATACCCCATGGTAAGACTGGTTATCAGACTTTTTACCTGTAATGACTGTCAAAGATCTACAAATGACAGCCGGCACCAACGGGTTCGTGCTTTCCGAGGTACGGAAGAAACTCGGTATGTAATGGGCGGTCACCCATCTACGGACCAACCTAAGCAAGCGCGGCTTAACCTTAAGATCGGCCCGAGCGGCTGTTATTAGTTAGCAATGAGCTAATCTGTATGGTAACTATATCGTTATGGATAATGTATTTCTCATAAATACAGAAGTTGTCATTATGTGTGTTATAATGTAAAAATTACATGCATGAACTAATTATCGAGTAACAATTTACCGTGTCACGTTCCATAGCAGTCCTGCTTTATATCGCGGCAACATGTTTGTGAAACTAATAATTAATTGTTTGTATGACTTTTTTAAGACTTTAGTCACGTAGTATGATTTTATCTCCGGGTGCATTTACGGCCACACTGTCGGTATTATGTATTGTGATGTTGTCTTTTTTTCTTGTTTATTTTAAAAATTGTATTCAATATTTTTTATCTTTCCTTGTAAATTATGTTTCTTCTAACTGTGCTGTCTTTTAATAGATTGGATTTATGTATGTTATGTTGTACATGTTCGCTTCTCTCCTCGAATAGAATCAATTCACCAAGTCTGACATTGTATATCATGAATTAACAGCTCAACAGTTTAAAAATTTATTTATTAAATTTATTTAAATTACATAAATTGGGTGTCGTAATTTATTTCAACCAAAATTAAACATAAAATGAATCGGAGTAGTTGCCAATTATTTGTATTTTTTTGTTTTTGCAAATAAATTCGTAGGTACGGTCCATTTTAATTTCCTTTTCAAATAAATCAGAGCGTCCACAATATTCAATCACTCAAATTAAAAAAAGGTTTTATCTCAAATTTCGCATTTCATCGCCCGGAGCGTTCGGGTGGACGTCGTGACTCCACAAAAGCCTTTTGATTCAAATAATGATCGTGTATTGTCCTAAATAACAAGACTCAACGGAATCCACTGTTGAAATCAAACAATGTGTTAAATTATTCGGCAGGTCCTGTTAATTATTCTCTGTGATGTAAAAGCATCGTTTATTTAGTATGAACGTATTTTCATTTTCCAAAAACAATACAGGGTGTAAACAAACCCTTCACGAAGCCGTCAACCAAGCATTCTGTACATCAAAGTAATTAACTTTACACAAAAATTATTTCTGGGAAATGATTTTTTTTTGGGGTTAAATATATTTGTTTTAAGGTTGGACTCGATGGAACGCACTCAAAGCATTGTGCTGATTGAATAGTAAGGGAGTCGTGGAGGTGTTTAAAGTAAAAATCTTTCATTAAAAACATGTATTTAAAAAAACTTGAGAAAAAGTTGCAACATTGAACCCCAATATCTCCGTAACTAGAAGTTTCACAGATATGGTCTAGAACAAAAAAACGATTCAAAAGATGGGGAGAACAAGTGCCTTTCGGCTTCATTAAGGGTCTATTCACACCCTTTATAGCTACTTTTGATGCGACGTAGCTACCTTATTTACTTTCTTACTATGTTACAAAGTCATAACAAGTTATCTTCAAAGTCAACGTTATAAAAGACATCAATAATACGAGGGCTGTGAAAAACGGTTTGGCAAAGCTCAGCTTTCCTTATAGCAAACACACTTAAAACTTTGCAGTTTGTTTTTATAAGTTTTTTAAACGAACTACGCGTTCTGAATTTACTAGTATGCTTTCATTATTGGACAACATAAAACGTATCTTATATGGGTATAATATCGTTAGTCAGTGTTCCGCAAACTTTTTGTGTTCAAGGTACATTTAGGAAATCGGAAAACTTTGGAGGTACATAAACGAAAAACCAATGTTTAAATAATATTAATCAACATTTAAGTTAAGTAGGTATTTTTCTTCAGTCTGTTTATGTAACTTTAAAAGATAACCTTATTTTTCCGAGGCACACCAACTGATCCGGGAACACATTGGTTAAACGTAACATGTAATGTAATACACGCTGTAACAACTTCGCCTTGTTGTTGGGTTACATTTCAAGTTGCATTGCATAAGTCTGGACGGCTCATTCGTGTTACATTACACGTTACGTTACACCAATGTATACCCGGCATAATGACACGGTACACCAGTGTGCCGCGGAACGCTGTCGTACGTGACAGCGTTTTTTTGGTGTCAGCTTTACAAATGAATAAAGGTTACAAACGCTTTAATAATAATAATAATAATTCAAAAAAAAAAAAAAAGAGAAAATGAAAAGCAACTGAAGATGTAACATGTTGACCAGAGCTGCATCAAAACGCGCACGCCTACCGCCTCCGGACCCGTCACTCAGCTCCGCCTCGCCGCCGCCGGAATCCAGCCCCATCGTGAGTGCTGTGACACCGGCAGTGGCAGTTGCGTCGAGCTCGAGCGACGAGTATTTCTCTCCGCTGACAACGCCACCACCTGTTCGTCGACGGGGAGGACGCCGGCCGCCGGACGGTTTAGGACCTCGAGGCCCACTGGCCTCTGATAGGGTCCCAGCTCCCGGCGGGAGTGTGCAGCGCATGCGATGGACACAATCCATCAATGCAAATGTCATGCGCGCATACTATGGGGCTACAGAGGGGGGAAACAACCTGACCGCGTACCGTGTTCGGATGCTCTCTCTGTTTCAGGTGCTTGAGCCAGCTGTCAACGTGTCGGCACAACGACTATCGGATCAGGTGCAAGTCATCCAGCGTAATCGTATGTTGGATGACACCGTACTTGATCGCTTGCGGATTGAAATGCAGAGTAGCCATGTCATTGCCACGCCGTCGCAGGCTGTGGTTCCACCACAGTCTACCTTAATATCAAATCGCGATAACGACGTGAGTAGTGACATGGTTACTAATGTAAGTACCCAGTGCAATGAGGAAATGAGGAGTGCTTTGGAGGGTTTGCTTTGGTTTTGCTTTTCCAGTTGTCAAACTATTTTGACAACTGTGAAGACCTCACCGATGCTCACTCAGTCCTGTATTGTGCGGCTGTAGCGGCATGTCGTGTAGCTCATGTCAAATTTTCTGATGACAGAGCTACACGACCTAAACCAGCCGTACCAGCATGGCAGTACAGGATTGAACGGCGTATTGGTGAGGCCAGAGCACTCATCGGCAAACTGATCTGCTTCAGGGAGGGCAATACTCGTCCTAGAGTGATGCGTTTTGTGCGGCGGGCATTCTCGGGGACTGATATTAGTCCTCGAGACTACATGTCCGGTGTCACAGAGCGCATCGACTTCCTGAAGCAGAAAGTGTATGCATGGGCAAACCGTATCCGTAGGTATAAGCGGAGGGTGGACCGATACACTCAGAATCGCACATTCCAAAGAGATGAAAGGTGGGTTTATAGGGCTTGGGAGCGACCGGACCAAGGTGTGGCTGACACGCGCCTGCCGGATGATGATGCCATGTCTTCGTTCTGGCGCAGCATCTGGTCGGTGCCTGTTAGCCATACCGAGGGTGATTGGACTCGGGAGGTTGAGCGAGCGTGCGATCTAGTACCAGAAATGGGGGCAATCATTATCAGCCCCCAAGACGTAGTTCGTGCAGTCCGTCCGTTGCCGAACTGGAAATCTCCAGGGCCGGATGGGCTGCACAACTTTTGGATTAAATGGTTCACCAGGTCGCACGCTCGCCTGGCGATCGTGTTCCAGTCAGCCTTAGAGTCAGGGTCGCTGCCAGAGTTCCTGACAACAGGTATAACCCACCTGCTCCATAAATCGGGTAGTACTGCGGAGCCCAAAAATTATAGACCGATTACCTGTCTTCCGACGGTCTATAAAGTTCTTACATCCATTTTGAGAGCTAAAATTAACAAACACATTGATGACAATACTATCATGTCCGCTTCTCAAAATGGATGTAGGAACGGGTCCCGCGGTACTAAGGAGCTACTCCTCATTGATATGGCCATTAGTCAACAGGTTCGCCGTTCCCGAAAGGATCTGTCGACATGTTGGATAGACTATAAGAAGGCCTACGACTCCGTGCCACATACATGGCTCATGAGGGTGCTAGAGTTGTATAAAGTTGATGCAACTCTGCGCACCTTCCTGATGTCATGTATGAGGCAATGGAGGACAGTCCTTCGCTATCCAGGATGTCGGCAAATCCAGAGGAATAGCGAACCGATAAGGATAGAGCGAGGTATATTTCAGGGCGATAGTTTGAGTCCACTTTGGTTCTGCTTAGCCTTGAATCCTCTTAGCACGCTGCTGGAGGATTCAGGTCTAGGCTATCGGTTGAGGAGAGGTGGTCAAGTTATATCTCACCTCCTTTACATGGATGACCTGAAACTCTTTGCCCCCAACGATTTACAACTGATGGAGCTACTGAAGGTAACTGAAACTTTCAGTAGCGCCATCAGGATGGAATTTGGTGTGGACAAATGTGCGGTCATGCATGTAAAGCGAGGGGAGATTGTGGAATCCGTGGGAACCCAGCTCTCGAATTCCATAAATCTTAGATCCCTCTCAGCAACCGAAACCTATAAGTATTTGGGTATGTCGGAAGCGCTGGGCATCAATGTTGCTGACATGAAGCAATCGTTGAAGGAGCGCTTCTTTGGCCGCCTGAAAAAAGTATTTAATAGTCTTTTATCAGGCGGAAATAAGGTACGTGCCTTCAACGGTTGGGTCATGCCGGTTTTGATGTACTCTTTCGGCATACTCAAATGGACTCAAACAGAACTAGACGCCCTGGATAGGAGGGTCCGTACATTGTTGACGGCATATCGTATGCATCACCCGCGTTCTTCGGTTATGAGACTGTATATCCCGCGGAAGTGTGGGGGTCGAGGCTTTTTAAATGCTAAGACTCTCCACAATCGCGAGATATGCAGTCTCAGGGAATATTTCCTTGAAACCGACGTGGGGATGCATCGAGATGTGGTCGCGGTGGACAAAGGCCTCACCCCGCTTTCCTTGGCTAAAGAGAACTGGCGCAAACCTGTAGTGCTTGACACTAACGACCGCATGGATGTATGGCAGAGTAAGGAGCTTCACGGACGCTTTTTCCGGGCCTTGCATGGGCCCGATATAGACCTATCAGCGTCCGTAGCCTGGCTACGTTCTGGGGACCTTTTCGGAGAAACCGAAGGTTTTGTTTGTGCAATTATGGATGAAGTTATGATGACGAATAACTACCGAAGATTTATTGTGAAGGATGGTACGGTTGACATATGTCGGGCATGCCACCGTCCAGGCGAATCAATCCGTCACATTATCTCCGGGTGTTCTCGTCTGGCTAACGGAGAATACTTGCATAGACACAACCTTGTAGCCAGGATTATCCATCAGCAACTTGCTCTAAAATACAACCTTGTGGAATCGGAAGTGCCGTACTATAAGTATGTGCCCGACCCAGTTCTCGAAAATGGCAGTATCACATTGTACTGGGATCGATCCATTATCACTGACAGGACTATTGTAGCCAATAAGCCTGATATAGTGGTGGTGGATCGATCAGAGCGGCGCGCAATGATTGTTGATATAACGGTCCCGCATGATGAGAACCTCGTGAAAGCCGAGAAAGATAAGCAAATCAAGTATCTTGACTTGGCTCACGAGGTTGTCGACATGTGGGATGTGGACTCAGCGATCATTGTGCCGATAGTTGTATCAGCCCATGGCTTAATTGCCAAGAGCCTCGACCAATATCTGAGGAGGCTCTCGTTAGGCAGCTGGATCAAGGGCTTGATTCAGAAAGCGGTACTTCTGGACACGGCTCGTATTGTTAGGAAGTTTCTCTCTCTGGAGCCCTGACCGCCGGTAGCTTGGACCCTGTTCCCGATACCGGTGGGCTACAATTTTTTATATTTTTAAATGTTTTTTATATTGTTTTTTAAGGAATATTTAAAAATGTAATTTATTTGTAAGGAAATTAATAAAGGAGAATAATAATTCATTTATTTATCAAGTAACAAGGACTCATTAATCCACAAAAATTAAATATAGCACAAATAACACACTGAATACATTAAACATTACATTACAATAGGAACAACACACAACAATAACCACACAAAACATTTTCATACTGACAGTCGACGACTGTAGGTGACGTGCAAGTCACTGCAACGTCTGACGTATGGACAGTCGAGCCTGTCGGCTATCATCACCAGCACGCTGTTGGAGCTGCCGCGAACTCTGCGTACCAGGGACGCGCTTCGCTTACGCATCGTTGCATAGAAGCAGTCGACGCTAGCGACGGGGAACATGCCCGAGGCACTACAATGTCGCGGCAGCCCCATCAGCGCGCGCGCGCTTTAAAGCTCATTTATTTCATTTGAAATAATCTATAATCTGCTAAGAAAGCTTCTTAAGACAATTTCTTTTGATAACCCACATCCCATTGTTACTAACCGTATTATTGCCTCCAAGACTTTGGGCACTTGCCAAAGACGGAAACCGGTCTCTAAGAGCACCGTTACAATTTTTACTGCGGCTTGTATAAAACTAATCATCTGAAAGGTTTTTGGAGAGTCAAAATAATCTTAAGCGTCTTAAAAAGATTGATTGCTGTTTGCGATGAGTGATCAAACTAATTCATAAAGTGTGTAAATAGACCCTTAACATAAACGAAAGACACTTGTTCTCCCCGTCTTTGCGATAATTTTTTTGTTCTAGACCATATCTGGGAACCTTCTAGTTACGGAGATATTGCGGACAAAGTTCCAACTTTTTCACAAGTTTTTTTTTAATACATGTTTTTAATGTAAAATTTTTACTGTACACACCTCCACCACCCCCGTACTATTCAATCCACGCATCAGCACAATGCTTTAAGTGCTTTCCACCGAGTCCTACCTTAAAACGTGATTTATAACCCCAAAAAAAAAAGTCGATTCCTAGTAATAATTTTTGCGTAAAGTTACTTAGTGTGATGCACAGAATGCTTGGTTGACGGCAATGTGAAGGGTCTGTTTACACGCTGTATAAAAGAATGTTGAAAAGAAAAGACACTCGTGGAGTTTGTTTGTGTGTCTCTAAAAAAGAAAGACCTCTTCTCAAAAAGAGAAGACACATACGGGTTGGCGATTTCAGACTTACCTACACATATTAATTGTCTAAGTCCAGGTTTCTTCAGGTTGTTTTCCTCCACGGATGTCAGTGACGTCCAACAATAAATTGAAAAAGTCACGTTAGTACTTGCCCGGATTTGAACCTAAAACCTTGTGGATGAGAGGTAAAGACTTAACTTCTGGGCCATCACGACATTTAGCATTACGTCTTATAAACATACATAGCTGTATTCAGTGCATCATTTTGAGCTACCCTACATAGAAATTATTCATCATATTTAAAAAAAAACAGCTGTTCCATACATTTTGAGACGGCTGATTTTTTTTTAATAACTGATTAAAAATGTGTATGTAGACTGAGAATGATGTAAGTACTAAAATACTTGGTATCCGTTTTCGCGTCGGTGTCCCTTCCAACCCGTTCAAAATTAAGGTCTCATAAAAGATATCTGAAGTCTGTGAAATCGACAGAGAGTAGTAGCACTTCAAATTGTTATACGACTAGATGTTTACTGATTGGTAATAAGTAAATAAAATAATGTCAACCCAGGTAAAAGTTAGAACGTAGAACAGATTTTTTTGTCCACAACTACAGTCAGTCTACACACACTACTAACAGAATTTCCTGATTTCTTGAAGAAATGAAATGGCATCTAAATCTTCATTCAAAATAAAAAAGTGATCACTCGCCCGTCGAGCAGTCGAGAGTCTGTCTCTTGTCTGTTATTAATGGAGCAGAGACGTCCCGAATGGTTATGGATCATAAAAAGAACACTGTGAATGCCTTCTTTAATATTGCCTCGCTAAAACGAATGACGATTTGTACCCGTCGCTGGCAGGACTCGACTTGTCACCCGTTTCAGAGAGTTGGCCTCGATGGCATTCGAAAAAAGTGGCACATTTTAGTTGTGCACAAATTTTTGGGTCTGAATAAAAGCTTTTTCCATATGGTTATAATGATTTACTATTATGTTCTTAAGTGAATACATCAGTATAAACAGTATGAAGCAAGTACTCAAATTGTTTACGCGGATTAAGCAAATATGTAATGCGATTTAAAGTTGAAAATTGGCCGTACTGGGCCTACTGCAGGACTGGGTAATACGATACCCCTTGGTAAGACTGGTTGTCAGAGTTTTTGGGCCACTGACTACCTGTAACGACTGTCAAAGATCTATAGATGACAGCCGGGACCAACGGCTTAACGTGCTTTCCGAGGCACGGAGGAAACTCGGTATGTAATGGGCGGTCACCCATCCCCAGACCAACCTAAGCAAGCACGGCTTAAAGATCGATAACTTAAAGAGTAAAGAGTAGATAAATAACAAAAAAATGAAGCGTCCTTTTATTTTTGTGTTCATATTTATTTCGATGTTGTAAAGGCTTTTACTTACGCCCACTGCCCTGTAGACCACAATATTTTGTCCCTTGGTCATGTTATTCAATCTTGGTTTCGCAAAACAAGAAATATACTGTATACAGCTGTAGTTAAAAGAATTATGCTATACGAATGTAGGTCACAAAAAATGTGAAAATCTTTAAAAAGGTAACCGAACACCAACATTCCTTTACCAAGCCACGCCGCCCGAAATAGTTAACTGAAATAGTTTTCACTGGTAACTCGAGCGACGCAAAAGAGAATTTTTTTTTTTTGGTACGGGATAACAGCGACCGTTCTCACATAGGGTGGCCATCGATTCAGATTTCACACGGATTTGTCCCAAGTACTGCAGTACACAGAGAAAGTCCGCAGTAATAGATGTAAGAGTTACGAGCCATTCGTTTTTGTTTTACGGGCTTAACAATATTTCTTGGGGTATCCTGAAAACAGGTGACGGAGAAATATGGCCATATTTTTAAATTAGAATTTCTTGCGGTACCTAATAAGGGTTTTCACTTAATGACTTTCACTCAGGCGACTGGCTAACGGATGCAGTTTTAGAGGTTTTACTAAGTGAGGGTTATTATTTGGTAAATATAAAATTCAAAGTCCTGACTGACTGACTGACTTATATATCAACGCACAGCCCAAACCACTGGTCCTAGAGACATGAAATTTGGACAGTATACTCTTTGTGAAGAGTAAGTATCCACTAAGAAAGGGTTTTTCGAAATTCCACCCCTAAGAGGGTGAAATGGGGTGTTGAATTTTCTATGAAACTTTTTATTCTCTGAGTCGATTGACTTGAAAATGTGTCTACATATACTTCAGTTAAAATGATGAGAAACGTGTATCACAGTTTTTCCAAAATCATCCCCCAATTTAAAATTCAATGTCCTGACTGGCTGACTGATACATCAACGTACAGCCCAAACCGCGGGTCCCAGAGATATGAAAATTGGAGGGTGTATTATTTGTGATGAGTAAGTATCAGTATTTCGAAATTCCTACCCCTTAGAGGGTGAAATGGGGTGTTGAATTTTCTGTGAAACTTTTTATTCTCGGGGTAGATTGACTTGAAAATTTGTGTACATACTCTTCAGATAAAATCCAGTAAATCCGATGTCCAATCTCAAACCAAACGTATCAATATTTCACGTATCTAATTAAATTGATATAACTTTAAACTAATAATTGCAAGTTATAAGCAAGTACATGTAAATCTATGTATGTATTATAGGTAGATACATAGATTACTTATTATCCCAGAAGTAAGATCCCGTGGGCAATTCCCTAACTCCACGCGAGCGAAGCCGCGGGCATAAGCTAGTTTTGTAATAAAATAGCGGGCTAAGATATGGCCTGGAAAATAAAACACTTATCTTCAAATAACGCCTTTTAGAATCTCAATTTGACGATTAAGATATTCGAACTAGCCCAACCAAAAAACTGATTCCACTGCTACAAGCATTTCTTTATCAGACACTAATCAAGGCGTAAAGCGCAGGCCACACCGCCAGCTAAAGAGCGAGAAACTGAGCCGGGCGAGCATGGTTTCACCTTTTTTCATACTTCGGTTCGAAACTTTCGGTAGTGCTCGCTCGGCTCGTTCGCTCGCTCGCTAACTGGCGGTGTGGCCTGCGCTTTAGACTGATGCAAAAGTCGAAGAACCAAATGAAACGTCAACTGTAACCATAAGTAAAAGGAATGCAAATGTATACGCGGTTCTCATTAGTCGAGTTCAGAATTCTTAGCTCAGGAGCCGCCATGCTGAGGTAAATTGGAAACCTGTAGTGACTTTAATTTTCGCTGTTTATTGAATGTTAACATTTTCCGAGTAGGTATTCGTATGAGATGAGTTTTGTTTTTGGGGCGCTACTGTTCTTCAACTAGAAGATATACATTTTTTTTAAATTAAAAAGCCCTTTTAAGTTTTTGTTTTAAAATACTTGACATAATTTATGGTGTGTTGACATCCGACACGAACTAATATTTCAAATTATGTTTCACCCATGTGTTGAAACTGCAAAAAAAGTGTGAAAACGTCCCTAAATCATTACAACTTTTAAATATGAAATGAAACATTACGACACATCACGTTATTATTTTTAAAATAAAACTCTTGGAAAGTAAACCAATCATTATTCTCCACATAACAGCATAAAAGTTATCACATTCGTTAATGACCAAAGCTTAATTTGAACCCTATAAATATTTATGAAGCTAGAAGAGAATTTGCATCCATTATGCTCTCAAAACTTTTCAAATTCAGTGGGATTAGTCGGACACTAAATAACATTGTAGCCCAACGTCACAAACTTGTTAATCCTCACATACCTCACGAAGTGTTTCAGTTTAATACAAAACTATTATGACGTTAATGCCAACATTCTGCGGTGGTATTACAACTGATGATTAAAGGGAAAATCCGTTGCCAAATACTGTTGTAAATTGGATATCCCCTGCGGGATCAATGGATTAATAGACTGTTAGGTCCAATATAGGGTTGTCTACCGGAATAGTAATGAAAGGCTCGAGAGTCAAATGCCAACTAGTTTATATTTCTCAATAACTTACGTTTATACATTTGTCTGTATGGTGTGTGCGTATGCGTGTTTATGTGTGTGTTCCCCACAGATTAAAGGCATTTAAGTGATTTTGTTACCGCAAATACTCGTACATTTGTAAACGTTATGTACTTCAGTGTAAATTCTTGTTTTACAGTGAACCGCTGGTTCGGTTTCCATTAATTTGTGAGTACTCTCATTTAATAAAGGGTGTAAAAAGACCCTTAACGAAGCCAAGAGATACTTGTCCTTCCCGTCATAGCGATCACTTTTGTGTTCTAGACCATATCTAGAAACCTTCTAGTTACGGAGATATTGGGGATCAAAGTTTGAACTTTTTCACACTTTTTAAAAAAATACTTGTTCTTAATGTTATAATTCTACTTTAAATACCTCCAAGACACCTGTACTATCTAATGCACCCATAAGCACAATGTTTTGAGTGTGTTAAATTGAGTCCTACCGTAAAACGAGATTTTACACCGAAAATAGTATCCCTGCAATAATTTTTGCGTAGATTTACTTAGTTTGATGTACAGAATGTTTGGTTGACGGCTTCGTGAAGAGTTCGTTTACACCCTTTATTAGTAGAAATTATTCAAACAATTGCTTTAAATTAATTTTATCTTTGTTGATCGTCTTATTACATTCTGATTTCTATAACTTCTTACAAACAATGCAACGTGAAGCTGGAACCTATAAAACCTCTCAACAATCACTAATGCACGTACTACCCTGAAGAAGGAAGCGAGAACTTGAAAGAAATTTAAATAAACTCAATTCAATTTTAAACTTTGACATAAATCCTTGCCAACGCGATCCATTTCCCACTCTAAAATTTAACTCGAAGAACGCATAATCCTTCTAATGAAAATTATTGCGAGGAAAAGTATCAAAAATATTACTTTTGTGAGAAAGCTTAATTGTTCGTTAAAATAGGATTATTTAACCCATTCATTTTGTTTTATGCAAGTGGAGCTGCTAAGTATCTTTTTTTTACCAATTTAAATTTATACAGTTGCAAGGTTTTGTTTAAGTTCTCTAAAAAGTAGAAATAATCTAAAAAGTTTATATTCAATTTAATTTTAAATGATTATTGGAGCGCAGTGGTTAAAGTATGCAACTACACTGAACGTTCGTCTGCCTCGGGGTACAATATCGTATAGTTAGAGAGACAGACTTTTATTGTGCAATTAATCTATTCTAAGAAGGTTTCAAGAAGTTCACAATCAATTGGTCTGAAAGAAAATTACTTACATAGTTGCACTAATACCATAGTCTCAGGTTACGTTATAAAAGCAGAAACTTCCACATTATAATTAATTCAGTTCTAAAATACCGAAGCAATTACTCAAACAATTTGTCATGAAAATCCATTAATAAATCCACGTTAAATAGTACGACATGAACACGACGAGATTAATTTCATCTATTCATTAGTACGAGATGATTTTCTTCTCCCGAACGGTGTGGCTTGATGAGGTCGCACGTCACGCCGAGACGCGTGTAGGTTACAGCCACAGATATAGATAGACTATATCTGTGGTTACAGCCTTAATTTTGTTTCGAGAAAATTAGATATCTCGGAGTAAAGACCGCGCAAGGTCTTGATTATGAACGTTTTGGTTCGTGGCCTTTTTATTATTGTGTAATTTTTTTTTTTGTTTTGTTGTGTGCACTTGTGGCATGTGCCAAATAAATTTGTTTTCTTTCTTTCATGTTTTCTGGTACGAAATCTATATAAATAAAAAGAGAAGGCCTGACTGACTGACTGACTGACTGACTGACTGACTGACTCATCAACGCCCAGCCCAAACCCTTGGACCTAGAAAGCTGAAATTTTGCACAGAGGTTTCTTTTATAATGTAGACAAGTAATAAGGAAGGATTTTTCGAAATTCAACCCCTAAGGGAGTTAAATAGGGGATGAAAGTTTGTATGGAAAATCGTCATTTTTGTAGTTTAAACCATAAAAATTGGTGGTTACCATCCTGGTAAAAAATTAAAAACCACGAGTTTGAGCATTTTTAGAAATTCAACCCCTAAAGGAGTTAAATAGGGGATGAAAGTTTCTATGGAAAATCGACATTTTTGGAGTTTAAACCATAAAAATTGGTGGTTACCATTTTGGTTAAAAATTAAAAACCACGTGTTTCAGTGTTTTTCCAAATTTATCCCCTAAGGGAGTTAAATAGGGGATGAAAGTTTGTATGGAAAATCGTCATTTTTGTAGTTTAAACCAAGAAAATTGGTGTTTATCATTATGGAGAAAAATTTAAAAAAAACGTGTTTCTGTGCTTTTCAAAATTCAACCCCTAAGGGAGTTAAATAGGGGATGAAAGTTTGTATGGAAAATCGTCATTTTTGTAGTTTAAACAATGAAAATTGGTGTTTATCATTCTGGTTAAAAATAACGTGTTTCAGCGTTTTTCGAAATACAACCCCTAAGGGAGTTAAATAGGGGATGAAATTTTGTATAAAAAATCGTCATTTTTGGAGTTTAAACCATAAAAATTGGTGGTTACCATTCTGGTTAAAAATTAAAAACCACGTGTTTCAGTGTTTTTCCAAATTCAACCCCTAAGGGAGTTAAATAGGGGATGAAAGTTTGTATGGAAAATCATCATTTTTGTAGTTTAAACCATAAAAATTGGTGGTTACCATTCTGGTTAAAAATTAAAAACTACGTGTCTCAGTGTTTTTGGAAATTCAACCCCTAAGGGAGTTAAATAGCGGATGAAAGTATAAATGGCAAACCCACTCATCACGAAATATCGAAAACCGCTTGACGTATAAACTTGAAATTTGGCAGGAAGGTAGTTAATAGTTAGTAGACGTCCGCTAAGAACGGATTTTGCGACAGGGCCGGATTAAGGAGATCTAAGGGCTCTCGCAAGTTTGTATGGAAGTCCTTCATTTTTTGTGCTACAAATTTGAAATTTGGCAGGAAGGTAGTTTATAGTTAGTAGACGTTTGTTTAGAACGGATTTTGCGATAGGGTCGGATTAAAGACGCCTAAGGGCTCTCGCAAGTTTGGATGAAAGTCCTTAACTTTATGTGCTACAAACTTAATATTTGGCAGTGAGGTAGTTTATAGTTAGTAGACGTTCGCTAAGAACGGATTTTGCGACAGGGCCGACTTATGGAGGGCTAGGGGCTCTCGCAAAAAGTCATTTAATGTTGTATACAGAATGGTATTAGAATAAAAAGTGATCAAGAAGGTTCACTTTGAAAAAAAGTTGTATAGCGCCAAAATACAGCGATTTTTAAAGCCATATCGTTGCCTCAACGCCATTTAATTTTGTTTCGGACCTCTGCCGCCCAGAATTACAGCACCCAAAAGGACGCCGTTTGTAGTCATATCACCTTTTGATCTGGCTGTCAGTTCTCGCACAAAACATAACATCACGCCTTAAAGCCCCGAAGGGTTGGGCAGGCGTGTACCTAATCGTACACACACATTTCGCCAGTTTTATTGAAGTCCCATGTAATAGGGGGTGAGCCTATTGCCATCAACCAGGCACAAATCCAGATTCCGTGGCTGCTACTGAGAAATTCCTGATGGGATAACCCAATAACACTGTTATTCATAGTATTTTTTCATTTGCATATTTTAATGTTAAGTGGAAGAGCGGAGTCACCTAAGGGGGCGTCCATTAATTACGTGAGACGTTTAAGGGGGGGGGGGGGTCGCACCCTATATCATCCAATCTCACGAGGGAGAGAGGGGGGTTTCGGCAGATATAACTGGGTTTAATTGAGTCTCACGTGAGATTAGGAGGGAGATGAGGGGGTCAACCCAAATCTCACGACATCCTACCAAGGGAGGAGGGGGTCGAAAAATCGCCTCACGTAATTAATGGACGCACCCTAACAAAAGCATCTTCTTGCTTAAAAGGTGATCTCCAAATCATGTGTGTGACAACTTTATGTAGGTAATTGAAATAAACAATTTATTTTTTTAACACTTTGCCCGACCCCGGGAACCAATCCCCACGCTTAGTAGTCGCGCTTGCTACCACTAGACCAACGAGCCAATCTCACACATGCACACCAAAATTTCCACGCGAACGAAGTCGCGGGCAACAGCTAGTAAAATATAATAAGAGATAATAGAGTTTACGTTTTAATATTTGGATAGGTATTTCGTATTTTCGCGATAAGCCACAGTTTGTTAAGCTTGTCTGGCTTTATTTTTATCCTATAAAAACGTCGAAGAGACTCGAAAGCTGAATAGTCTTTAATCTCGCGAAACTCTGATGAGAATTAGTTCTAAACGGAGATTTCAAAGGCGATTGGATTTTTCTACACAAATCCGTTTACTTCGTCTGATAGACAGGTACTAATCGACTTGATTGATCCCACTGCAGGTAGCTACGCTCGATTATGTCGCAATCCAATGGTTTTGCTTTTGACATACAGAGAACAGCTAAAAAAAAATTAACACTGCTTTTGCTTTCATGTTTGTGTAACTGTAAACATGTACAAAGTACAACTATAACAATAAATTGCACCAACTATACAAACTGTACTAGGTGAGCTAAACTTATCTCGAGGTGCACCAAACTGAATGCTGTAGTCGAGTTGAACAGAACAAATAAACCCTGACCACCTTGAGTAATCTAGTGGGAACTGTTCACGCTCCGAATTGAGGTTAAATTAAAATAGTGAAGCGAAGAGGTGTAATTCAACGAATTTTTTGAACATACATCTTGACATATTGAGACTGGATAGAACTAAAATAACGTCTAGTGTTTATCTAAATTATCGTCTTTTAAGTTAAAATAACATACCAAAAATAAAAGCCTAAAAACATACATACAACATACAGATCACAAGTTTTACTATTTATCGTATTCTTTTGCGCAAAAAAGCTTTGTCGAAGCTCAGCTGAAGTTTTTAGCCCACACTTGCAGCCGTCAGCCGTGTGTGGGAATACCAGTCCCAGTCATTCACATCACTAAACTGTTTCCGATTACTACTTAAAACCTCCACAGCGAAACTCACTGTCAACGAATGTAGGTTCAGCAAAAATGTTCTGAAACGTCGATTAACTTTCTAATATCTGCAAACGAGTTTACAAACTGGGGATCACTTATTCGAGTGTAATAATTAGGTTTGTCTGACGGCCTTCTTGATGATCTTGTCCTCTATAAACCTAACTATGGTTTAATGAGTTTAAGGTTTAGTAAAGCAAGAGGTCGTGGCTAAATAATAAGCAGCACTTGCCTAGGTTGGTACAAGGATGGGTGACCTTTACATACTGAGTTTCCTCCGTGTCTCGGAAAGCACGTTAAGCCGTTAGTCCCGGCTTTCATTTGTAGACCTTTGACAGTGGTTACAGGTAGTCAGTGGCCCGAAAGTCTGACAACCAGTTTTATTAAGGGTTATTGTATTACCCAGTACTAGTCAGGTAGTCGCTCCATGTATAATTCAGCTGCATCCGGTTTGACTGGAAGCGGACCCCAACATAGTTGGGAAAACGCTACGCAAATGAATTTTTAGTTAAGCTACGTAACAATCACCAGTGACATTGAAAGTTTGATGAATACTTGAAAACGAATTTATATATTACAATGTATACTTTACTGAACTTAAGTTATTCTAACAGATTTTCCTCAAGTATAAAGGACGTCCACCGAACTTCTTAAATGTCGCTGAAATAATTCAACAATACGATCTATTAGTGTTCAAAGAATGTTGGTGGATTCTCTTAAAATCATTTAGTAACGCTTTGTTTGATTTGCGCTCATGTAGATTCAATCTAATTTTAATGAGTTACTAAGCGACACGACTTATTTTATTGTATTGTATTGTATAACGGGCTGGTGTCCGCAACTCCACGTCAAAGCGCGTATTTTGCGTGCGGGTGGGAGCGACACGACTTCCACAAGTTCGAAAAATACCGTACAGGTAATGGAAGTTATTATTTATCATCTATTTTTTGCACTTTATTTGATTGTAGACTGTGTTAAAAAAAAAAGATAGAATAAAAAAAATAAAGAAGAGAAGCGACTTAAAACAATTCAGGAAAAACGCCAAATACGTAAAGAAAAACCAAAGCCCTCCTATACCTATACCTATAACTCTGCAGGCCAACTTTACTGCTCCAGTTGTGACCGATTCAAAACTAAATTCGGTCTAGCAACTCATATCCGGGCACACGACAGGAAATCATTTTAGTTTAATTAAGGGTCGCCGTTATCGAAATCAATAAGGACTATACATATTAGCCTCGATATAATGTACTGTTTTAGCCTTTTTTTAAGAATTTGATGTTTGTGTAAAAATCAAATCACACGTGACGTAAAGCTTCCATGTGGGCGAGAAAAAAATGCTGTTGACGCTGGACGCGTCCCTTTTATAGCTATCGAGCTCCATGTAAACAGCACATATTCTGCTGACCCAGCGCTCGGCAACCGTCGTAATGGTCGCGCAAGCGAGCTGCAATTTGCATATCGTTAAAAAACCCGCACATTTGAATTTTATTGATAGCGTGTTATGGGTCCGTGTGTCGTCTGTCACCGCAGATAGGTTTGTTGTGTGGAAACGTGGAGCTTTTGCACGCGACGGTGAAGTACCGCACTATTTCTGTAAGAAAAGTAATTCAACAAGCGTGATGTGACTTGCATTGCATCTCTAATTCTTTGTTTACGAAAGTTAATTAAACACGATCAAAATGTAGTATCGCTATAAATATTGCACGCTTGGCGTCCGTCCAACCTGTGACGTGACGACACCGTGGTTGTGTCTCGGTGAGTAGGTACCTTATAGTAGTATTATGCTTGTCACATATAGTTAAATCAAAATACTCCTTATTTACATTATATACAGACTACAAATAGAACTAAACTAAAATGTAAAATAAAATATCACAACAATAACTCTGTAACTAGTAGAAACTGCAATGCACAAGTAATAACAGGCCAACTATAACTAAACTACAAACATTTCTACTATATTCTTTTTCTTATAAAGGGTGTAAATAGAACCTTAACATATCCGAAAGACACTTGTTGTCCCCGTCTTTGCTATCCTTTTTTTGTTCTAGAACATATCTGGGAACCTTCTAGTTACGGAGATATTGGGGGTCAAAATTCCAACTTTTTCAGAAGTTTTTTTTTAAATACATGTTCTTAATTTAAGATTTTTACTTTACACACCTCCACGACCCCCGTACTATTCAATGCATCCATCAGCACGATGCTTTGAGTGCGTTCCATCGAGTCCTACTGTAAAACGTGATTTTTCACCCCAAAAAAAAAGTCGATTCCCAGCAATAATTTTTGCGTAAAGTTACTTAGTTTGATGTACAGAATGCTTGGTTAACGGCTATGTGAAGGGTCTGTTTACACCCTGTATATTCCTTCAGATAAGTTTTGATCAAAACTCTGCCACTTCAACGGCGTCACTATATTAGGTGTTCGTTATCGAAACTGCAGGCACAAAATATTTACGAGTAAAAATCATTAAAAGTTTCGCTGTACAAAAACTTCGTCAATGCAGGTAAAGGCCGTCACCTCGCCGTAGGTTTGTATAAAGTTCTCGACGGAGAGAAATAAAAACAAGAACAAAAAAGTAGGTTTCCCCAAAAGTAGTGCTGAGTACCAACGTTTAGTAGTGTTATAAGATTTTAAACTATTATAAACTATTTAGTAGATTTTAAACTATTTAGTAGTGTTGTTCTCGCGGCACGTCATTGACTTTACTTGTTGCTGTAACATGATTTTTAATTGATTTTATGTATTATGATTTTAATTTTTGGCGTTTTTGGTACTTACCAGTTTAATCCTTCCTTAATTAAGACTACGAAGGAACAAAAGGTAAGCTTTTCAGGTTAAAGTGAATACATAAAGCATTACCCAGTCAGAGGGTGCTCAAGCCGTCGATCGTAGTCGTAAGCCAAAGTGGGCCTGTGTACGGTGAGTAATGGGCTAGCTCGCCGTCCAGGCCGTCTTATAACGACAGGCCGTGTTGAGGGCGCGTTCATGTTCCCCGCGCGCCTCAAAGAGATGTCAGCAACCAGGATGGGGTCCGCAAGGGCCGATACCTGCCGGGGCTGCGGGACTATTCGAAAGAAATACCGCGGCCCTGGAACACAAAGGTTAAAGAAGGAACATGGATGGGTTTTAGTCAGTACAAGTCTGACACTCCCTTCCGCTCCGCCCAGAGCGCAAGGGGCCATTTTATAATTTCCCATCTGTAAAAAAAGGGGGTCAGATGAAGTATGAGAAGCTGTCAGATGGTAAGGATTAATTTACTTGAAAATAAAGTTGAAAATCAACATGTCTGATTCTCTTAAAACAATTTCTCCGATTCCAATTAATTACAAAAGGTTTACTGCTTGAAATAAAACAAAGAAACATTGTAATAATACGCGAGAGTTATTAGAAACGTATTTTTAAGCTGAGCGATTGAAATATGGAAAATACCGTGGAAGGAAGATAAAAGATATCTTTTGTATCTTAACTCAACAAAAAAAAAGAAAGATTTTATTTACTTGATCAAAAGTAAAAGTTAACAACACCGTTCTTCTTTAACACGGTTATAAGATAACAACACATCGTTCTCTTTCTGTTTCAGTTTCATGCTCTCGAATACATTTATCATAATTAAGACAGCTAGCTAGATGCATATAAATTATTGTGTAGTAAGATCCAATACACGATAATTACAACTTATCCTTGTGATGGTATCCTGCCTAACCGGCAACCTAAATAAACTTTACATGCTCCTATTCAAGAAGCAGCACTTAACACTCCATGCATAATGTATTCCGTTCCCTTAAGGCTTCGGTCCGAGCTCCTCCGCGACAATCTCGTCTTGTACGATCTACTTACATTACATAACTACGCGTGGTCGAGGAGATTTATCGCGCCTTTTCGGATGCATGATATCTAAAGTTTAACACATAAAATGAAAACAATCCTTGTTTTTGGGAATACATTCTGATTTAAAGTAATGCAAATCTGTATTAGCGTCAAAATTACAGATAATTACTACTATAAAATTATAATCTGCATAATTCGCGGTAACAGTCTCAGCAGTACGCAAATTAACGACACAACTTATCACATTAACACACAATGCTGAAAATTGTGTGTCTAACGATGATAAACATTAATTGCCTATTAATTTTTTAAACTAATAACATTATTTATATAGTACCTAATAACAGAGGCCCTAGCACGAGCGCATTGGGTTAACATAAAAGAAAAATTATAATCGAACATACCATATCCTATAGCATTTTTGTTTAAAAATGTACAACAAGCACAATCAGTATCATCAATGAATATTAATAAATTCTTAAAATTATGAAAATATTTCATGTGAAACGAGTATTTTTTAATTAAAAATCGACGTATTTACGTTACGTTCACACCGCGCGCGCGTACTAGTGCCTCAGATTTCAGATGACAATACTGTTCTGAAGTAGACTGTTCTTGTGAACTAAAGTTGTGGTTATTAGTCGTCTTGGCATGTCCAGACGCCAGCACATAAAGCTACTATAATCTGTCAAATTTGTTTAATAGATTTTCAACTTTATCGCTAAAACCTTAGGTTCAAGATTGATTGGGAAAATTTGTCAGTTTCGGGTAGCTTGATGAGCTGGCGTCTGTACATTATACAATACAGTACAAAGTTAGAGAGATTCTAACCACTGCACTGCCGCGCCAAAGGGATTGGATCCATTTTACAATGTAGTTTTCTCAAATTATTCCCACTTCTGATGGTGTTTCGATTGTGGCATACATTAGGTACTATCAACACTTTGATATGCATTATGCATGATGTTATGAGTTATTCGAAGACCGATGGCCCGAATGATGTGAATCTTCACTGTCTACAAAGAATATTCTACCACTCATTCCTTCATCCATGTACAGTCACGAGCACCAGTATGTTAACACTTTACAACTTTTAAAAGTGTTCTTCTCCTACTGTTCTGATTAAAATATCATGTTGTTACGCACATAGTATTCTGGAACTCATATTTTTATGAAAAAGATCCCATCTCCAAGTTACAATCGTTTTTTCTTGCGAAAATTGCTTTTAAGTTTAGGAAAGTGTTAACATATTGGTGCTCGTGACTGTACAGGAGGATGAGTTTTTTTTTAATAACACTTAGTCACTACTGTTAAAAAGAAGGTGGTTAATATAAATTAAATAATTAATTAATTAATTAATTTATAATTAATTTTTATATTAATAATATTATTTTTATATTATATAATTTTATATAATTTTTATATTATATAATAGCTTCCCTCTGTTCACATATACATTATTATATAATCACGGCAGGATGTGTATCTAAATATTAAACACATACTTTTCTATCTACATAAACAGCCTAGACAAATATGCGGAGTTTATTTACGAACCTACATGGTGCCTTTAGTAACAATGTTCTCATATAGGGTGTAAACGTTAGTTGACGGATATGTGAAGGGTCTCCTTCACATATCCGTCAACTAAGCATTCTGTACATCAAACTAAGTTACTTTACGCAAAAATTATTGCTGGGAATCGACTTTTCTTTTTGGGGTGAAAAATCACGTTTTACGGTAGGACTCGATGGAAAGCATTCAAAGCATTGTGGTCATGGATGGATTGACTAGTACGGGGTCGTGGAGGTGTGTAAAGTAAAAATCTTACATTTAAAATATGTATTTAAAAAAAAAGTTGTGAACAAGTTGGAACTTTGACCCCCAATATCTTCTTAACTAGAAGGTTCCCAGGTATGTCTAGAACAAAAAAATGATCGCAACGCAAAGACGGGGAGAACAAGTGCCTTTCGGTTTTGTCAAGAGTCTATTTACACCCTTTATAATTATTTTAAGGCTCGGTACGTTATGTACCTACTCACAGGATCAAAGTAATGTGTATGTGTGTACGTTGCAGGGTCCAAACCAATCGTCTCTAGATTGTGGTTATCGGATAACGATCAGGATAGTAACCGCAGGTAGAATATTCCGTCCACACCCAAAAACCAAAGGTACTCAATAGCATACTTCACAAAAGAGAATCCCTTTAAGGTACAGGTTTGTATCAATAAAGGGAATTTCATCATTACATTGACTTCTGAAGCAAAACATGTTTGATGAGAAATCACGGATTTTAGTTCGTAGGAGCAAGCGCTAAACTTTTCCTGGCACATTTAGTTTAAATTCTGAACTTTTTTTCGTTTAAAACCAGAACAAATTACATACAGTCATTGAAGAGTCTGGAATAACCGTTGTCGGTAATACTCTGAGAGGAAGCGCTAACGTAGGTAACAAACTTTACGCAACACCACGACACAGCGTAATGAGGAGACAGCGCGTTGAAGATAATGTAATTGTTCTAGTTTGTTGTTTGTTCTACCACAGAATACATAATAGTACAAATGTTCTACTTTGTACAAACGTTGATGAGTTGTGGAGTTAAGGCAAAGCCCTCAGTAATACATATTTTTTTGTGAAATAAAGTTGTATTTTAGTTTAAACCCCGCATGATGACGTTGTGAAAAACCTCATGGCCATATTCCAGTAGTGGATTGCGACATTCGTAAGTTCTTTTTTCTATCTTTTTCGTGTGGTTAGTGCCTAACCTGGTGTCATATTTTTATACCGCCTATAGGCCTCTGACTTGGCTTACATGCCGTCGAGAAATATCTCTGAGGCGTACTGGTTTCGGGCCTGTGGACGGTGAGTAATGGGCTAGCTCGCCGTCCGGCCGTCTTATGACGACAGGCGGTGTCGACGGTGCGTTCGTGTTCCACGCGCGTCTCAAACAGATGTCAGCAAACAGCAAAGGGCGATGCCTGCCAGGGCTGCGGGACTGTTCGAAAGAGATACCGCGGCCCTGGAACACAAAGAGCAAAGAAGGAACATGGATGGGTTTTAGTCAGTACAAGTCGGACACTCTCTCACGCTCCGCTCAGAGCGGAATCATTTGATGATTTCCCATCCGAAATAAGAAAAGGCATGCTGGTTTGGTTCCTCACAATGTAAGTTAAATACCTATAGCTAATAGTAATCATGTTCTAATTCCATAAATACCACGGTCAAGGTAAAACTAGCAGTGATGTTTATAAATTATTGCAGCACGTGTACTGCAATAATAAACCGAGTGCACTGGCCGAACCATTATGCTCTAAACAACCTTGTGAATAAGTCGTAAAATCAAATGTATGAATTACGATACCTACCGGTACTGTGAAGGCGCCTAACTAGTGGCTCAGTTCTGGGCCGACACAATTAAGATTGCCATCGACACGCTAAGAAGCAGAATACCGGTACTTAAGTGCTACGAATGATACGAGTGTTCTAATAAACTGTAAAGACTTGTCTTACACGTGTTAAGAGTGAACTGTTTCATGAAACAGATAAAATACGCGTTTACGATCCATTTAATTTTTACTACATAGCTGCGTTCATTTAACTGCGCAGTGACGAACTCGAATTGTTTCAAAAATTCAAGCAATTTCTTTAACGCTGCTAGTCCAATGGCTCATTAAAGTTTATTTAATTACTGCATGATTAAACAGAATAGACTTTACGGAGCTGAATGCTATAACATTAAATATTTGAGCGAATATCCTTTATATTAAATGATATGAATTATCGAAACGATACTGTTATGGGATTAGTTTGTTTATATTTGCACGGTTCCAGATGACAGCGATACGGAGGAGTACTTTGACGCCTAAGTGTCCTATTGTCGTCGTTTTTTAGATGTTTATATTTTCTTACTTTTAGTCTTATTTTTATCATTAGTTTAGTTCTATTTGTAGTCTGTATATAATGTAAATAAATAATTTAGTTTTATATTTTCATGTTATTTCCAACAAAGCGTGGGAAATGGTAAACACGGTCATTTGGTTTGATCAAGAAAAACTAAAATAACTTTAGATAATTTCCAAAATAAAATCGCTGATAAGATCTTCTCTAATATCTCCTTAATAAGTCTGACCTTGCCAAATATTGACATCCCACGTAACTCGGTCTAGACCGTAGTTAACCTTCGTTTGGTCGTGAGAAAATGCCAAAAGAAATTAGTTCTCGAGAAAACGGAGCCATCCTAATATATGTTATGTAGGTAGGCAGAGCCTAAATGGCTTCAGTGCGGGAAGAGGAAATTCTAGTAAGAGGAAATTGCCGGCTTTCTCAAACTCCTAAGGTGTTCTAATTACACCATATTTAGTAATAACGACGTAATAATCCAAACTGTATGTACTGTTTCTAAATATCTTAAACAAAATAGCTCAAAAGAAACAGACTTCGTGGATCGCGTTGATTTCCACGAAATATTTGAAAATTTTTCTGTGTCATTGACTTTTCATTTAGCGGACTGGCACTTCCTTGCATTTATGATTATGTGTCGTATTGATACTCTCCGAAAGCTTATAATTACTATTTTCAAAGCTTACCATTGTAAATGTTCCATTCCATGTTTTAGCTGACTGACCAAAATCAACTGAATGTGAAACAATTATCACAAATTAGTTCAATAGACAACCAGAAATCCTGGTTCGGATCGACCATATTTGCGGTTTTTGCATTGTAGTTTCCCTGTAATATGGAAAATTTGTTGATGCCATGAACATTTGTTTGAAAACTAAGATAGTTATAGTGTGGTCATTAGTGTCGTATGCTGAAGAAATACTAACTCAATGTAATTGTGAAATAACATGCTACATGCTTGAGCTGGATAACAATTAATTGCACTACACGCTTGTACTGAAATTTGATATTCGACGACATTTTTTTTTTCAACTTTAACAGCGGGTCCAATTGACAAAAGAAAAATAAAAAAAAGAATGAATAAGTAAACTGATCCTGCGGGTCCCATCTAGTTGACTAAAGAGCCTTAATACAAAACAATGATCTTGAAAGTATAATATTAACGTAAAAAAGCAAAAAAATAATGTACAATTTAGAAGTCATGAATTTTTCAGACGGGGTTTTGTACAAAGCCAACCTCAACAAAAACAGCTCAACTATCTAATATTTATACAAGCCTAAATCCTGCGAATGAATCACAGCTGAATAATACAGTGTTACTCACTTACTTTGAGTCTGTGGAACACGGAGTTGCTAACTAATGGAGAGCTATCTTTAACGATTTTAAGAGGAACTCTGTTTTTACTAGGTATAAATCAAATCAAATTAAAAAGAACAACTAACAACAACAACAACAACAACAACAAACAACAATTGAATTGAAAGCATAGTAGTCACATACCACCAGTGGTGTATTCTTTCGGTCCATCAGCAAATACACATAACATTAAGAAAATTAACTACCGAATTTGTCTTATTACTGGAACACAACTTACTAACATATAATTGGAAAGACTACACCTAAAAGTACTTTTCCTTTTTATTTCCTTTAGCTTTGCAAACATGCATATAATATGACTGTTCTACAGGGTGTAAGCCCTCCACAAACTGATGGAGTGAATTCAGTATATCATACTAATTTCAGGAATGTTATGGGAATCCAATAAACTTGATTTGTTCATGTGATGTGTGTTTTGTTTGTTCATGTGTCTGTGTTTGTTTGTTTGGTCATTTTGTGTTTGTTTGTGTTTTTGTTTGTTGTGTTTGTTCTTGTTTTTTGTGTGTTTGTTTGTTTTGTTCGTTGTTTGTTGTTTTGGTTTGGTTTGTGTTGTTTGTTTTTTTGTTCCTCTTATGCAATATATCGTCGATGCAACATGTCTTCTTCTTTTATACTTCTTTATTACTCTTCATCACATCAGACAGCTCCTTTCTTGCCATATCATTCACAACAACATAATATAACAAGTAATAATGCTCAACTCTTAATTTCATAGCAAATAGTTTACATCATTCACTGTGATGTCCATAAAGAAAAACAAACGTTGTATGATTATGATGTCATGGTCGCGGGTAACTGAATACATTAACACGACGTTCATGTTGTTGATATTGCCAGTAATATTACAGTGGCATGTGTAGTAAGTACGTCATTAAAGCCATCAATATTAAACTGAACGGTACTGATTAGTATCCCAACAGCAACGCGTAAAACAAAGTGACTGCGACAAAAAACCGCCACCTAATTTACATTTCCATCTATTTAGGCAAACACGATGACAGGGTTAACTGACAAAGAAGTTCTGCCAAAATACTTCCCCAACTTTTGATGAAAAAAGTAAAAAGATAATGTCATTAAAATGTTATTTTCTGTAAAACAGTGGGCTCCGTTCGTCGTAAGGCCTCACTTTCCTTATCGCAATAGAGAAACTCTATGGAGGGAGGCCATACGATGCAATTTTCAGTTATCTATTTAAAAAAACGCCCCAAAATCCGCTGCGTAGTTTTAAAGATCTAAGCATACATAGGGACAGGCAGCGGGAAGCGACTTTGTTTTATACTATGTAGTGAAGAACATGACAGACCCCTCCACACAACTCACGGCGGAGGACATCCATGAGGAATTTCACAAGTTATAAAAAGGTGCTTAAAAATTGATAACTTTAACACACTGGACTATTAACTGACGCTGGCAAGCTATGAAAGAAACACCTATGATGACTCTCTGAACGGATACAGAGCGGCGATAAACTTTCAGAGACTTTGTAATAATTCCCTGGAGTGAAGCTTCTTACCTCTCCATATTGTGTATATGCTTGTATGCGGTAAATGTGTGATATGTATCCGAGTATGTCATATCAACTGATATTCGTAGTTAACATCAATCATGCGCTCTCTAGTTGTGTTACGTACCCGTCAATACTTGAACCTGAGCTTGAAGCAGGGTATCTGTATCGGAACAATGAACAAGAACACCCTTCTCAAAATCTTGAATGAATAATCAATACGGCTTATGTAAGTGAGGGCCTTGATCGACTGATTGTGTAGGTACTGTAAATACATTGAGAAAGGCTATATGGTGTCTAGTCTATGTATTGTTCAGTTCCTTGTGTGTTTCCTTGACTACTTTTGTACTTTTTCCTACCACCTGCCTACCACCTGCCTATCACCTGCCTACCACCTGCCTACCACCTGCCTACCACCCGCCTACCACCTGCCTACCACCTGCCTACCACCTGCCTACCACCTACCTACCATCTGCCTACCACCTGCCTACCACCTGCCTACCACCTGCCTACCACCTGCCTACCACCTGCCTACCACCTGCCTACCACCTACCTACCATCTGCCTACCACCTGCCTACCACCTGCCTACCACCTGCCAACCATCTGCCAACCACCTGCCTACAACCTGCCTACCACCTGCCTACCACCTGCCTACCACCTGCCTACCACCTGCCTACCACCTCAACATCAATAAGCTGTTATACGTAAATTGTACCCAACATTAGTTCGGTGACATAGCATGGTCACAGTCACACAGCCTGCTCTGTTCTGAACAGAAACATCAACAAGCTAACGAAACAAGCATTGTACGCGTGCCAACTCGGGAGATGTAATGTATCCAGCTGCTTATACATTGTCAAGGTTCGCAGAATATTATTATTTAGTGTCTACTATAAATTGTTGTAAACAAAGTCCAACGCAGTTGTGTCTGTTTGTACTGCTCTAATCTAGGAAACAGGTTTCCCAGATCAATCTATCACGTTTCTAAGAACATATCCAATGCAAATAACTAATGTATTTCGACGAAATTAGCTTTATGCTCATATAACCATACCCATAAGAGAAACTGCATCGGAAAAGAAAACAAATTCAAACCCGTACCGAAGTTAGATTGTCACTAAACGCAAAGCGACAAACAGTAGAACCTCAGAATAACCAGAAAAAAGTTTGACACAACTTTCCTCCGCGTTTAAGAGGAAAGTCTAGCAGCGCTTATCCCACGTATTCGTCTGTTTTCTCCCTGAAAAGTAAAACTAGAACAAATATTAAAGCAAATTTTATTATACGTTTTATTTGATTACACTAGAAAACCTAATTTTGTTTTTTTTTTTATAAATTACACACTATGGCCTTCATAAACACAAAACCAAAAACAATAGTACGTCTTCATCTGCCCAGCGTTTTCTCAACTATGTTGTGGTTGGCTTCCAGTCTAACCGGATGCAGCTGAGCACCAGTATTTTACATGAAGCGACTGCCTATCGGAGCTCCAAAACCCAGTTAGTACTGGGTAATACGATACCCCTTGGTAAGACTGGTTGTCAGACTTTCGGGCCACTGATTACCTGTAACAACAGTACCTACTAACTGACGTTTCCAGGTTTCCACTCATAAACAAACAAAAGTAATTCTAAAGTAACATATTTATTATTTGGAACTACCTAATATCAGTGAGTTTTACTCACATTTTAATCCCCACTGATGTTTATTCCTGATGAAAAAAAGCATTCCAGTGTAATCAACACACTACACTTCTACTCACTGTTTACATTTATATCTACGCATGACACTCTACATCGTGTTTGTCACATTGTCTTGCGATCACAACAACAATGGACACAGAGCACACGTCCACTCACTACGGCAGTCGCCGGGGTACTGGAGCTTTGATGCTGTAAAGTGAAAATCAGGGTAAGCTTTCTCTCCCCCACGGGTACCGCTCACTTAGCGCTTGAAACTTAACGCGCTGTCACTTGAAGCGATCATTGTTCTTTTAACATAGCGCTCTTCACACTAACAATGTAAAGAAAAATGATCATGCATATTTTGCCACCTACAGCAGACCTCTCGTAATAATAAGCACTCCATTCTAGGACCAACTTCGTAGTTTAGGTAAACACACATCTATACCAACGCATCTCAAGCGCTGCAAGGCATAATAAATATGAAATCCTTAGAATCGATGGCAAGTCAAAAAACGTATCGGTTATTACGGTAAGTTTAGTTTCTATTTTGTTACTGCCTTCAGTTATACAACTCATACCCACTCACCAATCTCCGCTCGTTATGGTAGGTTTGTCAGCGTGAAAGCGAGTGTCGTCACGTAAACCGATCACGTCTTCCGTCGGGGACAAGCACGTGAAGCAATGTCCAACATTATTACCTACCCTCCAGAGACCTACAACATAATATAACGTGTGCACACTTCACACGAGCCTCACACATACACGACAATTACATCAAGACACTAATGCGACACTTTAGTGTCACTTCTTTAGGATTACCATAACGTGCCTAATAGGTGCCATGCTGAAATGGGTCGAAGGTAACTAAATGCCTGAGTCGAAATACAAAATAATATTTTACAGTATTGGCGATGGCGTGGCAAGTAGCTAAGCTCCTGCGAATACTTCTCAATTAGTTATAATATTGTCTAGAGCCGTCTCTGCCTTCATTTGATAAATAAATCATCATCATCATCATCATTTCAGCCGAAAGACGTCCACTGCTGGACATAGGCCTCCCCCAAGTGTCGCCACATTGACCGGTCCCGTGCGTCTCGCATCCAGCGGATCCCTGCAACCTTTACGAGGTCATCGATCCACCTAGTGGGAGGCCTTCCAACGCAGCGTCTTCCGGTTCGCGGTCGCCACTCCAGAACTTTTCGGCCCCATCGGCCATCCGTTCTGCGAGCAATGTGCCCTGCCCACTGCCACTTAAGTTTGGCTATTCTTCGGGCTACGTCGGTAACTCTGGTTCTCTTGCGGATCTCCTCATTTCTGATTTGATCACGCAAGGAAACTCCGAGCATAGCCCTCTCCATTGCCCTTTGGGTGACTTTCAGCCTTCTGATGAGGCCCATTGTGAGCGACCACGTTTCGGTCCCGTATGTAATCACTGGCAACACACACTGGTCATAGACTTTCGTCTTGAGACACTGCGGTAAGTTGGACGAGAAGATACCACGCAACTTCCCGAACGCTGCCCAGCCGAGTCGGATTCGACGATTGACCTCTTTCTCGAAGTTAGACCTACCTAACTGGACCGTTTGTCCCAGGTAGACATAATCGTCTACAATTTCGAGTGTAGAGTCTCCGATCTTGATAGGAGTGGGTGTTACATGGGCATTCAACATGACTTTGGTTTTGTCCATGTTCATTTTAAGACCCACTCTTTCGGAAGCTCTACTGAGGTCATCGAGCATTGTACTGAGGTCCTCCATGGTCTCAGCCATGACCACTATATCGTCGGCAAACCGAAGGTGAGAGATGTACTCGCCATTGACGTTGATGCCTAGCCCTCTCCAGTCCAGAACCTTGAAGACATCCTCCAGTGCAGCGGTGAACAGTTTCGGAGATATGACGTCTCCCTGTCTTACACCTCGCTGCAGAAGGATAGGTTCCGAGGTCTGGTCCTGAAGTCGGACTGACATGGTGGCGTTTTTGTACAAACTCTTCAGCACCTCGATGTACCGATAGTCGATTTGGCACCGTTGGAGAGACTGCAGTACAGCCCAAGTCTCGATCGAATCGAAGGCTTTCTCGTAGTCCACAAACGCCAAGCAGAGAGGCAGGTTATACTCTTCGGTCTTCTGTATAACCTGGCGCAGCGTATGTATGTGGTCTACGGTGCTAAAGCCTTTTCGGAATCCGGCTTGTTCGGGAGGCTGAAAATCGTCAAACCTGCGCGCGAGACGATTCGTGATGACTCTTGAAAACAGCTTGTAGACATGGCTTAGAAGTGAGATGGGCCTATAGTTCTTCAGCCGGGCATTGTCGCCCTTTTTGAAGAAGAGTACCACCACACCCCTGCACCATGCCTGCGGCGTTTTCCCCTCGAGTATGACGGAATCAAACAGCTTCTGAAGGGTCTTAAGTACCGGTTTTCCACCTGCCTTCAGGAGTTCGGCCGTAATTCCGTCCTCACCCGGTGCCTTGTTGTTTTTAAGCTGTTTCAGAGCCATCCCAATCTCGTACAGGCTGACATCCGGAATGTCTTCGGTATAGTGTCGGGTCAGTCTAGCTCTTGGGTCGTTAGCTAGATTTGCAACGGGTTTACTGGTTGAAGTGTACAACTGCCCATAAAAACTCTCGATCTCCCTCAGCAGCTCCGGTTTGGCGGATACGATCCTGCCATCGTCGGTCTTCAGTTTCGTGAGCTGGCTCTGCCCAATAGCCAGATCTCTTGAAAAACCTTGGAGCCTTTATTCCGCTCAATAGCGTCTTTAATACGCTCGGTATTAAAGCGGCGGAGGTCGCGTTTCAAGGATTTAGAGATCCGTCTATTGAGCTGCCGGTACTTCCACGCCTCGTCTGAAGACTGCAGGATCATCTCGTGCCGCTCCTTCATGAGCTCGAGAGTATGATCAGAGAGTCTTTTGTTCTTCTGTGCACGACGTGTCTTGAAGAACTTAGACCCAGTCGTATGGACAGTTTCCACGAACCCATCGTTGCATAAATAAATAGTATCTTTAAAACTGAACATGTAAGCACCATATTTATGTACTTAACCCATTTACAAATTCTCTCAGACGGTACAGAGTAAACATTAAGAACATTATCTAGGTCTTACTCGAGCTTTTTGCCTGAAACCCTGGCACGCTCCCTAATTACAATATTAACGCCTACTGTACTGTTTCTCTCTTTCCAAGGATTTAGTTTGAGACACGAGTAGGTATAAGAAGCATAGTCATGTCTTGGAGCGCAGACTATAGGGTACTTTAATTATTTCTGACTTAAAATAGAAAACATTGCTGCGAAAAAGCTTAGTATGTAACCTATCATTATTCTATTAACAAATTTTGTGTTTGTCACCCAATATATCATTAATTTAACATTATCATTCAAATTACAAGCGTCTTTCAATTTCGCCCTTCATCCCCCATCAAACACATTAGTTTTTTTTACAATGAAACGCATTAATCAAGCTATCATTGATGTCATTTTCACCACAAATGTTTTTCAACAAAAAAATTGATCATGCGAACATAATTTGGTCGGGTAAGAAATGGTAAATAATCACTAAAATGTTTGTTGTAATTTCATTACGCTAACAAGAAACAATTGATTACATACAACGAAATGAGCTATACAGGTAAGGTCAAAAACTGAATTTTCTTCAGTCGGACTTTATACCCAAACCACGGGTTTGGAACAAAAAATACTTCTGTGAAATGTGTGAATGCGAAAATACTATTTTATTACGGTCAATGTAGACCGTTATTGCCACATATATGAGAACCTGAATGTTTTAAGCGCACTTTACGAGATAATAATTTATTTTTTTCCTTATAGAAAAGAATTACGAAAAATCTTCTTTGATCAGATTTCTCAAGGAAAGAATTTTGTTTTTGCGTGAATTAATTGCATTCTGAAGATTCGTAGAAAAATAATTTCGAAACTACTTGGGAAATCCTACAGTTTAATTAGCTTCATGAGTTGTACGCAAAACTGAATGTAAGTACGGAATTGCAGTCGTTACGTGAATATTTTTAAGGGTGAAAAACGTCTGGCTTAGTGAACAATTACCGGATATAGCTGGAAGCGTCTCCAGTGGGTCCTAATTAAGCGCTAAGTCTCAACTGTCCGACTGCGACACGATGTAAGTGCTTCCATAAAGTTGATCGCTTTAATAATGCAGTTAAATGAACGGTTCTATTTAGTTGGGACGCGTACCTTTTCATATTCACCACACTTGGTGAAACTACTTCCATTCTAGAAATTACTATTTTTTTGAGTTTGAAAATCAAATATCTGTTGTAAAAGCTTGAAAATTATTGATTCCGTAATGACGTAGATGTGATAGTTGGTACAAAAAGAGTCGCTCTTTTGATGAGGATTTTTAATCTCCACAACGTGTGGCTGTAGACCAACAGCCGCGTAATTTTTAACCGACTACAGCAGAGCGAAAAGGGAGAGGTTATGGTTTGAGTAGTCTACGTAAATATGTATGTATACAGGCTGATTGGTAAATGGGTGCATTTCTTGAAATTAGTGATATAAGAGCTAATTTGCAACAATTATCAATTAAAAAGTTCCAAGTTCCAAGAACTGATCCTGCTTACATTAACGTAACAGTAATTTGTACGTAAAGTGCCATACATATTTTGAAAAAAACTGCCTCGAAAAACAGGCAAAGTTGAAAATTTCATAACAAGAAATTTGCGGCGCTTAATTTCCGAAGCGTAGTTTTTTAATAATTTGGTTTTCGAAGAATTCATTGGTTCATGGTCTACCAGAAAAAAATCAATTCAACTTTATAAATTACGTTGACTACCTATTGACTAGTCTCATAATTCCATTTAAGTTTATCTTGACACCATCTTTGTCCACGTGAAGTTGATGTTCGGAGATCCATACGCCATACATGTCAGAATGAACTCCGACCCCTGCCATATTTCTGGACGTTGACTGACCTAACTCAATTTAAAAGTTATGCAGTTCAAGTTTCTAGTAAATGGAATTAAAGCAACAATGATCAAACTACTGACACCAGCCACCTCCTATCTACTCCAGTATACCTACTCACTGGATGCTTGTTTTGTCCAATCTATTATGTTGCCGTGCCCTAACCGGGTTTCATGTTGGAATCTACTTACTTATATGTAACAACTAAATGTACACATGAATGCAATAAAGAGTTTGAGTTTGAGTTTACTATAGTTTAAAATTAAAATGTGTTAATAATCTGGTTCGTGTATCTTCCCAAGGGCTAGGAGTTATTAATTCCAAATCCTTTTAAAAAGAGCTGACATTATGAAGTTTAGATAGTTTTACTCGATTTTCCTAGTAATTTTACTGACCCGTTTAAAGCGATGTCAGGGTGATATCAACAAATAGCATAACAAAGAAATGGCTGAGCCAGGTTAACGAGTGTTATCTGGTAGTAGGTGCTGGACCGACGCCAAATGTCAGTAGTAGTTAGCAGTAAACGCTTATTTGATGTAATTAAACGCGGGACGTGTCTTCGTGTTACATCGCGTCGTATAGAACTTTGTGTTTTAACTTTTGAAAATGATAATACTTGGTGTTTGAGCCAATTGTTCACTTTTGAGCTGATAGATGGCGTTGTTAGATGAGTGACGAATTCTGATTCTCGATGTTAAGATTATCCACCAATCTTTTTTCATGCTAATATGATCTCAATACACAGTTGCAAGTTTAAGGGGTTGTCTCATTATAATTATTTTTATCCTAGTTACACCAAAAAGTTCTGCAACTGTCAGTGAAATTGAAAGTTGTGACGCCCAGCAACGGGTTGATCATTATTCTGTGTCAAGTTGTGAACCTTAAGAAGCCGTGGGACTTAAGTCACCTATCATAGTACTTAGAAAAACTTTATGGTAAAGAAAAGCGACGTATAGAGGCACAATTTAACGAAAATGTAGACGTATCTACAAACTTTTTCAATTAAGCTTACCACGCTGGCGTAAGAATGTTAATGTATGTACATACTCGTACTTTCACGAAACTTCTCCTCATGCCATGGCATGCCGCTTTTCCACTTTTTTAAATAAAAAACCGACAAATATGTAAGTCCAACCTGCGATCTCTAGCATTTAACTTATTCCTCGTAAGAGCAATTGAGAGAAAAGAATGTGCCCTTTCTTAAAATACACTAAAAAAAATACTTACTTCAAAACCTAAGATATTTAATTAAAATCGAAACAAGGTCTATAAAAAAAAATATACTGAAATGGATCAAACCACTTATGAGGAAACGGAAGAACTCTTGAAACCTACGACATAAACTATACTCTCACACAGGCACACAAACACATGCAAGCACACAGCACACACATAAACGCACACACACACCACACTCGACACAAACTATACTTATACCAATCTTGTCTACTTACCTAATTAAATATGTTATTAATATTTTTCTTTCTTTTGTTATGGAAGAGCAGTCTTCTAATACAGGCATTGTTTGCTTAAAAGAAGGCTCCAATCACAAACTTATGGCTGTAATCTTGTTAAGAAACAAACAATTTTGAATTTTTTTGAATTTTTGAATCTAGCACCTACTTAGGATGAATTTCAAGAATCAAGCTAGAGCAATTCTGTAATCAACTGTGGATGGATACTTAGATATTAATCAAGCTGAAATCTCCCTAATTCCCCGAAGCGCTCATGATTGCTGTTTAGTAGATTACGCTGCGTTAAGATTAATGTTGTCGTATTAGTTGAGGGTTCGTAGGTAGTAGGTTGAAGGATTTAGTTTGAAAATAAAACATTTGTGACATGAAGTTCAGCTGTGTAACAATTCGTCAAAGCTATTCTTGAGGAACATAACAGTAATGTTTTGAGTGAGCTTGAGATTCTTCTAAAACCGTCCGGGGGATGATTGCTTCACGGAGAACAAGTCATGACATACACCTACTCACGTGCAGGCTAAGTGCACGTTGCACTTAGAGGTGCAACGTGTCGGTGCGAAGACGCACGTGGTGGGGGCGCGCGCGTGCTAGTGCCGCGCGTATTGAGTGCGTCCGCTAGGTTACGTTTACACTTGCTTGATCCACTACTTCGTCATGTTTCAAGTCGTACTGATGCTATAAACATACAAAGTTAGGCTTGATTACAAAGCAGGTAGGTACTAGATAAGTAGTTGAATTCACCACCGTTTCCTGGTGTTATCATGTATGTACGTAAATACTCACAGAAGTTTGTCTCTTTCGGCTTTTCTGCACTTTCTTTTACATCGCATTCTAGAACATTTACAAATTACATTTTATTTTTGTCATAGTGATACTAGAAGTAACCGTCTTGGAGGGAGGGCTGTTATTTAATAACATATGCTAGAAAAAAGAATTCCTCACCGGGTGGTGCTAGCTAAGGTCGCCCTACACGGGCGCACAGATGATGAGAGAGATGTCCGGCACACAGATACAGCTGACGGCGGCTGGGCCCACACCTGTCTCTCGATACATGTCACACAATTTGGATAATATGGATCTTAGATGAGGTAGATTTTCTAGAATACTTTAAAGAGTCAATATTAAAATTTGAACTAACTCCTCTAGCACAAAATACTTATTAACTAAACGTCTCTGTCTACAGTTAAAAGAATGTCCTGGAAATTCTGCAACAAACGTAACTAAAGTTTATATTTCTACCCCCTTTTGTTCCAGAACAAAATACCGACGGCATTAAGGATAATACACGACACAAAAAGCGGAATTGTTTCAAACACTAAATGTGACCCTTACATACAGATGTGACTTCGTCTCTGGATATAAAAAACTAACTAAAGAAAAGGCAATTCATTTTTCACACATTTTTCTGCTTTTCTGTACTACATTTAATTTATTGAAAATAATAATTTGCTCGGAACAGTAAAACTTTATAGGTATTTAAACATGGTTACATGAACAAAATTGAATGAATGACATTCATCGGAACGAGGTGGAGCCATACAAAATGTATCATGAGTTCACTCACAGTCAGTCATAAGTTCACACTGCAGGTGACGCCGTTCTTACACACATGTTGAAGGTCCTCGGACACAGCGGACCCGCAGTCCGCTCCTGAGTAACCACAACCAGAGTAACACGAACAGAAGAATTCCCTGCGATGCAGAAAATATTGTTATGTGCAAATAAATGCGACTTATTCCAAAGGAGAAATTGTGAATCTCCGACATAAATTTAGGAAGAAACTACCTCTGAAAGTGAATCAAGTATGACTATGTTGGTTTAGTTTATGAGTCACAATCACAATACATAAAATGCAATGCACCGTTTTTTGAGTAGGGTACAGTGACGATTACACACACATTGCAAAAGGCCCTAGTGCCTCCTAAAAATGTGACGGTTTCTGAAGAAACCTTGAAGCCATTTTATGAGGTATAAAATCGGCGAAATCTTCCAACGTTGCGAAGTATCCCACAGAATTTGCTGACAAGAGCCTCGTATTTACTAACCGGTGTGATGAGTTTTACTTTATTTATATTTTCATTGACAAATATATGAATTTTGATACATTCGGTTTAGATCAACATGGCGGTACACTGTTGTTTTGTTTTGATGTAAGATGTAATAACGATGTGTTGAGTTTATTTGCCATTGACAACATGGCTATCGAGCCATCATCATCATCATCATTTCAGCCAAAAGACGTCCACTGCTGGACATAGGCCTCCCCCAAGTGTCGCCAGATTGACCGGTCCCGTGCCATAACTCCACAATATCACTAATATTGTTGCTTAACTATAGAGAAAAGATTTAGGTAAAGTATATAAACAAACTACAATGTATCCTCAGGGACACACGATGCAATACTACCTGAAAATTACTTCTTCTAAACTGTTTCATTAAACTTCTCGCGTGAATTTCCAGCATGTTATTTTGAGCACATCTGTGTCTGGGGAGTTCTGTTGTTCAGCGTTTTAGAATAAAACCTTATTTAGTCGAATACGTTGCGAAATAAGTAGTAATTGCCACTCGAGCTTATGCAACATTATTTTTAGTATATGCGAAACCTGAATATAGTTTGTCCAGAGTAAGTAACTGAATCGATTCCAATAATTTTTAAACCATATTATATTTTGTCCCAAAAATATTTAAAAAAGGATACTAGTTGGACACCGAGCGACACTGAGTACCTATTGCCATTATTTAGCCTACTGCCAAATTATTATTATCAATGAGCTCAAGACGACGCTGGAGGCGCGCGCGCGGCTGCGCTGCGTTGTGACCACGTTTTTGTGCGGACAACAAGGTAACAGAACAAGCTTATAACTTTGTGATTTTTCATGATACCATTTTGAAATATTGTGCATAGATTCTTAACATAGAAATACTAGACACGTGTTTCAGGTTTTACATATACTAAAACTAATGTTTGTTTGTTTTTTTTTTTTTAATAGTATTGGCTGTTACAACCTGTCATTCGCTCCTCACTCGAAAACGACTTCAAGTTTATCAGAACTATTTTTGGAACCTTCGAATTGTCTTGCCTTATTTGAAGTTCGTCTTATCCGGAGGTGTTTGGCTAAAATTCCATTTAGCATGAGAAAAGTTTAAAGAATAATAGGGATGATGGTGGTACACCAGTGTGTAGACGAGTGACTCAAATCAAACCACCAAGATGCTGCTTACCTTACAGGCTTACATAGTACAGGCTTCTACCTACATGATCCTAGAATTTGTATTCATGAGACCAACATTAATAAAGGCCCAAAAGCGAAAGGAATTTAGTATCACAGTTTACGTCCTCTTTTTCCTTGCTCTAAGACACAATTTGTTGGTTAGGATGCCATATAAATTCTGATTGGATTTTTCTTGCACCGACATCTCGTTTTAGAAAGTAGCTGTCAAGATTTTTCATTTATAGGTCAGATGACATGTCTGTCACAGAGAATAAACGCGTTTTGAAACAGGTAAATGGCCAACAACGTGGTACGTCGGCTGTATAATGGTCCTGCGAATAGTGAGCTCCTAATGACCTGAGATGGGACACAAGACTACCTAGCAACAGAGACATCTCAGCAGTAATTACAGATAACCTTACTACTAATGAGTGCACACGACATCATGCAGGCGGTTTGTTTAGACCTTAATTTATATCATTTTGAGAAACTTGTTCGTTTACCACAAGTTAAGGCAAAACACATAAGAAATCATGCAAAACGGCTACAACTGAAATACAGTACCACGATTAAAAGTCTCATACCCTTTTGCTTTTGTAATATTAGTAGGATAGTAGGATTCCAGCACTGCAGACTGGCTTCTATTAAAATAACCTTGGAAGTCTAAGGTGGTCGGCGGCATTGGTAAATTATTACTCATTGATCGTACTCATGCTCCGGTAATTAACAGATGGCGAGTAATTGGAAATTCCCATCACGAACCTCTGAATTAATTCAATAATATTTGGGTAACTTAACTAAATTAAATATCGGTACCCTTAAAGCATTTCGCCATTCCGGAATTCGATTTCAAAAAGACAATGTCAGAGTGTTGCGTTTTATTATGCAAATAGAAAAAGTTGTAAACCAAAAGGAAATGAATATCTAATGCAAAGTTTGATTTTGTAGAAGGAGAACTCGGTGAACTTACAAGTGAACCTCGTTTGAGTTTGATGTCACAGTGACGTACAGTCGCCAGCATATCAAGTTACCACAAACTGTCAATTTTCTCCAAATGATTATAAGCCATAAAAAATGTTCGGGCCTGTGGACGGCGAGCTATGGGCTAGCTCGCCGTCCGGCCGTCTTACGACGACAGGCCGTGTCGACGGCGCGTTCGTGTTCCACGCGCGCCTCAAAGAGATGTCAGCAATGATGTAGGGGTCTGCAAGGGCTGATGCCTGCCAGGGCTGCGGGACTGTTCAAAAGAGATACCGTGGCCCTGGAACACAAAGGGCAAAGAAGGAACATGGATTGGTTTTAGTCAGTACAAGTCTGACACTCCCTTCCGCTCCGCCCAGAGTCCGGTCATTTGATGATATCCCATCAGGAAAAATAAAAAAAGGCATAAAATGTTGATTGTTATGTTGAAAATCGAATGAGATAATTTGACAGTTTATATGTTATTCTACTTTCTTAGTGCATTCCCCAAATTAAAGTTTTAATTAGAAATGTCCGCTTAATTTACACATTTCGTGATCCAAAACTATCAATAAAAACGTTTGATCGAGCATGTAGTGAATAAAACTACAGGCAACCAGAAGATAGCATGTGCAACAAATGCGATCTGAAATCTTCATCAATTGATAATTATGTAAATCCCTTTTGTACTCCTGTAACATCGTAAACAATGTCGCATAGCTTTTTATTTCACTCCCGCTTATTTCTATTTTATTTACCATACTAAAAACTACAAATTTAAGGGGTATCATTTAAGCTATCGCCAATTTAATTAGTTTTGTGTTTCTTAAATAATAGGGTTTGCCCGCAAAATAGCAGATTTGTCACCAAAATTTAGTCCCCAAACAATATAAAATCAATTCCACAATAAATCACCTAAAATCATGGAGATATAGGATCCAGTACCAAATAAATGTTTTTGTATGTATTATAATAGGTTTGTCCTAATAGATATTTAAGCAAACTAATAAATTTTCTAGGAAATTTATAAACTTTCGTAGGATTCTAAACAAGAGACAAACTGTATTATTTTACGGCCACATTTTCGCACGGGGCTCCTATTTCTGTTTGCAGGGTTTAAAGTAACCTAACCTAACCTAAAGTCGGGGTGCCCCAAGTCCCGAGATTTGCGATAATCGATTTATTTGGTGACAGATCTACCATTCTGAGCACAAAGCTATTATTTAAGTAATGAAACTACTATTATAACAACGAAGTTTATATTCATCTAATGCACTACAATTTTATTGGTAATCCATCTCTTATTGTACACATATATTAACATTAATTTGATAATTCATACCTGGGAACACTTTTTGTTTATTTGAGAACGAAAATATTTCGTGGCGATAGATCTATTTATTAGATGATACAACTTGATGACAAATATAAATTTTGGTGACAAGAAATATAGTCCCCAAATTTAAGTCCGATGTAATAGGGAGCGAGCCATCCGCAGGGCACAACTGCAGAATCCGTGGTTGCTACTGAGAAATCCCTAATAGAAATACTAACTACCCTCACTCTGGCATTGTTTACCTCGTAACCTAGATTTTTTTTGCCAGTAAATCATTCAAACGGAACTGAACAAGTAAGTAGAGTGCAAGGTAGTGGAATAAGACATGTAATGGTTTGCTAGTTCCTTTGTAAGCGAGGCTCGAGCGAATTCAGATGAGCTATAAGAGGCTACAGGCGATGGGAGCTGGTGCGGGTCACGGTTAATAATGCATGTTGCTCTCAGCGACGCTCGGACCTGGATAGACTTCAGTTTTGGAAGCGTCACACAACATGGACACTGCGATTGTTTTATTCAAAAGTTTAGGGATTTGAGCGTTTTGAATTTCAAAATTTGTCTTTTGACTTTGAATATTTGAATATAATATTCTAGATGAGTTTGTTTGCAGCAAGTTTATTCTCAACGTTCACAGTGTTACTTGGAATCGGTATAATATTTATTTCTTTCAACACTATACGGCCGGACTTAAACTAAAACACTGTAAACGTGACTGCCTCGTTAGTCTAGCGGTCTCAAGGTCGACTGCTAAGAATGAGATCCTGTGTTCGATTCCCAGGTCGGGCAAAGTGTTATTGGGTTTTTCCTTCAGGGATTTCTGAGTAGCAGCCACGGAGTCTAGAGTTGTGCCCTGTTGATGACCCGCCCCCTATTACATGGGACTTAAACTTAACAGGCGAAATATGGGTGTATTATTAGGTATATCTCTGCCTAGGCGTGATGTACTTCTTTAAAAACTTTGAAATCTTCAAGGCTACAAATCTCATGGTGTACAATCTTTCGTTTTGGTTTGACCTTTTTTTTTTTTCGCGATAAATGGCGTTGTTCTTTTAGCACTCTTCGCTGAATCGCGGTGTTAAGATTCTCCGCGATAACACGACCTCTTCGTGTATAACCAAATAAATTGTCTTCGTTTAAGTTTGTCCTATTATTAATTGTCGTCGTTTTTTAGTTGTTTATATTTTCTTACTTTTAGCCTTATTTTTATCATTAGTTTAGTTCTATTTGTAGTGTGTCTGTATATATATAATGAAAATAAGTAATAGAAAGTTGTAAATTTAATACCACCAAAGAAAACTTTGCAAGATTCTAACATTCGTTTAACCCAATAACACTTTACCCGAACTGGGAATCCACCCTAGGACCTCAAGCCTGCGACCACTAGACCAACGAGACAGTCTTTTGCAGAAGAAAAATAAGGTTAAATACTTATCTACGTGTTTTGGTTGAAGCTTGCAAACCAGCAGGGGGCCTACCATGACGTCTTAAAGCAGGAGTAATTCCAGTGTGGGAAAGAGATGGCGCTAGACGACCTGTAATGCTCTGTCTCTTTCCCACAGTGGAATTACTCCTGCTTTGAGGCGTCATAGTAACCCCCCAGGTGTCGTTTGTGCTCGTCTTAGTGAACCGAGTGTGAGCGTCTTTGAGTCGCTCGAGGCAACGCCAGATCAAAGAGACGACACTCGCCACGGAATTGCTTTAAAGTACATGCTTTAACTTTAAGCTGCTCAAGTATGGTAAACATAAATGCTAGTTTATAAGCACTCCAGATCAGTGCAAAGGGAAGATATACAGGGTGTAAGCAGACCCTTCACATAGCCGTCAACCAAGCATTCTGTACATCAAACTAGGTAACTTTAAGCAAAAAGAAGTTGGAAAAAAGTTGGAACTTTGACCCCCAATATCTCCGCAACTATAAAGTTCCCAGGTATGGCCTAGAACAAAAAAATTGTCGCAATGACGGGGAGAACAAGTGCCTTTCGTATATGATAAGGGTCTATTTACACCCTTTATGTAGTCTTCTTCTCGACATATTCAGGCAGGTAAATTTCAGAGCGGCCAATGCTCTTAACATCTTAAATAATGTATCGCATAACAACAGACTACTGAAACAGTGGAAATGTTTAACTACAGGGGCACCCCGAAGGGAGCATACAGTACATAATTAAAGGGAGACCATTTGAAACATTGATCAAACTCACCTGCCGCCTTATGCTTAAAATTGTACATTTTCGCCTGTCAGTCTGTTTGTTCCGGCTAATCTCCGCAACAGCTGCACCAATTTTGACGGGATTTTTGCTGGCAGATAGCTGATATCATAAGGAATACTTAAACTGCTGTTATCTTAGAAAAAGGAATGGGGTACCGTCCAAAAAAAACCAGTCAATTGTTAACAAAATCCTATTAAAATAGGGAAGTCATATTTTTATAATAATTTCATGCTGGGTGGACCGATGACCTGGTGAAGGTAGCAGGGATCCGCTGGATGCGAGTCGCATGGGACCGGTCAATGTGGCGACACTTGGGGGAGGCCTTTGTCCAGCAGTGGACGTGTTTCGGCTGAAATGATGATGATGATGATGATGAATTTCACGCGGACGCAGGTCGCAGGCAACAATATAATATATTCAGATTCAGATTCTCGATTCAGTTAGACTCAACCAGACGTTTTCCACGTGTTGACCTATCTTATCTAAAATATATAGATAGACTAGATATAGTTTGAAGACATACCTACTAATAATATGTAAATATACAAAATTATTTTAATATATGCGAAACCTGAATATAGTTTGTTCAGATTAAGTAACTGAATCGTTTCCAATAATTTTTAAACCATGTTATATTTTGTCTCAAAAATATTTAAAAAATGCTACAAGTTGGACACCGAGCGACACTAAGTACCTATCGCAATCATTTAGGTACCTACTGCTAAATTATTATTATATATTAATGAGCTCAAGACGACGCTGGAGGCCCGCGCGCTGGAGCTCCGCGTAGTGACCACGTTTTTGTGCGGCCTGACAGACCAGGTAACAGAACAAGCTTATAACTTTGTGATTTTTCATGATACAGTATTGAAATTTAGTGCATAGATTCTTTACATAAAAATACTAGACACGTGTTTCAGGTTTCGCATATACTAAAACTAATGTTGTATAGGACCATTATTGTATACAAATATTGATATTGAACTGTAACCTTATTGCCTAGAAATATTTATAGACTATAATATGATTTTCAGTAGCTCGCCGCCACCTGCAGGCATTGATAACGACGTCGACCTGCGCTTTCATTTCAACGTAACATAAATTACGTGGAATTTATTATTTCTGCAACTCAAGAAAATACGTGATTGAAAAATGTCATTTTCATTGAAATATATTTCTCGGAATGAGATATTTATGTCTAAGTAAGTTATGAAAGAAATTGTTTATGAATTTGTTAAGAGGCTAAGTCCAAACGAGCGTAATTTTTTGAGCTGTGTTTACGCTGCATTCGGTTTCATACTAAGTTCTGTTTGTACCACACGGCGACGGAACTCATTTTGCGTTACTCAATTCCGCGACTCATTTTACGCGACTCACAGCTCAAAAAATTACGCGTTTGGCCTCCGCCTAAAAGGGTTTGTTCAACTAAGCATGTCACATAGGAATTAATAATAAGCATTTGGTGGAGTTATTTACAAACGGATGTTCACCTGTGAAGAATTCCGCCATATAGGTACTACAAGGCAATGATAAAAAAAAAACAAATGCTCCGGACTTAAACTAAAAGAATACAAATATTTAATTCAAATCTTGCTAAGTACAGACGAAATATTCTAATCCGTTGATATTATACACATGCGGCTGCTCTGCTTTCATATTATGTAAATGAATGACATAACTTGGTTACCATTTTTCCTTTACGATCTTTTCCGGAATGTAATATTTTATTCCCTGTTTTTACTTCCGACAAGTTTGAACATTTGGAATTCTATGTTTTTGATTATAAAAGTTTGGTATATTTCTGTCAAAAATGAGAATTCATATTTTATGACTCAAAGCCGAATGGAGTTAGAGTAAAGAAGGGATACGTAGATTGCTTTCGTGGATCCGTATTAATGTTACATGCAAGCTTGACCGTGTATTATTAATGTCATCACCAAGTAGACGGCACGGTTGGCGCAGTGACTGAGCGATCGGCTGCTTCGCTGCGTGTCGCGGGTTCGATCCCCGCACGGAGCAAATATTTGTATGATCTACAGGTAGTTGTTCCGGGTCTGGCTGTTTGTGTATGTGAGTTTAAATGTTTGTAAACGCACCCACGATACAGGAGAAATCACTAGTGTGGGGCAAAGTATATAAAAAAAAATCTTGATAAACGCCCATCAAAGTGCCTGTAATTGGCCTACTAATAAATGCTTCGATTTTTATTTAATATACAGATTTTTTTTCATCCTATATCGTCACACTGCTGAGCTCGTAGCTAAATAATAACAGCCGCTCGGGTCCATTTTAGGTTAAGCCGTGCTTGCCTAGGTTGGTCCATGGATGGGTGACCGCCTTTTACATAAAGAGTTTCTTCCGTGCCTCGGAAAGCGCGTTAAGCTGTTGATCCCGGCAGGCATCTTGTAGATCTTTGACAGTCGTTACAGGTAGTCATTTCTGACAACCAGTCTTACCAAGGGGTATCGTTTTACCCAATATTAACTAGGTTGTGGAGGTCAGATAGGTAGTCGCTCCATGTAAATCATTGGTATTCAGCTGCATCCGGTTAGACTGAAAGCCGACTCCAACATAGTTGGGAAAAGGCTAGGCAGATGATGATTGTCACACTGCTGGGCAAAGGCCTCCCCCATATTCTTCCAGTCTTCTCTCTCCGCGGTGTTATCCGGCCAATCTCTCTCAAAGGCGTCAAAGTGTCAAGCAAGCGTTTTCTAAGCCTCCTCCGCTTCTCGGCGACGACTATTAAACAGAATAGTCGTAGTAAATTGAGTCCCATCTTCTTTTAAACAATACAAACTTGCAACTTTGAAAACTAAAATGAACCCTGAAGTTCAAATTTCAATAATCAAACTTTGACGATTAAACTGATTAACTACAACTCCGCAGGGCGGCTCTAATTGCGACAAGCATAATGTCTGCTAAACCAGCACATTAGCATTGCACTAGTAATTAAGACAAATGCTTGTACCTCGAAAATTATACAAGTATACAAACAACGTTAGTTAGGAAACTCAGTCGGTGCTTTGGGCAACAGGGTCTCGCTTCAAACATTCCGAAGCTTGTGTACACACTGCGGCACATGAAGCTGTACATTTCCAGTATAACTTGGCCTCACTTTGTATACAGGGTGTAAGGGACAGCCCTCCACAAACTGACAGGGTGCATTCAGCTCCTTATTTTGAATCATATTCCACCGGAATTTTTATTTATATTTCTGTGACTATTCCTTTATTTGTATGTAAAATTACATTCCCTGTATGCAGCACTCCATTTATGTAAATAATACGGCTAAAATAAAAAATCCAACAAAAAATCCAAGGGATTGAAATAATCTAACGAACGACACGTTAAATCAGCTGTTAACTTCCTGCCTAGCTACAGAGTTTATCGAACTCGTCGCCGCGCTTTCCGTTCGCTACGTGTGTTTTACCACGGTAACGATACATTGCGTATGAGGAAATAAAATAAATCAAATTTATTGGACTCCCATAACGTTCCTGAAATAATTTCTTGCACTGGTTATCTTAGTATGATATACTGAATTCACCACATCAGTTTGCGGACGGCTGTCCTTTACACCCTATAGATTTCCTATACAATGAGAAATCCGCATAAACTGGTTTTGTATAGCTTGATTGGCCGTCCTGCGTCCATACGAGGGTGTTGGCAGTCGGTGGCAGTATCTGCTAGTTGTTACACTGTTTAATGAAAGGGTTTATTCCTTATGAATTGTATTGCAAAATCATAAAAGAAAACTGCTCTACGCTTCTTAGAAATTCTTATAAAGAAAACACACGGTTCGAAACTTCTCTCGCGATAAACACACAAATACTTGAAATTTAAAGTCTTCATTGCGGCGGATAAGGTCTTTGAACGGACTGACAGTAGCCAATATTGCAGCTTGGTTGCCTAAAATGCTCGACCAAACCCAGGCCACAGATAATATGGTTAATACTATGAATTCAAGTGTAGCTATGCATCAGTTATGTCCAAGAGAACTCGCGGATAAATCTTATCTCAGAAACTTGGATGTCTAACATTGTTACTTGGAGCAGAAACCTCGACGTGAAGCGTCTCAATTTTTAAAAAAAAAGTTTTCATGCCTTGAAAAAAAAATGTAAAATGCCATTTTCTTGACAAAAGAAAAAAAAAAAAAAAGTATATTTTAAGGCATCTTATATTTTTTTATCCAAACTAACCAGTATATTATGCAGAACTATACTATACTAAAACAAAAGAGGTCGCAACCCAATTTTGAACTCGACTATATCAATATCTGTCGCGACTACGTTAAGCCGCACGGCTTAACGTAGTCGCGTAGTATTCTAGAATAATCGTTTTATTGTTTGAACTATTTTAATAGATTTCTGAGAACGATGATATCTTATTTATAGCTCGGGGCTTTGCTAATAAAATTTTCCTAACCAATTTTAAATCTAAAGTTGTTTTTAGGCCTAAAAATGTTATTTGTTTCCTCATAGAAAAGTTGTGTAATACCTAACTCAGTATCGCGTGCAAATAACTGAAAATAATACACCGTGACTTTTTAGTCGTTTTATAACGGCAGCCCACTTCATGTATCCAATGACTACTAAACATTCGTAAAAAAAAATGGTAGATATGAGATTTTAATAATTTAAAAATAAAAATATTATTCAGTATTATGACGCATGACGTAGATAAAACACCCTGTTGTGAGCGATGATCTACTGGAGTCAAGCGCTGGGTAGGTATGTTCCCCGTTTGACACGTAAACATCATTAACAGGAAGTTTCATAATTTTATTCTAACGTATTATTTATTTTTCTTTGTACCTATTATGGTAGGTTAAAAAAAAATCGCACCTAGAGTTATTTTATGTCGGGTACATTGAGTGGGTCACTTTTGTTAGACGACTAAAAAGTCACGGTGTATAACATGATTACCATACTATGTGCCATAGGTTTTCTCACCACAGACCTCTCTTGAACATTATGCGCCAACTAATTCACTTGTACGTGTCACATGAACGGTCGACTGTCTCTCTCTTAACCGCAACATTTAGAATGGTTTATGGTAATTGCCTATTCCGGACAGTGCGGCCTTCCGGGGACATGTCCATAACGACAGAAGGATATCGAGAGAAACCTTTGTCAATGGCTCCTTTGTCCGCTGTCCGACTATAAAAGCTGTTTCTACTACGAAAAGGATTGTATGTGGTAATGTTCAACCTCTACCGTCTCTTTGACTCTTTACGTTACAAAAAATATATTAAACTTTGTACAAAAATTAAAAAAAGATTTGACACCGAAAATTGTATCATCGTTTTATTGTAGGTAGGTAGGATACCCAGTCGATTAGGTATCGACGTAACACACAGAAACCAACATCCAACCATCAGGACTGTGTCAGTCAGCCGCGGAGTCTGGATTCGTGCCCGGTTGATGGCAATAGGCTTACCCCTATTACATCGGACTTAAACATAACTGGCGAAATGTGGGTGTACTTGTTAGGCACACCTCTGTCTAACCTTTCGGGTTAGGCTTGATGTTATGTTAAACCCATTTCATACGCAGCTGTGTTTCACTACAAATTCCTCATAAAATGTTATTTAGAAAACAATTCTGTTACGCTTTTCACTGGCGATAATGTCCTGATAGAGAGGAATAGGCTACAAAAGCCTTCTTGCGTTTCCGAATAAGATGGAAACAAGGGACAGAAGGATTTCTTTTTTCACAACCGAGGTAATCAGTTTATGTATTTTTAGCGTTTTATATTTTAAGATCCTATAATATTAATTTTTTATTTATTGCTGAAAGAGTAGAATAGAAATAAGTAGGTACTATCACGTCCCTATAATTTATAGTCTGCAGTAGAGGTAGGTACTCTCTCCATAAATCTGTCCCTCTGTGACAACTCCGTGCAACAATTTCACATAATTTGTGTTCGGTTTACCGCGGTTAGTCGATTTTCGTGTCAAAGTTTACTGTTCAATCCAGTTCAGTCCTAAACTGATTGCATAACTTCCCAGCTTTGATGGCGAGAACGTTGATAGGATTCAAGTTGGTATTATACAGGGTGATTGGAAGCTGGGTGCAAAGCTTTAAGGCATATTACAGACAATTTGGAACCATTTAAGCCATGGTTGTCTAAGACGAAGTCTTACCATTACTTTTAACCTATTTTTTATGTTTTTTTTTTCAAATTTTGCTAGATGACTAGCACATTACTTTAATTAAATTAAATAAATATTAATTCATTTATCATTCAATTTGGCCATAAACAAGCAGTTTAGTTAAAATTTTTGGAATATTCGAAAAAAAACATAAAAATTAGGTTAAAAAATTGTAAGACTTCGTCTAAGACAACCATGGCTTAAATGGTTCTAAATTGTCTGTACTATCTTCGCCTTAAAGCTTTGCACCCAGCTTCCAATCACCCTGTAGACGACAGTTGACGGAAAGTTGGGACTTAATGACGTAGGAACTTAACAGTAAGATAATTATTCAAATGTAATAAATGAAGTCAACAAAGTCCCACATTACACACAAATTATTGTGCAAAAAGAAACAATTCTCCTAATAATTTGTCTCTGAAAAGCTTTTGACTTTACCAAATAAACGAATAAGAATTCTACTGAACAGGAAAAATGTTCTTGTATACACGGAAAATGAATCAGTAATTTTCTTTGTCTGGTTATCATGATTATAGCCATTGTATTTTTAATACAGAACAAAAGGCAAAAATGCTTTGAAAAAAAAGAATTTCGCTAGTCCTTTGCGATAAAATTAGGCAACAGAAACAAGAGAATTTTGTTAGGTTAGCTGTCTGCTCAAATTAATGGCTTATTGGTGACCAATTTTTTCTGCTAGACTTGATTGTTGACCCAACTCAAGTCCACTTGACATTTATTTCTGTGGATAGCTCGCTTGACGCTGCTCTTCCTTGAATACAATGCCAATGCCCACACTATGTGAGCCGAGCGGCAACACGTTATCGTGTATGAGAAACTGCGCTCAGTGCCGCAGCACGCGCACACAATGAGCATCACATTGAAGACACATTATTGAACAACTACATGCTACGTTCCGAGCTACAGTGTTAGGTACAAACATTTTCATTACATAGTAGTATGTACTGAAAATGTTTGTGCTGCAGAATCTCCTATTAACCCAAGATTCCTGAAATAGGCTCCGCGTTATTGCTTCTAAGTGGAAAGGAAACGGACCTTTAGACCTTTATCTTTTTTCATATGTTTAAGGACGTCCGCTAAAGCACGCGCGGGTGCGGACGCGTGTGCACGCTCGCGAGTCTGTATTGAAAAATAGTTAGCGCGGCGCCAAAACACGCGGGTGCGTGTGAAGGATTTTCTAAGGATATTGTGACACCCGCGCGAGCGCACGGCGTAAGTTGTCATGTCATAAGTTTTTCTAGAAGGCCTGTTGACTAGTGACTATTTGTGCTACTAAACAGAATCATAGATTGTTTGTAACCTAACCTTACTTTTCCTAAAATCTATAAGATAGGTTTTGAATTAAAGAAAAGTAGGTACTTAGAGTCAGACGTGACGATATTTTCAAGACTTGTTGAGCTACAAACAATACTTAGGCCCTACACATTGTTTGTAACTTCGTTCTATAAGTCTACACTAACTTCTAATTTCATAAATGACTTTCATAAATTGCTTTCAGCGAAGTTAGCTCACCACTAGCGCGTTGTAACTAATAATTGGCCAAAAGCCTACAAGTTAGTCGTACCTACACACTTGCGACCGATATGTTGACTATATAGACGGATACTTCTAATATTGACTTTAATAACAGTTTACAAGGAAGCCTCTGTTTATTAGTTTCACGTACAGAGTTTGTTGACTAAGTAAGTTTAAGTTCAGCTGAACGCATTGTCAAGCTAATATTACCTTAGCAGGCTCTATAATAATAGTTTTCTTAAAGAACTGTCTGAAGCATGCCTAATTAGCTATGGTCACGTCAGCATATCATGTCATACTTAAACCAGAGTCAAAATAATTAACATTTGACCTCCTTAAAAATTCCATGAAGGAATTTCCAGCAATTCACAGACTAGTATCCCATTATCTACACATACAAATAAATAAAATTGATGCGTCTGTTTTTAATTTCAAATTTTTAAATGTAAATGTAAGTACCAAGTATATACGGTACCTATAACAGAAAAGAAAATTTTTTTGTGTGTTTGTTCCATTTAATCTCTGAAACGATTGGACCGATTTTGACGGGACTTTTACGGGCTGATGTTATAAGGAGTAACTTAGGCTCCTTTTTTTAGAAAAACTATTAGGGTTCCGTGCAAAGAAATTAAAACCCTTAGAAGAAGTTGTTAACATAATCCGATTCAAATAGGAAGTAATATTTTTCGGACCTTTACCTATATGAAATTAGTCAGCTGCAGCTGCGGCAATTTGGTCTAAATTGGTTGTTTAGCTCATGAATGATTTAACTTGATTGACGTTAATGAGTTTACGGTTGAATTTCGTGTAAATTAATGTGTAACTTGGCGTACTAATCGCATCGAGGGAGAGGACTATTTTATTACTCCTATTTTGCGAGCAATATGTTTATTGCAAGCTCCCATAAAAGTTATTACATTAAATAAAATTTATGGTCTCAATAAAACACGAATGCAAGGAAAAACAGGAAAATATTGTAAAACATAATGTTTCTGTTTGCTTTGTCGATGCTCACTTATTTGATATTATACTTTTTGCGTTGAATCAACACACGTTAAAGTTAAATTCGGAAGCTTTTCGTTTTATAGTACTGGACTTTTTTTTTAAATTAAACGCACACTGTGTAGGCAAGCATATTACAAGTTAGACGATTATATCGTTGATAAAAATGCTTGGCTCAATGCCGGTCCTGCTCCACAAGGACAGGGGCGCATAAATGAATAGCATTACATATCCCAATCACCTGCGCTCTTGATGATTTATTTACTGCATCAGTGAGCGGGGTACACGTGGCTGAGTTTTGGGCTAAGCATATTTAAACTTTTTGCCATCGAAACGCTAAGAAGAAGAAGCATTAAATAGTATGTTGGAGCTGCTGAAGATTGTACAACTATCTTTGCTTTGTATAAATTCAATCTCTTTAGTATTATATAGCCGCATAGCCCATATTGTGTGAGTACTATGTAATAGAAAGCTGTCATTCGCGGGAAACCTACGTCTTTTCTTGACTTGAATGTGCCCTGGCGGTTAGGAGTGTGTCATGCTCACTCAAATGTCTCGCTGATGGTGGCGCGTGTGTCGGATCATTTAGTTCCCTTCAAAATGGTTGAGTTGAACGGTGCTGATACATGCGTCATGTTCGTGAACGGGCGCTGTCAGTTGTGACTGGTCATCTCTTGGTTGCCACGGCTTATTTGAATTGTTTATTTTTATTTTATTTTTTTGAATTGTTTACTATGGACACTTTTAACGTACACATCTTGCTACATCGTTCTCACATAATGTACCATCTCAACATGAATAATGTAACCAAGAGTTTGTAAAAGTATACTGATTTAAAAGAGTGTCCATGGAGTTTCTTGCCCGTTCTTCTCCATAGAGATCTACGTTAGGGAATGGGCAACTACAGTACTTTCACAGTTTTTATGCCTTGTGACTGGGACTGTAGCTATTGTTGTCTTTGTTTCGACAATTCAAAAGTGCCTGTAACTGGCCTATTTGAAATAAATGCTTTGATTTTGATTTTGATTTTTGAAATAAAAATACTAAGCGCTACTTCTTCGTCTTTTTTTATTTATAAGCTGAGTATTAAAGCCCCATACTGCCATTGCCCATGCATAAAAAATCTTTAAAAATAAGGGTTATAAGTTAAAATTAAATTAATGTCATTGATTTATGGGTCACCCAAATCATTAGCTTTAGCATGTAGCTTACTATTATAACACTTTAAAATCAACAGTAAATCGATCCACCAAAAATTGAACAATTCTTGATTTTGAAAACCCGTAACGCAATGCGTACGCATTTAAAATACAAACCTTTTGACATGTAATTAACCTGTAATTAACATGTAATTAATTGTAACCTGCAAGAGTCGGTGCTTGACTTTTTGATCCGAGCAGGAATAACGTCGTCATCGAATAAAAATATTTGTTTGTCTTTGAACAAACGCCCGCACACCAAGCTACTACAATCTGTCAAATTTCTTTAATAGATTTTCAACTTTATGGCTAAAGTATAAGGTTCAAGGTTGATTGGGAAAATTTGACAGTTTCGGGTAGCTTAATGTGCTGGCGTCTGTATAAAAATTTCATAAAGTGGCAAAAATGTTGGAATAATAAGTTAATCCAAAAGCCTACATACCATCGTAAAATTTTTAAAAGTTCAAAATATAAATATACCCCTTTCAGCATACGAAGTAGAAAATACATTACTATGACAAATTACGAAGACGCCAACTTTTTTACATAAAAATGTCGTCAACATAATATATCTTATGATGCATCTGCTGGAAGCACTAACCATAAAAAAAGCATTGGAGAAAATTGCTACTAGGAACTTGGCCATTAAAGCTTCTAACTTAGTGTCTGCGTACTTAGTCAAGTTATAATGGAACGCCTCAAAAAATCAGTACCGAGCGAGCGTCACAACTTATTGTAAAACTGGCCGTTTCTTGCATTCACGATTGTTCAAATGCGAACCATTTAGGTACAATTATATCTATTAAAACATCATTATCTGCCTAGCCTTTTCCCAACTATTTGGGTCAGCTTCCAGTCTAACCAGATGCAACTAAATACCAGTATTTTACATGGAGCGACAGCCTATCTGACTTCCACAACCCAGTTATCTGGGTAATACGATTCTTTTTGGTAAGACTGGTTGTCGACTTTCAGGCCTGTAACGACTGTCAAAGATCTACAAATGACAACCGGGACCAACGGCTTAACGTGCTTTCCAAGGCACAGAGGAAACTTGGTATGTAATGGGTGGTCACTCATCCACAGACCAATCGAGCCAAGCGCTGCTTAACCTGAAGATAAATCCGAGCGGCTGTTATTATTTGGCCACGAGCTCCTCCAACATCTATCTCAATAAATTGTCATCTCTCTCAATTTTTCATTGAAACCGGGCTGGACGCTGGACATTCAATTCGACGAGAATGATTGAAAGCGCGCGCGTGACAAAGGTCTCGACTGTTGACTGTGACATCTGTGATTGTATGGAACGTTCACGGATTTATGCATTTTAGGATTAACACAGCCCGAGCTGGAATGATCTACGCCGACACACATCAAGTAATGATTGAAATACATCCTAAATACTACATTATGTTTAAATAATATCGTAAGTTTCTGTTTATTCACGTATTCATCAGTTGTAGCTTTTTCTTTGTGTTTTATGCTGAAATTAAGAATTGATTCTCTTTTTGTTTTTTTTTTTGGAATTTTACAGCTTTTATCAACAGTAATTTTGTTGTTAATGGTGCTGTGAGTAAATATGTGAGGCCAGTTTATTGTTTTGTTTCATCAATAAAAGCAACTTGACGGTTGGCGCAGTGGCTGAGCGATTGACTGCTGCGCTTCGTGTCGCGGGCTCGATTCCCGCACGGAACAAATATTTGTATGGCCTACAGGTAGTTGTTCCGGGTCTGGCTGTTTGTGTATGTGAGCTTAAATGTTTGTAAACGCACCCACGATATAGGAGAAATTCCTAGTGTGGGGCAACATTTAAAAAAAAAAAAACTGTACAATTTTTTGTGAAATAGAAGAACATTCTATTATTTTGTGTATCAATTCAATATTGGTATTCTTGTTTTTTGGTAAATGACGGAAAGATAACAACAGACGAACAAAGATGATCATATTGATAGAAAACAATCCACCAATTTGCGCTGAAATGGTCTTGAATACAAATTCTGTCGCACTTTATAATCAACATTCCTGATTCGACTCCCGAGATATTTAATTACACAACAATAAATCGAGGTATTCTCATCTTGCTTTTTGTTTTACAGTCAGTTACAGAAGAATAGAGTTCGGTAAAGGGAGGGGTAGGAAGTGCGACTGGTGAAACTTTAACAATTTATTAGTTGTGTGCGTTTCCGTGTGGTCTCGCTCATTACCAGTTGTCTGGGGCATGTTGAACAGCTGGTTAGGAGCAAGAAGTGACTGCTATCTTTCTTACTTTTTGTATTTAATTTGAAACTGTTTTTCGTGGGTCTAACAAAACAATTTGGTGGAATCGACTTGATATTTTGATGTTCAACCTAATTACGACTCGTAACACACTTTTCATTTTATATTTTTACATATTTCTTAAAAAAAGCCATATTATAGCATAAAATAACGACGTACAATTTATCCAAATCCGTTCATCCGCTTAAGAGTCACGAGGGAACATAGAAACAGACATACATACATACAGGTCAAACACATAACTCTCCTTTTGGGCTTCACCGCAGTCGGGTAAAAATAGGTCAGGAGCAAGCTACCGGTGGTAAGGACTCCAGAGACATGAACCTCTTCACAATGCGGGCCGTATCGAGGAGTACTGCCTTTTGAATCATTTTTGTTTTATTAATTGCCATCGGTCAAATAAGTTTTCAAGCAATTTTGACTCTTAGAAAAATTACACTGTGTATAAAACGAATCAAGCCACATTCGTGGTAAATGCAGTTTATATTCATCTGTATTCATTCTCACACACGCCGCATTACTGCACTGGAGTTGCAGTTCCGGTACTCACTGCCGCCGCCATTGTGCTCGCATATTGTTCGACGTCCTTTGACGATTTTCGCTACATGAAAATGTTCCGACCATATCTAGTTTAATATATTTCTGTGTTAAGACATTTTCGCTTCAACACTACGCCTGTAGAACGTTAATATGAAAAATCCTTGTCACTTCACTCTAAGATAAGATGAAAGAAGAAAGAAATAATAAAATAAAGAATAAAGTTTATTTGACGTCAGTTCATCAAGCACACAATAAAAAAAAGATCATCATCTGCCTAGCCTTTTCCCAACTATACTGGGGTCGGCTTCCAGTCTAAGCCAGATGCAGCTGAATACCAGTACTTAACATGGAGCGACTGCCTATCTGACCTCCACAACCCAGTTAGTACTGGGTAATACGATACCCCTTGGTAAGACTGGTTGTCAGACTTTTCGGGCCACTGGCTACCTAACGACTCTCATAGATCTACAAATGACAGCCGGGACCAACGGCTTAACGTGCTTTCCGAGGCACGGAGGAAACTCGGTATGTAATGGGCGGTCACCCATCCACAGACCAACATAGGCAAGCACGGCTTAACCAAAAGATCGACCCGAGCGGCTGTTATTATTTAGCCACGAGCTCCTCGAGAATAAAAAAAGATACAAAATTAAAAATTAAAAACAAAGAAAATACAGAGTATGTGCATTGTGCTGTGTGCCCCACGGCTGCTCCAAAAAGGCCCATTTCAGCATTCATGATGGTAGTACACCCAGTGACCCATTTAACACAATTGCACGACATTTATCTACTAATATGAATAGGTTTGTTGGGCTGCCTCGTTGGTCTAGTGGTCGCAATCGCGACGGCTGAACATGAGGTCCTGGGTTCAATTCCCGGGTCGGGAAAATTGTTTTTGGGTTTTTCCATCAGGGATTTCTCAGCAGCAGCCACGGAGTCTGGATTTGTGCCCGGTTGATGGCAATAGGCTATCTCCCTATTACATGAGACTAACATAATTGGCGAAATGTGGGTGTACTATGAGGTACACACTTCCGACTAGTTTCGATGTCCTAGTTTACTCGCTGGCAGTACGGCTTTGTTGTTGTTTTTTTTTTATTTATTTATTAGGTTTCTCAACAATTGAGTACACTGTTACATTATAATTTGTACATTTATTGCAAACTTAAGTCTTGTTGTTTTGTCATTTGTAGGTTTTTAACGAACATTTTTATATTTTGTTTTGAAAGTCTATTGTGTGTGTGTGAGAACCGGAGATGGCCTCAGCTTTATGTTTCAATACCTAAGTCCAATAAATACATAATGTTCCACGATATTAGTAATCGGTTTCTTTGGATTCGAATTGTTAGCACAGCAGTGGCGAAGGTTCCATACAACTCGATTCCTACCGGTTTCCCTTTGAAAACGGGCACAATCAGTATTCCATAGACAAATAATAAAATCACAAAAAAGAGTTGTACTCCGCCTTACCTCTTAAAAAATTGACTATTCGCTACTGTAGCACAGCTATAATAGCGAAAACTAAAGACTAGCTGTAAATATGAAAAACTATAACCTACCTAACAATTACAAAACAAAAACAAAACAATCCCCGTCCCTACATTGTAAATATTGTTTCTTTTACCTATTTTATTTAATCTCTTGTAAAATGCCTTATTTCTACGTTGTAAATAATTACGGAAAATTTACGTTAATTTTAATTGGGGAATTTTGTTAATTTTAAGGTGCGTAAAATATAATTAAGTAATTTTGGATAAACACGAGAAAATTTCACGTAAATACGAGGGAATGTATAATAATGAGCGGCGTGAACGTGGAAATATTCTAATTGAATATTTTGAATACCGTTCAAGTAAGTACGTAGAGGTAATTTTTAAAGTCCCAAGAACATCTGGCTCCGGGCAGTGAACTACAGTGGCCTATTTGGAAAGCTCTGAATCGTTTGCGTACCTAAGTAGGCCGCTGCAAACATAATCTGGCAAAATGGGGTATTATTGGTCCGTCCAACACCGAGTGCGAGTGCGGCGCTCCGGATCAAACTATGCCTCACCTGCTGGAGTGTCCCAGGTGTCCGTTTACCTGCACTCTTGACGACCTGAACAGCGCCTCTGCCGCTGCAGTAAACGTGGCCACCTACTGGGCCAATACCGTATAATATGGAAGAAACATCGATACGATAAGAAGAAGAAGAAGAGGTACTTTGTGATTCAGGGAAAATAAAGTTTATGAATTGGTTTGTAATAGTCGGTGACAACGTAATGATGAATGTTTCTGGAAAAGACTCACAGTCAAAGGGCAACAAGTTATCTTACCTTAAGGCCTATGTTTGTGTTTCTACTGAGTAAAGCCCCTGTAACGCGTACCTTGCGTGTACTTAATGACGTAGCAGACAGTATAGATCTTTTTACTTGTGCTCTGAGTGAGTTCACAAAAATCACGATGTACAGAATATGTTAAAAATAATGATGATAAATAATAAAACAGTAATTATGGCCACACTATTGAATTAGGATATACCTGTAATGATAGCGATGATGAGTTAATAAATAAATAAATAAATGTTTACCGTAATACCTCTGAGTTAGAGAATAATTATTGTGAAAATACGGTTTTAGTTATAACAAGCCAGGTGTACTCTCGTAATATTTTTTAAAGGGAGTGTCAGACTCTAAAACCCATCCATATTCCTTTTTTGCCCTTTGTGTTCCAGGGCCGCGGTATTTCTTTCAAACAGTCCCGCGGATCCATTCCTCTTTGCGGACATCTCTTTGAGGCCTGCGTGGAACACGAACGGCCTGTCGTCATAGGAAGAATGGACAGCAAGCTAGCCCATAACTCACCGTTGGCAATAAAATCGAACCTGCGATGGTCCTGATAGATACAATCTGTATTATTTCAACAAACTATGTTTCACTTATCGCTTTATGTAGGTACGTTTCATCACCTTTATAGCGATAACCATAAGGTTTACTATTGACTGGGTATGACCCAGGAAGATCGTTTTCTTAGAGAGAAATTACTGTGGCTAGATTCACTTTCAATGTCAGAAAATAAAGCGTGTTCAATGCAAGACACAAGCAGCCATTTTATAATTGGTATTGTTTCCGCAGTACTGCTCAGACTCGGTTTAGAGACGAGATAGTGAAGCTAGAATATTTTGTCACAAGTACACAAATACCAGGACCATGCACGTATTTAAGCAATAAATTGCTAAACTTAGTTGCAGCAGTGGCTCCCTCTTGAATAAATTTCACATTTATTCGGGGACGCGACTCGATGCCGACACTTCAAGGCAATGAAAGTGAAACTCGCGTTTGATTAATTGTTGTGAGGCCTACACAGAAGACAAATGTTGACATGTTTTTACCTATAATGACGTGAAACTTAAGATGGAAATATTAAATCAATTAGTTACAAAAACTAAAGTAACTCAAGACAGAAAATTCACAAAAAAAACAATCACAAAATCAAAAAAAAAAAAAAAAACAATCACAAAACAATCAATCACAGAATCAACACACAAAACACAGAAATCACACACACACACACACACACACACACAGATTCACAGAATTCACTTAAGAAAGCCATTATTTTAATTTACACACTCAACAATATTTTCACAGGAAGAAAAGGGTCCATTACATAAACAGCCTTGTGTAGTTAGTTGAGCGCATCGCACGAACACGTGCACACCAGAGACTAAAGTGTATTAGCTTAGGATCCACAATTAACTCTGTAAATATAAACTGTCTAATTACTACACCAAACACGTCATGTATGTTGAAGTACTACTTCAGAGTGGAGGATCACAATACAATCAAAGCAAGTTCAGAGCTCGACCTACATTGCCAGCAAAATTTGAAAAGATTTTGCAAGAATTTGGCAGCGAAAAGTTCCCGTAAATTCCAGATAAAGCGCTTGCCTTTTGTCTTCCAGTTAACTCGCTTTACTAAGAGGCTTCTTCGAAATATGACGCTATTGTCTTTTCACACTCGCTGCGTTCAAGTTGACTTGAAAGAAAAGGGCCAATGGTACAGTCGGTAGCAATTTTTTTGTTTTTTTCTTTTTCCTTTAAAAAAAAAAAGAAAAGGCTAAAAAGGCTACGCTTGGTTCATTAAGTGAGTTTTTATAAGTGCTTATATTAGTACTTTTATATAGTGCCCGAGTTGGCTTGAACTACAGTCATCTTTTAAAGAAAACTTGGGGGTACCTCAAGGGTCACTTTAATGCTTCAACAATGTAAAGCGTCTCTGGGTATTAATTGCTGTTTTGGTATCATAAAACCCTCGTAATATTTTGTCCTGAAACCGCAAACGCGCTGAGAATATTATCCAGCCCGCCTTAATAAATTAAAGCAATAAACTGAATAGATAAAAATAACACTATTTTAGTACTTTTATTTAAGCAATAGCTTTATTGCGACTCGGGTTATATATATTTTTATTGTTTTTCTTACTAGTTTGATCACGGTTTGTTATATGCTGACACATGAGTCTCCGGTAGATGATTAGTAATGTCATAATGTAAGACCACCGAAACAGAGTACATTAGTACATTAACATTATTAAGGTGCAATAACTTTATTCTCTCATGACTTTATCAGGCAGATTCAGATGTCAGAGCTTGAGACGTCCCCGTTGTTTACGCGGATTAAACAAATAATGCGATCAAATTAAAAACTGACTCGTGTTGCTAAAAGATGGACGCGCACTGATTTGGAAAACTTGGTAAAGGGACAATGCGCTTAAAAGGAAGGTACACAATAGCTCAATCTCCTCGTCACAGCCTCCTTGACCGTTGAACACCATACAAAGACGAAAAACACACCAGATTTCACCAAATTTTGTTTTTTCTTGAGAGGACGCGTGGTCGCGGCGCGAGAGCATTATCCATTGAAGCTTCCGCAGGCCGTAGCAAAGACATTCCTTCTCGCTCGTACGAAGGCGATGGGCATGTACGGGGATAAGGATAGAAATACAACTAGCCAAACAAATGAAAGGGATAATCTAATTTAAAGAATTGAGCCAAACGAAAACAATAATCTGATTCATTTGAATCTAGCCGCAAAATTGGCGCAACCAGACTTTCAATTGAACTTCTCAACTGTAACGTAGAGAGAAACATTGGTAAATTACTTAATTGATATTAATAGATTTTAGAGTTCAGTGTGGCTGTAATATTTTCTAAAGTCTACTTTATATACACTTGCCGGCTTAACCCATTGAGAAATTAATTTCATTAGACAAACCGATTTTGTTTGCTATTATAAAAGCGATAGAGCTCAGAATAGAGCGATCTAGCTAAAAGATCTTTCTGACTGCCTAAGTTTTACCGAAATAATATCGTCTAATTAGAGAAATAAAAGGGACCGCTTTACTTGCTTAGTTGGGAGTCAGTGTTGGCTGGGGGATCTGGATTCTGAATTAAGATTAATCCGCAAAGTAGTGAAATCTCATTAGAGAAAACGGCGGACCGTTTTCCTAATTATTTTTTCTATTAAGATAAATAGAGTAGAATTCGTAACATAAAAGTACAAAAGACATCATCATCTGCCTAGCCTTTTCCCAACTATGTTGGGGTCGGCTTCCAGTCTAACCGGATGCATCCGGTAAAATACAGGTATTTAGCATCCGGTAAAATACTGGTATTTAGATGCAGCTAAATACCAGTATTTTATATAGAGCGACTGCCTATCTGACCTCCACAACCCAGTTAGTACTGGGTAATACGATACCCCTTGGTAAGACTGGTGGTCAGACTTTTTGGGCCACTGACTACCTAACGACCGTCCAAGATCTACAAATAACACCCGGGACCAACGGCTTAACGTGCTTTCCGAGGCACAGAGGAAACTCGGTATGTAATGGGTGGTCACCCATCCACGGACCAACCTAGGCAACCACGACTTAACCAAAAGATCGACCCGAGCGGCTGTTATTATTTAGCCACAAAGGTTAACTAATTAAGTAATTAGCTTACCTATTAATCTACCTATTGGGTCATTCAAAGAACACGTACAATAAAATATATTAGTATAGTTTAAAGTATTTTATATATCCGGGTAGCTTGCCTTAGTATTAAAATTATTTTCAGATATACACCTACCACTGTTTGTCTCTGCATCACCCAAAGGTTGACTGGTAGAAAATGCCTATGGTATTAAGTCCGCCTATAAACTTATGTGCTTGAATTAAATAAATAAAAATAGCACTACGCCCATTTCATTGCCTTTCTATCCAGTGATCCAATCACATTAATTACGAGAGGAAAACCTCGTTTATTTTCCCTATTCAATCTGTTAATAACACAATGGCTGCTGTCCGGTCAATTATACCATAAATAAGGCGCGGTTGTGGTTCCATGACGAGGGTACATGTCATGTCGCGCGGTACACACACTGTCGCACGAAATTGGGTAATAGAGGAACAATGGTAAACGGGTTAAGTTTAGTCAAGGAGATTAGGAGAATTCATTTCTTAAGTGCTCTTTATTTGAACCTTTGTTATGGCTGCGGGACTGTTCGAAAGAGATATCGCGGCCCTGGAACACAAAGGGCAAAGAAGGGACATGGATGGGTTTTAGTCAATACAAGTCTGACGTCTTTGCGATAATTTTTTTTTCTAGATCATACCTGGGAACCTTCTAGTTACGGAGATATTGGGGGTCAAATTTCCAAGTTTTTCACAAGTTTTTTTTTTAAATACATGTTTTTAATGTAAGATTTTTACTTTACACACCTCCATGACCCCCGTACTATTCAATCCATCCATCAGCACAATGCTTTGAGTGCTTTCCATCGAGTCCTACCTTAAAACGTGATTTTTCACCCCAAAAAAAATCAATTCCCAGCAATAATTTTTGCATAAAGTTACTTAGTTTGATGTACAGCATGCTTGGTTGACGGCTATGTGAAGGGTCTGTTTACACCCTGTATATAAAGGTACCAGATACTCGAGATATAAGCTGTTTATCCAAATTGCTATTCTAGGTATTTGGTACCTCTAGACTTCAAACCCACGCATTTAATTACGAAAATGTAAGCAATAAATTATGCGTATTATGTTTGGGCTCCTCCGAATACAACAACAGACCACAGACTAAATAACGGGAGCGGAGTACATGAAATAGTTTACAATAATAGAGACTGACATGTGAGTTAGGGCATGCGGAACCGGTTTTGTCCCATAGTAAAACGGGTTTTTCTATGGCACCAAAACCGGGTATCGTAAGCCCCATAAATAAAAACGAAAAAGAATAGTTTTCATAAAAGCTTGTCGCGTATAGATTTTTTTGCCTTTTCTGTTCACGCGTTCATCTAAAACATTTTCCTGAATAAATTTTACATGCAAAGAGGTTAAATACTCACTTTAGTGTCACTTACGGGATATCTTCCGTGATTGACCCGAACCGTGCACCTTTTTGTCGACGTTTTATAAGTGCCCATAGAGGCCTATGTGAATTAAATATTTTGTTTTTTGATTTTTCTTTATTTTGAGCTCCCGATAAACGACAAACGACAATCACGGAAGATATCCCGTAAGTGACAGTATAAGTTTTAAACCGTGAAAGCTTAAAACAGTACTCACTTTAGTTTTAATAGACACGGGTAAACAAAGTTGCTCTCAGTACTATTGATAGAACTTAATTTTCCCATGCTCCGATTGATAGAACCACCGAAAAGAAAAATACCCTTGGTCCTAGTAGAACTACGCGGTCGAACCACGGGTAATAAACGCCGTCAATGGGAGAATGTGACGTAGTAGGTACCTACTTAATGTGTCATACGATTCGCAGGACTTGTAACTCTTTAGATGTTTTATAACTCTTAAAAATGATATCGAGATGCCTAAAATACTTTTTTTCTTAAGTCAATGGTTGGTTGAGAAGATATTTGCTTTTAAAGTCGTAAAAATTATGTCCCCGCTTATAATTTTTAAAGTAAGAGGAGGACATTTTTTTTAAAATAAATTGGGTTTGTAGAACGTAAAAAGACCTTTCAAGGAAAATTGGTTTGAATAAGATATGATATTTAGCTTTTGAGATTGAGAATTTAGACTCAATAACAAAATTAAATATGTCCCATACCTATTTAATTTTTCTGTTGAATGAATGAATGTTAAAAATATTGTTTGATGCTACGGAAACCTTTGCGCGCGAGTCCGACTCGCACTTGACAAGTTTTTTTTTTTGTCTTCTAACTAAAGCTCCACTCGAAACACACACTGTAGTTTTTGATAGCTTTAAATTCGCCCGAAACATTTCCGCCATTTTACGATTCCAAGTGCCGGATAAATATTCAGGGGATAAGGCACAAGCTCTCGCCGCTGTCAATGTTTGAATACAGCGCTATTTGGCAGCGTTCAGTAAACATCACCGTATGCAACACACGACTTACCACATGCAATATCGAACTTTATTTACATCGTTAAAAGAGTTCAAATTAAAATTCAACTTCAAAATTCTACAAACCATATTTCGGATGCATCTCATTGCCAAGTCTCACCAACACCGCATTACATTAGCAGATACTTTTTTTAACTTGGCAGGTAAAACTAGATTCCATTTGTAAAAAATGCAGGTTACTCGCGTTTCTAGACTTACTCGTCCTCCTCTCGCCAATTTGTGAGGAAGTCATCCAAGGCGTCCCGCCATGTTCTCCTTGGTCTACTGCGACCCCGTGTAGCTGTCTCAAGACTCCAGTCTTGCGATATTACATTTAAAAGAACAGCTGTTGTACGGGAAAGCCGAAGAAAAAAAAATGCTTTTAGATGTTTTGTATGTTTTCGATTGTCTAAACAAAAGCTGACAGTTAAAAAAAAACGAGCTTTCGTGAAGTAAAATCTTATTTCATCGACGTAACGAACCAGGTCTGGGAAGAGATTGGATTTCCGTATTGCTACAACTTCAGCTTCTAGTTTCAGTCGAGACAAACCACGCTCTACAAAATGTGGTTGACATAATATTTTGTTTTTCATCGCGAAGTGTTGATTATCGATAGTACAAGATAAACGTACGATGGAAGGAATATAACGAGAATTTCGGCTCTTCAATTCACGTTTGATATAATAAAATCGTTGACATATTTGAGTGAATTTGATTTTACGATAGATTTGTGACCGAAATCTGTTATATGGGTGTAAGGGACAGCCCTCCACAAACTGATGGAGTGAATTCAGTATATCATACTAAGATAACAGGTACACGAAATTATTTCAGGAATGTTATGGGAATCTTATTAATTTGTTTTGTTTTATTTCCTCGTACCCAATGTATCGTTACCGTAGCAAAATGCACGTAGCGAACGGCAAGCGCGACGACGAGTTCGAACTTTGTAGCTAGGCAGGAAGTGAATAGCTGATTTCACGCGTCGTTCGTTAGAATATTTTGAACATCCATTATTGGATTTTTTATTTTAGCCGTATTATTTACATAAATGGAGTGCTTCGTACAGGGAATGTAATTTTACATTGAAATAAAGGAATATTAAAGGAAAAAGAGAAACAAAATCCGGAGAAAAATTCCAGGGAATATGATTCAAAATGGAGTTGAATGCACCCTGTCAGTTTATGGAGGGCTGTCCCTTACACTCTGTATTAAGGCTGGTCAAAGTTTACTGCGTTTTCTTGTATATATATTAATATTTTTTTTTTTTTTTTTTTTAAATACGTTGCCCCATACTAGGAATTTGTCCTGTGTCGTGTCACATACACAAACAGCCAGACCCGAACAACTAACTGTAGGCCATACAAATATTTGTTCCGTGCGGGAATCGAACCCGCGACACGAAGCGCAGCAGTCAATTGCTCAGCCACTGCGCCAAACTTATAAGACACCTGGTAATTCAGTAATCAATTTCCTCAAGATAGTTAATAAATAGGTCGGGGCGATGTTGATACTTAAACAACAACATTACAAAGTAACTATGATTGTGTTTACTTAGATCTGCCCACAGTCTCCAGTGTCCTGGAAACATTCTGCGGGCTCGTAAAGAATATTTTCGTAACCGAGTTTACGTAGGCACTTTGATGAAATTACATTTCGCAATAAGCTAGCAATTTCAGAAATGTTTTGAGCCTACAGTCTAGTTTATTACAGTTAATATTCTAATTTATTGCGGGCAACGAAAACCCTGGTCTGTTAATGCTAGCATAATTAGTACCTCATCATCTGCTGGACATAGGCCTCCCCCAAGTGTCGCCACATTGACCGGTCCCGTGCGACTCGCATCCAGCGGATCCCTGCAACCTTTACCAGGTCATCGGTCCACCTAGTGGGAGGCCTTTCAACGCAGCGTCTTCCGGTTCGCGGTCGCCACTCTAGAACTTTTCGGCCCCATCGGCCATCCGTTCTACGAGCAATGTGCCCTGCCCACTGCCACTTAAGTTTGGCTATTCTTCGGGCTACGTCGGTAACCTTGATTCTCTTGCGGATGTCCTCATTTCTGATTTGATCACGCAAAGAAACTCCGAGCATAGCCCTCTCCATTGCCCTTTGGGTGACTTTAAGCCTTCTGATGAGGCCCATTGTAAGCGACCACGATTAGTAATTAGTACCTACACAAGTAAATTAACTCGAAGATCCTTTTATATCCTTTTAGAAAATATAAGCTAAGTTTCCATAGCAACTTCATGAATTTAAAATGAGAAACCTAACATAACAATAAATCCTGAACGGCCGAAACGATGTAAGAAAATGGCTTTTACGCGGTTATAGTTTGGTTGTACCCACGACGGCCAACCAAGCGTTTATGCGGATCTTTCACTGTATAGGAAATCTGTACAAAGTGAGCCCAAGTTATACTGGAAATGTACAGCTTCATGTGCCGCCGTGTGTACCAAGTGTTAATCGAAAGGCTCTCACGCACAACAAAGCCTCCCCATAGCTTGTTATCTCTTCCCATACACAACACTACCGCATAGTACCGCCTCTCACTGATTAATAGCCTAATTACTACGCTCTTTTCTTTTGGCTCTCTTAACCCTTCAAGCGGGCACTCGGTCATTTGTAACAAAAGCAGTCGCAAGTGACCTAAAAGACGTATTGGAGATTTTTAGGGTTTAAAACACTACATAATTAAAATTTGCATTTTTTTAAATTACATAACATAACATCACGCCTGTAATCCCAGGTATACAGTAGTTTTTGATTGTGATGAACGTAAGTGAGACTACTAGTAGTAATCGAAATAATAAACAAAAATGCACCCAGTGCGGTCGATACGACACCGTGCAACCGCTCGAAGGTTAAATTAAAATCCACTCTCGTATTCAGTAGATAATCGTTTGTGAATCGATCTCTGTTTTCATTTAGTCTAGTGTACTCGATGGTGCTGTTCTGACATTCAGATTAGAGTTCGCGAGTCGCGCACTGTTTGTCTGTCGCCGCAACACTTGGCTCATCAACTGTTTAGTTTGTGATTGGGAGCTTTTGAATCTGTTACATTGATGTTCGCTGAGTGTAATTTGTTCGATAATTTATTCAATTCTTGATCGTTAGTGCTTTGTAGCATGAATGAGTAACTAAGCTGAACAGATATGCCTTCAGTTAGCGCTCGATCCTGTTATAATAATAATTTAATCTGATGAAAAAACAATAATACTATGAGCTTGAATTAAATCTAAAAATAAGTGAAATGAAAAATCGACTGCTAGTCTAAACTCTTTCGATAATACTAAGGAAAAAGGATATAAAGTAGATTGTAATTGATCAAAATATTCAGAAAATTTAATGAACACTAGCTTTTGCCCGCAGCTTCGCCCGCGTGGATGTCGAAAAATATCCGATTACTTACAATCATCCCATTTTATAACCCTTCAGGGGTAGAATTATTAAAAATGCTGAGACACGTATTCATTAATTTTCATTCGTCAGCCTAAACACTAAATTTGAAGATCCTAACTTCAAAACTGACGGACTTAAATATAAACTTTCATCCCCTATTTTTATTACCCCTTTAGCGGTGGAATTCCCAAAAATCCTTTCTTAGTGGATATTTACTCTTCACAAAGCACACAGCCTCCTAGTTTCATGTCTCTAGGACCAGCGGTTTGGGCTGTGTGTTGATATATCACCCAGTCAGTCAGTCAGTCAGTCAGTTTACCATTTTATATACAACGTGTAACAGAATAAACGCAAGACCTCTCGTGTGGTGTCTCAGACCATGAAACTGAACATCTTTTGTTCTACGAGTTCTTGAAATTAGCAAAAAAAAAAAAACTTTCTATAGGAACGGACGCAATCAGCTGTTCAGTTTCATGGTCTGAGACACCACACGAGAGGTCTTGCGTTTATTCTGTTACACGTTGTATATAGATTTCCAGAGCCGTGTTGAGTATTTATTATTAGAGAGAAGCACGGAACAGAAAAACTTAAAGTCTTTGACTTCGTGTCCAACCTCCGACCAACACGCACCTCGAGTGAACTCTGACTAAGCCATTAGATTCATCATCATCCAACACCATCGTTATCATCATCGTCATCAGGAACGGCAGCTGGAAGGTCAACGAGTGCAGGTCGCAGTCTAAGGTACGTACGCTGCACTTATCTTTACTGCTGTCTGCACAGAACTATTGTGAACCTCATCTTAACCCTTAACGGTCTCCCCAGGGTAGAAAGAAGCCATCACACCCATTTCGGCTGATGCGCATGCTAGATTTTTTTGGTAAGTCAGAGAAGCATTTCACTGCAAGACGTGGTGTTCCGTCGCGTCCGCGAACAAGTTCCAAAAGTGAAGGGTGAACAGGTGAAGTGCAACTAATCTAAAATCTTATTTATTAACAAAACGGTATTATAGCTACGGGCTATTATACCTCTATGGGCTATTGTAGCCTGAAATAAATGATGTTATGTTATGTAGATGTACTCTAGACTTCCACAATCAATTTCCGAAGCTTCTTATATATCCAAACATGATACGTTGTTAGTAACTGTTCGAGATTTAACACTTCCCGGGCGTCGACGCCTTGCAGTATGCGCTGAGTAATAGCTTTGCATCATGTTGGCTTAAGGGTCTGTGCAGACTAACTTGAAGATTTTCTGAACGAATACGACTTTTGTGATACGATTGTTCTATGAACAACTTGGGTCTTAAGTTATTTACAGAGCAGAAATGATAACATCACAATCGAGTGTTGGTTGACTCATCCACTGTCTCGTGATAATCTTATTTGTCTTCCCAACAGCTTAACCCCACCTTCCCCCATTCCCCCCTCCCTTGCTACCCCTCCTCCTGCCTTTCCCTTTCTTGCCTTATTTAAAAATACAAACCTTAGTTTACGTCGTTTTTTCTGTATGTATCTCTTGTCATTGTACTTCTTTACTCTCGTGTGTTGTATTGTTTTATAAGAATAGTCACAAGGCAATATTTGCATGACTATCTAATAGCGACGCACAAGTGTGACTGATCCCTTAATAATGTAAACCAAACGTGCGCTGAATATTAAACTTTACCAATACAATTGGTACAAAATCAATACATTCCACTCGACTACGGGTTCGAATTGAATTCAATATTATTCATGTGAATATTTATACCCCGATTACATTTCGAATATCACTCATATATGACGAGTGTGACAATAATATTTCATCACGAAATATGTCCGGGATGCTTGTATTTCCAATCAACTGCAGTCTGTCTAGCTGACTGATCGAACGGTCACACTCTGTCGATGGATGCCGTGTGTCGTCCGTCTCTGTAAACCTTCACAATTTTATCTCAAGCGTATTTTGGTTTTGAAAACTGAACCTGTAGGTACAAAAAAGATTTAGAAAAGGTGAGTATCCTAATCTGCATAAAGTACGGAAATCAAAAAACTTCTATAATGTCAGGAGTTTATTTTTAAAGTCCTTTAGTAAAGGTATGTGAATACGTAATGTTATCCTATGCACCTACCTGTGTACAAATAACTACCTTACTGGTAAACTTATACTGTCACTTACGGGATATCTTCCGTGATTGTTCATTATTTTGAGCTATCGATATTACCGGGTTATTATCGGGAGCTCAAAATAATGAACAATCACGGAAGATATTTTGAAGTGAAAGTATAAGTTACAGGGCCCAATGATTCGGTTGCATCATGATGATGAGTACGTTTTGTAGAATAGACTTATGTCAGCCGCGTCATATAACTGACACACCGACGACGGCGACTGTGTAACGTAGCTCAATAATAGTGTGATGACAGCGTGCAGCGACAACGTGATGTGGCGCCACGGGATCATGATCGTAACAAATCGTGGTGGTTGCGCAATTAGGAACGTATTTATAAGGGTACACATAAACATTTTAGTGAAATACTTTCAAAATATTTCAATAAAAGCAATGAGCAGCGCAATCTAACAACAAGTCATCATAATCTGCCTAGCCTTTTCCCAACTATGTTGGGGTCGGCTTCCATTCTAACCAGATGCAGCTGAAGACTATTATTTTACATGGAGTACCTGCCTATCTGACCTTCACAACCCAGTTAGTCCTGGATAATACGATACCCCTTGGTAAGGCTGGTTGTCAGACTTTCAGGCCACTGACTACCTGTAACGACTATCAAAGATCTCCAGATGCCAACGGGACCAACGGCTTCACATTCTTTCCGAGGCACGGAGGAAACTCGGTATATAATGGGTGGCCACCCATCCACGGACCAACCTAGGCAAGCGTGGCTTAACCTTAAGATCGACCCGAGCGACTGTGATTATTTAGCCACGAGCTCTAAAAACAAGTAAGACTAAAATTATGCAGTCAAACGTGCGTCTACTTTTAATATTTTATTTAATATCAGTTCAGCTAGGAGCGACGGTGTGAGGAATTCTATATTGGTTCCGCAGTCGAGGAAGATAATATGTGAATTTTATGTGCAATATGACTTGGATTTCGCATGATATTCACACAATAATAAAATTGAAACGATAGGGGATAATAATGAGCTCAAATATTCTATTTAGCCACTTCATGAGTTACTGATCCTGGTCTACTATGCATAGTTTGGTAAATAACATCAAATATAATAATCAAAGACTGTTTCTTTTTTTATTTTTCTGGTGGGTAATCATCAAATGACCCCCCCCCCCACTCTGGGCGGAGCGGAAGGGAGTGTCAGACTTGTACTGACTAAAACCCATCCATGTTCCTTCTTTGCCCTTTGTGTTCCAGGGCCACGGTATCTCTTTCGAACAGTCCCGCAGCAAGACTGTTTCCTTGAAACCCGAATAAACTGTTCCTTGAATATTGATACCGTCTTGTAGTGTATTATTTAGAATGGTTAATTAATGGTTTTTTGTAAAGTTTAGTCAATCTACGAAACTAGCAATCCGTCTTGGAGTGTGTTTCAGTGCCTAAGTTTTCACATTATACTAGTTCTGGGTCCTAATGTTATAAACGGTTGAACGTAAGACCGAACGACATTCGTGAACTGTACTTGAATTACTTTCACCAGCATACGTTCTACATGAAACGTGTTTAATGTACTTACTTCTGTACTGAGTTACTAACTTATGGGATTAAACTTTGCTTCGATAATGTTGAGTTGAGTTGTATGGGTTGATTGTAGACCTTTGTGTAAAAATGCGTAATCGAATGTGGTGACCTACTGTGTTCATAAGTCAAGTCGTGTAGTGTTGTGTGTCTGTGTAGTAATGTCTTCAAGTTCGTGGTTCGAGCTCCAACTCACCATCTGCAGACCTTCTTGAAAGAGGACTTTTGGCCGAAAGGTGTCGTATACCGACGATTCCGAGGACGGTTACGCGACACCACGCAGCAAAACACGTTTTAGCTAACTAGGGTTTTCTACAGTATTAGTTTATTATTTTATAAGATTATTTTGTGTATCTATGGGAATCACACAACACTCTGACAGAATAAGTAAGCTGAAGTGGCAATGGGCCGGTCATATTAGCCGTAGAACCGATGACCGTTGGGGTAGACATGTTCTTGAGTGGAGACCGCGAATCGTCAAACGTAAGGTGAGACGCCCACAGGCTCGGTGGAGTGACGATCTTCGCAGGGTAGCTGGTAGCAACTGGATGAGAGTTGCTGAAAATCGAGTTGAATGGCGTGCGATTGAGGAGGCCTGTGTACAGCAGTGGACTGCTATAGGCTGATGATGATGATGATGATCTACAGGCCTCAGTTGCCTGACAATAAAATGAATGATGATTGATTGATAAGTAATTATAAAAAAAATTACGTTGCGGTTTAAAAGAAGATGTGATGACGAAAATTGAAAAGAGTATGCTTACATGGTTTGTTCTTATGGAAAGGATGAGTGTAAGGCAACTAAAAGAAGATATTTACAAGGCAGATATGAGTGGCAACACTGGGAGGAGACGCCCTAGAAGGACATACTCTGACCTTATTGGTGAGGTTCTTCAAAAAGGTCAGGTGCGTACTACTCGCAACCGGCGTGCGTGTATGACCAGATGTATGAACGTGGATGAGGCAGAAGGACGAATCGTAGCAGGTGGCGTGCTGTGGTTTCTGCCTACCTCTATGGAAAAAAGTCGTGAGTTTATGTATACATATGTATGTATTTACTATCCTTTCAGACGTAAATCAGATTTCAAAGCGAAAAACATGGTTTTTACAAGAAGATACTTTACCAAACACACGTGTTGTGTTGAGTAATTTACATACCGACAAGTGTTAGATAAAACTATACATAAGTTTGTTTGTTTTTCAACATGTCATACAAAAAGATACATTTATATCGAAGTACCCTCGTCATCCGCGTCCCTCAGCGACGATTTGACAAATGTTGCCATAGTCTTGGGACCAGCCAGAACGATTACCATTCACAATAAATAAAATATCACTAACAGTTTGTACTACGAATTTCCTTCCAAAGTAAATGTTGATTATATTTTCAACGCTATTTTTTTAGAAAGTTCTTTTTCTTTTTTTTTTTCAAACTCAAAGCATTTATTTCAATTAGACTCGTAGGGAACTCAAACTCAAAGCATTTATTTCAATTAGACCATCACAGGCACTTTTGAATATCAAAAAAACAAAAAAAGCGAAAAAGCGAAGCTACAGTCACAAGGCATAATAACTTGAGAAAGTACTGTAGTTGCACATTCCAAAGCGTAGTTCTCTATGGAAAAGAATGAGCAAGAAACTCCATGGACACTATTTTAAATCAAAATATTGTTACAAAATGAACCTATGCGTCGCGGCAGACCTCGTAGAAGATGGCGGGACGAGCTGGACAAAACCAACGACCAGTGGCCCACATTAGCCCTGAATCGAAACAACTGGAAGTCATGGGGAGAGGCCTTAGCCCAGCAGTGGGATGAAGCAGGCTAACAGTATCAGTATCACTACTTAACCCATTACAGGCACTTTTGAATGTCAGATAAAAAACAAAGAAAGCGAAGCTACAGGACTCAACAGTTACAAGGCATAATAACTTGTGAAAGTACTGTAGTTGCCCATTACAAAGCGTAGATACAAAGGATCCTTTCGCCATTAGCGAAGTAGGTACAACTTTTTTATTATTACACTAAAAATGGTAGAAATGGGTTCTGTGTGTGATCCTTATGACCCCTACTATTTTTAAAAAAATAATTTCTTTGTACAGAAACGCCACGTCTACAGATTTATTATATGTATGTAACAGCTAGTCTACTGTTGCCCACAACTTCGTTCGCAAAATTGACCAAGTTTCATACAAAATTTCAACCCTCGTTTTAACCCCTTAGGAGATGAATTTTCAAAAATCCCTTCTTAGTGCACAGTTACGTCATTTAAGGAACGTTTGTGCAAAATTTCATGCTTCTAGACCCAGCAGTTTCATATGTGCGTTGATCGATCAGTCAGTGAATCAGTCAGCCAGTCAGTTTCTTACTTTATATGTATAGATTATTCTGACGTACGGCACTTTACCTTCTATGCCGGGGGGAAAAGGTTTAGCATATTGACAGGCTTCCCGCACCTTTTCAGATACCGCAACATTGTATTTGATATAGGTTTTCGCTTTCTTCCTAAAGAAGATTCCCGAGGTTTTAGTACTGTGCCTCAAATATTTTTAGTACAAAACGATAAAGAATGTTGTATTAAGTTAGCCGGCTTTCCAAACATGTTTGCCTTTAAATAAAATAGGCTCACAGCTAACACATTGACAAGCAATAAGAGTCGGCACACACAGAGATCGACCGAGTACCTCGCGCCGACATTACATTTAATTAAAAGATTTCGGAAGAACGTGGAATAAAGTTTCTGAATTTCCTCTCTTGCCGAGAGCACCGTGTATAGATAGCAGGAATGCATAATTATGTAAGTTCTTTATCTTATTACATAGGGGGCTGGTGCCTGGTGGCGGAAGTTTGGGATCACAAGTGCGCATTGGTTTGGTTTTATTTGTTTAGTTTTGTTTAGTAAACATCAGTGGCGAAGGTTCCGTACAACTCAATTCCTACCGGCTTCCCTTTGAAAAAATGGCACAGTCAGTATTCTATAGACAAATAATATAATCACACTAGCAGACCCGCGCAACTTCGTCTGCGTCACATAAGAGAGAGAGAGGGTTAGAGAGAGTGGGTCGTAGGCACCTATAGTACAATTCTAGCACATCACACCCATCATTCCACATAATGAAAATGCGAGCGCGGTACCTGATCATTAATTCGCTGCGGAGTTATTTTAAAACTGTGATATCTCCTAAGATATTCATTGAAATCAAATCATGTAAGAGCAATTTCGTTCAAAATTAAATACTTGAGATGAATAACGTATTTATTTGAATAAGGATAAATACCATGTTCACAAAAACACCATCGCAAATAATGCGAGTCAACCTTAAAATATAGACATAATATGCTATCACGTATTTTTTTAGAACTTTTAAGAGGAACATTTCCGTCATACATGATTGTTGCGTAACTTTAACCGTTTACGCAGCGCACGCAACGGTAGCTTTCAAAAGGAATATATTTTCCCCGTTTGTGCAACATTTTTCATTGATGCTCCGCTCCTATTACTTATAGCGTGATGTTATATAACCTATAGCCTTCCTCGATAAATAGGCTATCCAGTAGTTCCTGAAATTAGCGCGTTCAACCAAACCAACAAACAAACTCTTGAGCTTTATATTATCAGTATAGATTCAAGTAGGTAACTATTTAACTTCTCGGAAATAATTGAATTAATCGCTAAAACATTCTACTTATGTTTTTCTCAAATAAGGGCTTCCCTCGACAGCCTCACGTCTTCATCGATAGACTGTGGATGACGGTCATACTCCAGGCAGGTCTAAAGTTCTCACCAAGGTGCATGAAATGAGCCCAATAACAATATAGCTGCTGTATACTGTTGAGGACCTCTTGCGACTGCCTTCCGTCTCCATCGGCAGACCTTCTATGACAGTCATACTCCACAGCTAGGTCTAAACTTCTCATCAAGGTGTTTGAAATGAGCCCAATAACAATATAGCTGCTGTAAACTGTTGAGGACCTCTTGCAACTGCCGTCCGTCTCCATCGTTAAACTGTCGATGACAGTCTTACTCCAAGCAGGTCTAAAGTTCTCAGCAAGGTGCATGAAATGAGCCCAATAACAATATAGCTGCTGAAAACTGTTGAGGGCCTATTGCAACTGCCTTGTGTCTCCTTCGTTAGACCATCGATGACAGTCTTACTCCAGCTAGGTCTAAAATTTCTCATCCAGGTGCATGAAGTGAGCCCAATAACAATATAGCTGCTGTATAATGTTGAGGACCTTTTGTGACTGCCTTTCGTCTCCATCGACAGACCTTCTATGACAGTTATACTCCACAGCTAGGTCTAAAGTTCTCATCGAGGTGTTTGAAATGAGCCCAATAACAATATAGCTGCTGTAAACTGTTGAGGGCCTATTGCAACTGCCTTGTGTCTCCTTTGTTAGACCATCGATGACAGTCATAGTCCAGCTAGGTCTAAAGTTCTCATTAATATGCATGAAATGAGCCCAAACACGATATAGATGCTGTTAACTATTGAGGACCTCTTGCGACTGCCTTTCGTCTCCATCGTCAAACCTTCTATGACACTCATACTCTACAGCTAGGTCTAAAGTTCTCATCAAGGTGTTCGAAATGAGCCCAATAACAATATAGCTGCTGTATACTGTTGAGGACCTGTTGCAACTGCCTTCCGTCTCCATCGTTAGACCGTCAATGTCAGTCTTACTCCAGCTAGGTCTAAAATTCTCATCCAGGTGCATGAAATGAGCCCAATAACAATATAGCTGCTGTAAAACTGTTGAGTGCCTATTGCAACTGCCTTGTGTCTCCTTTGTTAGACCATCGATGACAGTCATAGTCCAGCTAGGTCTAAAGTTCTCATCAATATGCATGAAATGAGCCCAAACACGATATAGATACTGTTAACTGTTGAGGATCTCTTGCGACTGCCTTCCGTCTCCATCGTCAAACCTTCTATGACAGTCATAATCCACAGCTAGGTCTAAAGTTCTCATCAAGGTGTTCGAAATGAGCCCAACAACAATAAAGCTGCTGTAAACTGTTGAGGACCTCTTGCAACTGCCTTCTGTCTCCATCGTTAGACCGTCGATGACAACCATACTCCAGCTAGGTCTAAAGTTCTCATCAAGATGCATAAAGTGAGCCCAAACACGATATAGATGCTGTAAACTCTTGAGGACCACTTGCAATTGCCTTTTGTCTCCTTCGTCAGACCTTCGATAGAAGTCATACTCTAGTTAAGTTTAATCTAGAGTACCTTTTGCTATCGTAACTTAAAAAAAAACCGGCCAGTCGATTTAAAAGTTATCTTGTGAGCACATTTTATTCATTAGTACCATTTTGGTTCAAAAGATGTCGTTGCATGTTACATATATAATTGTGATATGTTCTTCTTGAACACTTTAAATTCATACATCTTTTGATAGAGAGCACCGTGAGAGCACCGATTACAATGAAACGAAACCTTAAACCTTCTCTAAGTTATGCACAATATGTGTGCATTGAATCTAACCACATGGGTTTTATAATTTACACACGCATGATGTTTTACCAAAAAAATAAAAAAATACCCGGAGTCACTCGGACCATCTTTTGATACAGAGCACCGATTACAATGAAACATCGTTTGAATGGTTAAAAAAAACTAAAAGTATGTATAACACTATTTGGTAATGATTTGGAAATCTTAAAGGTTTAAAAAAAATCAATATACCTATTTACAAAAAGTGAAAGTGAGTGCGGTTGGGGATCGAACTTGCACCATGCTTACAGCATTAAAAAAATCAAAATAAATACAAAAACAAAATAAATTAGCTGAGGCTCGAACTTGCAAACCACTGTTCACAGGGCGGCCGCTGACACCTTCGGGCTAATTACCTCGGTGACAAATGGTCTAAAATAGCTGTTCTTTTCTAATGCATGCCATGACAGTTGTCAGTTGTCAAACCGTTGTCAAAAATCTGAAGAATATGGACATAATGCAATATTGCTCACCCACCTAAGTTATTAGCGTGATAATATAGCCTATAGCCTTCCTCGATATATGGGCTATCTAGCACTAAAAGAATTTTTCAATTTGAAGCAGCAGTTCCTGAGTTTAGCGCGTTCAACCAAACAAACAAACTCTTCAGCTTTATAATATTACTATAGATTAAAGATGTGTACTCCGGCTTCCCTCTTACAAAAATTGACCCTTCGCTACTGGTAAACATGGTAAATATCCCGTTTTCAGTGTTAATGGTGAAGAAACAAATAAAACTAACATTAGTTTTATTTGTTCCATCATCAACATCATCATTACAAGAGCCATCATAATAAAATATAGCTGCTAGTTGAGAAAATTATAAAGTTGATGATTACGATGATGTGGAAACAGATTTAAATGAGGTTAATGAAAATATTTAATGTAAGTACGTGTAATAAAAGATTCCTGCCTTAGTTGTATCTACATAACTTTTTTTTTTTTTATTACAGAATGGGCCCGCTCTTGACCTCGATCACGCCTGATGGAAAGCGACAGATAAGGTCTATGATGGGACGAGCGTGCTCAGAAGATGCCTGTTCACTCTTGCTTTGAAGGCTGACGGGTTAAATGTGGGAGAGAACACAGATGCCGGCAGAGAGTTCCAGTTGCAGTTATGGTTTAAATAATTTATTCCCACTATCCATCAAAAGACGAAGAACATTATAGTGAATGATGAGCCAGCGTGCAGCGGTGAGATATCTGTTAATATTAATCCATACATTTGATATGTAGTCAAGTCAGTGAATCCAATAATTATGGCCTCAGGACTGTAGTAAGGGATCTATGACAAATCGTATTACAGCAATAATTTAAATGTCGATTGATAACATTATGACATGATCGCCAAGTTATCCGACTGAACCGGAAAATCACTCATCACCATCTGCCTAGTCCTTTCCCAACTATGTTAGGGTCGGCTTCCAGTCTAACCGGATGCAGCTGAATACCATATTTTACATGGAGCGACTGCCTAGGTCAGATAGGCAGTCGCTTAGGTGACAGCTGGTTAGGAGCAAGAAATGACTGCTATTTTTCTTACTTTTTGTATTTAATTTGAAACTGTTTTTCGTGGGTCTAACAAAACAATTGGGTGGAATCGACTTGATATTTTGATGTTCAACCTAATTACGACTCGTAACACACTTTTAATTTTATATTTTTACATATTTCTTAAAAAAAGCCATATTATAGCATAAAATAACGACGTACAATTTATCCAAATCCGTTCATCCGCTTAAGAGTTACGAGGGAACATAGAAACAGACATACATACATACAGGTCAAACACATAACTCTCCTTTTGGGCTTCACCGCAGTCGGGTAAAAATAGGTCAGGAGCAAGCTACCGGTGGTAAGGACTCCAGAGACATGAACCTCTTCACAATGCGGGCCGTATCGAGGAGTACTGCCTTTTGAATCATTTTTGTTTTATTAATTGCCATCGGTCAAATAAGTTTTCAAGCAATTTTGACTCTTAGAAAAATTACACTGTGTATAAAACGAATCAAGCCACATTCGTGGTAAATGCAGTTTATATTCATCTGTATTCATTCTCACACACGCCGCATTACTGCACTGGAGTTGCAGTTCCGGTACTCACTGCCGCCGCCATTGTGTGCTCGCATATTGTTCGACGTCCTTTCACGATTTTCGCTACATGAAAATGTTCCGACCATATCTAGTTTAATATATTTCTGTGTTAAGACATTTTCGCTTCAACACTACGCCTGTAGAACGTTAATATGAAAAATCCTTGTCACTTCACTCTAAGATAAGATGAAAGAAGAAAGAAATAATAAAATAAAGAATAAAGTTTATTTGACGTCAGTTCATCAAGCACACATAATAAAAAAAAGATCATCATCTGCCTAGCCTTTTCCCAACTATACTGGGGTCGGCTTCCAGTCTAAGCCAGATGCAGCTGAATACCAGTACTTAACATGGAGCGACTGCCTATCTGACCTCCACAACCCAGTTAGTACTAGGCAATACGACACCCCTTGGTAAGACTGGTTGTCAGACTTTTTGGGCCACTGACTACCTGTAACGACTGTCAAACATCTACAAATGACAGCCGGGGCCAATTGCTTAAAGTCCTTTCCGAGGCACGGAGGAAACTCGGTGTGGTCACCCATCCACAGACCAACCTAGGCGAGCACGGCTTAACCTAAAGATCGATCCGAGCGGCTGTTATTATTTAGCCACGAGCTCCTGGCAAATCGTATTACAGGAATAATTTAAAAGTCGATTGATAACATTATCACACGATCGCCAAGTTATACGACTGAACCGGAAAATCTCTGGTTTTAATAATTTCATGATCGTAGGCATAAATAATAAGGATTACGCAGATTTATCTCTTTACAGCTGCTTTATTATGGACTGGTGTGGTCTTTCCAAGCGATAAGGTCATTTCAATTGTTTTCACGATAACAGAAATGATAACATAATGAGTGGATAACATAATGGTTTTTAAGTACAAATATGACGGTTCAGAGTTTGAATGTTAAAGTAAATTGGGTTTCAGTTTTTTTAGTGAAATTAGTGTGTTGGATGATAAATAACTGATGTTCTGAGAGAAGGTACTGGTTTTTTCTAGTAATCTATTAAATCAATGATGTTTTATTTCTTGCATACACGTCAAGTTGTAACGGGTGGGAACATTTATGAATGACGTGTTATAAGGGATTTTCAACTGTCAGTCAAAGGTATTGGCAGGAGTGTGGACCAGCCTAAGCAGATCTAATGGTTAAAAATATAGTGTCCGCTTGCGGAAAAGGTAAAGTCATTACATTACCTTTAGGCTTAATTGTACCTGTTTCAGTATAGCTAAGGCCCACATAGCTTAATAAAATCCTGAATTATGTTATTTTCGGGAATCAATCTACGTGTTGCAGGTGGTGGATAAAATGTTGTTTTCCATACCAAAGAGATTTTTGTCGAGTTATACGATACCTACGATATAATTATTGAAATAAAAATCCTTATCCTACTCAACGCACATAGAATATTCCAGTAAAATAGTCGACGAGTGCGGCTGTAAAATGTTATGTGCGCACAATTTCTCCATTACGTCCTCTAACGCTCGGCACAGATAAATGGAACGATTATTTATATACAAACGATGATTTAAAGTGTTAGGTAGCTTTGGAATAAATGAAATTTCGAATAAGAGGAACCTGGTATGATTTTAAGCTAAGGAAAAGAAGGAAATTGGAAAAGACTTAAATATAAAAAGGCGGACAGATAATGAACAATAATGTGTTTTGATTATTTCATTTCATATAGGTAGTAGGTAGGTAGTGGGTAGGTAGTGGGTAGGTAGTGGGTAGGTAGTGGGTAGGTAGTGGGTAGGTAGTGGGTAGGTAGTGGGTAGGTAGTGGGTAGGTAGTGGGTAGGTAGTGGGTAGGTAGTGGGTAGGTAGTGGGTAGGTAGTGGGTAGGTAGTGGGTAGGTAGTGGGTAGGTAGTGGGTAGGTAGTGGGTAGGTAGTGGGTAGGTAGTGGGTAGGTAGTGGGTAGGTAGTGGGTAGGTAGTGGGTAGGTAGTGGGTAAGTAGTGGGTAGGTAGTGGGTAGGTAGTGGGTAGGTAGTGGGTAGGTAGTGGGTAGGTAGTGGGTAGGTAGTGGGTAGGTAGTGGGTAGGTAGTGGGTAGCTAGTGGGTAGGTGGTGGGTAGGTGGTGGGTAGGTGGTGGGTAGGTAGTGGGTAGGTAGTGGGTAGGTAGTGGGTAGGTAGTGGGTAGGTAGTGGGTAGGTAGTGGGTAGGTACTGGGTAGGTAGTGGGTAGGTAGTGGGTAGGTAGTGGGTAGGTAGTGGGTAGGTAGTGGGTAGGTAGTGGGTAGGTAGTGGGTAGGTAGTGGGTAGGTAGTGGGTAGGTAGTGGGTAAGTAGTGGGCAGGTAGTGGGTAGGTAGGCGGGTAGTAGGCGGGTAGCAGGTACGTAGCAGGTACGTAGCAGGTACGTAGCAGGTAGGTAGTAGGCGGGTAGTAGGCGGGTAGCAGGTACGTAGCAGGTACGTAGCAGGTACGTCGCAGGTACGTAGCAGGTAGGTAGCAGGTAGGTAGCAGGTAGGTAGTAGGCGGGTAGTAGGCGGGTAGCAGGTACGTAGCAGGTACGTAGCAGGTAGGTAGCAGGTAGGTAGCAGGTAGGTAGCAGGTAGGTAGCAGGTAGGTAGCAGGTAGGTAGCAGGTAGGTAGCAGGTAGGTAGCAGGTAGGTAGCAGTTAGGTAGTAGGTAGGTAGCAGGTAGGTAGCAGGTACGTAGCAGGTAGGTAGCAGGTAGGTAGCAGTTAGGTAGTAGGTAGGTAGCAGGTAGGTAGCAGGTACGTAGCAGGTAGGTAGTAGGTAGGTAGCAGGTAGGTAGCAGGTACGTAGCAGGTAGGTAGCAGGTAGGTAGCAGGTAGGTAGCAGGTACGTAGCAGGTAGGTAGTAGGTAGGTAGCAGGTAGGTAGCAGGTACGTAGCAGGTAGGTAGCAGGTAGGTAGCAGTTAGGTAGTAGGTAGGTAGCAGGTAGGTAGCAGGTACGTAGCAGGTAGGTAGCAGGTAGGTAGCAGTTAGGTAGTAGGTAGGTAGCAGGTAGGTAGCAGGTACGTAGCAGGTAGGTAGCAGGTAGGTAGCAGTTAGGTAGTAGGAAAAGGTGCATTGCAACGCATGCCGGGTACAGCTAGTACTTTATATTTTAGAATCTTTTTAATGCCAACTAAATGCCACGATTCTTCAAGTTTGAGAGAACAACACAAGATCATCATTCTCTTGCCCTTATGCCAATTCATTTGGGGTCGGCGCAGCTTGTCTTCTTCTTCCATACTTCTCTATTACTCTTCATCTCACAAGACACCTTCTTTCTTGTCATATTATCATCCTTTACACAAAACAAAACAATATAGGAGTAATAAATTGATTGAAACCAAATATATTAAAATCGTAGTAGCTCCATGATACTTGAAATTTCACGATTCATGCAAAGCCCACGCAGGAAAAAGGCTAAAAAACATTAAGTATCCTTTTTTATTAAATGAAACGTTTTCATTTCGGAAAACATTGTGTTTAAAATAAAACTTGCTACGAGTGAGCGGTCAGAGATCCCTTTCGGATTAACAGGGCAATCCTTTTGCCAGCAACTTTAATCGAAAAAAGGTCACAAAAAGTGTTAACACAACAACATGGCAATATTATTTAACATTGTTACATTTATCGACGTAAGTAACCAAAGAGCAAGCGACAGTGGGCCTTATGATTTGAAAAAAAAAGTCAAGAATTTATAAACCACTACGGGTTCGATTAAGTCAGTGTGGGCACCACTAACATTTAAACAGCTACAAAATGAGTACGCACGACGGCCAATCAAGCTATACACAACCAGCTTATGAGGATCTCTCATTGTATACGAAATCTATACAAAATGAGGCCAAGTTATAGTGGAAATGTACAGCTTCATGTGCCGCCGTATGTACCAGTAGATTGTTAGTTTTTTTCTGCCATCATCTGCATAGCCTTTTTCCAATAATGTTGGGATTGGCTTTCAGTCTAGCTGGATGTATAAAGACCATTACTTGTCTTATTATACCAGTTCTATTTCAGAACTCTTTTAACAAAAAGAAAAAACAGTTTTCTATCAGAATTCTTTTAGAAAAAAACGCAAACATCAATTTCAAATCTTGTCGAAACTTTTATAGGTAACGTTGGAACCTTACGATATCAACACATATCACTTTTGTAAGTTACTGGCAGTTGTAAGACTAATCTCGCTGGCATTTCCTCGTTATACCAATAAATGAAATATCAACCATTTTAAGTTTGACCCCACTTTTGTCCGCCACGGTTCCTTCACGGTCGGTACCTCACCAGTCTACTGACGAAGGTCTCGCTCGCTCGACACCTGTCACACCCACACCGCAATACAAAAATCAGAAACGGATAACTTAGTAATAAAATATCATCTCGTTTGGAAAAAGATAGAAACGGCGTAAGGTGACGGTGCGGCGCAGGCGTGGAATTTATAAGGAAAGGAAAGAACTGCGTGCCTGCGCCGCGTCGCTTGAGTGTAATTCAGGACACATCGCCTGCGTACATTCTGTATGAAAACGTTTTGAAACGGCATCATGCCTGCGCCGTGCCTTCACCTTACGCCGTTTCTGTGTAATTCGCGCCTTAAAGGGTCCTTGTTTGCGACAAAAGAAAGAAATCGCTTTAGGTAAAGTATAATTGGTTTTCAGGAATTCAAATAAATTACTTTACGACTAGAAAGGAGGTACTGAGATGACGAGTAATAGAGAAGTATGGAAAAAGAAGACATGCTGCGCCGACCCCAAATAAGTTGGGATAAGGGTAGGAGAATGATGGTGATACTTGAATTACACTTTTTTAAAAGCATATTTAAACTCTAAGCTAGGCGAGCCGAATACGAGCAGAGCACAAGCGGAGCACAAATTCCCTTGGCGGGAGTGTTCGGTCGGGGCTTCTAACTCCGTCTACGCTAAGCGAATTTCTGTTCCGATCGTGTTCGGCTTGCTTAATGTAGACGCAGCTTTAAGAAATGACATGCATAAAGTCACGTCTGCTATACTCGAAGTGTTAGGCAGACATGCTCCTATAAGAAATGATTCTTATCAATGAATAAATAACTTAACTTTATTTTTGTTTATAAAGCAAGTCAAAGCATTACCTCTCCTCTATACTGTAATATTCTGGATATACAGGGTGGCCCGAACATTGACGTCCAAAAATAAAATTTAGGTCCCTCGTACCGTGGGGTATCCGAATCACCCCCATGTATGTTCCGCGACTTTTCATAGTTTTCGAGTTATGAATTTTTTTCTGATTTTTTGAGAATGATCGTTAAAAAATATACAAAGCAGTATACAAAGCAGTGAACTAACAGAATAAAAAAATTATGTTCCGCTACAGTGTTGTACTTGACTCTCTCGGCTAAAAAAAAAACCAGTAAAAAGGGTTTTTTTTTTGCAAACACATTTTGTGTCGGTAAAGCAAAGAGGTTTTATAACCCGACCACGTGAATTTCCATATTGATATTTTACCCGACGGTGTTAGGGCCCGCACTTCTGCAAATACGATCGGGACGTCAGAGCTATTTTAGAATAGAATAGAATAGAATATCATTTATTTCTGAGTATATGGTAGGTACACACATAAAGATCTTACAATTTATATTAGTTCACATTATACTACCGTTAGAGTAGAAACACATGTCCAGAAGCCAAGAAAATATTATGCTAAGAGATTAACCTAAATTAGAACAAAACTAGCTATTGAATCACACTCATAAAGGGTAAATTAGTTAGTAATGTTTGTTTTATTAGTTGTCCACAAACAAAGCTAATAACGCCAATCGAAACTTTTCTTGTTTGGTGGAGTTGCGCAGCGAAAGTTGTGAGTGCCCGCACTCGCGAACTGACGTCACCTGTTTTACTATACAGGGTGTTAGAGACAGCCGACTGATTGGGTGAATTCAGTATAAGCGGCCTAAGATGACCGGCACAAGAAATTATTTCAGGAACGCTATGGGAATCCAATAAATTTGATTTGTTTTATTTCCTCATACGCAGTGTATCGTTACCGTGACAAAATGCACATAGCGAACGGCAAGCGCGACGACGAGTTCGATGAACTTTGTAACTAGGCAGGAAGTGAAAGCTGATTTCACGCATCGTTCGTTAGACAATTTCAACATCCATTGTTCGTATTTGATTTTTGCCGTATTGTTTACATAAATGGAGTGCGTACAGAGAATGTAATTTTACATTGAAATAAAGGAATAGTAACTGAACAAACGATTAAAAAAACAATTTTTCCTAAGAAAAATTCAGGTGCAATATGATTCAAAATAAGGAGCTGAATGCACCCTGTCAGTTTGCGGAGGGCTGTCCCTTACACTCTGTATGTACATTTGTACAAGTACATACTATGATGCTATTTCAGTAATAACCCGCAATACTTATAATTACTAAAGTATATTACAGAAGTTACACTATCACTGAAATAGATAAGTGTACAAACATACTAGTAGTTGACCGTAAAGCTTGTACCGCCAAATCGCACACGCAGCTTGTATGGTACAAAGCCGATTACAGCAAGCAAGCCGGCAAATTGGATGGCCAGTTCCAAACCCGCGATCACCCCCGTCGACCACACGAGTCTAGCCGTAAGCTGTGTAGCCGTATTGTGCAGCAGAAACATTTCCAAATTAGATGTTTTAACATAACATAATACCACGCCTGTAATCCCCGAAGCGTTAGGCAGAGGTGTACCCAATAGTACACCCACATTTCGCCGTAATGTTTAAGTCCCATGTAATAGGGGGCATACCTATTGCCATCAATCAGTCACAAATCCAGACTCCGAAGCTTGTACCGAGAAATTCCTGACGGAAAAACCCAATAACCCTTTGCCAGGCCCGGGAATCGAACCCAGGACCTCATGCTCAGCATTTGTTCTTGCGACTAGACCAACGAGGCAGTCAATTAGATGATTTCGCAAGTGATAATATTGTACCTCATCATCATCATCCTCATCATTTCAGTCGAAAGACATCCACTGCTGGACATAGGCCTCCCCCAAGTGTCGCCACATTGACCTGTCCCGTCAGCGGATCCCTGCAACCTATTCTGTACCTATCATCAAATATACCTAGGACCTTATAGACAAAGAGATTGTGTGTGTGTTACCAAATGACCTGTTTTCTCGTTCCATTAGGTTAACGACACGGTCTGATTCTAGGTAGGTAATGCTGAAAATCCTGATTTCCTTTAGGCCTTTTTTCCACTCCCCTAAATCAGGTTTAGTGTGTACATTTTAAACGAACAAGGGTCAGATTATGTGAATTACATTTTCTATTTTTGCACACCACTTAGAAGAAATAGGTTTGCGAGGTAAGGTTCTAAGGTAAGTCGGTACATGTTTTAAATATTAATAGCGAAAACGATAAAAACATCATGAAAACCCCTTTTTGAAATAAACGAAAATAAGACTGGAACAGACTTATAAAAGAAGAAAACGATTCGTAACACTCTCATTGTTCGTATCACGTTGTTACAATAAATATAACTGAGGATCTTATATTTATTACGTGAACGTTTGGTTCGAAATAAAGTGTTTCTGCCAACTTATATTTTTTTAGAACTTAACGCAATACATGAACCATTGAACACTTATGTGTAGGATGTTGCAGGGAAATGGAATAATGATATTTAAAAGTCTGATGTCAGTAAAATAATTATGCTGCTAGCATTTCTCAGGATCCCAAGTGAAACGTCTTACTAAATAAAGAAATTACCATCAAAAGATGGCCAAGTGTGAGCAAATAAGCACACCACATAACGTAACGTTGTTCGTATCAATGAATTATGAGAGTCTGTGAAAGGTGTCACGTTTCTAGGACGCGAGGCCCGTTCTAGGTAAAAAATAAAAAAAACTTACTACGTTTATGGAAAACATTATACTTGAAAGGAAAATGTTCGAATATCTACGATGCAAACCTGATTTTATAATGAAAATTCTTGTCGTTGAGTTGAGGCGAGAATAATGGCGTAACGTAGTTTCGATTTATATTCTATTGACGTAATCAATGGTAATCAATCTACCAATTTAATACTGTCCAGTCTTTGAACAACATGATGTACTCCACTATCAATTATATGTGTATTTCTGTTGCCGCTATAGCAACAAATTATAAATTAAATTAATTAAAAATTAAAGCGGGCTCCCCTACTACGATGGTACGGAACCTTTTATGAGCGAGTGCGATTCGCGCTTGGCCGGTTTTTATCAATAGCGTTACGTAATGGCTCGGTGAGCTCCCAGCCTATTACAGCTACACTTTATACAGTGTGGATTTGTGTGGAAAAGCCCACAGGCTGGCGATATAAATGAATATTTTGTTGTATGAAATCTGTTAGTACTTACAGTGTTGATCTGGCAATTAATGGAAAAGTTTTGCAGGTACATTTTAATTTTAGTGCAGTGTGAAATTCTGGAGCTGATTAAATTGAATTTCAACGGTAAGCTTTTGGTATCAAAACATGTATTTAAAAGATAAAATACTTATTAGACTTAATTCAATAAACGGCCAACAGAAATCAAAGTAATAACCTAACCAAAAATAATAAGTTTAGAACAGAAATCCAGTCTTTTTATTAACGATTCATTACCCAGTCGTAATAAAACTTACTGCAAAGACTGGATTCCTGTTGGAAACTTATTATTTTATTTATTGTTGTTGAATATTAATTTTATAAAAATAGATTTGTTATGCTCTTTGTTACTGGTATTAAAAGTTCAAAGTTTTGTCTTTGTCCAACGAAATCATCACATCGTATGGAAAATCATATTAGACTCGTCCTCCGTGGCCGCGAGCTCACATCCGACTTTTCCTATGTTCTTCTGTCCTCAGCTCCCTCAGGAAATTACTATTGTTCTGCAAGACTCTATTGCATTTTGAAATAGCTCTACTTTTCTAAATCTTGAAAGGAACTTCTTCTCTATTTTAACAGATAATAATTAAAACAATACCGCAATAGCACAATCATATCACGAAATATTTTTTACAAAATAATCACGCGCACATAATAAGCACTCCAAATAATAAATATCGATGGTTTAATTACATTTAAAAGCAATTATTACTATTTCTAGCACTACAAAGTCCAATTACACACTAATATCAGCTATTATTGCATTGTTAATGAACCATAATTATTAGCGAGCTTGAATTCAGTTTGTGGTTTCATGGATGTGTTTGAAGAGCGGAATGACAACCCAAATAATCATAACAATAACTGTTATTTAAATCTCATCTACGCTAATTTACGCTATTCTGTTTCAATATTGATAATTAAAAAATTAAATAAGTTTTGTGTCAGTGGTTTCTCTTCAAATAATGTTGTCGTTACACAAGCAAAGCCAGGGTAATATGTTCCGATTAACCGGTCTAGATAATTAAGACGCACCCGTAGAGGTGGACAAAGATCATCACTCATTGGACGCCTGACGAAGGAAATCGCGGTCGAGGTGGACCGCGGCAAAGGTGGTGTGACGATCTGATCTTGTTTGTGGGGCAATCGTTTGTTTGCAGGGCGAACATGGCCACTTATCGCAAAATATAAAGAGGTTTGGAAGGCGAAAGTGTTTGTTTCGCTTTGCCCAGCAGTGAGACAAGACAGACTAAGAAAAGATAAAAAACTGAGGAAATGCCAAGAATGTGTATGTTTGGTGTTGTATCAATAAAGAAAGGTAACTAAAAGTGAAACGAGGTTTAATATTTAACCGGAAGGCAAAAGGAAGACGTATTTATTCCGACTTCGTGGAAGCGAGCCACCTCGGCTGTTGGATGTCCGCAAGCTCGAGACACCATTCTTTACTTAGGAACTTCCACCTAACAATAGTAAACATGACGCGGCTCATGAAACGTTTAAAGATTATTTATGTTTATGTGTTCAGAGTTCAGAGTTCATTTATTTGTCAGAAACATGAGTATGCACACACAAAGCATGCAAGATGTTAAGTACATTGCAGAAAGGAATACAGTCATGTTTTACCTTAACGGCGTACAAATATGTATTATATTAACATTTGATCAATTATAAAATTATTTGTAACTATTAATTATTAAACATATTAAAAAAAAGAAAAATACAACGCTACGAACGCCGCGTACGCTTTTTATGCTACGAATAAAATGGTGTTCGCTACTAGATGCATGTGTGTTTATTAAACAATAGTTAGCAATGAAAATAAAAGTAGGCATACAATAATAAATTAGCTGGTAGTGGTACTAGAATAAAGAAAAAATGAACTCGACTTCAAGTTCGCTCCAACCGTGTAAAAAGTCAACAACAGTCTATTCTCATAGCGGCCGCGGTACAGTCGACGACAACCTCGTTACGTTGAATAATAACTGTAATGTGGCACATTATTAACCTCCTACGCAGAGTAAGCCGTTCAAGGCAGGAACGTGCACAATTATTTTCTCCGTCATCATAAAAATCTGCGGCTATTTGTCCCGCTTAACTTTTTTTTTTCTTCCTCTTCAAAATAATTCTTGTTTTTCCATACAATTACACAGATAAGTGTTTACTTCAAATCTGACAGCTTAACTTTAGATTGCTTTTACCTAGTAAAAGTAGTAGTAAAGTAGTAGTTTTTTTCACTTCTCCTTTTGCGGGTCTGCTGGCAGAAATTTCTTAGGAAATAAGCAGTACCTATGTACTCATGTATTATATTGTTATTTCCTGTGTTGTATATATTGTGTACATAAATAGTAAAATAAATAAATAAATAAAATATTAAAATATTGGAATGATGGCTGGTATAAAAGTTTGAATATCTACCAAAATCTGTTGGTTGGTTAAGGTGACCTATTACTGGTTGATAAATAGTTTTACAGAAGTAAGGTATCATGCCTTCCATTTAATGTTCTCGTCGGTGACGGTGAGCGCTCTTCTCTCGCCCAACCTGTCAGGCTCGTCGTAATATATTTACTCAGTGAACGTCAACCCATTGGTAGTGTACTGCTGAGTAAAGTATATCGATATAGTCCCATTCACTATGTCGTGCTCTATTATCCAGTTACACTTTATCGGGACGGGGAAAGGGTTGGGGAAGTTTGGTGTCGTTATCGTGCCCACGGGAGCCTTCAAGTGGCCGCCGCAGGTTTGATGCCGAGCAGGCGCTGCGTCAACAGCCTGGAACAAACAATATCCATTAATGTTTCTTTATTATTTTCGGACAAGATGGCATTATTTTATTTACAGACCCTGGCGTTATCATTCTATGGCAATCAATAAACTAGAACGGTATTCTTGTGCATTAAAAATCGCAAGCTACTAAACGATTCCAATAAAAGCAATCATTGCTTTGTAGAAAAAATAATGAGAAGCAGACAGAGACAAAAATGAAGTCATTTATTAGATGTCCCTTGCGTTACTTTAACTGTCTACTTCGTGATAAACGTCCGCCTCATTTGTCTTTTTAAAATCCTTTAATGCTAATCATTGACCCTCGTCATTGCTCTTTTTTGTTAAGTTTATCAGGCTCATTTTGGTTATTATAAGTTTGACCGCAATGTGTGTGTGTGTCTGTCTCTGGCACCGTAGCTCTTAAACGAGTGAACCGATTTGGATGCAGTTTTTTTTATTTGAAATCTAGTTTCTTGGCGATGCATGGTTCTTAGATACGTTTTATCAAAATCGGTGCAGCCATTTACTAGTTATGGGGGATGAAAGTGGGTATGAAAAATCGAATATTTTCAAATATACCCAAGTGGAGTATCAAATGAAAGTGTAATAAGTGTATATTACCATTAGACATATTTTATCAAAACCGGCTCAGCCAATTAATTGACTTTTCAAATGTTTGTTCGCTTTTATTTGTTAATGTTTGTTGCGATGGGGATTTTCTAAATTTATTTTTTTTTAACACATAATCTTTTTGAGTTTCAGTGTACGACTACAAAGAGTTCTCTTATCAAATTAATTTGGCAACGTGCCAAAGTTCAGAGGGCCACGGAGCGATATTAGATTTGATGAAAACGTAACAGAACAAGTTTTATGAGAACTTTTTCGTGCCTTCATAACTTTATTATTCCATGGAAAATATTATGTTAATGATTCGCGTTTAAAACGGTTGCCTTTTGAGAGATCAAGCTTTATATTATTTTTTAAAGGTTCTGGAAGTAACCAAATAGTATGGCCGAATTTTATGTGTTTAAACTCGCTAGTGTTAAGACCTATAATGTCCCTATGAACAATAAGTAGACCATTTAAATTTCACTACCTTTTAACCAAAACACAAAGATAAAATTCTACTTAGTAACAGCGCCTTTCCTTTGCCATATTTCTGTACAATACGTTTATATAGAACAAATGCTGAACGTGCAAAAGAGGCATAAAATGTGCAGTCTTTGATTCACGTTCGTGATAAATTGGAGCGTTGCGTTGACTTCGGTGCAGCGGTGAACGTGAAGTATGTTCAACTAGTGTGACGGCTTGAGAGTTTGATTTCAGTTCCTGAAATCTACGAAGCTGTATTTCGATGTTAGGTTACAGAAATTTTGATCGCGTTCGTCTCAAGACGAATAGAGCCGCAGTCTGAACAGAATAAAATAATAAGGTTTAGTAGGTAGATTACTTACTATGAGGCACTACGAATACTTGGAAATCGTGTTTGGCATAAAAAGAACGAAAAGTTGATAAAGATACATAACACTGTCTTGTCTAGCTACATAGACTCTCATTTTGTGGGAGAGACGCTGTACAGTATCGATATGTAAACTTATACATAGGGTAAGCTATTTTATATAATTATATATAGGGTAAGCTATTTTATATTAACTCCAACAAGAAAACAAAGCGTGATGAAAGCGGAAAACCGCTCAATAAGTACGACATTTCAATGAAGTAGGCACGCTGACTCAATAAATTATTAGATTGCTAGATGAATATTATCAAAATTCGGAATGTCATCATTATTTTCCTACCCTTATAAACGAAAACACTGAAGTGTCATCAGCAGAGGGGTTCTATAACAGACCGCTACGATTACCGGGCGAAATGTGCTGTAGTATATAATTCATAGTTATTTTGTAATCAAATAGCAGGAAACAGAAATTGATTGTAATATAAGAAATGTTGTTGATCAAACATTCGTGTCCCTAAATTCAGTTTTGTCAAGTTTATATAAGGTAATTCCACCGCTTGAATAAGTTGGTGTGCCCTCATTATATTCTTCCTTTTTTGATTTTTTATTTCAAAAATGTTCAATAGGTAGGTATTACGTAGGTATTTGGCTGCCTGCTTCCTTTTATAACTCGATAATATGAACGAAGCCAGAGTCAATATTATGATAAGAGCTCTTCTATGAGTAGGTATTTCAAAAGATTTCGTTATTCGATGCTGAAGAACTGCGAAGTCAAAGGTCTGGGCTTCAGTTGATTGTTGTTAGATTTCTAGGTTATAGAGTTATAATCTATCTTGAGAACCACAGTTTTCCGTGGTCTTTTAAATCATGTCTACTCTTCTATAGAAAGGAGTCTATACTAAGGTACTTTTACAAGAAGACCTGCTTTTCTAATGTAGGTAAATAAAGACATTTGTGAACATATCATTTCTTACAAGATATAAGCCTCTGTTGACCAAATCTGACAAACATGACAGATCTATTGATTCATGAAGATATCATACACACAAAGGGCGTGATAATGTAAATACCGCGAGATACCCGACGCGGGGTTGCGGAAAATGATCTGTTCAGCGTGTGACATCACACAGCGGTACTTGTACGTCAACGATGCGACGCGCGATCATTTCTGTTGAAAATGGGGTGAGGTGCGCTGAATGGATCGAGCAAAAATAATAATAAAAAGTTGTTATTTGAATTTGTATTTTATTTCAATGTAGCAAGAGACTGTTTTGTTATAAAAAACGAGTTGAAGTGAAAATTCCACCCTGCGCTCCATAACTCAAGTAGCTGATGTTGGAGTTAAATCAGCCAAGCTTAAGTGGGAGTGGGCTGGCCATGTCGCACGGATGCACCCGGAGAGGTGGGCAAGGATCGTCACTCAGTGGACGCCTGAGGGTGGACATCGCCGACGAGGTCGACCGCAGCGAAGGTGGTGTGACGATCTGATCATGTTCGCGAGCCAAACGTGGCCAGAAATTGCACAGTACAGAGAGGTTTGGAGGGAGAAAGGAGAGGCCTTTGCCCAGCAGTGGGACACAATGTAGGAAATTCCAATTTACTTTTTCATAACAACTGGAAAGCCGATGCAGATACACCGAATGCATTTCGAGAGCTTCGATCCTTTAGAAGTGCGAACCTTTGAACGAGACTGCTGTAAGACTTCAAAGCGACAAAGGATTCTATCGTTATTTTCGCTGTCGAAGGAAATATAAAATCACCTCTACCTTTTTTTTCGGATGTGAAATCATCAAATGACCCCCCCCCCCCTCTGGGACGAGCGGAAGAGAGTGTCAGACTTGTACTGACTAAAACCCATCCATGTTCCTTCTTTGCCCTTTGTGTTCCAGGGCCACGGTATCTCTTTCGAGTCCAATAAACAATCCCGCAGCCCTGGCAGGCATCGGCCCATGCGTGCGGACCCCTACGTGGTTGCTGACATCTCTTTGAGGCGCGCGTGGAACACGAAAGCGCCATCGACACGGCCTGTCGTCATAAGACGGCCGGACGGCGAGCTAGCCCATAACTCGCCGTCCACAGGCCCGCGCCTAGGTCGTCTCCCGCGGTGGCTGGGACGTGAGGCTCTTTCCCTCTCGCTCCAGACCATGACTTGAACCAGGGCCGGACGCGAGAGATCGCCGCCGAAATCACCTCTACCTTCTGCAGAGTTTTCACGTGAGTAAATAACATCTCGCCATATCGCACTTTCACGCGTCCTGGTTCATATCATCTGTAAGTGAGTAAATGTGGAGGGCAGGGGAGGGAGAGGGCACTTAACGGTGACACCATCCCGCGGTATTTGTGTTAATATGAATGTGACAGAATCATTTGGTGCGTTGTGTGGTGAATTGAATTTATAACGAAAGCTGTCAAAAGCAATGTATAACGAATTTATAACGAAAGCTGTCAAAAGCAATGTATCCATAGCGGCCTTTTCACAATAAAATATTAATACTCGGGCTTTTATCTAAAGGGTGTAAATAGACCCTTAACATAGCCGAAAGGCACTTGTTCTCCCCGTCTTTGTAATCACTTTTTTGTTCTAGACCATACCTGGGAACCTTCTAGTTACGGAGATATTGGGGGTCAAAGTTCCAACTATTTCACATTCTTTTTTAAATACCTGTTTTTAATCTCCACGACCCCCGTACTGTTCAATCCATCCACCAGCACAATGCTTTGAGTGCTTTCCATCGAGACCTACCGTATCACGTGATTTTTCACCCCAAAAAAAAGTCGATTCCCAGCAATATTTTTTGCGTAAAGTTACTTAGTTTGATGTACAGAATGCTTGGTTGACGGCTATGTGAAGGGTCTGTTTACACCCTGTATATAAATGCCTAATTTGTTTGTAGGCTGACATTAAAGGTCTGGCACAGCATTGAATTAAGCTGGTGCAACAGTAGATATGAATTATAAAGACCCAACTATAAAGTCACGCCTGTAGTTCCCGAAGGTTTAGGCAGATATGAGCCTAATAGTGGGTATGCCCCCTATTACATTGGAGTTATGTTTTAACGCCTATTGTCATTACCGTGCACAAATCCAAACTCCAAAATTTCTATATGGGGGGCTCAGAATGCTGTAGTGAATACGTGGTAACCGTTTTCGCGTCGGTGCCCTTCCACCCCGTATATTTACACAAGACAAATCAGAGGAGATAAGAATATGGAGAAGGTAAACATTTTTCAAAGCAAATCTAACCTCTTTAAGGCGTGAATAAATCCGTTTTGTTCTGTAGTTTTTTTACAAAAGCTTTATCTTCTCATCGTCACTACACAGGACTGCTAAAAGGTCAGTCTCGAGGGACTGACGTACGTTTGTTAGCTCAATGGTCGAGTTCACAGGTAAACGATTGCTCACAAGCAAACCGTATTGGTGGGTCGTGGTGAGGGTATCAATTCTGTGGAGAGGATGTAAGTTAGGTAATTGAATATACGTACACGAGGAGTAGGTATTTTAGGAGGTGAATCCTTTAACCAATACATGTACAGTTGTCCCGAGTCGAAACACAACCTCCATACCTACCTACTGGGTAGTCAATTTGAGAAACTTGGGAAAGGTAGGTAAAACCAATAGAGAAGTCACACTCCATCAAATACATTTATTAACATACATTATACGTCCAAATACGTTATAATCACCGTAATCGCAAAATGTGTTCTTCTATTCTTCTTAGCGCATCGATGGCAAAAAGTTTAAATATGTTTAGCTCACAACCAAGCCACGAGAAGAACCGCTCACTGATGCAGTAAATAAATCATGAAATGATTCAATGTTCTTATATGAAACAATTTCGATTACATTTTCACACTAATACAACAAATAACTCGACATTTACTTAATATAAAACTTCACTGACAAACCATATTTTTCTTAGTAATGTAGTCTCCATGACATTAACTTATTGTCATTCATTTTATGTTATTTTCTCTTTGATAAATAATTTAAAGTTATTTTTAGTTTTTTTTTTTGTGGAAACAATTTGAACTATAGGTATTACTATGAACAAAGGATTTCTTGAATTCAGGTTTAATTATGGTTTTGGCACAATAAAAGCTCTAAGATGTCTTTTAAAACAATCAATTCAGAACGACTTACTGTCAGAAGTTCAGCAGACGAAACACATTCATTTTGTTAGAAGTTTTTCTTGCTATTTCCAACATTAACTTCCAAAACTCACCAAAAGTATTTGAAAAAGAAAAATAAAAACTTTTTCACAAGTTTCAGGTTTCGACGAAAGTATAACTATAAAGTTTCCACTTTTGAAACTACGTTTTATATATATTTTAAATATTTATTTAAAAATAAAACGTAGAAGTTTATACTATACTTTGCGGTAACCTGATCATTTCTGTGTGTTCACATCACGCAGCATCCCTTGAGATATAAAGTGATCCATTCTATTTTCATCTGAGGGCTTCTCTAGAGAATTTAGCGCGAGATGTTTACACTTCAATATCTTTACATACAATATTTACCTACTTAAATAAAAATTATGGATTCAGGTTCTACGTAGATTTGTGCTTCAGTACACAATCAAAATATGATGTGATCAAATATATTTAGTTAGATGTTCTTATAAACAATATCTAATGTCTACAATCGTTTGAATGTGAATAAAGAAGTAGCTACACGTTACACAAACGTTTACATTTGTAACATTGTGTTGTGCTACTAAACATAAGCCTCCATATCCTATTTTCTATAAGCCCGCTGTGACTTCCAATGAAACAGCTTTCGGATCTGCGTGATTTAACTCGTCCACAATGGTCGCCTTTGTTACCGTACATACATACCTGGGCATGTGGAAATCTCCTCGGAATAAAATTATTAGTGACGTGGCTGTCCTGGTATTTTCCTCTTTCTGGAAAAATGTTGTTGACCCTTTTATTTGCATCTTTTCAGGGCCCCAAAACGAAAAGAATACGCGTCTATAACATTCTTGCGTTACGCGTTACTCAAGTGGACATAATAATTATAGTTCCAGTTAGTGTAGTTAGTGTGTGTGGCGGACGACTCGACGGGATACACCACAATGTCGAATTCAAGGTGTGTATCTGATTCTCACAATGTACAAGTCACTCTAAAACTCAGATTAAGCTCCAAGTCAAAAAAGGTTTGGAAACCCTGCTAAATATTCAGCTGTTATCAAGAAGTCTCGTAAATCTTTTATACCGGCAGTTTCCCTCGCAAATCGTCTACAGTATAGGCACTTCAAGCTTCAATTCACACATCACATCTATACTTAATTCTCTTCATATCGATGTCTTTGCACTCATTGCGTTGCCAGTCAATTTGTTTTTTTTTCTACAGTAAAAAAAAGTTTGTCGAATCTATATCTCTAACGAGACATGCTAGCTCTAATGGCAAAGACGTGAATTCATTTGGTTGAGGTATTATGGTTAGAGATTTTTGAACATGGAATTCCGCCAAGGGTACTGCAATTGACGTGTGTGAGGAATATAAATTACTTTTCTTTTTTATCATTGCCAAGTCGGATAGCAATGCTGATTCTTTGGACAAAAAAAGCCAGCCTTCTAGTCACGTGAATCCAAAATAATAATGATAATAGTTCCTAACATTATATCAAATTCTAGGACATTCCAAACTACAAGTATTTAATGCATGTTTAGAAGAGAAAACAAGCAGAAATAAGTTTCGTCGGATTTTGAAATTGTTAAAGTGTATTCCTCAAGCTCGAGTACTTTCCGGAAAATCTTTCATATTCTGTAGCGTTCAACAGACTGGAAAATTATGGAGTAGATAGGTACCTACTGCTCCATACTTATTTGGGTCTCATAATACATTTCCGTTTTAGAAGATGGTTGAACTTTTCATTCATTTAGATTGCATTTTTCACAATCAGTCGCCATCCATTTTCAGAGACTCCGCTGAAGCCAGCGAGTAATGTATCGCGCTCATAACCGAACTAACTGTTTTGTCGAATACTTTGCGAATTGCCCTAGACATGTAAGTTAGTAATGGTTGTAAATATAAAATAAAATAAAAACTTAAAACATAAATTTCCATTTTCTCACAAAGAAAGTTATGTCAGCAAATTATGTTCATGTTATGAGCCGCAATTTATGCCAGATCCGAAGTTATGCAATATATGCGAGGCGAGAAGTATATGGTTTGAAAAGTGACACCAATAAGCTTAAAAAGGCTCACTAGCAGCAAAATCTGATAATAATAAAGGCAAACATTTATAATTCATCAAACTATAATATTCTGTTTACTAACCAAAGTAATAATTGAATAGCTGCAGTTTAGACATCATTCAATTTTAATAGTGCCACCTTATTGGATTCCATCTCGCCTTACAAACTGTTGCAGGTCAGGTTCCTAACTGAGTAATGTAGCAATGTTGTCATCCCTACGTGGCCACGTGACCTGCACACCTGCACTACAGTACGTGATCTTCACTGCTCCAACTCGAAGGTATCTAAAATTTAATTAAATACATACAATGTACTGTTTTGGTAAACGCATTCCTATGACCATCAACATTCGAGCGAGCGTCACTGACCCCGTAATTATGCAAATTAATGGAATTAATTCGCAAACATTTGTGATCTGTTATTACACTGATAACACGCTAATGGCTCGCTCCAAGTGGATTTTTACAGTCACAATGCTTTTAGGACAATTGCTCATTTCATCAGCAATTTTCGGCTTCATAGACCGATCGATTCATTTTAAATTCTTCATAATATACTTTCAATACTCAATTGTCTTATTCTATTCTTACTAGATATGCCCGGCATGCGTTGCAATGCACCCTTTTTTAACCTACCCTACCTACCTACCCTAGCTACCTACCTTACCTAACTACCCTGCCCTACCTACCCTAGCGGTATGAAAAATAGATAGTAGCCGATTCTCAGACCTACTGAATATGCATATAAAATTTCATAAAACTCGGTCAAGCCGTTTCGGAGGAGTATGGTAACTAACATTGTGACACGAGAATTTTATATAAAAGAATATCTGGGATCCGCTGGATGCGAGTCACACGGGACCGGTCAATGTGGCGACACTTGGTGGAGGCTTATGTCCAGCAGTGGACGTCTTTCGGCTGAAATGATGATGATGATGATGACGATGATGACTCAATTATCTTTACTATGTATCCTTCTTCTTTTTCGAAGCATAATAAGTTCAGTAATTTGTGTAGACTGGTCATCTTTTACGGAGTAAATTGAAAGAAATGATTGATGTCGATTATATCGCACAAAGTGTATAATCCTTGAATATTTTACGTGCATGTAATATATTATAACTGTCGAAGCCTATGTCTGATCCCAATATGAAAAACGTGAAGTGAATATGTCGATGTCGAAAAGATAAGTCTTGTTTGTGTTGTAACATGTGGCGGCTGCTAGTCATACTGGTATCACAGAGCACGAGCGCGCGGTATAAACGTGACGTAAATACGTTGATTACTGAATCGAAAATACAATTAACCTATAGCAATTTAGTTAAATTGTTTGCAACAAGGACAATCAATATCATCCATAGATTTTTTTTTTTTTTTTATTCTGAATGGGGTTACTCTTGACCTCAATCTTGTCCGGAGGACAGAGATGAGGTCGACGATGGAACGAGCTAACCCAAAAGAAGCCTATTAACTCGCGACTTAAATAGATTGGATATGAATTAATTCTTATAATTATGAAAATATTATATGTGAAACGAGTATTTTTAAATTAAAAATCGACGTATTTACGTTACCTTTACAACGCGCGCTCGTACTAGGGCCTCAGGATAAAAATAATCTTCTTGTGGAATTATTTGGCTCATCTAACCTAATTTGAGGTTTCTGTATAGGAAAGAAATAAGCTACAAGATGACATTCACATTCACTCCTGGGACGTAAGTAGCTGACTAGCAAGGTTTCAGTAGGATTTTATCTTATTGTTGTAACCTACTCGTTTGTGTAATACTTTAGATCACAAAAATAATATACAAAACTAACTCCCAAATAATTTTTGAAAAAAGATTTAATGAAAGCGAGAAGCTGGTAAATGAACTTAGGTATTTTATTAAATTGCTTTCTAAACTGAATGCAAAATGGAGCCGGTTATTGAAGCAAATAATTGAAATTCACCGAGAACATCCCCAATTTAAAATATTTAATTTATCCTTTAATTAAATAAAACCTTATAAATAGACTGTTAGTCTGTAGGTTGAATAGAAGACTCAATTTTATTATATGTTTCTTCTGTGTTTAAAGTACTTGAGTCAAAGAAGAGAAGATGCGTACTAAAAAGCTGCATTTTACTTCAATTAATTTGTCAAAGTGTTCACATTATAGTGTCGGGTGACTCTTTGTGGAGGGAGTCACTTCGTTCAGCAATGAAAGTCATTTGTTAGAAGTATGCGTTACACTTAATGGTGGAGGAAACAATTACCTACGTGCACAGATGTAACACGTACCGAATTTTACGGGAGCGCAAACGTGTGTCTAAGTTCAAACTCAAACTCAAAGCATCATTTCAATTAGACCATCACAGGCATTTTTGAATGTCAAAAAAACAAAAAAAAGCGAAGCTACAGTCACAGTCGGTTGTCAATTGTAAATGGTTTTATAAAAAAAAATATTAGCCTCTTCTATCCCACTGCTGGGCAAAGGCCTCCTCCATTCCTTTCCAACTCTCCCGGTGTTTTGCCTTTTCTGGCCTGATTGGTCAGGAATGAGTCCAAATCGTCACGCCAGCGTTTCTTGGGCCTGCCTCAGTGACGAAGACACTCTTCAGGCACCGACTGTGTGACGATTCTGGCCCATCCTGGAAATGAATGGGATGGAACGGTATTATTACTCGGAAAAATATTGCTTTCTGTTTTAGCAACGGGTGGTCAGTTTGATGCTGTTTTTGTTTGATCTTCGTTACACTAATCAATTACTGCTACCACGCATACGCGCTGTCGTACAATATTAGATAGGGCATCCATTGCGTACCTCCCTCACGTTGATATAATGAACGACCTAATTATCGCGTAATGTTTGCGTCGCACTCTGAGTTATCTTTACAGTCTCTCTGATTAGGTTCTCGCCGGCAGCAACGATTTGATTATCTCATTGACGTCACTGAGACACGAACTTGTAGTCCGCGCAGCTGAGTTTCGGAAAATTGAGGAAAATATTTGAACGACATTGAAATACAAAGAAGAAATAATTTTTACAAAACAAGAAATAAGTAGGACACCATGCAGTATCACCACAATGAATAAACAGAACTAATCACACTATTTCAATTACAAGTTGAAGTCAGACACATGGTTGGCTCTTGTCGCTAGCTAATTTAATTGAGTGCAAGACTGTCGCCAATCAACATCGAATCACAGCCAATTCTGGAGTAGTTTTGCCTTGAAGACGTTTCATTGAACGTTTTGACACGGAATAACCTAAGGTCACTTATAAATAAAACTGCTAGCCTTTTGAACACCGTGTTTATGAATAGTCGAGGAGTCAATCAATCGAAAGCTTTTTAACTGTTTTGCTATGCATCGAGCTACGCCTGCGCTAGCCCGTTTCGAAACTGTTTTTAGGTTTATTCAAAGGTTTTCTTTTATAAAATTCAGAAGCGTATGATCGCCTGAAAGCCAGGAGCTAGCCAAATTTTACAGAGATAAATTTATGGCTTTGTGAATATGGACAAGTGAGAAAACATGTTGCAGGTGGAACAGACAAAATAAAATAACGACAGAGACTCGGCCTGAGCTCGTGCATAACTTGTGGATGACGCAAAGTGAAAAAAATCACCGTAACAAAACGTTAAAACAAAGATATTTGTTTAACAAAGAGCAGTTTTATAAATTGTAACTTTCAAAAAACTTCATGAATTCGCAACAGTTTTTACTGCACGTTTGGGAAAACGTTTATTCTTTAGCTTGTACTGTAAAAGCGGAAGGAACATAACCGTGTTGACAATTTGCAAATACAGTTCTTAAAGAACTTTACAAGGATTATCTCAATCTGATGATAGCTGAGGGAGCGGGATTTTCTTTTTATCTTTGTGCTACCGTTATAATATTTAACCTTCAAATAGTGTTTGTGGTTGCACTAAATCGTAGCATTAGCTAGTATCGATACCGCTACGTAGATGGAAAATGCTGTCTCTTTGTTGATTCCAATAAAATATTTAATAAAATTTCAATTAATTTATGCAAATGCATGGTAGTTTCCTAAATCCGGATAAAATATTGTCATTCCTGAAAATACAAAAAATCTTTATATTACTTCTCCTAAACACACAGAACTTAACGAGAATTACAAAGACCCTACATAATTCCGTAGTCTAATCGAAATTATTCTAATGGGTCGATTCGACACTACATGGACATTCAAATATCGATTTACAGGGTGTAAACAGACCCTTCAAATAGCCGTCAACCAAGCATTCTGTACATCAAACTAAGTAACTTTACGCAAAAATTATTGCTGGGAATCGACTTCTTTTTTTGGGGTGAAAAATCACGTTTTAAGGTAGGACTCGATGGAAAGCACTCAAAGCATTGTGCTGATGGATGGATTGAATAGTACGGGGGTCATGGAGGTGTGTAAAGTAAAAATCTTACATTAAAATATGTATTTAAAAAAAGACTTGTGAATATCTCCGTAACTAGAAGGTTCCCAGATATGGTCTAGAACAAAAAAATATCGCAAAGACGGGGAGAACAAGTACCTTTCGGTTATGTTAAGGGTCTATTTACACCCTTTACATGTATATGGTCGGTTGAAGAGGTGAATATTTCACACATTTAGGACTTACCTACACTGAATTTAAGAAGCAGTTTTACAGATGGCCTCTACATAACTACATACAAAGTTGGTAGCTTTTATACTGAATTACAGCAACTATTAATGAGTGAACACTAATGACGTCGCTGCAAACAGAAAGCCGGCGAGAGTGTATTTCATAATTAAATTGAAACTCTTTCATTTCTAACAAGTTAATGTGAATTTCATAAACAGCAACTACAAACATTTCAGAGTGTCAGTATCCTTTGTAGAAGGCTTCTTTCAGTGGTGTAGTGGTCGACGTGGTCAACCTAAGCCTGCATGTGGCTAAAGATAACTTTTGATATAATGAAATCGACAAGTTGTTACCGTGGTGTTGTTGTTTTTGTTGATGTTGGCGTTGTTGTTGTTGTGTGTTTGTTGTTGTTGGCGTTGTTATTGTGTTGTTGTTTTTGTTGTGTTGTTGTGTGTGTGTGTGTTGTTGTTGTTGCTATTGCCTGTTGCTTGCCTGCCATTAATTTCACGCATTTTGAGACTTTCTGAGGGATAAGGCTTCACATAATGAGCCTGCAAAACTACATGGTCATACCTGTAAAAGATTTTCAAGGAGCAAGACTTTGAACGAGTGGTGGCCGAGGTTCCGCCAATGAAACCAGGGCCGTCGTAAAGCTCGTTGGGTCGACGATATCGTCAAACACCTGGAAAAGGGAAGCACAGGACAGGGAAATGTGGCAGAAGAAAGGAGAGTCTTATACCCAGCAGTTGGTGATTCCGGGGTGATATGATGATGATGATAATGATTTTTCTGTTCAAGACAATCGTTTATTTAATAGTTTTTAATTAATTATGTATTTAGTTAGTTTAATGCTTAATAGACAATCGTTTACCTTTGTTACTTGATGGAATTTATAGTGATAAATTGTTTACACACTTCAAATTTTAACTTTAGTATCTTTACTTAAAATTTTGCTAAAAATAAACTGTTTATTTATTTTATTAATTAACACATACATTTGTTTTAACAAGTAAGACCCAAGCTAACAAAAGTAGTCATGAATTGCTAATTGTCTAGACTCAAGTAACGGGTCTGGGTAGAAGTACAAGTTACTCAGTGGACAACATACTAAGTGCCACTCTCTGGAATTCCGCCAAAGAGCAAGAAATTATGTTCAAACGTCGAGAGACACTATTTAGTATTCTTACTGTATGTTATATCTAAGCCGGAGAGGTGATCTGCACCTCAAGACCTTCCTATTTCAAACACCTTTGTCTATAAAAGATTGCGTCTGTTATTTCTGATGTCGAGATAAAATAAAGATTTATGATTATGGTTTTGATTAGGTAGTGCCATGGGCATACCCACCGTGGGGCAATGTGGGGCACTTGCCCCACCCTGCTCTCAGACCCGAAGCTAAGAATTTTTAGGCAAAATTAAAATAATGACAAAATTAAATATTCATTTGGGTACTTTACCATTTTTCCCATTAAAATAAAAACTTGGTTAAGGTCAACAATGACAGAAAACCGTCTTGTCGGCCTCTGTATGATGAGTGAGCATAGAAAGAGGGTTCTGGAAGCACAACATACATTTGAAAACCAAATTTTAGCTTAGCCAGAACCCTCGCAGGCTATTATTGAAATAAAATGTAGTGCAATAAAATGTCTCAGTCAGTAAATAAAAAGCATTTTTAATTTCCTACTACTTAACTTATTTACTTAAAAAATGCTGGGTACGCCCATGTCACGTGCAAGTGAGTAATAGTTTCCTATCCAGTGTTTGATTAGACGATCACTGCCAAAATTAGTTTTCAATCGGTCACCAACTGCATTGCCATGTTTTAGGTTGACGAATCGATTGAATTAGTTGAATACAATTTCGGTATTATTAATACCATGTTTCCGAAACACTACAGCAGTAAGTTATAAAAGGAAATCGTTGTACGGTAAATTAATTCGATGAAAATTTAACGTAGTGAGCTAATGAATCAGGGTCGGATGTCGGTGAACTTCGGGAGGGCTTTAATTAAGCCACCTCAGGGAGAATGGCTGTCAACAGTCACCTTGACTTTGCTCTTTATCTTGTAGAATATTGTGCCTGTAATTAGAAAATTTGGGACTTTGAGGGTAGTTCTGATTCACGGCCGAAATATGCATATTTTGACTTGTACTTCTTGACCTTGACTTAAGTAAAACAACACACACTACAATAACAACTACATTACTCACACATACTACATCACACACACCACAGACACAACATACACTAGTGGAACACATACAGTCACGAGCACTAACATGTTTTACACACAGCAACTTAAGAAAATGATTTTCTTCTACTGTATTAATTAACGTTCTGTTTTTACGAGGATAATATTTTGAAAGCATAATAAATCTTAGCTCATTAAAGTAGAGACCGTTATTGCGCGAAGAAATCGCCTTTAAATTTTGCTAAGTGGTGCCCGTGAGTGTTAGGTACACTCACGGGCACCACTTAGCAAAAAAATGTAAACTAACTACTACAACTAGTGTTGTAGTAATTAGTTTAAATATTTTTCACCCCTAGTTTACTATTTATAAACAGCCATGTTTTATTTTGATTTGTTTTATGCAGCATTTATTTAAGTAAAACAAATTGTATTATTTCTATACTTTAAAATTAAAAAACCTATAGTAAACATTAAATAATTAAACTAACTAAATACACAATTAATTAAAAACTATTAAATAACCTAAAATAAGAAAACTAACAACAAACTATAAAATTAAAAATATATTCTCGACTCATTAATTTGTGCTCACGAATAAAACCGCTTCATTATTGCAATGATTGAAAGCTTTACCATGCATAATGTGTAAGTTTTGTGCAAACGCGTTCCTTTTACTGGAAAATTTATTCGTGAGCACGAACATTTTCTGCATGAAGTTTCTCAATTACTAACTACTTGGTTAGCGGTTAATTATAATGTGCTTATATTTTGCGTTTTAAGTACAATACATAAAACGTATAGCAGAAAAGAAATAGTACACTACAAAAGTATCTACAGAACGATTTTATCTAGTGTACCAAAATCCTAACATAACATAACATCACGCTTCTAATCCCCGAAAGGTTAGGCAGAGGTGTGCCTAATAGTACCACCCACATTTCGCTAGTTATGTTTTAAGTCTTATATAATAGAGGGCAAGCCTATTGCCATCAACCGGGCAACCGGGAAGAACAAATCCAAACTCCGTGGCTGCTACTGAGAAATTCTTGATGGATAAACCCAATAACACTTTGCCCGACCTGGGAATCGAACCCAGGACCTCAACAGAAACTCAGCAGTCACGCTGGCGACCCCTAGACCAATGAAGCAGAGGAAGACAAGTAACTTCTTAAACTTGTTCTGTTTTAGAAACAGCTTGTGTTAATTATTATTAAACTTTGCTTCAAAAGTCAACTTACCAAACATGTATGAAATATCTCGCATTAACTTGGAGTCGGATCAAGTTCTCGTGCTGTAAATCTAGTATGGAACTCCTGGTTCAACTGAACATTAGCTAATCGAGTGCGAATTTAGATAGGAGAGTTACTTATAGTGTACAGGCTCACTTCGACTAACAACGGACTGTTGAGTAAAGATAAACTTCAAGTCAATATGTACATTAAGGCTCTATAGACTGAACCATATGCAAACGCGTACTTGTATATGTGATTGCATATTATGGCTGTACTTTTAACATAATGCATTCGTATCTAAAATATATCGTGCATTTTGGGCTCACAAGTGACAGTTAACGGATCGAGGTCCTTGCCGTTCCTATTCTTATTTAAAACGTATTATACTCAATTTTTAAGAAAATATGTTGCATATTTTGGCATTTTTGTTGTACATTTCGAGCATTTATGATGCGTATTTGCAAGCCTGTTTCGACGATTTTAAGTTGCATATAATCCGGTCTTTATACATAAAGTACAAATCAGGATAGCTCGTGCCTAAACTCAAATCCTGAAGAATAGTTTCCGAAAAGGACCCCTTTACCCTTCATAACTATATTACCAACATTGGGTCAAAACTACTGAACTTTAAGCACATTTGTAAAGATTACGTTCTAGTATCCCTCGGGGTAGTTCCGACAATCTTCGGGATTACTCGGGATTATACGATTGTTCACCTAGTGTGTTCCCTGGATGGTTTACGTTCTCAATTAGATCCGATAGGTGGCGCTGTATACAGGACAAGTCTGTTGGGCCAGTTCTTCATCCACAGCCTAAATTCACCCACTGCCGGGTACAGGTCTCTCTTTTCTTGTGCCAATCTCCACGTTCCAGAGCCAGCCTCATCGAGGTTTTTCCGCCGATGGCATCTATGTCGTCTGCCCATCTCACCGCCGGACGCCTCACAATTCTTTTCACCGTTCTTGGACGCCATTCGGTGACAGCCTCAGTCCACCTGTCATCACTGCGCCTTGCCTTGCTTTGAGCTGTGCTTTGGGTCTGCTAGTTTAATAAAAAAAAATATCGCATGGAAATAAAGGGTGTAAATAGACGCTTAACATATCCGAAAGGCACTTGTTTTTCCCGTCTTTGCGATCATTTGTTTGTTCTAGACCATACCTGGGAACCTTATAGTTATATATATTGGGGGTCAAAGTTTCAACTTTTTCACAAGTTTTTTTTTTTTTTAAATACATGTTTTTAATGTAAAATTTTTACTTTACACACCACTATGACCCCCATACTATTCAATCTATCCATCAGCACAATGCTTAAAGTGCTTTCCATCGAGTCCTACCGTAAAACGTGATTTTTCACTCCAAAAAAAAAGTCGATTCCCAGCAATAATTTTTGCGTAAAGTTACTTAGTTTGATGTACAGAATGCTTGGTTGACGGCTATGTGAAGGGTCTGTTTACACCCTGTATTATGTTTGCAAACTTTTGACTATTATCGACCGAAAAATTCTGGAGTGGCGACCGCGAACCGGAAGACGCTGCGTTGGAAGGCCTCCCACTAGGTGGACCGATGACCTCGTAAAGGTTGCAGGGATCCGCTGGATGCGAGAAGCACGGGACCGGTCAATGTGGCGACACTTGGGGGAGGCCTATGTCCAGCAGTGGACATCTTTCGGCTGAAATGATGATGATGATGATGACTATTATCGTGATTAACCTCATTTTGTGCGAAATTAGTGTATGCATCGCATCGGTATTGCAGTATTTGCAGTCTTAAACTTAAGCTCAATTATAATACAATGAAAAGAGGCCGGCAGGGGCGACCCAACTGGTTGTCTTTCAAAAGTATCGGGGGTAACTCAAAGGGAATAAGACTAAAACTTTATTCCGCTTCGTCTAATTAAATCCCAAGGATTGCCTCCGAGTCCATTTAATTACGAGTATATTTAAAATACTTCTTCAGAAATTAAACAGAAACGCGGCAGGCGTCTTCGAAACTTTACTGAAATGTTGGAAGGTTCTAGTTCTCTATACGTAATTAGGAACTTATCGAGTTTTATTTATTAGTAGCTGTTCCCCGCGACCTCCGTTCGCGTGAATTTATGATGAAAAAATATTACTTCCTTTTTTGAATCGGATTTTGTTACCAATTTCAAGGGTTTTAATTTTTTTGCACGGAACCTTAATCCTTCTTCTACTAAAATAAAGCCTAAGTTACTCCTTGTAACATCGGCTATCTGCCAGTAAAAGTCCTGTCAAAATTGGTCCCGCCGTTTCGGAGATTAACCGGAACAAACAGACAGTTTTTTTGTTATAAGTACCGTATATACTTTCATATGCATTCAGTAAAAAGCTGTCAAGGTCAAAGCTTTTATTTCAATTAGACCATAACAGGCACTTTTGAATGTCAGAAAAACAAAGAAGGCGAAGCTACATAACCAGACACAAGGCATAATAACTTGTGAAAGTACTGTAGTTATTTTGAAATTACAAACAGAGACTTCAATTTTACTTATTTGTGTAGATATAGATATCATCGGATATAACTATAACCCTAATACATAAACATTGACCCTTTATCAAAGTAGTCATTATAAGTAGTAGGTAACAACGAAGTTAGTTTTGGACGAATAGTTTAAACGTGCAAAACTAACTGAAACTGAATATTTTAATTAACATCGAATCAAACTCTGAAAGTCGATTTTTGCACTTATAATATGACATTGAGTACGCCACCAGTGTACGAAAGGTTTAAGGCGATAAAAACAGTGTTCCGTTTGACTCAGTAACAGGTATTCGTGCGGAATCCCAACTTGTGTAAACGTTGCGGAATTAAAACTAAAAGTGTCGTAAAATAAAAGTATATTTAACTCCCAATTACAACTTTTGTCCCGAACCCTAATAACACCTACTACTAATTGGGGCCGAGAGGAAACATAATACTTTTAAACAAAAAAGTGAATTTATGTGAAAGACAAACTTCAGAACAAAGATAAAACTGTTTTTCAGGCGCAATCTTTCAGGAGGAGATTAAAGGGGTTTTTAAAGACTTCAACAAATGAAAGTTTATGGCACTCATTATCTGTAATCGTGTCGTGTTTTTAAAGTAATGTTGATTAATTAATTTAATTGATAATCAATCAATCAATCATTTTATTGTCAGGCAACTGAGGCCCATATATAAAAAAAACATAATTTTACAAAATAAAAACTAATAAACTAATACATACAGGGTGTAAACAGACCCTTCACATATCCGTCAACCAAGCATTCTGTACACCACACTAAGTAACTTTACGCAAAAATTATTACTGGGAATCGACTTTTTTTTTCGGGGTGAAAAATCACGTGATACGGTAGGACTCGATGGAAAGCACTCAAAGCATTGTGCTGATGGATGGATTGAATAGTACGGGGGTCGTGGAGGTGTGTATAGTAAAAATCTTACATTAAAAACATGTATGAAAAAAAAAACTTGTGAAAAAGTTGGAACTTTGACCCCCAATATCTCCGTAACTAGAAGGTTCCGAGGTATGGTCTAGAAAAAAAATGATCGCAAAGACGGGGAAAACAAGTGCCTTTATTTTATGTTAAGAGTCTATTTACACCCTTTATAAAAAACGTTAGCTAAAACTAGACACGAATCGTTGACGGCGTTGTGTTTTGCTACGTGGTGTCGCGTAACCGTCCTCGGAATCGTCGGTATACGACACCTTTCGGCCAAAAGTCCACATCACACAAACAACACACAAAACATCGTCGAAACTGTTTGGACCTTTACCAATTTTTTTATTGACTCAGAATTAATATTACCAACGATAAAATCTTTTTTAAAAGCAGATACATAATTATATAGATGCACCAACAATCAATTTCATAAAATGTATTCGTATAATTTAAATGTATTAAAAGCATAATCACGCCAAGAATAATAAGGCCCGTTTATCGAATAAACATTAACTCACTAATAAAACGAAATTGATGTTTAGATAGATATTTTTTAACGACGAACAGGTACCTATCTATTTCTGGTACTTATCTAAAGCTGCTAGTTACATTATTTGGTATTTAACCGTACGTAGTCGTATTTTACGCTTACCTACAGTTGATTGCAGCAGAACAGTTCCCAAAGATAAACACCGGGTGTTGTTGATACAGCATTATCGAAAACCTATAAAATTCAACTACAATAGTAAATTGTGAACTTAAACGAAATGCGGTCACATTGTGCGAATAAATGGCGAAAACAATTTCGAAATGAATATAATAACTTACAGTCCTATTGTCGTCGTTGTTTATATGTATATAGGTTCTTACTTTTAGCCTTCTTTTTATCATTTTTTTAGTTCTATTAGTACTCTGTACCTATATAATGTACATAATTATTATGGAATTGTATTGTAAAAACCTGTTAGAAATTATAACTTATTATACCAATGAATAGACTCGGTTGGGACTTTATAATAGAAACTAGTGGACTGTATAAAAAGGTGTAATACCACAATTAACATTAATCAATATGTGAAGACCGTACAATGAAATGCCCGTAGTGGCCGGCGTCTGTGAGCTCAGTAGATAAAAAACTGCAAAACAGCTGTGCGTTAGTGAAAGGGATCGAGAATCACTGTCAAGGTCAATCGCTCAACACGTGTTAACGTCGTGCAAAGAAGGGCGGCGAAAGTGGACCCAAAGAATCTAAAAATTAACGAAGCTCCATGCAAGTGTAAATATAAAATAATTATAACTACAATTATATGAGATATTTATTTAAAAAAATATTGAATTTTTAGGACACGGGAATCAAAAGTTATAAATATTTTAATTTATTCAAAATTAAGTAATCGTGCAATTACAAAACGCAACTTTTTTCCGATTACGTTCCAATCTAATGACATGTGTTTTTGCTCAAGGGTTTTCTTACTATAAATGGCTCTTTCTCTTCGTTTTTATACATTCTATAATGTACAATATTTATAAACAACATGTAAACTTTATATTAAAACGCCAATTAACAAGGCAAAATCATGTAATAAAAATGAAACAATGGTGATTTCGTAGTATATCTTATAAAGGAACGTTATCAATGGTGATCAATTGAGTCCCGTCACTACTGTCACTGTAAGATTTGTGATGATCTATTCCAGTGTTTTTCAACGCGCTCAGAGGAGTTCCCCTAATGTTGTACCCACAACAAGTACAGAGGAAAGTACACACCCTGTACCTTCTGAACAGAGAGCAAATTGTGGATATTGAAATGGTGGATAGTGCTTACAGAAGTTCTGCTGATTTTACACACTCCCCAAGTTCAGTAGAAATACATCCTGTATCTATTACCTATCCAATATTTCATGGCAACCACCCATTTATTTTACGTGCCAGAATTAAATCTATGCACATAGGAAGCAAGTCCTATTAAACGTATATCGTAGTAGATAGAAGGCTACAGGGGCGAAGTGGTGTATTAGGCTATTGTTGTCACTGTCCTGTTGGGACACGGACAGCGGGTTGTTGCTCTCATGTTATGAGCATATTATGGTATATGGGGTCTGCCAGACACCAGCTATATCGCTGCACCAGCTTCCTTTTTAGATAATCTTTTAATAAGATAATATTTTTTTCTATAACACTGTTGAAAAATATTAAAATAAAACATGTAAAAAAAAACAATAAACGAGATTTATTACGTCACATTACACATTTTTTAATCAACAAACCCTGCCTTTGAATTGCTGTACTCGTACATGCATAGCTAGTGAGCTCTGGCTGTTATAATTTATGTAAAAGTATATCTTCATTCAGCGTAGTAAGAATCGTTCTACTTGACCATAATTCGCTTATAGATCAAAGTCGTAACAACATAGTTTTAATAGTGATTGAACTAATTACTAGGTTAGTAATCAGTATAGTCTCTAGACGCAGTCTGGCAGTTTTATGATTCATTAATTAGGTACAGGCAAAAAATTCGGGTTTTGGCTTAAGACAAGTAAATAATAAGTACATCAGAATAATGTAACACGACCCGTACCAAAATTATTACCTCCACTGGCACCTGTCAGTTGCCTACTACCAAAAACCAAAGAGAACCAAAAAGCACAGAGCATCATCCAAAGAGGCCGTCTACAACGCGCCACGCCTTTTATACCCTTTTACTCGGACCGGGTAGGTTGGAAAGGGAATTATCTAAGAGTAGTTTATTCGAATCTTCCTTTATGATTCATCCTAAACATTACTATTTTTTTATTCATTTTAAATAAATAAGCAGATATTCACAGTTAAAAACCTTAACCGTAAGATTTTTAGGTTGTCTTGTATAAAGACGTTTATCTCTTTTCTCCCAACTTGTTCGTCTTACTTTCCATTTGCTTTTTTGTTAGTCTTTAGTCGTTTTACAAGTATGTATAAGTTGCCATAATGAATGCTACCTCTAAGACTGGGTCCCAAAATACATGGAATCTCGCCAGGGTTCTTTGCTAATTACCACGCGTTTCGATACGAAATATGCGTGTCTTACAAGCAGTGATGTAGATGATTATGGGAAAGTACTTATTTGAAGGACTATATGAACACTAAAAAAAAATAGAATATAAAACGACGATTTTTCGGCATGAAAAGAAAGCAGATAAATAACTAATTGGAACGGACTCACTCAAATACAGTATTATACTCCCGTAAGTATGACATGAGCTCCCACGATGACGATGCAGGCTGCTTCGGGAACGACTCCCTTGTTCAATCTTCGTGGTCGAACAGCGTGGTGCTCGCGCGCGGTCAAAGTCCGCACAGGCGAACACGTCGACCGATGATTTTGACGGCGTTAATTACGGCAATACCGGTAATTATTTTTGCGCAATCGAAGGACCAGAAGGAGAATAATATAAAATCCTACAAGAAACAACTTTAAATCATCATCTGCCTAGCCCTTTCCCAATATTGGGGTCGGCTTCCAGTCTAACCGGATACAGCTGAATACCAGTATTTTACATGGAGCGACTGCCTATCTGACCTCCACAACCCAGTTAGTACTGGGTAATACGATACCCCTTGGTAAGACTGGTTGTCAGACTTTTGGGCCAATGACTACCTAACGACTGTCAAAGATCTACAAATGACAGTCGGGACCAACGGCTTAACGTGCTTTCCGAGGCACGGAGGAGACTCGGTATGTAATGGGTGGTCACCCATCCACAGACCAACCTAGGCAAGCACGGCTTAATCTAAAGATCGACCCGAGCGGCTGTTATTATTTAGCCACGAGCTCCTCCCACACAACACACTATCTACTTATTATACACAAATTGCGGTAATCAAGTGAAGTTTTGGTCAATATCGTAGTAGTCAAGTGTAGCGACGTAAGCTCAACAGGTCAATGTGATAAGCATAAACTGGCAAATTTTCACTTTGCTGTTATAGGTGGGCACGCATGTGGCAAACATGCCCTGTCCCATTTGAGTCGGGTAACCTTTCGAGGTTATTTTTAACTTATTCAAATAAATTTTCAAAGTTGCCGTAGAAAAGTATTTAAGTGTTTCTCTGTTGACTCAACACGATGACAAAGTACAGTACAGTTAGGTAATTACTGGCAACACTGGAAGACGATGACGTCTCACGTGAACGTGGCGCGCTAAAGGGAGATAATCCAATGAACTCTGAATAATGTGCTGTATCCTCGCAGAAGGGTTATCCTTTTTATTTTTTATTTTTAACGTGGTATAATCATCAAATGAGTCCTCCCACCCAGGGCAGAGCGGGAGGGACTGTCAGACTTGTACTGACTAAAATCCACGGTGTCCTTCAGTAGCCCTTTATGTTCCAGGGTCACGGTAATTCTATGAGTCCCGCGACCCCGGCAGGCTTTGGCCCTCTAGAGGGGGGCCCCGTCATTATGCTGACACTCTTTGAGGCGCGCGTGGAACACAACGCGCCGTCGACCCGGGCATGGTCCATGGTCGGACAGCGAGTCGCCCATTACTCGCCGCCCGCACGCCCGCGCCTACAGTGGCCGGAGATCGTCTGCCGACGTCCGGCGCCGTGGGCGTCTACCACTGCGGCTGGAGAAGAGTTATCCTTCATCGATGTGTGATAATGCTTGTGTGGGATTTCTATACACAAATTATACTATTAAATTATATATTATATTATTAAATTATATAATAATATAATTATTAAATTATATAATTATATTATTAAATTATATAATGATTAATTATGTTTTCATATAGCACCGAGACAGTGTTACAGTTAGTAATCTTGCCGCTTTAAAATAGTCCATGCCGATATTAAATTATACGTAAAGTAGCACACAAATGTGATAAAATAATGAAGCCATTACAGAACAAAGTACCCCATTACTGCTCACTCGTACATTCTGAACCACATAACAGTAGATAATACGACAGGATCACCTAAAAATGAATGTGCTTTTATAACCAGTCTAGCAGAAACGCAGTAATGTGCTGGAAACGCCCACAAGTTTATCGTATATCATCCAAACGAGGCCATTACAACAAGTACTTGTTTTATTCGATACATTTCTTTTTTACTGATCTTAGTAAAACATTTTCTTTTGTTGTCACACGAATATGTATTATTATGTATATGTCGGATATGTCAGGACTTATTCCGTTAAGCTCGTACATCAAGTGGGCAGACCATGGGTTTCGTGCTATGAAAACACACTGGGTGCGATACACTGTTTCTAGAAAAATTAACGAATTACTTGAGATTACAACTTAACACACAATAACACGGGGGCCAGTGAATCGGGTACAGTTCCAAGACGTCTCAACTCCACCGCGATCAGACATTGACTATCGCCCTCGCCTCGAGCTGGACATCAGGGCTCTGTAGAAGCACGCTGTGTTGTAACTGGTAAGTAGCTCGCGTGATGCAAACAGGCGCGCTTTCCGATTCATTTTATGTCCGCACTAACGACCGGATCCGACATATATTTAAATTTGGACCTACTACAAGGCAATCTGTATCGGACAACTTTTGAGTTATAGGACAACATTGTAATAGGGTACAAAAATAATTAAAATAGGCTCTTCGATCATTTAAAAATATAATAACGAACCTAGATGATAAATGAATAGCGATTGTGACTTTGATCTATAAAACACAGCGAAATCTAAAGTTTTAATTATGTGTACCTGTACAATGACGACACCGTAACAATAACTGACATGCTTCCTGAAATTTCAAACAATTAAAATTATTCTGTCTATGAAGCAAAATTGACCAGTTTACTTTTGACTCCTATATTGACAAAGCAAGTCATCAACATTCAAGTCATGTACGAAACATATATACATTGCTGTGTGAAACTGTTCGTCACGTCACGTCACTGACTCGTCAAGTAAAACTACGTGATAAAAGTGTTTGGTCTGTGTTTTTCAGTTTTTGACATACGGGTTCAGATTTTAAGTATCAAAACGTTACCCAAAAACTCTTTTTGGTTATAAAATATTTGTCACGTTACATATTTCATGTTAAATTCAGAGTAAACTCATGACTTACGTTCCATTTTGCAGTAAAGTTACCCATACATTATTTATATCAGCTGAAAGTTCTTATCCTTTAACTAACCAAGGGTACACATGTCACTCAAATTGTGGTTTATTTAGGATAATTAAAGGTGAAGTTAATTAAAAATGTACCACAAGGTACCTATGTGTGATGTGTGAGTCTTGATAAATACCCACAAAGATCGAAAATAAACGCTTCAGAGCGACAAAATTACGCTTGAACTAAACCCTACCGCTGTTATCTCTAATAATTCCCTGAACTCAACTATAAGCATGCAAAGGATCGGAATTGAACCCAGAGATAGAACAAAATTGTCAAGAAATATTAATGGTGTTCCATCAGATTTCCGACGCTTTGTTTAGAAAGTTAACCTTATTATTAGCGAGATAACGGTCAGTTTAAAAGCACAGTTTCAGTGGCGATATGCATCTAACATCAAATATTGTAAATTGACCTTTGTGTCGGACGCAATTTCACAGAGCAAAGATATAGCCTCCATGTAGATTTCTATTAGAGAAAAATATTTCAAAAACTTGAAGATAAAACACGTGGAGTTCTACAACTTGTGGAATTTACAATTTGTCAAAGTGTGACCACAATAAAGCGAATTCCTAGCTGACCCTTATGTTAAAACACACATAATAGCTCTTATGTCGGCGCAGTCCTCAAGTCCTAATATACTCATCTCTTCTCTATCTCTTCTCTTCTCTTCTCTATCTCTTCTCTTCTCTACATATAATAAAATCGTTAAAATCTGGTCCGATGTTCCGACTTGGCGCAAAAACTACTGCATAGATCCTGTTCAAATTTTGCACAAATATCTGTAATAGGCTTCTTCAAATGTTAGGCTATATATTATCACGCTACTTGCTTAAGGGGATTAGCAATATTGCATTATGTTAGTATTATTCAATTGTTTATCGTTTCAGCCATGATATGCGTAACAACGTCTATTTCAAAGTATATGTCAGCGAAGCAATTAGAGAAACGGTTTCATGACCGCTTTACGTGCATCACGTCGCAAGTTCGATCCCCAGTAAAATTATACTTTTTGTAGTTGGTTGTAATTTTTTTTGATAGAGATTATTATTATTTATTTTATCTATTTTATGTATATTTTTCCACGAGAACGAAGTCGCGGGCAACAGCTAGTATTTAATATATTATATTTATATTTTAAACTAAAGGTTGCAAGGTTGGTTGTGGATTGCAAGGCACTCCCATTAGCAACTGTTTCTCCTAATTCTTGTAACATGCTGGTAACAAAAACAAGCGAGTATTTCGCAGAATTATGTTAGCCATTGAAATGAATGTTGAAAGATAATGTAGTTTACACACTTTGATGAAATGAAAACCTTGTTGGAGAAAATATTTGCACAAATGAAGAATGAAGATAATAGAAAATCTTTGTAAGAGGTACTCACTTTTCCTCTCTAAGGAAAGCTCATAGACTAGCCTTTGCAACGTTGTAAGAAAAGCTTGAAGTAGCCGTGGCTGCTTTATAGAATTTTATAGGAAGCAATGGTTACGAAACGGGATCCGCTGGATGCAAGTCGCGCGGGACAGGTCAATGTCGAGACACTTGAGGGAGGCTATGTCCGGCAGTGGACGTCTTTCGACTGAAATGCTGATGATGATGAATGCTTACGAAAGGAATACTTTTTTACGTAACAAGTTACAGAAAGCGAATCTTTTTGCTGAAAGTGATTTCTAAATTTGTATCCTTGAAATACGCCATACCAAAGTACGAACACAAGCGTTCGTAAATATATCACGATCCCTGTTACACTTGCTCCGCTTCATTATTTTCGAATCTATTTTTGTAGTGGGCTGAACATGTTCTGAAGGTATTAACAGTGGCGCAGATTTATTGGAAATCGTAAATCAACAAAACCTAGATGGGATGGGATTTTTTTCTGAAATCCTTCACAATAATGGTTTGTACTGTTCAAGAAATATAGTTTAATCATTATAGTTTTTGTTCTCAACGTTCTGCTTAGTCATCCTTGCTATATTTAAGACGAGATATATGGTAAGGTGTAAAGTTTAAACCTTACTTGGATACAGACGTTATATCAGTCAGCAATCAGTTACATCAACGGCGCCTCCCACGCACTAAACTTTCAGACATGTTAAACATATCAGTATACATTTAGTTATTTCTCAACGTAATGTTTTATTAACAACAATAAAACACGGCTTTACTGTGACAGATATGCACGCGCCCAACAAATTCAGCGCAAAAACGCTCAATTTATCAGGCGCTTAGCAGATATTGCATGTATGTCTCACAAATAGACGGAAAGCTGTAAATACAGAATACCTATGCCAAGCGCTTCGGTGAGAGTCATCCCGTTTATATGGGTAAGCAGAGATAGCCATATCTAGCACAAGCTAGTGAATGCGCGTTTTATGTGCCCACGTCTTATATTGTGCTACATTAGTATTAAGGTTATAAACTTTATGAAGTGCATCAGTAGCTTTTATTTCTGAGGAAAGTGGCTCACTGTGCTGTGAGCTTGTGATGGAGGAGCGTGGTTTTGTAAATGTCAATACAGATAACAAATTAATATCTAGTGGTTACTAGCGCCATATGTTTGATGTGTGAATGAACAGGATGTTTAAATAAATGGTTCATTTGATTACAAGACCTCTTTGTTTTACAACCTGGAACACAAAGGGCAAAGAAGGAACATGGATGTGTTTTAGTCAGTACAAGTCTGACAGTCCCTTCCGCTCCGCCCAGAGCGGGAGGGGGCCATTTGATGATTTCCCATCCGAAAAAAAAGGGGTAAGTGTCTTATTTCTATTCTATCGTCCATACTAGCCATACTTTAATATTACAAATGTGAAAGTGTCTCTGCCCGCTACGTTTTCACGCCTAAATGACTGCACGGATTACACAAAAAAATGGCAAGAAGATTGATTGTATTAAGGAGGAGGACATAAGCTATATATTATCACGCTAATTGCTCAGGGTATGAGCTTTATGCATTTTTTTTTTTTTTTTTTTTCCGTATGGGAAATCATCAAATGACCCCCCCCACTCTGGGCGGAGCGGAAGGGAGTGTCAGACTTGTACTGACTAAAACCCATCCATGTTCCTTCTTTGCCCTTTGTGTTCCAGGGCCACGTTATCTCTTTCGAACAGTCCCGCAGCCCTGGCAGGCATCGGTCCTTGCAGACCCCTACATCGTTGCTGACATCTCTTTGAGGCGCGCGTGGAACACGAACGCGCCATCGACACGGCCTGTCGTCAGAAGACGGCCGGACGGCGAGCTAGCCCATAGCTCGCCGTCCACAGGCCCGCGCCTACGGTGGCCGGGAGCCACCACGTGACCCCCGACGCCCAGGGCGTCTCCCGCGGCGGCTGGGACGTGAGGTTCTTTCCCTCTCACGTCCCGCCACCTCCTTCACTAGCATGACTGCTTCGCAGAAGGAGGTGACGGCTTCCCATTCCCTCTCGCTCCGGACCATGGCTTGAACCAGGGCCGGACGCGAGAGATCGCCGCCGCCGATCGCCGCAACGAGGACACGACGGTGCTCCGCCCAAGCGGGGCAGACCTCCACGGTATGTTCCACCGTGTCCTCCGGACGATCCTCACAATGGAAACACCCGGGCGTTTCCTCCCGCCCGATCCGGTGCAGGAACCTCCCGAAACAACCGTGTCCGGTGAGGACCTGCGTCAGGCGGTAGGTGAGGGCGCCGTGGCGCCTCTCTAGCCACTCCTCAAAGAGGGGACTTATCGCCACTATGGTGGCGTGCCCTGCACGGGGTTGCGACAGTCGCTCTCTCCATGTCGCCATGAGATCACGCCGGAGGTCTGTCCGCTGAGCGGCAATTTGCCGCGGCAGCGGAGTTTCCAACCGACTTAGTGCCTCCGCGCGCCATTCGTGCAGGCGCGCGAGGACTATCGCCTCCAGATCCCATGGCGGCAATCCGGCAAGGAGGCTAGCCGCCTCACCGGAGATCGTGCGGTACCCGCGGATTAGCCTTATGGCTATCACCTTTTGGGGCGCGTTCAGGTAGTGGGCGGCTCGCCGCCTCAAAGAACGCGCCCACACCGGGGCCCCATAAAGGGCCATGGACCGCACGACCCCCGCGTAGAGCCTCCGGCAGGAGGCGTTCGGACCCCTCAGGTTGGGCAAGAGCCGCTTAAAGGCAGCCCCTGTACGTTCCAGTTTGGGAGCCAAACGTCGGAAATGCTCCACGAAGTTCCACCGGCTGTCGAGGACGAGTCCTAGGTACTTCAACGTCGACCCGACGCCGATGGAGACCCCTCCTGCCGTCAGTAGGGATCCCGACGGTGGCGCATTCCGAGGCCCATGAAAACACATGGCCTCGGACTTGTGCAATGCCACCTCGAGACCCAATTGCCGGATCCTCTCCACGACTATCGCAACCCCGCGTGTCATGTTTTCGGCCGCCGCCTCGTGCGACCTCCCTTGTGCCAGTACCAGCGTGTCGTCAGCGTAGCAAACTACGCTGACGCCGCTAGGGAGGTCGGCGCGCAGCACCCAGTCGTAACCGATGTTCCACAAGGCCGGTCCCAGAACCGATCCCTGTGGAACACCGCACGACATCTCTCGCCGGTTCCATTCTCCGCTCCGACCGGGGTAGATGACGGCCCTATCCGTCAGGTAGTCCCCGACCACACGACGAAGGTAGGTCGGCACCCGGTGATACCGCAGTGCCTCCCTAATGCAGCTCCAGGGCATGGAGTTGAAGGCGTTGGCGATGTCAAGAGACACCGCCAAGACGACCCCGCCCCGGGACACCGCGTCCCCCGTCGTGAGGGCTCTCACGCGCATGATGGCATCCACCGTTGAGCGCCCCTTGCGGAAACCAAACTGGTGTTCCGCAAGATCCGGCCCCATCCCCACAAGGTGCCCGGCGAGGCGGTTGGCAATGACTCTTTCAAAGAGCTTGCCCACCTCGTCGAGCAATACGATGGGCCGGTATGCGGACGGAGAGTCCGCAGGGCGCCCTGGCTTTCGGATGAGGACCAGCTTCCCCGTCTTCCAACGAAGCGGGAACTGGCCTCTCTCCAAGCATGCGCTTAGGAGCCCTTCCAGTCGGGGCCCGAGAGCCTCAGAGGCCAGGACCCAGGCTTTACCAGGCAAGCCATCGGGTCCCGGGGCGGTATTTCTGGCTTTCAGCCTGCGTACCGCCACTCTCAGGTCTACCCCAGTCACCTCCGGAATGTCGTCATCGTCATCGGTATGGTCCGCTCCCGGCACCGCACGCGGCGGCGGAGCCATAGGCGGGGGAGGATGCTCCCCTCGCGAAGGGAACAGAGCGCTCACCACGTCCTCCACGAGCTCAGGCCGAAGACTCTGCGTCAGCGGGGGGGCCCGGGTGCGGAGTTTGTCCCGCACCATCTTGTAAGGGCGCCCCCACGGATCTCCATTCAGAGACTCCAGCATCTCCTCGCGGGCCAGATTCTTGGCCCGCCGAACAGCCTCTTGGAGGGCGGTCTTCGCCGCTCTGTATCCCTCGTACAGCTCCACCTCAATGGCTGCCGCATCCGGAGGGCGGATGCGTAGCCTGCGATGCCTGGCGTACAGGTGCCGCGCGGCAACGCACGCCTCGCGCAGAGACGTCAGCACTCGCGACCACCAATACACCTGACGCCGGGCGCTTCCTGGCCGAACACGGGGCATTGCCACGTCGCAAATCCCGGACATGGCCTCCTGGAACCAACCCGCCTCGTTATTGATGTCGGCAGGCCTGACCGGTGATGACACCCAGGCCTGCACGATCGAGGCTTCCAGGAGGAGCTCCCGGTCCAGCTGCCTCAGCGCCCATCGCGGACCACTCGGGGTCTGTAGGACCGGCGCGCTTGAGGTCTGGGTGGAGACGTCGAACCGGATGTACCGGTGGTCGGAATAGGTCTCCACCCCCTCCATGACGCGCCAGTCAACGACACGCGGCGACAGAGCGGGGCTAGCGAACGAGATGTCCACCACCGACTCGCCCCGCATCCGCACGCACGTGGGGACAGAACCCCGATTTAGGACGACCAGGCCTGTCTCCAGAGCCCAGTCCTCCACCATCCTACCCCGCGCGTCCGTGTAACGAGAACCCCAAGCCAAGTTTTTGGCATTGAAGTCCCCGAGCACAAGCACGGGAAGGGAATGGCTTCCGATGACGACACTCAACTCCGTGAGGGAGTTGTGGAACTCGGCGAGAGTTCGGCTCGGGGAGAAGTAGACTCCCACTACTACGATCTCCCCGAACCGTGCTGCTACGCACCCCTGACCCTTCCTGACACTCTCAAGGGTCGGGGTACCGGCGGCGGCCGACGCAATTATGGTCACTGAGCCGCTAAGGTCCTCCACCCAGTCATCCCTGGGCGGGACAAAGTACGGCTCAGCGACCACGGCGATGTTAATCGACCACTGCGCCATGCTCTGAAGCAACAGATCCTGAGCGCAGGCGCAGTGGTTGATGTTCGCCTGGAGAAAGCGTAATGGGGCCGTTACTGGCACTCCATTTCAGCCCCCTCCCGGGCCCCCTGCGAGGGCCCCGCTGCGGAAGTTGCAGCAGTGGCGGCAGCGGCGGCGACAGTGGCGGCGGCTGCGGTGGTGGCGACGGTGGGGGTTTTGGCGGTGGTGGTGGTGGAGGGCCTTCCCTTGCCCCTGGCCTTGGCAGGTGTACCGCAGGCCTTGCTCCCTGCCCGGTGATCGGCCGGCTTGCCAGCCGCCGCACATGCGGCGCAGTGTGGTTCGGCGGAGCAAGCCGCGGCCTTGTGACCGGGCTGGCTGCAGCGGAAGCACTGGTCACTGCGGTCTACCTCCGAGGTGCACCGGACCGACACGTGGTGCCCCACATGGCAGCGGAAGCACCTCAGAGGTCTGGGTTCCAGCAGCTTCACCTGCGCCGACACCCAGCCCACCAAGAGCCTTCGGCCCTCCACAATGGCTTTCGCCGCCGTCACAGGGCAGCTTACCGTTACGGTTCGCGTGCCCGACAGGTCCGGACGTAAGGTGCCTGCCTTGACCTGCTCGGCAGGGCACCCACCGGTCCTGGTGACGGCGGCCACCACCTCCTCCTCGGTCACCGAGTCGTCCAGACCCAGGATGCGCAGGTCTGCGCATTTGACGGGCCTGGACACTCGGGCCTCGTCCGCATTTAGGGACGCTCTAAGCTTTTCAGCCAGAGCGTCAGCGGACGAGTCACGGGTTTCGCCGGGGATCTCTAGCACTCGAGCCCCTGTTGCGGTGACCCTAAGCCTGAGGCCCGCGGCGATCCCGAGCTCCCCGAGATCCACCGTCGCCTTCGCCTTAGCGAGCACGTCGCGATAGGTCACGCCCCTCTTTTCCGCGTCCGGCTGTAGTGTGATCACTACAGCCGCGGTCTTTGGGGCGCTGAGCCTAGCCGCGATGCCATGCTCCTTTTGTCAGCGCTTCCGCTCCCGCTTCCTGGCCTTTTTGGCCGCCCTTTGCTCCCTCGCTTTCTCTCCGGCCACCTGCCACCCAGTCTCGGCCGCGGGAGGCTTAGGGGGTGGGGGGGGCGGCGGTGGTGGCTGTCTCGGCGGCTGTCTCGCGGCTGGCGCTGGCACATTCGCCGCCTTGCCCTTCTTTTGGGCCGCCGCCTTGCCCTGCTTCAGGGCCGCCGCCTTCCTAACCGGAGCCGGCTTTTCGGGGGCCGACGTAACCCTGCCGGAGGGCTGGCTGGACGGCCCCGGTGCGGAGGCCGCAGCAGCCGCATATGTGGCCGCCCTCGGGCCCGGGGGCGCCTTATTTGCCGCCAGGGGGGGGCGCAGGACAATGCCCTCCAGGACGGAGAACCGCGCCTGGAAGGCAGCCAGCTCCTGCCGAACCAGGTTCAGGACCTGGTTCTCCACCGGCACGGGCTGGCTTGGTCGCTGCTGGCCCCTATTTTGGGGCGCCTCGCGAGAGCCGGACTCGCGCAGACCGGCCAGGTCTGCTCGGAGCTTCTTATTCTCCTCTTGGAGAAGCTCCGTGGCGGCCGTCAGTCGAGCGACCTCCGCCCGCAGTTTGGCCACGTCGTCTGGCGGGGGCCCCGCATATCTGGCCTCCGCTGCCGCCATGATGGAGGCGATCGCTGCAGGTATAGCCTTGTGCCTGGTGGAGGGCTTTTGTTTGCAAGAAACAGCCCTCAGCGCCGCCTCCACCTCCTTCGCAAGCCCGGCCTTACGCTCCGCATCGGAGCCGCCGTCTGCGCCCGCCTCGTTATCAGAGGAGCCCGAACGGGTCACCCCGCGACCGGCGGCCACCCCCGGGTGGCGTCCCTCCTCGGCAAGCCGCGCCGACCTCTCGGTGGCAGAGAGGCCTCTCCCCTTGCCGCGGATCCCGCCACGCTTGCTGGTGGGGATCTTGCGAGCCGAAGCCAGCTCCCCCTCTGACGACGACTCTTGGTCGCCTACCGGCCTGGACCGCTTGCGGAGGAACTCCTTGTTCACCGCAGCAGCCCCGGGCCTCCCGCGCCGGGAGCTCTCTGAGCCTCCCGCACTCACATCGCTGGATGCGGCGCCGGACTCCGAACCCGCATCCCTCTCCTTCCTTCCTTCGCCGTTATCGGCCGTGTTTTGGGTTGTATTTGTTATATCCATACTGTTCCCACGAGTATGGGGGAAATAAAAAGTCCATCTGGGCAGTGCCCCCTGTACCCAGATAAGCCATTGCCAGGCCCGGCAGTGGTTCGCACTAGCGACTGATTTTCCATAGGAACCCGTCAGCCATACATCTCCTCGCGGTGCGCCGCCGCTTGAGATTCGGGGTAACTTTTTATAGAGGTTTTATACCTCGTGGTCCGGGCGGTTAAGCCAAGACCCTCGGTCCCAATCGAAGCTGCGAGACGTGTTCCACGACACTTCGACGGTGGGATTACGATATCGACGGGGACAGTGAATGACTGCGTCCTTCACTGTCTGCTCGGAGGCAGGGTGTGCACACCGAGCCCGCCCTTGCTCCTCCGCTGTGCCCTCTGCTTTTCAGAGGGTCACGCGGAGCAACGCCCCAAGTTGACCCCGCCCCCAAACGATGAGCTTTATGCATTACGTCTGTATTATCCAACTATTTGACGTTTCAGTCATGACAAGCAAGCGACCGGCTATTTTTGACTGACTGTCAGCGGAGTAAATAGTCTAAAGGTTCTAGGACCGCCGTGATTATCAGATTCTGATCACAAGTTCGATCCCCAACCACAGAATTCACTTATTGTTCCAATTTTGATCGAACTTGCGATAAGAAGCTTACACGGCGGTCTTAGAGTCCTGGTATGGATGTACTCGTATGTATGCCTGAAAGATTTAAAATCTAAACAAGCATTAGAAGACAACTAAAAAAAATTGTGACCCAAAACATAATCACCTCCTTTTTAGATGTCGGTTAAAATGGTACTTCTAAAAGCCGTTTCTTCAATTTAATAAACTGATTTTATTCAAACTCAATCATTTTATTTCATTGAATCGCCGTTTTCAAAGTAATCGCTTTCTTGTCACATTCAAATGATTCACTGGATTTAAAAAGGAAGTTTATGAAGTCTAAGAAGTGGCTCATGAAATAACTAATAATGTAAAAAGTTCAGTAAAGGTCACTTTTACAATATTGTTAATTCTACGCTATCCAACTTATTTCATATCTATACTTATATACTTATATCTTCTAATATTATAAAGCTGAAGAGATTGTTTGTTTGGTTGAACGCGCTAATCTCAGGAACTACTGGATCGATTTGAAAAATTCTTTTAATGTTGGATAGACCATTTATCGACGAAGGTATAACATTTCACGCGGACGAAGGTCGCGGGATACAGCTAGAATATTATAAAGCTGAAAAGTTTGTTTGGTTGAACGCGCTAATCTCAAGAACTACTCAGTGGCGGATTTGCCCTAAGGCCCAATAGGCCCGGGCCTAGGGCGGCCAGATATTAGGGGCGGCAAATCGTGACAAAAAATTCACTGATGAAAACAAGAAATAACTCAAATGCAAAGTACCCAAATATTTAAAAATTCTCGCGCACATTATGGTCTTCTATCAACACTTACCTACATTAATCTCAACAACTGTTCAAATGGAATTAATTTGCGGCCACACATGCCTCCGCTCATTTTCTTAGGATTCCCACTCGAGAATCTAACCTCTGCATACATCCTACGAGCCTCGTTCAGATTATCACCCGCGATGGCGTAAAGCCGTACCATTTCGGCCCACTGTTCATTTTTGTAAGACATAGCACTTAAAGTTAACTAAATTTCTGAAACGATTTCGATAAAAGTAAATTCAGTTTGTACCTAGTCTATGATAGGTGCTGAGAAATGGGCGGCATATGGCCCGGGGCCTAGAGCGGTCAAGACTGCAAATCCGCCACTGGAACTACTGGTTCTAATTGAAAAAATGTTTTACTGTTGGATAGCCCATTTATCAAGGAAGGCTATAGGCTATTTAACATCACGTTACGATCACATTAATAAACCCTCTTTCTCTCATATTTGACGCAGACGAAGTTGCGCGGGTCACCTAGTTTATCAAATAAAATTATAATCATGATATCCGCACAGTTTCCAACATATTCAAGTTTGCTGGTACGCACGACGACCAATCAAGCTATGCAAAACAAAATTAAGCTGATCTCTCATTGTGCGGGGCGCTCATACAAAACGAGGTCAGGTTATACCGGATAAATTTAGCTTAGTATGTCGCCGTGTGTACATAGTGCTGTCAGTACTTAAACACTTCTCACCTCTTTTTAAGTAACCTCTTTACGTAAGAACGGACACACTTGATACATGTACCAACTGAATATTATTTATGAGCAACTGTTATTGAATAAGAGGAATAGAATAGGTTTGATGGTTCTCGGGAACTTAAGTGGTCTGCAAGTGACAGAGAAATATTAGTTTTGTCAGGTGTAACCGTACCTTAGGGAAGGCGAAATATCACAAAAAAACCTGCCAAGTGCGAGTCGGACTCGGGCATGAAGGGTTCCGTACCATCGTTGTAGGGGAGCCCCCTTTCATTTTGAATTTATTTGTTGTTATAGCGGCCACAGAAATACATTCTATGAAAATTTCAACTGTCTACTTATTACGGATCATGAGATACGCTGACAGACAGACGGACGGACGCACGGCCAAAGGAGGTTTAGTAATAGGGTCCCGTTGGTTACCGCACCCGAACGGAACCCTAAAAACAACCAGAGCGGTACTAAAGCTCAACTACAGACTTATAAAATGTAGGTATTGCCTTTACTAAGGCGTTAGTGAGAGCCCAGTCAAAAACCAATTAATTTGTCGTTCACTTAAGCCTCGTATTCATGGTAAACATTTTTTTAGCAACAGTTGATCAACGTTGTTGATGAACGGCGAGAATGCTGCTGGAAACTTTGTTTAAATCAATATGGGTTGTCCACACACGCTAGTCTGCGTTAAAATGTTGCCCGAGGAACTAATAATAATATAATAGTAATTGCATAATTTTATCGTTGCTCCACACTACCGCCATGTTTTTAAACAGTTGCAAACACGTCCACACACGTCAACATTTGTTGATAAACTGATGTTTTCGCTCGCCGGGCGTCAACTCTGCAACATGGCGTGATCAACTCCGCAACACAAGTGTTGCCCGCAATATGTTGACAGCAACTCGACAACATGTTTATGCAACCATGTTGCTTTATAAATGTTTACCATGAATACGGGGCTTTTAATGATTCGAGCCGACACATAGTGTGTATTGGTGGAAATTTCCATTATACGATTTTCACGGATCACTAACGATACAAAGCGAGCGCAACCCATATCACTAAAGATGTTAGATCAGTCGACCGTGAGCACACACACGAGGGCTGCCTGTTCCATATCTGATCAAAAACTATTTACCCATTACAATGCCTCATGATAGACTGACACATAAATATTCGTGGTAGCCCTGCTGCGTCGTATTGCGGCAACGTTTGTGAGACCAATATATTTCATGGCTTTTTAAAGAGTTTAGTCACGTATCAGGATTTATTTTCCCGTGTGCATTTACGGTTACGGTGTGTAGGTATAATTGTGAATGTGCAAAATACTAATGGGCTTTAGGTGTAGAGAATGCGTGCTCGGGTTCCGCATTTAGTTTGATGGTTTTTTTTAAGACTTTTTTTGAAGAAACTTACAACACTACTTTGTTCGAATGACTATCAATTTATAAAAGTTGAGTGTCATAAGATAACATAACATCACGCCTGTAATCCCCGAAAGGTCAGACAGAGGTCCACCTAATAGTACACCCACATTTCGCCAGTTATGTTTAAGTCCCATGTTATAGGGAGCGAGCCTTTTGCTATCAACTGGGCGCAAATGCAGACTCCGTGGCTGCTACTGAGAAATTCCTGATGGAAAAACCCAATAACACTTTACCCGACCTAGGAATCGAACCCAGGAACTCATGTTCAGCAGTTGCGCTTGCGACCACTACACCAACGAGGCAGTAGTGGCAAGTTAAGTGTCGGTAACGTTAAACATCGTACACCATTCATTAACATCAAAACAGTGACCAATCAAAATCCAATAACAAAATTATGAAAATACGTATAAAGTTCGGTGCCGTAATTTATTTCAACCGAAATAAAACCTGTCACTCCGTTAATGAACGTCAAATACGGAATTGGCTAACTCTCATTGTTAGAAAGAAAATAAATTCGTAGGACTGTGCAGTTCATTATAATTTCCCTTTTCATCTAAGGCCCCTCGCCCACGGCGACTTTTTGTAGCGATGAAATGCGCGAAAGCAGCGATACAGAATTGGGCGAAGGTACACAGCCAGTGACATCATCGCGGCTGTATCGATACACATGCGCGACAGCATCGCTACTGCATCGCTACAAAAAGTCGCCGTGGGCGAGGCCTCTAAATCAGTGTCCACAACTCAATAATTTCCATGTCGGAATAAAAGAAGATTTCATCTTCATGAGTATTTTCGCATTTTATTACTCGAAGCGTTCGTATGGACGACGTGACTACACAAAAGCCTTTTTTTATTCAAATTATGATCGTGTATTGTCTAAAATAAATACCAATTTCGACAAAATATATTGTAGAAATCAAAAAATCTGTTGAATTATTCAGCGGGTCCTGTTATTCTTTTTTTATGTTAAAGCAGCGTTTATTTAGTATGAAAGTATTTTTAATTTCCAAAAACAATTTACTTTTTTCATGCGACGTACAGACTTTATTTACTTTCAGACTTTGTAACAAAGTGATAATAAGTGTTCGCGAAAAGTAATAATATAAGTTACTAGCTTATGCCCGCGGCTTCGCCCGCGTGGAGTTAGGGAATAGCCCACGGGATCTCACTTCTGGGATAATAAGTTTGGGTTGTGCGTTGGTATATCAGTCAGCCAGTCAGGGCATGGAATTTTAAATTGGGGGATTATTTTGGAAAAACTGTGATACCTACACGTATCTCATAATTTTAACTGAAGTATATATGTAGACACATTTTCAAGTCAATCGACTCCGAGAGTAAAAAGTTTCTCTTAAAATTCAAAATCCCATTTCACCCTATTAGCGGTGGAATTTCAAAAAACCCTTTCTTAGTGGATACCTACTCTCCACAAAGAGTACATTCTCCAAATTTAATGTCTCTAGGACCAGCGGTTTGGGCTGTGCGTTGATGTATCAGTCAGCCAGTCAGAACATTGAATTTTAAATTGGGGGATGATTTTGGAAAAACTGTGATACACGTATCTCATCATTTTAACTGAAGTATATGTAGACACTTTTTCAAGTCAATCGACCTCGAGTGAGTTTTACAGAAAATTCAACACCCCATTTCACCCTCTTAGGGGTGGTATTTCAAAAAACCCTTTCTTAGTGGATACTTACTCTCCACAAAGAGTACATTCTCCAAATTTCATGTCTCTAGGACCAGCGGTTTGGGCTGTGCGTTGATGTATCGGTCAGCCAGTCAGGACATTGAATTTTAAATTGGGGGATGATTTTGGAAAAACTGTGATACAAGTATCTCATTATTTTAACTGAAGTATATGTAGACCGGGCACGCCGCAATCGCGGCGGTAAGACCCCTCTTTGAGGAGTGGCTGGATAGGCGTCACGGCGTCCTGACCTACCGCGTGACGCAGGTCCTCACCGGACACGGAAGTTTCGGGAGGTACCTGTGTCATATGGGGAAGGAGGAAACGCCTGGGTGTCACCACTGCGAGGACCGCCCGGAGGACACGGTGGAGCATACGGTGCAGGACTGCTCCGCTTGGGCAGAGCACCGCCGTGTCCTCACGGCGGCGATAGGCGGAGCCCTCTCGCGCCCGGCATTGGTCGAGGCCATGCTGCGGGGCGAGACGGAGTGGGAAGCGGTCGCCTCCTTCTGCGAAGCAGTCATGCTCGCGAAGGAGGAGGCGGGCCGCGTGAGGGAGAGGACAGCGTCCTCCCTCCACACCAGCCGCAGTGGTAGACGCCCACGGCGCCGGACGTCGGCAGACGATCTCCGGCCACCGTAGGCGCGGGCATGCGGGCGGCGAGTAATGGGCGACTCGCTGTCCGACCATGGACCATGCCCGGGTCGACGGCGCGTTGTGTTCCACGCGCGCCTCAAAGAGTGTCAGCATAATGACGGGGCCCCCCTCTAGAGGGCCAAAGCCTGCCGGGGTCGCGGGACTCATAGAATTACCGTGACCCTGGAACATAAAGGGCTACTGAAGGACACCGTGGATTTTAGTCAGTACAAGTCTGACAGTCCCTCCCGCTCTGCCCTGGGTGGGAGGACTCATTTGATGATTTTACCACGTTAAAAAAAAAAAAAAAAAAAAAAAGTATATGTAGACACATTTTCAAGTCAATCGACTCAGAGAATAAAAAGTTTCATAGAAAATTCAACACCCCATTTTACCCTCTTAGGGGTAGAATTTCGAAAAACCCTTTCTTAGTGGATACCTACTCTTCACAAAGAGTACACTGTCCAAATTTCATGTTTCTAGGACCTGAGGTTTGGGCTGTGCGTTGATATATAAGTCAGTCAGTCAGTCAGGACTTTGAATTTTATATGTATAGATAGATAATAGCGTAATATTACTTGTATTAAGAAAACAATAGTAAGAACATTCGAGAAAGCATGTGAAAGTTTCAATCAGCATATAAAAAATATCAATTTTATTTATATTCATGAAAAAAACAACCCTAACTGAAAAATGTCATGGTGTGCGATTTTATTGCTCTCAAGTGTACTGGTTGTATCCCCATCAAGTAAATGGGATGGGTCCTATTAGACTCACGGAGGAAATTTGAAGGATATTCAGAAGGGACCACGACAAAAAGCAATATTCAGCAAAAAAACAGTTTATCATTTCAACAAAATAACGAATATATTGGTACTTACTGGTTTAGTATTTTTTTATTCGTATTGATCCAACCATTCTGTGCCAATCTCTTGCCAAGTCAATAAAAGTCCTTTCAATACATATTAAATTGAGTTTCGTATTTGATACCCTCCTACAAAGCTCATGAAAACGTTACCAAAGGAACACGAAATATCAAATAAATCATAAATATATAAAAGCTACACACGTACCGCCCATTCTAGCCTCCAGCCCATGAACACGTACTCGTAAATTGGGTCTGGGAATTCCTCTTTCGATTATTGATACATTTTTAAAAGACACCATAAGTATCACTAAATAGTATAAAACAAAGTCGCTTCCCGCTGTCTGTCTGTCCCTATGTATGCTTTGATCTATAAAACTACGCAACGGATTTTGATGTGGTTTTCAGTAATAGATAGAGTGATTCAAAAGGAAAGGTTATATATATACGAGGGTGAATCAAAAAGTTCTTAGAAGCGTATATTTATAATAAAAAAAAACGGATAGTTCGATGTTTGATTTAAAGAGTGTCTATCACACAATATTTATGCAAAGTGTCACTTGATTTCATCAGTTCGTTCGCACGCAATAAATTGTTTTGTACACCGAGTTTCTTAAAACGCGAAATTATGGAGAAAAGTGAGTTACGTGCGGTGATAAAGTATCTCTTGCCTGAAAAAAATGTCCACGAAGGGGTTTCTTTTGGACTTTTAGAAGACGTTAGGGGATGATGCTATACCCTATTCTACGGTTGCGTACTGGGTAGCTGAATTTAAAAGAGGTAGATTAAGCTGTAAAGATGACCCGCGCTCTGGCCGCCCTTCAACCTCTGTTACGGATGAAAATATCAAAAAAAATTAAAATCTGGTTCTGAAAGACAGAAGAATAACGATAAATCATTTAGCTGAAATCCTAAAGATATCATTTGGTAGCATTCAAATCATTTTAATTGATTCATTGGGGTTTAAAAAGTTTCGACAAGATGGGTGCCACGAATGTTAGCCGACGAAAACAAAAAGCGACGTTTGGAAATTTCAAAGCGTAATGTCGAAATGTTCTAGCAGGTTCCGGAAAATTTTTGCCATCGTCTTGTCACGGTGGATGAAACGTGGGTCCACCATTTTGATCCTGAATCTAAGAGACAAAGCATGTCTTGGAAACGACCATCGTCTCCGTCCATAAAGAAATTTCGGGTTACTCCTACCGCCGATAAAGTTATGGCCTCAGTGTTCTGGGATAGTGAAGGAATCCTTTTTATTGATTACATGCCTAAAGGCCAGACGATTACTGGACCCTATTATGCTAATTTAATTCCGAAAGTGCATGAAGCAATTAAAGAAAAATGTCGTGGAAAACTATCGGTAGGCGCGTTGTTTCTTCACGATAACGCTCCTGCTCATCGATCGGAAGTTGCGGTCAACGTAATCCGCTGTGCTGGCTTCAATATCCTTGACCACCCACCATATTCTCCGGACTTAGCCCCTAGTGATTTTCACTTATTCCCAAAATTAAAAGAGCATTTTCGTGGAACTAAATTTCACGACGACGACGCTATTATGGCTGCCGTAGAGGAGTTATTTGAGAGTCAAGAAAAATATTTTTTTTCGCAAGGATTAAGAAAGTTAGAAACGCGTTATTCTAAATGCATTACATTAAAGGAAATTATGTAGAAAAATTAAATATTTTTGATTCATTTTTTGCATTTTTTTATATTGATTCCAAGAACTTTTTGATCCACCCTCGTATACATATATATCGCACCCGTGCGAAGCCGGGGCGGGTCGCTAGTCTAAAAATAAATTAAATACTATGTTTTAATTCTGATAGGTTATAAAGGCGTTTTTGGCAGTAGAGACCACCCGATGTAACTTGCTTTGGTCACCAAAACTTCTACGGCGCGCGGCGTAGCAGTCGTAGCGGTGACGTCATCACGGCTGCTACGCCGTAGCAACCGCGTAGCCATTAACACTTCACAAAACTATTTTTATGTAGTTATTTATATAGTTACAATGACGACTTAACGTCCAAATATCATTTAATTCTGAGCAAACATAAAGGATACCTCTTCAAAAGCCTGAACAAAAGTCAAAAAGTTTTAGTTCACGACTTTTGAAAGTTCCCGTTACGTGAGTGGTTTGAATAGGGTCGATTATAGCCAACTATATCATAAGCTCTGAGGCAAATCTTTGATGGTAAAAAATAGGATTTCATAAAATAAATCTGGAGTCTGCGATATCGATAGTGAAGGAAGATACTATATAGACCGACCGCTTATAATGAGTCCTTCGCCTTGCCCCATCAAAGGCACATTAAGCGTCCACAAAGTCCTTACAATATCCCACAAGTTGTTTGCTTTAAAATAACCATAATCCACGTAGGTATTACTCGTATGATACTAATCAACGTAAAGAATATTCCATTTAAATTGATACCTTCGCGAGGACTCATTAAAGCGGTCGGTCTTTAATAGTTATACTATTAGAAGTTTGCAGATTTATGTAACCATAAGTAAATAATATCACTAACAAGAAGAGGAAATCCCCATTACAATGACTTAGCTATTTTTAATGTAGAAACATCAAAATACTCAAATCTGAGTCTTTGAAAATAATAAGTGTCGACAGTTGAGCAGTCGAGAGTGTCTCTGGTCTGTTATGGAGTAGATACGTCAAGAACCGTGATGGATCATAACAAGAACTTTGGAAGTTCTTCTAAGATTTCCTCGCTAGAAATAAATGACGATTTGTACCTGTCGTTGGCAGAATCCACTTTTTTGCCCGTTTCTATTACTGAGTTTCTTCTGAATCGAGAGACGAGTGGCTAACGGATGCCTATACAACATTATTTTAGTATATGCGAAACCTGAATATAGTTTGTTCAAAATAAGTATGAATCGATTCCAAGTATTAATAATAAAGTTAGTGACCATGATAGTTTAAAATCTTACATCGATTCCAATAATTTTTGAACCATGTTATATTTTGTCCCAAAATATTTAAAAAGGTTACAAGTTGGACATCGAACGACACTAAGTACCTATCGCAATCATTTATGTACCTACTGCCAAATTATTATTATCAATGAGCTCAAGACGACGGCGACGCAGGAGGCACGCACGCGGCTGCTCCGCGTGGTGACCACGTTTTTGTGCGGACAACCAGGTAACAGAACAAGCTTATAACTTTGCGATTTTTCATGATACAGTTTTGAAATTTTATACATAGATTCTTTACATAAAAATACTAGACACGTGTTTCAGGTTTCGCATATACTAAAACTAATGTTGTATATTTACTTGTATCTGTAGTTAAGCTAAAGTAGGTAATGACTTGAGTTTAAGTAATTACTTACGCAAACATTTTTATGCAATAGACAAGAATTTAAGCAAAGTAATAACCGTCAAAGAAAGCACAACTAAGAATTCTAACTTTTGACAGTTCTAACTTTAAGCAATTACTAATCTACTTTATAAAAATCGTATCACAAATAATGACTTTTACTCAAGCAAACACTTCGACTTGTTTATAGATACGGGTGTAGGTGTTGTAGTAGCTTTACTAAAGGAACAACCTTCCAGTGGCGAAGATTCCATACAATCTGATGGCACGGTTGGCGCAGTGGCTGAGCGGTTGACTGCTGCGCTGCGTGTCGCGGGTTCGATCCCCGCACGGAACAAATATTTGTATGATCCACAGGTAGTTGTTCCGGGTCTGGCTGTTTGTGTATGTGAGTTTAAATGTTTGTAAACGCACCCACGTTTTAGGAGAATTTCCTAGTGTGGGGCAAAGTTTAAAAAAAAAAATCGATTCCTGTCGGGTCCCCTTTGAAAAACGGCACAGTCAGTATTCAATAGACAAATAATATAGTCACATTAAAGATATGTACTCCGGCTAACCTCTTACAAAAATTGACCCTTCGCTACTGCAACCCTCAAAACCCCGATTCAAGTAAATCAGTTGATCAAAATAAAACCAAATTACCTACTACTGGCAATTTTGATCGGAAACTAATCAAGTCGGAAATAGGTGCAAAAAGTCCAAGAACGAAATGAAACTGACGTTTCATTTCGTTCTTGGACTTTTTGCAACTGTAACCATAAGTAGAGAGACTGCAAATGAAAGCGGTTAGTTGAGTTCGAACATCCGGCACAGAGTACTCCGGCGCCGATGTTGAGGGAAATGGATGGAAATTGGAAACCTGCGGTGACTTCAAGCTTTCATATTCGCTGTACATTGAATGTGGACGTTTTCCAAGTACCTACTCGTATTGAAATCGGTTTATTTGGAATGGTGCTAATTGGAGCATATTTATTTTATTTGTTTTAAACAGTTTTATAATCCCAGGGAATTTTACAAAAAATACGCGAAGCAAGTATTTAACTTGTTTCCTTAAAAATATAAAACATTTGTAGCGGAACTATTTACAAAGAATACTATAGCAACATAGAACAAAAAGTACGACAGCGCCATCTATGACACAGACGATAAACTAAACATCGAAATACACCTAAATCCTACATCGCGGAAGTAAAGTTATCCGCGACTTAAGACTATATAGAAGAACCCGACAACAACTGTCGGGCAATAGCCCACCAGACATAACACCCGTCTGGTCGGAGGATCCTTCCTTTTCTGGGATGAAGAACTTTACACCATGTTCTTCATACCCCCAATTCCCCCAAACATGTATGGCTAAGCCACTTCAATAGCATTGTAATACGTCATACACATCGCTACTAACCGCGCGGCGCCCTTTCGTCACGCAGTCTTACTTCCAGTATTTTAATTAGCGAAGCATTACTTCATTGTGGGCTCACCCGTGGTTCTTTTATGAAAATCATGAGAGATGCGCTGAATGAGACGAGGGAGCGACGGTATAAGGTTGTATATAATTGTAGGTATTCCGCGTTGAAAGTCTTCAACAGCAATTTATTTTCTTTATCATTCTAATTTTCGTAGCAATGTGTAAAATTTAGAATATGACACCCGCTGAGAATATTGATGATGACAAATACTGTTTCGCCCATAATGTCAAACGTACCATCTGCAAACGTTCCCGATTTTTTTTTTGTGGCCTGTATTGTCCCACTGCTGGCCAAAGGCCTCCCCCAATTCCTTCCACGTGCTCTTTTCCCGTGCCTCCTCGAACCAGCCTTCGCGGTACGCGTCCAGATCGTCATAGTCATCCCGATTATGAGAAGACACGCGTTTCCAAGAAAAACATAGTTAAAAACTGTGAAGCGCTCTCGTCTCATAATTTTACAACAAAAATTCTTTATAATCTGCTAATGAACAGGGTTGTAACAGTTCAATGAACGTATTAGTTATGTACTTCCTACGAAGGCTCATTACGTAGCCATTTTTGTCTTTTGAAATAATCAGTAGATATTAGCAGTTGTTGATGCCCAAGCTCATTGTCCCAAGTTGACTTTGTCAGTGACCTGAACTGGTTCACCGATAACAGTAAAAACTAAGGACAGAAATGTTGGCAGCAAAAAGAAAACTGGGCAAAAAATCGGGTCCTTTTCATGGGTTCGAAATGGGCAAATGCGGCCGAGCTAGTCTGAAATCACCTTCCCCTGCCCTTGATTGCTGAAATCGTAGTTATATATCCTGCCATATGGCACTAAATCAAGAGGTATTGCTTTGAAATTGGGAATCTCGAGGCTCGAGGTATCCTTAACGTCAAAGCCAACTCCTGAGACAAAATCAAAAGCAAAACTATCGCCATTCAGCACATAATATTCTGTGGTGGTTTTAGGTATAATACCTACGTTACTACCAAATACTGTTTTAACTTGTATACATTACTAGCTTATGCCCGCGGCTTCGCCCGCGTGGAGTTAGGGAATTGCCCACGGGATCTTACTTCTGGAATAATAAGTAATCTATGTATCTATCTATAATACATACATAGATTTACATGTACTTGCTTATAACTTGCAATTATTAATATAAAGTGATATCAATTAAATTAGATACGTGAAATATTGATACCTTGGTTTGAGATTGGACATCGGATTTACTGGGTTTTATCTGAAGAGTATGTAAACAAATTTTCAAGTCAATCGACCCCGAGAGTAAAAAGTTTCACAGAAAATTCAACACCCCATTTCACCCTCTAAGGGGCAGGAATTTCGAAAAACTGATACTAACTCTTCACAAAGAATACACCCTCCAATTTTCATATCTCTGGGACCCGCGGTTTGGGCTGTGCGTTGGTATATCAGACAGCCAGTCAGGACATGGAATTTTAAATTGAGGGATGATTTTGTGATACACGTATCTCATCATTTTAACTGAAGTATATGTAGACACATTTTCAAGTCAATCGACCCCGAGAGAGTTTCACAGAAAATTCAACACCCCATTTCACCCTCTTAGGGGTGGAATTTCAAAAACCCTTTCTTAGTGGATACCTACTCTCCACAAAGAGTACATTCTCCAAATTTCATGTCTCTAGAACCAGCGGTTTGGGCTGTGCGTTGATATATAAGTCAGCCAGTCAGGACATTGAATTTTGAATTTGGGGATGATTTTGGAAAAACTGTGATACACGTATCTCATCATTTTAATTGAAGTATATGTAGACACAATTTCAAGTCAATCAACTCAGAGAATAAAAAATTTCATAGAAATTCAACACCCCATTTCACCCTCTTAGGGGTGAAATTTCGAAAAACCCTTTCTTAGTGGATACCTACTCTTCACAAAAAGTACACTGTCCAAATTTCATGTCTCTAGGACCATTGGTTTGGGCTGTGCGTTGATGTATCAGTCAGCCAGTCAGGACATTGAATTTTAAATTGGGGGATGATTTTGGAAAAACTGTGATACACGTATCTCATCATTTTAACTGAAGTATATGTAGACACAATTTCAAGTCAATCGACTCAGAGAATAAAAAGTTACACAGAAAATTCAACACCCCATTTCACCCTCTTAGGGGTGGAATTTCGAAAAACCCTTTCTTAGTGGATACCTACTCTTCACAAAGAGTACACTGTCCAAATTTCATGTCTCTAGGACCAGTGGTTTGGGCTGTGCGTTGATATATAAGTCAGTCAGTCAGTCAGTCAGTCAGTCAGTCAGTCAGTCAGTCAGTCAGGACTTTGAATTTTATATGTATAGATAGATATTCTGCGGTATCAATGGATTAAATGGCTCATAGTGTTTCGTTACCCGCAAATAAATTTGTAAATCATTAATCTACTTAATGAACTTCAATGTAAATTCTTGTTTCAATAAACCACTGGATTGGTTTCCATTAATTTGAGAGTGTTCCGATTTAATGTTATCAGTATTAAATCAATAAATTATTTTGGTCTCTAAAGGTCGTTTCCTTATTTTTTCATTTATACCGATCACCAAATCATATTATAATCCATTTGGAGGACCGTTTAACTTCGAATAAATCTGATTACAATTTAAAATTAAATCAATTTTAAACTTGATCCAATATAATTCGTTTCTATCCTACGCAATAGCTTTCTCACTTTAAAATTTAACTCGGGGAACGCATAACTTTCCTATAAAATAATAATGTCGAATAAAAGTATCAGAAAATTCTACTTTTGCGAGAGGGCTTAATTTTTCGTCGAAATTAAGCCCTCTCGCAGAAGTATTTTCTTTACTTCGTTCATATTAATGTATACAAGTGAAGAGAGAGTCAAGTTCCTTTCTTTTGCCATCTCATCTTGCGATACAAACGTACAATCGCAGGAGTTCTGTAAAAACTATACAACTTTAATGAACAAATGGACGCAGTGAATTAAACTTCTCTACTTTACCGAACGTTCCTCTGCCTCGGGGTGTAATATCGTCTTGTTAGAGACACGGAATGGCACTTTGAACTGGTTCTACGTTACTTTTTAAAAGGTATTTTATTCATTATCGATAAACCTAATTAAAACCTTCCACCTAATATGATTACAATGAAGAATGTTACTAGGTATGCCAAATCGCTTGAAATTTGTCTCAGTAAAGCCTGTATGTATACAAATACACTAGTTTTTGTTGTAGTTAAAAATACCTAGTTTTGATTTTATAGGCATTCAAAGTTTCGAAAAATATCGAGTTCCGCTAAGTCACGTGACCGCTTGTGATCATATCACAACGCGCCGCGCAATTGGTAGTTGTATTTTTTTACATTTAGGCACAATACATGACTTCCTAGTATTTGGATTGGACATTTTTAAAAGTATCTAAGTATAATTTCGAAGGCACGGGCGCGCGTGTTGTGCGATGACGTCACACCGTCACCGACAGCCCGCGTCGTGCGGTTACAACTTGTTTTACTTCTAAATCGGAAACTAATTGACGTATCGTAGTAATTCTTTCACTAGTATTTTTTATTTTTGACAGAGAATATGGAGTGCTAATAATCAAAATTAGTTAACATTATTCATACATAAAACGTAACCTAGTAGCTCAATCTATTACTTAAAAAATTTGTCATAAAAAGTATTATTTAGTAAATTCACGCCAAATTGTACGACATGAACACGACAAGATTAATTTCATCTTATTTCTACGAGCCAGCCATATTATTAGGGCGCGTACCCTGTACGCCAAACGACACAAATATGTGACAAAATGGCAGGTGAAATTGTGGCTTGGCGTGGAGGGCACGCACGTGCTTTTTTGCTCTGGCGTTCAAAAGGTTAATCTCCCATTCATGCTTAATCATTAGGATTTTTTCTGAATGCGACATATTAAAATGTCTGCGATTAAATGCGTAAATGCCTACTTTTGATTGGAGAGATTAAGGTTCAGTAGAGCTACGTAATGCTATATTATTTTTTATTATTGCTTTATAATTCTAAGTTTAATGAATACGAAATTATATTGTATCACAACGTATACTTTACTGAACTAACTTTATCCTAACAGATTTCCCTAAAGTACATAATTATTAAGAAAGTTAGCCGAACTTCTATAATGTCACTGATATAACATTGCTCATTGGTCCCGAGACTGTTTGTGGACTCATTTGAATTGATTTTACGCTTTGTTCGATTTGTGTTCATGTAGACATAATCTTACTTAGAGATACGAACTTTTCAAGAAACTTTGACGAACGCAAATAAAACCTTTGGATGACAGGATTTATTATCACCTTCTGATTTCATCCAAGAGTCTGTCTAGACACATAGTATTAGTCTAAATCTAAAAAAAGAAAAGTTTTTTTTTGTTAATAGAGATCGTTATTTAAAGCCTTTACAGTTAATAAATCATCATCATCATCGGCCTAGCCTTTTCCCAACTATATTGGGGTCGGCTTCCAGTCTAACCGGACGCAGCTGAATACCAGTATTTTACATGGAGCGACTGCCTATCTGACCTCCACAACCCAGTTAGTACGGGGTAATACGATACCCCTTGGTAAGACTGGTTGTCAGACTTTATGTGCCACTGACTACCTGTAGTTAATAAATCATTTAAATGAATATAAAAATATTTTTCAGAAACCTTATTGTCCCAATGTCGGATCTCAGGTCAATAGGATTTGAAATGGCCTTTGTCGTTACTGCTCTAAAGCAAGTCATTTTCTCAACGTATTTTTTGGCTTCACGGTAATTTCGCCAATTCTGTAATTCGCTTGAGTTTTATTTATTGGCCTTTTTATTTCACAATTTAAAAGCATCGAGCTACGCGAAGAGATGATACGATTGGAAAATAAAGCCTCAATGTTGCGGTAAAACTTTAAGAAACTGCCACAAAGTTTAAAACATAATGAACGTGGAATGGCGAACTTCGGCTGCTCTAAGCAATTAGTCGTATCTACTAGAAACTTTTGGTTTCACATCCCGACTTACCTATTGTTTGTATTTCTTTAGTTACTTAAACACGCTTCACAAACGGTATTTACCGGTATTTACTAATTATACCTACCACACACCGTTCTATTACGAAACAAACAAGTTAATCTTTTCGGGTCAACGTGAATATATTAATCCAGATCATCAAGAAAATTATTTCCTTTGATAACTATCATGATAATTATCATATAATATCAATGCTCTTTAAATTTTTTTATTCTTTAGTTTTAACCCAAAAACACTAAAAATTATGTTTGTGGATTAAAATAAACACAATTTTTGTGCCTGTTTTTTTCAAGTCGACACTTAACGGTTTTGGATACGCGCGGAAGCGGCAAATTGCGTTTTCGCGGATACTGGGAAGTTTTATTAATTTTTGCTTAATGTTTTTGATCACTATCCAGATATAATCAATGATAATTATTATCAAGATAAATATCAATGATAATTATCACTTCGAACCCTGCATAACGCATCACCCGGTGCAAGGACAGCAAGGTGCTCACGCCGTTGACCGTCGCGTTTTATAAACCAATGTCGGGTGAAGTACGAGTAGCTGTGTCAACGTCATGACGTGCTAATAGGTGAAATTTTTTGAACTTGACCTGAGTACAATATAACGTTATTGATGAACTTATACTGTCACTTACGGGATATCTTCCGTGATTGTTCATTATTTTGAGCTCCCGATATTTCGACGCTGTTGCAAGCGCCATGATCGTGGGTTGATTGATGTGATATAGGTACCATAAGTGACAGTATAAGTTTAGTTGTAAACCGTGAAATCTTAAAACAGTGTTTGAACATTATTGAAATTGGTAAAACTGAAGAATGAAATATATTTTAGAAACGTTCTGTTTGAGAGGCACTTTTGCGTAAGTATTTAATTTAACTTGAAACCCTATAAAAGGGTATCAAAATAAACAAGCTTTAACTAATATAAAAACACTTGAAACATCCTGTGAAGTACAGATTAGAATATAAAAATAATATCTTGTTTCTGCTTTCACTTAGATTGAATTACAAGTTGTTTGCGTGAAGGAAAAACAAACAAATATTGTTTTAATATAGCGAGTTATGTTCTAGTAGAGGTAAGCGACTGGAACGTTAGATAAACAATGTTGAAGAAGGGCAAACATTTTTGTTTGCCTTCAGATTCTGATTGATTCAGATTTTTGAGATGAATAAAAGATTATAAAAATGATTTTCAATTTTTTTTTGTTTTCTTTTTTTTCTTTTATGTATAATAAGTTAATACTTTTTTTCCATAAAAAATAATAAAATATAGTTCTGTTTTGTCGCTGTATCAATGAAATGTTCTCAAATATTGACTGCCTCGTTGGTCTAGTGGTCGCAAGCGCGACTGCTGAGCATGAGGTCCTGGGTTCGATTCCCAGGTCGGGTAAAGTGTTATTGGGTTTTTCCATCAGGAATTTTTCAGTAGCAGCCACGGAGTCACGTCACGGAGGATTTGCGCCCGGTTGATGGCAATAGGCTCGCCCCTTATTACATGGGACTTAAACATAACTGGCGAAATGTGGGTGTATTATTAGGTTTAACACTGCCTAACCCTTCGGGGATTACAGGCGTGATATTATGTTATGTTATGTTCTCGAATATTTTAACCTTTTGGTTAATTATTGCGTACTGTGGTCCAGTTCAGTACACAAACATTACCACTCTTCCTTGTGCAATGTGGACTGTGATGACCTAAATAACTTTCACAAGTTCCTCGTGGGAAGCAGCATTTGAATCTTCATTCATAATGTATTCCGCCGCCTGAAGGCTTCGGTCCGAGCTCCTCCGTAACAATCTCGTCTCGTTGAATATCGGGAGCTCAAAATAATGAACAATCAAAATCAAAATAACAGTGACAGTATAAGTTTAGTTGTAAACCGTGAAAGCTTAAAACAGAATCTCGTCTTGTACGATCTACTTACATACGTAAACCGAATATTCGGTCCATGAACCGAACTATGCCCAAATTCGGTAAAAGCAGCCGAATTTTGGTATTACCGAATGCGAAACGAATTTCGGTCCATCTCTAATAATAGCGTCATTATGTTGATAATACCAATTCGCGATTGTAATAACCGGCATATCTAAACAGTTCGAGCAATGCATCAAATTAATGACACAACTTATTACATAATGCACAATAACCTGCTAACGACAGTTAACATTAATCTCAACTAGTAACAACAGATTTCAGATGACAATACTGTTTTGTGGTTCACTGCTGAGTAATACAGAACAAAGTTTGAGAGATACTGAACACTTTCGTCCCAAAGGCGTTGTGTTCATTCATACAACGTCTAGTTTTCTTAAATTAACTAAAACTAAGATTGCTGTTTCGCCTGTGGCATACGTCAGGTACATAATATAACAGATAATAAATAAAATAATAAACATCTATGCCATGAGTACCAAAGACTGCAAAAAGACAATAGTTCAATGGCTAAAACTGAAGACCTTTGATGACATTGAATTGTTGCTGCAAGCACCGTCAATATGAACTTAAGAGATGCACACACGCACACTCCCACATTGACACACTTAAATACACACACACTCACACACACATGCACACACACACTCACTCACACTATTTTAGAATATATCTTAAAGTTTATTTTACTTTTTTTTTTCTTTTACTTAGTTTAATTTTTCTTTTATTTAGTATACTTCTTGTGTTGTCTTGTTTAGTTTTAGATTTTACTTGTGATTTTTTATTTGAATTCTATCATCTATTTGTACACCACTTTTACCATTACAAAATTTGTCATTGAAGGGCGGGATCTCCTAGCACAGGCATATCCTTTTCTTAAAAGGAGGCCCCTACGTAAGATTTACTGTAAAAGTTGTACAGTTTCTGCAATAAACCTTTTATTTTTTACTAGCTGTTGCTCGCGACTTTCTTCCGCGTGAAATTATTATAAAAATACTATTTTCCCCGTTTTTACAACATTTTTCATTGATGCTCCGCTGCTATTGGTCGTAGCGTGATATATAGCCTATAGCCTTCCTCGGTAAATGGGCTATCCAACACTAAAATATTTTTTCAATTCAAACTAGCAGTTTCTGAGATTAGCGCGTTCAACCAAACAAACTCTTCTGCTTTATAATATTAATAAAAATAAATATAAGTAATATAAGTATAGATTAAAAGAGATTTAATTTTATATTGGGCATAACGTAACGCACACATAATAATGTGACGGATTTTTCAAAGCCCCATTTCATGGAATAACGTTGAATTTATAGCAGATTACCGGCTCATCCTGCGTTTGTAAGGATTAATAATTTCATATTGTTTATTGAAAAAAACAATCGTAGGACAATGGAGTTATTATTTCAATTGAATGTTGTTTTGTAAATATTGTATCAATAGCTAACAGTGATGTGAACACTTACTGTTTACGAAGATATTGGTCAATTGTTATCGACGGCTGTACGCTAATGCTGCACGACTGATTCCTTAATCCATATACGGGATACGGGATAAGCTTCACCGGAAAATAACAAGAACCGCCAATTCATAAATTTTCTAGGAAATTTATAAACTTTCGTAGGATTCTAAACGAGAGATAAATTGTATTATTTTACGGCCACATTTTCGCACGGGGCTCCGCACGGGGCTCCTATTTCTGTTTGCAGGGTTTAAAGTAACCTAACCTAACCTAAAGTCGGGGTGCCCCAAGTCCCGAAATGTGGCCGTAAAATAATAGAATTTATCTCTCGTTTCGAATCCTACGAAAGTTTATAAATTTCCTAGAAAATTTATAAATTGGCGGTTCTTGTTATTTTCCGGTGATATATACACCATACACACGTAGTTATAAAACATCTACCTGCACTATATGCAGCACCTGACTATAAAAACGTAGTAGTCAAGTACCTACGCGAGCCTTTTGTACGAACCTAAATATTATCCTAAGAAAACATGTTATCAATTTATCAAAACATCTCTTGAGATTATCCTGATTTTTTTTCTGATACATAATGTGGATTTAATCATGTGTACGTACATCTATATCTCCAGTAGGGTACAAAGTCCAACGACAATCAAATCTCTAAATTGTGGTTATCGGAACGCAATCGGGATATAAATAGGATTAGACCCGTATTCGGGTAATAGATACCGCTTGTACAATAGGTACCGTCCGTACGATGAACTGAAACTACTTAATAACTCTATGAGCAAGGGTTTGTGTTAATGAAACGACAACATTACGCGGTTATGTGACGTAAAATGTTTGTTAGGAAATGTCGCTTGATATCTTTAGGTCGTATAAGCAAGAGTTAAACTTTTGCGATGATATTACCTACTTCCAAGCACATAAAGTTTTAAACCTAGCTTAATGAGTACGAAACCAGCACAAAATTACAGACAGTGAAAAGTCTGGAATGGTACTTTTGTCAGTTATACTCTGGAAAGCCCTCACGTGGCTCACAGACAACAAACTTTTCGTATCACCGCGACACAACGCATTGTAGTTTAGTTCTACTTTGAAGAAGTCTTAGTCGTAGTCTTTCGAAGTCAAGGGAATACCGCAAGGAGCTGTGATTTGGCCCGGACTCAGCCATTGCGCAGACGAGCGGAACGCAGGGGAGATGTGCAAGATTCAGCCAAAGACATAAGAGACGAGGGACACGATGCATTAATTAATGTGATTGGTCGGTTTCCGCACATCTCCTCTCCGCTCCGCTTGTCTCCGTTTTTGTGAAGTTCGTGCCTTATGATTGTTCCCAAGATGTTTCAGAAACTTATTTAGTATATTGCCTGCAATGACATCGGAAATTATCTCTCGTATCTAAAAGGCGTTTTTACAGAAGTTGATTGCCGAAGCTCGTACGTAAACTCTCTATTTCATGTCATTTATCCTTTAAAACATGAGCTAATACCACTCATACCACGGCCAAGGTGAAACTAGTAGAGATGATGACGTTAGTGTTGTTTATAAATAACACGGCTACACGTGTACTGCAACAATGTACTCAGTGCACTGACCGCTGCTTTATGTTCTGAAGAACCTTGTAAACAACTCGTAAAATGAACTAAATGGTTTACGACTTTAAGGCGATTCTCCCGTTGCACCGCGTTCCATCGCATAGCGCAGAAAAGTTATTTTACGCCGACGCGACGCGTGCCGCGCAAAATACAATGACTTTTCTGCGCTACGCGACGGAGCGCGGTGCAGTGGGAGAATCGCCTTAAAGTCGTAAACCATTTAGTTCATTTTACGAGTTGTTTACAAGGTTCTTCAGAACATAAAGCAGAGGTCAGTGCACTGAGTACATTGTTGCAGTACACGTGTTTAGTTACGTAGATACTATGATTTATTATCTGTCATTACTTTGTTAACATTAAACGAGTTAGTCATATTTTACAAGTGTAGTAATTAACGATTTAATGGAACATCATCATCTGCCTAGCCTTTTCCCAACTATGTTGGGGTTGGCTTCCAGTCTAACCGGATGCAGCTGAATACCAGTATTTTATATGGAACGACTGCCTATCTGACCTCCACAACCCAGTTAGTACTGGGTAATACGATACCCCTTGGTAAGACTAGTTGTCAGACTTTTGGGCCACTGACTTCCTGTAACGACTGTCAAAGATATACAAATGACAGCCGGGACCCACGGCATAACGTGATTTCCGAGGCATAGCGGAAACTCAGTATGGCACCGAGCGGCTGGTACTCGGTCGGATCTCGGTGTCGATGGTCACCCATCCACAGACAAACCTGGGCAAGCGCGGCTTAACCTGAAGATTGACCCGAGCGGCTGTTGTTGTTTAGCCCCGAGCTCCTCGATTAACGATGGCACAAATACCTAATAATAACGAACGTTTACAATTAATTTAATTTTTACTGCAAAGTTTCGTTCATTTACCTGTATAGTAACGAACACGAATTGTTCCAGGGCTAATATTCAACGAATTGCCTTTAACGTTGCAACAATGGTCCATTTAACTTTATTTCATTACTGCTCAATTATCAGAATAAACTCTACAGAGCTGAAACCATTCTCACTCATATAAAATACAGGAAATGAGATTGTGTGAATAAATATAAAGTTTCGAAAAAGTTATTTACTGTTACAATATAACTTCGTTCACAGTTTCACATTAATTTCAATAAACTTGGGTCTGAAATTATCAATTCAATCAAGATCAATTAGGTAAATTCGATCAACTTTTCGACAACGATATTTATTATCATTAAGTAAACTAACTATAATTATACATTATTAATTAAAAACTATTAAAAAAACTAACAACAAACTATATAAAACGATAGGTTAATTCCTATCTTACGTCGGGTGCCAATACTTCTTCAGACTTCTCTAACGTGATCGTGTGCAATGAATGATCGTGGTCCTATGAGGATCCGTGGTCCTTTCTAAGAGAAAACATCTAAATTATTACCAACCCTTACTTTGCACCATCCGTAAGTCTATCTAGATCGTAGTTAACCTTTATGTTGATGCGGCTAAGTTCAGCAGCATATGCTATTAGAAAAATCCGTCAATATACTGATGTAGATACCGCTAGACTGGTCTATTTTAGTTACTTTCATAGTATACTTTCTTATGGCATTTTACTATGGGGACGGGCTGCAGACATTGAGTCTATATCTATTCTGCAAAAAAGAGCCATCAGAGCCATATATAATCTTCGTAGGCGTGATTCTCTAAGGGAACTGTTTAAGGAAATTAACATCATGACGGTACATTCTCAATACATCTATGAAAACATAATGTATGTAAGAAAAAATCTACATCTTTTTAATAAAAGAGGTGACAGACACAATTACAGTACTAGAAATAGAGACCAATTAGTTCAGCCAGGCTTCAGACTCGCTAAAGTAGACTCATCTTTCATGGGGTATTGTTTGAGATGCTATAACAAAATTCCACAAAGTATTCTTGAACTGAATGAAACGAAATTTAAAACATGCATTAAACGCACACTGTTTAGGCAAGCATATTACAAGTTGGACGATTATATCGTTGATAAAAATGCTTGGCTCAATGCCGGTCCTGCTCCACAAGGACAGGGGCGCATAAATGAATAGCATTACATATCCCAATCACCTGCGCTCTTGATGATTTATTTACTGCATCAGTGAGCGGGGTACACGTGGCTGAGTTTTGGGCTAAGCATATTTAAACTTTTTGCCATCGAAACGCTAAGAAGAAGAAGCATTAAATAGTATGTTGGAGCTGCTGAAGATTGTACAACTATCTTTGCTTTGTATAAATTCAATCTCTTTAGTATTATATAGCCGCATAGCCCATATTGTGTGAGTACTATGTAATAGAAAGCTGTCATTCGCGGGAAACCTACGTCTTTTCTTGACTTGAATGTGCCCTGGCGGTTAGGAGTGTGTCATGCTCACTCAAATGTCTCGCTGATGGTGGCGCGTGTGTCGGATCATTTAGTTCCCTTCAAAATGGTTGAGTTGAATGGTGCTGATACATGCGTCATGTTCGTGAACGGGCGCTATCAGTTGTGACTGGTCATCTCTTGGTTGCCACGGCTTATTTGAATTGTTTTTTTTTTTTTTTGAATTGTTTACTGTGTACATTTTTAACGTACACATCTTGCTACATCGTTCTCATATAATGTACCATCTCAACATGAATGATGTAACCAAGAGTTTGTAAAAGTATACTGATTTAAAAGAGTGTCCATGGAGTTTCTTGCCCGTTCTTCTCCATAGAGATCTACGTTAGGGAATGGGCAACTACAGTACTTTCACAGTTTTTATGCCTTGTGACTGGGACTGTAGCTATTGTTGTTTTTGTTTCGACAATTCAAAAGTGCCTGTTACTGGCCTATTTGAAATAAATGCTTTGATTTGATTTGATTTGAGAAAATATCCAAAGAAAATTAGTTCGTGGTGACTCGACAAAATGGAGGGGTCCTAACGTCTTTTGCGAGTGTCAAGGTCAAATGACTTTAGGTATCCAAGTAGATTCTAGTACTGAACAGGGGAAGATAATAATGTTTTGCTGGCTCTAGACAAAACTATTATCTGCAAGATTTATAATGGTTTTGTCTACAAAATTAAGTTACAAGCGTACATGACTTTTTAAAGACATTCGAAAATGTCATCTGATACCTTTTTAGACCTATGTATCCTGTTTATGCGTATGAAGTTTCATTAAAATCGGTTCAGTCATTTCTAAAAAAAGGACTTGAAAGTTTGTATGAAATGCCGTAAGTCTAATACGCTCTTAAGGATGTCGTAACTAAACTAAACATAGTCAGAGTAGATAAGCTTCTCCAGAGGGCTTTCTCAACTCTCGTAAACTACCAATCCAATATGTTCTAACTACATCACTCTTCGTTATAAACACCGGGATAATCCGAATACTGTGGCTAATATTAATACACCAGCTGTCAGTAGTATTATTCTCGCAGTCTTTGTGGTGTGATGAGTTTTCTAACTGTAGTTGATTTCCGGTTGTAGTTTTTTTCGTTAGTCCTCATAGTTTCGGATTTGGCCATCCACGCTCACTTGAAAAATTGATCCGTTCAATCACCCTGTATAGTGTAAGCACTCATCTTAGCTGGCGCAACTACAGCACTCTAAGGCATTTTTACACGATACCTACTATAGTTGATGACACGCCATAGGTGCTTGTGCATTTGTGCCTATAGTAATTTATAATGTTTCTTGTAAGTGGCGAATACTTGCTCTTGTTCGTAAAACCATTATTTTAGTAAATTATTCGAAATGGTTACAAAAATAACAACGAAACTATCCGACAAACATTATTATGAAAATTGAATTTCATCGCCGCGTCGCGTCGCCGTCGTCGCCTCAATGTTTGCAAAACTATTAAAACAAAAATGAAAACCTAACAAACTGGTAACAGAGCAAATGGAAACTGGTACTCTCTCGGCTCCAAGGGATTTTATGAAAAACACTTGGAACACCAAATAATTACGTAACTAATAATAGAGAAGTATGTAGATATTCAGACTATCTTCGTGTAAACAAATGAGAAAACTTATAAGTATATCTGAAAGTACCTCATTTCTAAGTTTAGTACCTAATTTACGTAAGTATGGTATCCAAGAATGTAAACTTTTTTTATCAAAGAAAATTAATCAATTGAGCTTAGAATAAATGTATCGGTTAGTCAGAAACATTCAGATTTTATTGGTTACAACACATACCCACATCACCCACTCCCCAACCTCCGCTTATTGAGGTGTGAAAGCGAGTGTCGTCACGTAAACCGACCACGTGTACCGTCGGAGACACGCACGTGAACCAATGTCCAACATTATTACATACCCTCCCGAGACCAATAACTTATAACGTGCACACACTTCACACGCTCCTCACGACAATCACAATAGACACTAATGGACACTTCGGTTTATCATAACGTGTATACTTGACAATTAATTAGGAGCCGTGGTGACATGGGTCAATGATAAGTAAATAACTGAATCAAAATAGAAGTAATTGCTTCATATTAGTGGTACATGAGTAGAGGAAGACCAAAGAAACGATGGATGGACTGTGTAAAGAATGATATGGCAAGATAGCAGCAGCGAAGGGTCAATTTTTGTAAGAGGTAAGCCGGGTACATATCATTATTAATCTCTAGAATACTGAATGTGCCATTTTTCAAAGGGAAGCCGGTAGGAATCGAGTTGTATGGAACCTTCGCCACTGCAAGAAAGGAGATGTCTGATGAGATGAGGAGTAATAGAGAATTATGGAGGAAGAAGACATGCTGCGTCGACCCCAAATGAGGGCAAGAGAATGATGATTAGTGGCATGCCAAGTAGCTGTGAATACTACACAATGTGTTCTATTATTTTTAGAGCCGACTTTGTCTTCATTTGATTATATAGTATGTCTTTAAAACTCAACATAAAAGCATTATCTGTGTACGTTTCTACAAATTCCCCAGACGGAACAGAGTAAGCTTAGCTATTGTCTGAAACCCTGCCACGTTTCGGCGCCCTAATTACAATATTAACTTGGCACTTATTCCACCTACTGCACTGTTCCGCTCATTCCAAGGTTGTACTTCGAGATACGAATAGAATAGAAGCATACTCATGGTTTGGTTTGGTTTGTCAGATTTCTTAAGAACATCACGAAGAGGAAGAGTTGAATGAATACTTGGATTGTGATTACTTAACATGGAATTGTAGTCTTTACGTTTCTATTTTTAAGGGTGAATTTTAGTGTGAAATGTGTTTGGCTTGACGTGCTGTAAAGTTAAGGGATTAGTTGGAAGTGCCTCCAGCGCGTCCTAATGGAGCGCTAAGCCTCAACTGTCCAAGTGTGTCACGATGTAAGCGCTTCAACAAAGTTCGTCACCTGAATGGTGCAGTTTAAGGAACGGTTTTCTATACGGGATATATATATGATATATATATGATATAGGTCTATTCATATTTGGCAAAAAGTCATCATCTGCCTAGCCTTTTCCCAACTATGTTAGGGTCGGTTTCCAGTCTAACCGGATGCAGCTGAATACCAGTATTTTACATGGAGCGACAGCCTATCTGACCTCCACAACCCAGTTAGTACTAGGTAATACGATACCCCTTGGTAAGACTGGTGGTCAGACTTTGGGCCACTGACTGCCTAACGACAGTCAAAGATCTACAAATGACATCCGGGGCCAACGGCTTAACGCGCTTTCCGAGGCACGGAGGAAACTCGGTATGTAATGGGTGGTCACCCATCCACAGACCAACCTAGGCAAGCACGGCTTAACCTAAAGATCGACACGAGCGGCTGTTATTATTTAGCCACGAGCTCCTCCTCATATTTGGCAAAAAGTAAAACCACTAATTACAAAAACAAGACTAGTAGAATCAACTTTAGTGCCACCTCCATCACCTGTGTAAACATACCTGATAGACATAAATGTGCTGTTACCCTGTGTGTTGGCCTGCGTCAGCCCACAGCTGGTCGAAGGCCTCTCCCCATGACCTCCAGTTCTTTCCCACCAGGGCTTATGTGGACCACTGGTCGTTGGTTTTGTCTAGCTCTTCCCGCCACCTCCGACGAGGCTGCCATCTCCGGGCTGTGTCAGGGCTCCTCATAGTCAATATTTGGTTTTAATTACGTGAGATCTGTGTGTCTTATCTGCTTTTTTTTTTCCGATGGAAATCATCAAATGGCCCCCTCCACTCTGGGCGGAGCGGAAGGGAGTGTTAGACTTGTACTGACTAAATCCCATCCATGTTCCTTCTTTGCCCTTTGTGTTCCAGGGCCACGGTATCTCTTTCGAACAGTCCCGCAGTCCTGGCAGGCATCGCCCTTGCAGACCCCTACATCGTTGCTGACATCTCTTTGAGGCGCGCGTGGAACACGAACGCGCCGTCGACACGGCCTGTCGTCATAAGACGGCCGGACGGCGAGCTAGCCCATAGCTCGCTGACGACAGGCCCGCGCCTACGGTGGACGGGAGCCACCGCGTGACCCCCAACGTGTCGTAAACAGACGAGCTTATTGAAAAATGAAACAACAGTCTCCAAATACATGTACAAAAATATAATTTCCATTACATTACGTTTTTGCTGCGTTAAAATTATTATCTAAATTAATACAAATTGAATACCAAACTAATTTACAATGAGATCCGTCGTATAATAATAACTTTTATGTAACGCAACTCTTTTTTACCAAAAATTGCATAACATGTTCGTTGTTTTTACGAAAATACGTAACTACATATTATTAAGGTCTTATTCTTAGTTATAATTATAATACATTAATACTATATTTTAGAATATTATGTACATTATTAAACCTAAGCTGCTTGTCATATCACATCCTTGGTTCCGTATAACTGAAGTTTACTACACACTACTAAGGCGGCGCTTCTTGCACGCGCTGCAAACTGTGGTCGGCTGCTCGGCTCGGCGTCCTGTTCAGTAGGAAGTCCAGGTCATGTGATATCTTGTGCAGCACTTTGTCAGTATGTGTGTACGTGCCGTGAGTAGTTGTTGTGTCGGGTGAGTGTGTGTTGACTAGTTGCGTGTGTGAGTGGTTGTGCTCAGCACTGCATTCGCGGTGGATGGACGGCAGCGAGCTGCTGCACGACATCTGCGACGCTCGCTTCTTGAGACAGCTCTTGATCGGACGAGCTGACACGTCGGGCGTCGATTGACTGCAGATGGTACAGCTCTCCTGGGACAATGATGCTGCGATTAGATTACGAGTTGACATTTTATGTGCCGTTATGTGGAACTGAACTTGCACTACCTTGGGCGTGTCGGTGCTGTCCCTGTAGGTGCGCGCGCGCGTGTCGCTGACGTGTGGCAGCACGCGCAGCTCCACACACACGTGCGACATGCCGCCACCACCTTCTAAGATAATGCCACTAGTTAGGTACGATAACAGCAAAAGTCAAGCGGCGACCGAAAAGAGATTTTGTGAGAACAGAAAAAATGTTTGGGTTTGCCATATTAGAATTTAACTAATAGGTTCTTACAACCCACTTTAGTTTCACACGATTTAAACGACTTGAAAACCAGCATGATTTTTTAATAATAAGTAAGTTTAATGCGAACATACTCGTATAAACCTTCCGGAATAAATTATCTTAATGATGGTGAAATATGGGATTTTTAAATGATTATGTAGATTTGCCAAGCGACAGCGGAGTCTGTAGCCTAGTGGCTCATACAGTTGTAGTGCTACCTGTGGGTATGAGGTCGCACAGTGCGCGCGTGCGTGTGCGCGGTGACAGCAGCTCGTGCTTGTACTCCACGCACCGCACTATGTCCGCCACACACGCGCCGCTCGACTGACGCCTGCACCAACATACCAACGTGTTAGCACTGATGTAGACGATACCCTTTTATTAAAGATCGCGACTGAGTAATAGTGAGATTGTACCTCAGACCTCACCTGTACATGGTGTTCGGGCTTTCTACCGGCGGCGCTTGCCAGTAGGTGCTAGCGGGCGACACATGAGACGAGGAGCACTCCACCTCGCGAGCTTGCTTTATGTACACTACAACAATGTGATGACAATAGCTTAGAACGTACCGCTAAACAATCACGAGAAGTAAACCAAACAGTAAAAGTTGTATCCAAACTATATTTTTTTTTTATTCTTTTAAAAAAAACCATGTTTGTGTAAATATCATGCATATCAGACTTTCTGAATACCTTCTAGTTACAATCTCAAAAATAATTAATGACAAGAATTTCTGTGGTAAACTACAATTAAAAAGGGTTAAAAAAAAAATCTGCGAAAAAAACTGACTTCCAATCAAGTAACAAAAGTGAATTTTAGAAGTCGGTTTTTTTATGCTCCGACTGTTGGTAGTGTTTCAAGCCGCTGAACTTTAAAATAAGGTTCAAATCACGACGACTGACGCATGAGTCCCAGTTGCTGGGACAGATTCCATTTCATATTACGTGTTAGGATCTGAATATTAGCAAAATGTGTGACAGAAAGACGAAATGTCACTTACGACTATGTGAGGCGTCTCCCTCGGGCGGGTCCTGCCACTCGCTGTGTGAGGAGAGCGTGAGCAGGCGCCGCGCTGCCTGCAGACACTCCTCGTCCATGATCACGTAGCATACCAGCATTGCTATACCCTGAACAGTCAACGGAAGGTGTAAGGTGAATCCTATGGTTATGACGCTAGGAATCAATGTAGTAGAGAGAGACTCACATTAGCTAGCGCGGCGGCGCTCAGTACCGCGGCGCGCGTCACGCTGGTCTCCGCGGGCTGCACGTACGCCACTCCGGCCGCTTGCGTTGCTGCCGTAGTGACCAGCAGCACTAGTGTGTGCCGCACTACTCTTGCTCGCTCGCGCACGTGCTCTTGTCTGGCCGGCTTGTGCTCGCGTGCTCGCCCTCTGAGCGCGAGCGCGAGTGCGAGTGCGAGCACGGCTAGTAGCGCTTGGCCTGCAGCACACACGGCGTTGGCGGCCGCGCCCAACTGCAGCGGCGCGCCGCCCCACATTCGAGCTGTCAGCCAGCATAATGTGCACACGCCTGCAACCAATTCACGTGAGTATAGCGACAAGTTCGGCCCTCGTGCACACCGGCCCGTCTGCATTGACTACGTACCGCACAGTAATCCGACAGAGGGTGCGCGCGTGGCTGTGGCGGCCAGCTCGGCGTGCAGCAGCAGCGGCGCAGCACACAGCGCAGCACAACCCGCCATCCAGCACAGCGCCGCCGCCCAGCCCGCGCTGCCACCGCATGCCACGTCCTGCACCACATAGCAACACCTCACTCACACATTACCTGAACCGCATTATGCACAGGGCTAAACATATTTCAACTCACCTGGCTCGTGTCACATTCAAGTAGAGCCAACATAGCTGCAGAATGAAAGCCCGCAGTGGCAGCTTTCAGCAGCACTAGCAGCTTCATCTTACTGCCAGCTACAAGGCCGAGGAGCTGCAGTAAAGCTGCCACTAGACACATCGCACCTCCCAGGCTAACAGTAATCTTCACGATGCCTCGTAAGTCATTCTCTGAACCTGTCTGAGGAAAACAAGATTGAGATGTTATCGAATATTGTATTTTCTTAATATCACTTCTCCTAAAGTACTCACGAATGGCTCTCTCTCTACAGTGAAGAGTGCGATGGTGCCAGGTCCCCGACAGCGGCACGCAACGTGTGTGTGCTCTGGTATGCGCAGCTCACACGCCTGCATGCTCCATACGCGCGGCGCCGAGCGCGACCGACCTCCACACGCGAGCTGAGATGCTGGCCAGAACAACTACATGAGCTCAGTACGTTCTCGTTGACATCGTTGACGACGGAGCTGTGTAATAGTGTAGGTATCTACTCACCAATAGCGCTGTAATTCTTGGAGTGTGCGAACAGCAGTGTGACAGTGTGAGGGAGCGAGGGATTAACTCCCGCGCCGCCGACAGACACCTGCACCTGTTGTGATGCTATTGTGTACTCTGTCGCGCGGCCGGATCTGGAAGAGTTACCGCTAGAACTACCGTGTAAAAAGGAAAAGAAAGTAACTTAAATAAAAAAAAACATAACTAAACCAAACAAATAATGTGTCTGAAAAACTCAAAATAATAATAATATCAAGATTGAATTCAGAATACAAAACGTTAGTAATCTTAATTTTATAAACACCACAGTCCTTACTTTTGCTCGACGTATTTTCTCAACGACGGCAACCTTGCTCCCAAGTCATGATACAGCACGGTGACCACGGAAGCATTGTCAATTCTATCCGCCAGCTCCACTCCTGCTGACGACACGAGCCACTCCTCGCTCCCCACTGGAGCTGGCTGAAGCTCGAAGTGAGCCGCATTGTCCAAGTGTACTGATCTTGTTGTGACTGTAAACTCGTGGAAGCGCTTGTCGAAGTTACTTCTCATGCCCGCTGTGTCCACCACTGCGTTTTGGAGATCGAAGATTTTCTAATAGGAGTAACATTGTGTATCAATGTAACATTGTAAACTAAATGAACTTAACCTTGCTTCTCAAACTAATCTCTTAAATTATCTGTAGCTAAATACCTCCTCATCCAGGAAGGCATCAGGATGTGTGAGCAGGTGGTCATAGATGTGCAGCAGATGCTCCGCGCTGTGGTATCTGTCGGCTGGCTGAGCTGCAGCAGACATAAGGTACTGCAGCATGTGTGTTGCATGTGTGAGGGAAGGCTCGCCCTCGCCCGGATGTGTCGGCAGCGAGCGCAGCACTGCGCCGTACTGCCGCAACACGAGCGACACAGCGCGCCAAGAGTAGCCCAGCGATATCAGAGTAAACTGACAACATCATAACGTTTTATTTTGCTAGTAGTCGTGATTAGAAAGCATCTTCAAAACAATTTGTTCAGTTTTCATTTACCTGTTCATAAATATCTCTAAGTGAGTCTGCAACACAACCAGAGAAATCTGGTAGCATCCATTTGACGCCGTGTTGCCCGGTTTTCGGTTCACAAAACCTGAAAATAAGTTACCTGCTTAAGACACTGCATGGATGTAATGACAAGTCTATTCAATATTTTCTACTTGCCTGGTAGTCTCCCCGCTGTATCCAGGTGGACAAGATGCTGTGGCGTGCGCCCCGGGAGCAGTCTTCGGCCAGCGTAAGCCATTGGAAACATCGCTCTCACAAGCTACGTCGTCAGCTCCTAGAGCCCACATGGTCACGGCTTGTGCGTTGGTGCCAGCTACCGACGATACTTGACACCGGAATTCGCTAGATTTCTGTTTAAAAGACCAAAAGGACGACCTCGAAGAAAATTATGAATGTTTTGCCCATTTTACTTGTAGACTAAACAACATATGCCCATGCAAACAATATGTAACGCACCTGTACGTTATAAAGCTTGAGCACACTCCCCGCGGGGAACAGATCCTCCCAGACCTCTCTGCCCGGCGCCATCGGCAGCAGCGTCCTCTCCCTCGCCCAACTGAACCCGAGCGCGCCGTGCACGCGCCCCGCTCCCGCCAGACATGTTATACTCACGTTGTCGCCCTGACACACAACTATTTTATCACTTCAATTTGAAATTTTTTATTGTTATTTTATATCATGAACACCTGCATGTAACCCATGTATCACAAATAAACTATTTGATTTGATTGATTTGATAAAAAATTTGAATTCTACTGTCGGTCGAGACTGTCTTACCTTATTCACAGTGATTGTGGAAGGCACGAGTCGTATATCGGGCGGTCTCAGGACCGTCAGCCTTAACGCTCTACATCGTCTCCTGCCAGCATCATCTGCTGCACAGGACCACTTGCCGCTGTCAGGCCTCTTCGCTTCTGATATGCCTAGCACTGACATGCGACGACCGAGCGCGTCTTCTGACACCGTGCGTGTCCAAATGTCTCTGAAAACGGAACGCTTTTCGACAATGCTAGCTTTTTGCGGACTGCCATGATAGTTCCGCGTCGTCTTGTTTTTGTAAGTATAGCGACAAATTACAGTTTGTTTAAAATGACGTTCGAAAACCTACACATCAGCTGAATACACTTGTTCTGATAATAAAGACTAAACGAAATGCATCAAGGAGCATGTTGGAAGAAGACCGATTCCTGGGTGCGGTTAATGACAGTCGCCGGAAAGTGGATAGACACTCGTTTGGTTCCGGGACTGCACACTCTCGCTTGCCTACTCGTCGGTCTGTGCTCACACGTAGTATGTGTAAGAACTCAGTTTTTCGAAAAATCGCATTCAGTTGCATTAGAGCGCAACTGAATGCGATCAGCACATCTGAACAGACAATGGCCCACCTTCCATCTTGCACCGCATGCCTGTATCACCTGCGCACCTGATGACCTACTCACTGCATCAATGAGCGGGGTTCGCGTGGCTGAATTTTGGGCTAAACAAATTTGAACTTTTTGCCATCGATACGCTAAGAAGAAAAAGAACAGAGCATTCAATAGTTATCAGTGTCTATGTTCCCAAATCCCATTCGCTTACCTCAAAGTTCCATTGAAGTTTATCTTGATGCCGTCTTTGTACCACGTGAAGGTGATGTTCGGAGATCCATACGCCATACATGTCAGTATGAACTGCGACCCCTCCCATATTTCTGGACGATGGTTCACAACTAGAGTCTGTAAAAGATTCGTACCAAGTAGAAAATTACCGCAAAAGTTATGTTATAAGTGAATGGCATTACAGCAACAGTGAAAAGATAGTTTTGTGTTTGAAAATAAAAAATAATATGTGTCTGAATCTTGATATTTCTTTGTCGACTAATTTAATTTTTCTTTCCTTTCTCAAGGACTGGGAATTAATCCAATCTCAATAAAATTAAATATCCCATAGTAACTTTTACAAGTTTTACTTAAGTGTCAATAAAGAATTGGTACAGCGGGCTGGAGTTGCGGACACTAACCCGTTATACAATACAATACAATGTATCGGTAATTTATTACAAACAATGTTAGACATGCCAACAATGGTGAGTGTTATCTGGTAGCAGGTGTGCTGAACCGATGCCAAATGGAAAGGGAAACAGAAAGTAAAAATGGTAATTTTAAAATGTTTAAGCTATTACAACATCTTTAAGTACATGTAACATGTAAATTAGTATCGGGACCTGGCGGTATACCAGCTGAAGTTTTAAAGTTATTACGGGTGGATGGATGGACGTGGCTAACTGGGTCGTCGTCGCACGTTAAGCCGTTGGTCCCGGGTCTCATTTGTAGATCTTTGACAGTCGTAACAGCTAGTCAGTGGCCCGAAAGTCTGACAACCAGTCTTACCAAAGGGTATCATATCGTGGGTTGTCGTATTACCCAGAACTAACTGAGTTGTGGAGGCAAATAGGCCGCCGCTCCACGCAAAATACTGTTATTCACCTGCATCCGGTTAGACTGGAAGCCGACTCCAAAATAGTGGGGAAAAGGCTAGACAGATGATGATGAACTGACCTAAAAAACCGCCGATGGGGTTCTACACTCAGGGAGAAACTAAATAATGCCTATTGACTAGTCTGACACTTTATTTGCTTAATTATTTTAAATGCATTAAATTAAACGCCTAGAGTAAGTTAAAACGGGCATAGTGAACAAAACCTGCACTAAATCAAGCTGGAGCCAATCGTTTCATTAACTGTCAATTTCCCTGAAGCGCCGATGATTGCTGTTCAGTAGATAACACTACGCTAAGATTGGTTTTGTATTAGTTGAACGTTTCTAGATAAGTGTATAGCGGGATTTAGTTTTGATGTTCGAAGATTAGTGATTGTTTTGAGTAAACTAGTAATTCTATAAAAGGCATTCGTAGACGTAGTCATTACATAAAATATACTCACTTGTAAACTGAGCGCGGGTTGCATGTGGAAGTGCAACGTGTTGGCGCGCAGCCGCACGTGGTGTGTGCGCATGCGCGCCAATGCCGCGCGCAATGCTCCCGCCTCGCGCCGCGCGCCCCACACGCGCACCCACACGCCACGCGCGCCCCCCTCCCCCGCCACACTGTCACACACAGACTAATGCATAAGTATACATACCATCACGAGCTACAAAACAACAGTATTCAATGAAAACTTACCTTATATTTAAAATTTCCACTTCATCTTCTAACGTTATGTTTGACGCCTTTAAATAGCTTGTTAACTGTAAAAAGTAACATAGTTATTTTAATAAATTGTTCCCATTGAAATACAATTATTTTGTGGTTACATGTCGCAGTAAATACCTGTTTAACAATTTCTTGAGATATGTTTACGTCTGGCTGATCCACTACTTCCAGTTTTGTGTCAAATCGTGCTGATGCTATAAACATACAACGTTGAGAAATGAATACATAGCAGGTTCCCACTAATCGAATATTCACCGTTGTTTTCTGGCATTACTGATGAAAGTCATTACTCACAGAAATCTGTATCCTTCGGGTTACAGTCACAAACTGTTCCTTGCTTACAAACTTCTGCACATTCTTCTACACCGCACTCTGAAAGAATGTTGTAAGGCAGCACGTGTTATTAGGGTTTAGTTTAGTAACAACTTTGAAACAGAAGCTCCGTCCCGGTTCTCGTCATTATGTAGCTTTTATTTATGAAAAAGTGAAATATACAACGTGTAGCAGAAAGGGTATTGTCATATTAAAGGATATACTGCAGACCATCAAACTGAACAACTTCTTCCATGGGTCCAATATCGTAAATGCAAAAAAAATCAGCTGTCCCATACAAAATTTCTATACCTACTCGACCCAAATGTATGGGGCAGCTGATAATTTTTTCGCATTTACGATATTGGACCCATGAAGGAAATTGTTCAGTTTGATGGTCTGTAGAATATTCTTTCATATGACTATACCCTTTCTGTTACACGTTGTATATTAATACGGGTATTATTCTGTCAGTAGACAAATTAATATTCTCTAAGCAAGTTTTGGTACAGGCGCAGAGAAGCATTTCATTCCTGCAATCCTTATTAATTTCCTTAAAACGGCTCTCGTTATCTCGGGAGCCGACTTCGCAATGATGATGAATCGCGTGATATTTGAAGATCAGAGATTCCTAAACCTTGACGTATACTAGATAGTTAAATTGTGTTAGCGAAATTGCCGGCAGTATTGTTAAAAGGTCAAGGATTCTGGATGTAGCGCTCACTGACTGTACATACACATACAAGTTATTAAAGTTTGTACCTGTACAGGTTAAATTTTTCAAGTGGGCCAATGGCCAAATCCAAATCTATGAGGAATAGCAAAAAATACTCAAAGTACCGAGGCCAATTTTGATGAAAACTAAAACTACTAAAACTGCTAAATCAATATAGCTAGCCAGCAATCGAACCCGTTGATTTTGAAAGAAAACCACACACTGTATTGTACACAGATATAATTTATATCTGTGGTATTGTAGTATAGATAGATACATAGTGTCTTAAAATTCTGTGAAGTGATGACGTTTCAAAATTCTTTATAGTTTCTGATTTAGCCGTCCACGTCCACTTGTAAAATTCGGCCTGTATAGTCAGATAAAACCTTACCTTTTGTAAAAACTGTAAATATTGAAGGATAAAAACCATCTCACCTGGTGGTGCTAGTTGCGCCTCGCACAGGTCGCCCGTGTAGCCCGGCGCGCAGATACAGCTGACGGCGGCCGGGCCCATCTGTCTGTCGATACATACTACTTGTACCCACATTATGAACAACAACAACTTTTATGATCATTTTTGATCGATTTATTTGATGTAACACTAAACGAAACTTCTGTCCTGAGGCAAAATTATAAACCCCTTTTTGCTCTCGAGAACATAAAAAACCACGAAAGTGAGGATATACGACGCAAAAACTGTAACTGTTACAAACGCTGAATGTGAGCCTTACTTACAAGACAGATGTGGTACAGTTTTCGGAAATAAAAAACACATAAATCAAATGTGTTTCCTTTACATTTTAGGTTTTTATACTTCAAGAAACATTATTTAATACACTTTGTTATTGCAAGAACTCAAACGTGTTCACTCACCTGCAGGTGCCGCCATTCTGACACATGTTGGCGGTCCTCGGGCACAGCGGACCCTCTCCGCAGTCCGCTCCGGAGTAACCGGAGAAACACGAACAGTAGAAGTCCCTGCAACATATTGTGGAGTTAGCAAAAATTTTTACAAACTAGCTGTTGCCCGCGACTTCGTTCTCGTGGAAAAATATACATAAAATAAATAATAATAATCTCTATCAAAAAAAATTACAACCAACTACAAAAAGTATAATTTTACTGGGGATCGAACTTGCGACGTGATGCACGTAAAGCGGTCATGAAACCGTTTCTCTATTTGCTTCGCTTACATATACTTTGAAATAGACGTTGTTACGCATATCATGGCTGAAACGATAAACAATTGAATAATACTAACATAATGCAAGCTTGATAATATATAGCCTAACATTTGAAGAAGCCTATTACAGATATTTATGCAAAATTTGAACAGGATCTATGCAGTAGTTTTTGCGCCAAGTCGGAACATCCATTTTGATTTTAACGATTTTATTATATGTAGAGAAGAGAAGAGATAATCACGCAATTGTATTATGCAGCGGTATTATGGAAATTATTCCTATATTCGTAAACAATGAATGGCGTTCACTTTATTTTATAAGTGACTTCGGCACCCGTTTTGTTTTCGCTTGCATTTAACTTAAAAGCTTTAATGCCTGCGCTAACGACGTTTTTGAAAGAGGCTGTGCTTTATTTGAAAAATTAAATATCCAACTTTAAAACCAAACTTTCTCACGTAATTATCAAAGTAACTAATTGTACGTTTCTGCCTTTTTGGAGAACCTAAGCTTTGCACTTATCGTTAAATTCGTGTCCAACTCACTGATAATCCCTTGTGGCGTAGCAGTGCCCCAGCAGCCTGCACTCGATGGCGCTGCATGAAGTGGGCCCCGGTGACTGCGCTGCTCCTTGCACCTCATACGTCACGTTGAACCCGTACACGGACAGCAGACCCAGCGCCCTGAGCTGTGTGCCCTCTAGTCTGTTCAGGGTTAGCTCCACCACCAGCACTGGACTCTGCACCTGGATACAAAATCACGATTCAAGACCACGTAATTATAATTGCCTCTCGATCATAAACATTATTTTCAGTTTCAATCAATAATTATACAACTTTGTAAACGCCACAGCATTTGCATCTATTCGTTTATATGTTTATTATATCTTCAAAATCAGTATTAATACAGAGAGCTTTCATGATTTGACTTATACGTCCATCTACTTATACTTATCACTACGGAAGTATCCACCGATTATAAACACATTTTAGGATAGAGGAAAGCGTCACGGTTCTCGTTTCATTGGCAGCCTCATTCTCAATACAGCAATAAAGGAGACATACGTCAAAGAGACGCTTTGTCGAATTATTTATGAAGATCAGCCACCCCCGCGCTGCCGTCTATACGAAGAACGAAAATTACAATTTGAACTAAGTGAAACGATGTAGGATTTGGCAAGTCTCCAGGCAAAGAAATAGTATTTTTTTCTCTTTTGAAAACTGGAAGTTTTGTTGTAATATAAGGGTAAAATCCTCCTCCTAATACGGCACAACTAACTTGGGAGAAACAAACTGGATACATTTTTTAAGTTTCTTAAGGCATGTAACACATTTTAAATTCCATCGAGTTGTTTTCATCGTATTACTCCCACGAGCGAGATTTAGATTAAAATTGCAAAAGGCTGTTATTTTTGCTTTTTATTTGCGAGTAATAAAACTCACTTATTGCGGTGGATGGGTTTTATAAACGAGTGTGTTGCAATATTTACGAGTTCTCAGGGGCACGCAATTTCCGCAGCACTTTTGAATCCATAAGCGTTTGGAGCGGTAGCTTTCGCTCGAAGTGAGTGTTCATGGAATCTTTTTTAAAATAACAACAATAACAGACGCTCAGAACTCGCACGATCCCGTTGTATGTACACTTGACCTTACATATCTGCACTATTCCCACATTGTTCATCACCCAAACAGTATAGTACAGTAATAGTAGTAGTAGCAATATAGTAACAATACAGCAACAATAATCGCGTATAATAGCTCCTAATTTCATTGCCAGTAAAATTAATTAAACATTTCGTAATAATGTTTAGCACACCTAATTGGGCCCTCCTTTGTTTTTTAATTCCTATTTTCTTTTCATAAAATCACTAATTGTCTTCTTATTTATTATCACTAAACAAAGCACTAACAGCAATAAATGAATTAATAAGAACAAACGCAATTGCAACATAAAACCAGCTTTGTAGGGACCAAAAATAATTGAAACATAATTTCATCATTTTGAATATGGAACACGAGCATTCTTCATTGCACTCTATCAGGCCAGTTTTTTTTCCACGTATCGATATTTAGCCTCGTTTCTCGTTCAAGGAAGGCAGTGTACCTGTACAGTGTGCAAACTATGGAATTAGCTCAGAAATATTTCAGTAAAGTCGGACGAAATTATTGAGAGCTGCATTCGTTCTACAATTGTACACAACAGTCACGATCCGCGTCCGAGCAGCAGATAGAATTAAGATAATGAATTTATTCAACTAATAAGTTTTACACGGAACTTTTCTTGTGTGCTGAGTTCATCAGGCTTCGAGTAAGAATGATAAGTTTTCTTTCGTCTAAAGAATCTTCTTTTACTTCAATACCTATACATTTAGATTGGATTCACATTACGGAGGAACGTAAAAACCTCAAGGTGAGTTCCCTTGTTGGCATAAAACTACAACTTTACAAAGGAAAGGAATACACTGACCTTCCACTGAGGTTAGTAAATGAGGAATAATTCACTGAATACTCAGCGCATACAGTATTCAGCAGAGTTGTGTGGTGTGCGCTAACACTGGCTTTAATTATGACGCTTTAAGTGTGCGGACGGACGGCCGGCATAATTGGCCAGTGGTGAACGTTTAATATTATCAGAGAGAGCATAAGTCCCTGAGATTGTTTTAATTCAGGTAAGTAGTCATTTGAAGAGATTATGCTTGCACAAAAGGACCTAACACTTTTGCCCATAAGTGATTAACTCATTTACAACAAAAATTCCATCTTGTGAAGTTTGTGTGATGATACAATGAATTAATTATGAACTGATAATTTAAAAAATGCTTTGCATGTTCTTAAATCATTTTTAATATTTAATTTTAATCTTAAGAACCCACTTTAAAATGTTCTGTTTTCCTCATAGCCTTACGGAGTAATTTTACTATCTTATAAGTGCATGATTTGTTTGTATATCTCATATTTAAAGTGAACTGTTTATGTGTTTTATGAGAAAACTTTATGAGACCAACATTCTATTAAGCGACAGTCTAAAGATCTCGCTTCGTACAGAATTTGCATTTAAGCTAGGAAACGGGCTACAGTGTAGTATCCTCAGGAATGAGACGACGAGCAGCAAACTGTAGACACATACTCGTAGGTTCCTATGCTGATGCAATCCTTAAGCCGAACACGGCTGTGCTTTCAGATCGGAGCTACATCTTAGCAGATATCCTGAGAATATCAGTTTGCCGTTGTGGTTTCCATTCCAAATCTTTGGAAGTTAATTTGTTTTTCGGAAGCTTTATTATTTCCCATTTTCTACTATAATATGGCGCAACCTTTTTTATTAGGTTATATTGAAAGTGAATACTCGCCACTTGCACAAAAATGTCGAAATGCCATTAGGTTTTCTTTTTATTTTATAATTTTTTTACTAAGTTAATGCCAATACACAATTTTTTCATCATATTTGGCCAGATTGTTATTGAAACAAAGAAAGAAAGAAACAATTAGTTTTTATAAATTTCTTTCTTTAAATAATATTTTAGTAAAGAAATTATAATTTAAAAAAAAAAACTAAAGAGGTCAAGTTATGAACCAGCAGTTATCGTGATAATTATTATCAAAGAAAATATTTATCTTGATAATTACGAACCCTGTTACAAACCCTTAAAAAGCTCATAGTAATAAAAATGAAAGGTTTTCTGAACAACCCTTGAAAGTACTTTATGGGGTTACCAAAGAAATCTTTTACACTAACGAGAGTTCGCACAGGACTGGTGTTTTATATTTATTGATCGGCGTAACGACAGTTTCACATTATTAGGCTTTACGTCTATATTCTGAAAAGTAATATTAAAATCGGTAATATTGAATAATTATTGGATGATCTGGTTCAAACGTTTGAGTTTATTTTGTTGTTATACAGTGTTTGTTAAAACGTGGGCAATTTAAGGGACTAAAGTATCCAGGGCTGCGGGACTGTTCGAAAGAGATACCGTGGCCCTGGAACACAAAGGGCAAAGAAGGAACATGGATGGGTTTGAGTCAGTACAAGTCTGACACTCCCTTCCGCTCCGCCCAGAGTGGGGGGGTCATTTGATGATTTCCAAACCGAAAAAAAAAAAAAAAAAAAAAAAGGGACTAAAGTATTCATAAATATGAGCAACTTTTACTATGGGGGCTAACTATGAAATATGATTTAAAAAATCTGCTGTTGCCTACATTTTTTCGAGTTATGTATGGATCAGCTGATATTTTTTTCGCGATTTCATGGTCGGTCCCATAATAAAAGTTGCCTATTTTCATGGGTACGACACGCCCCTAAAGTATTGCCCACGTTTAAAAAAACACCCAGTATACACATATACGGTAGCAACGTATCCTTTGGGAAATTGGCGCTACCTGAACTGAAAACTACTTGTTTCGAATAATCTTCACGAAACAGTCATGAATACTTCTTCTGTGAATTTTGATCTGTTTTTGTTACTTTAAGGACTTTAACGATATCTGCGTCTAGGGAGGTTTACTGATCAGCGCTGCGGAATAAAAGCTTATTACTCAAACACGGTCATTTCTAAGTAGCTTCCACTCGAGTTTCAAATAACTCATATTAGTTTTTACCTTTTAGTGTTGTTCACTGCTCACACGCTAGCAAAAAAGGCTTCAATAACAAGTATTGCAAGGGGCGTTAATTATACAACGTGTAACATAATAAACGCAAGACCTCTCGTGTGGTGTCTCAGACCATGAAACTGAACAACTTTTGTTCCATGACTTTTGGAAATTCATAACTTTTTTTTTAGTTTTACCATACATGTGGATCAGCTGATTGCGTCCGTTCCTATAGAAAGTATTTTTTTTTTGCGAATTTCAAGAACTCGTAGAACAAAAGATGTTTAGTTTCATGGTGCGAGAGACCACACGGGAGGTCTTGCGTTTATTATGTTACACCTTGTATTGATTATGTGATTGGCTACACAACTATTTCGCTAACTAAAACCACAAACACATTTAGAAGTTAAATGATGGCCATGTGAAACCAGTTGTAAATGCACCAGTAGGTATTACCACGCTAACTGACGGTCTACCACTTTTCACCCTTATTACTCATGGCATAAGGTTGAAAAATGTTTGACCGTCAGTGAACTCGGCAGTACATACACTTTTTTACTTTACAGCCCAAATAGATGAGCGGGTAACTTTCAAACGAACCACATAACCGCAGACCACTTTCTACCTGTAAAAGGCTAAAATATATGCCGTGCGAATAAAATTTAATATTCTACTTGCCACTAAACTTCCAGCACAGATTATTAAAAGCTTGAACACAACATATTCTCACAAGGTTTTGAACAGCAAAGGCATTTTATGCCAGCTAAGAAATAAAAGGATCGCACTTCTTACATCGTAGAAGTTCCTTCTCATACGATAGTAGAATTAGTATTCATGAGACGAACACTAATAAACGTCTATAAGCGCAATACATATCTACTAATATAATATAATATATATCTACTCTCGCAATATAAAAGATTAGTCGGGTATCGAATTCTCAATTTATAAGAAACTTTTGAAATAGCTCTTTGAGCACGTTCAGTCTTTATAAGATAAGTTTTACCAGCGTGACGCTTAGTACTTAGCTTTGCCCCACACTAGGAATTGTTCCTGTATCGTGGGTGCGTTCACAAACATTTCAACTCACACACACAAACGCCAGACCCGGAACAACTACCTGAAGGCCATAAAAATTATTTGTTCCATGTGGGGATCGCACCCGCGACACGCAGCGCAGCAGCCAATCGCTCTGCCACTGCGCCAGCCGTGCCGTCGAATGACATCTTCGACTGACATAAAGACAGGTAGGTAATCTTGAGAATCTTGTACTTAGCTCATCATTTCAGCCGAAAGACGTCCACTGCTGGACATAGGCCTCATCCAAGTGTAGCTACATTGACTGGTCCCGTGCGTCTGGCAACCAGCGGATCCCCGCAACCTTAACCAGGTCATCGGTTCACCTAGTGGAAGGCCTTCCAACGCAACGTCTTCCAGTTTACGGTCGCCACTCCAGAACTTTTCGGCCCCATCGGCCATCCGTTCTGCGAGCAATGTGCCCTGCTCAGTGGAAATGGACAGGGCACATTGCCACTTAAGTTTGGCAATTCTTCGGGCTACATCGGTAACCTTCGAGAGTTCTGCTAATGACATCATAAACGGTATGTTGCGGAACAATAACATTTAATTTCCACCGCAATTTGTTAGTAAGATAAAGAAGGGCGAACAAGTTATAAAAAATACAATTTATAAGAAAATATGCCATATGGCTAAAACTGAGGCAAAGTACAGTATCATCAATATAGGAAATCGCGTTATGGAACTCAAATGGCGTTGGGCAGGACACCTAGCATGGCGCGGTGATGGCAGCTGGAGTAAAACTGTGACCGAGTGGCTTCCAAGGAATGGAAAGAGTGTTGGTCGTCCGGCGGCGAGATGCGCAAGCGACGATTGTTGCCATTGTGGGAATACCCTGGATGAGGCTGGCACAAGAGCGTGGTGCTTGGCACAAGCAAAGAGAGGCCTAAACTGTGTATGTGGAGGAAGTCGGGCTGTGGATGATGATGAAAGTACCATCTCCAGGTATATACGTCAGTCGACATTTTAGTCTCAAACCAAGTTAATTCACTTTAAAGGTAGTCATACACGCTAGGTTATACATGACAATTTTAAATGCACATGCAAAGCCTTCATGCAAAACAGAGTTTCATTCCAAGGATAACTGTACCGTTTTCACTTTCACACCTTCATGCATGTCCGTACAGTTTGACTATACAGGCAAAACTGCACATGCACCTATCGTGTGTGGCTGGCTTTAAGTCCGCCGAGTTTTCTCCTACAAACTCAAATTTCCTTCCTCCTTTTGCTGTCCATTTTTTTTATATTTCGACAAACACAACACTCTGATATTTCCTTTTCAAATCCCATTAAATACTCGTAGGTACCTAACATTACAGGGAAAATGAGAAGTGTTTTAATGGCGTTTAATAACGTTAAAGGTCGGTCACCCTTTCGGGTAATCTTATTGAATTATGTACTCACCATCTGTTAATTAGTGAAGCTCCGCGTATAATGGCGGGCGATCAATGAGTATTAATTTACCAATACCGACCCGTGCCGGCTAACAAATAATGTTAAGCGGGTTTAAATGTTAGGATATACACATAATATTAACACTCACAGATTTGAGATTTAGATTGAATTTCATTGATTAAAAATGGTTAATTCTGGGCCAAGTCCCGCCATCATTTACCAATAGAAATCATTTAATTTTTTTTCTGAGAACACAAATATTGCGAACTTTTCAACACAATAATGACACCAGTAGGTACAACCTTCCATCATTCTCTAGCAGTATATACAACATTATGTATTCTCCCATCGTTGGCTTCCGACCATTTCAGCGTAAAAGCGCTTTATAATTTAAACCCACGCTGCGGGCGTGTTGTAAGAGTATAACCTATTGTAACTGTCCTGGCAACTTAATGTTAACTCAAAGAAAAGCCAATGGTGGAATGGAAGTTACGTGTGTCGGCAATTGGGCACGCGCCAAACAGATCGTCTTATATCGAGGAGGGAACCAGAAGGTTCTAGTAAACATAACTGCCTTTTTCCAACTATGTTTTAGGTCGGCTTCCAGTCTGAAAAGATGCAGCTGAACATCAGTATTTTACATGGAGCGACTGCCTATCTGACCTCCACAACTCAGTTAGTACTAGGTAATACAGTACCTCTTGGTATGACTGGTTGTAAGACTTTCAGGCCACTGACTACCTGTAGCGACTGTGCAACGTCATCGAAGCCGTTTGAGTTCGCAGCAGGATAAAAACAGGAAATGATGCTTATGCATAGCTGGTCGACTGGTCCGTCCAGTCAACAAGTTCTTATAGTTTTGCCTACCTATAACTGCGTCAGTCATCAACTACCTCTTAGACGAATAACACTCGATTTGCTTGAATTTGTGTATTACGAATTTTAAGATAAAATTCGATAAACTTAGGAATAGCAGTTTTATCAAGTACCGTCAAACGGGGTGAATAGGAACGCCGGGCTGAATCGAGACAAAACTTTGAAAGGGATTTTAACTTTGAATTGATATGATATGTTAACAAAAAGTACTCTATTTTATTTAATTAGTTATATTAAAAAATAAATAAAGAAAAATAATAGAGAATTAATAATTATAGATTTAAAGTAAAATTATTTAGAGTCCTCGTTGGCAACAAAACATATTCATCATCATCACCATCATCATTTCAGCCGAGAGACGTCTACTGCTGGACATAGACCTCCCCCAAGTGTCGCCACATTGACCGGTCCCGTGCGATTCGCATCCAGCGGATCACTGAAACCTTCACCAGGTCATCGGTTCACCTAGTGGGAGGCCTTCCAACGCAACGTCTTCCGGTTTGCTGTCGCCACTCCAGAACTTTTTGGCCCCATTCGGCCATCTGTTGCCAAAGGGCAATGGAAAGGGCTATGCTCTGAGTTTCCTTGCATGATCAAATCAGAAATGAGGACATCCGCAAGAGAACCAGGGTTACCGATGTAGCCCGAAGAATTGCCAAACTTAAGTGGCAGTGGGTAGGGCACATTGCTCTCAGAATGAAACATATTAATTCGTTAAAATCCCTTTCAAAGTTTTGTCTCGATTCACCCCGTTTTACCCGGTACAGTTTTAATACAGTAGTTATTTTCCACACCAAGTTATCACGAATTTCAGATCATCGTCAAGTTTAGGACCGACACATTCGTGACTTAGCTTGCAAGCCTTTTATCGTTCATAAACACTCTTCAAAGACCAGTTAGGGAATGAATGTGCCCAGAAAAAAAATATTCCATTGGAGTTTTCATTAAACCAGAGGACTGACCTTGATGCTTCATTACGGAGCGAGGTCGTGGCCTCATAATACTGTTTAACATTTTTCTCATCTAAGTTAGAATTAGCATTCAGCGTAACGAGATGCGGCTAAATGTTATAATTTTGTAAATTTTCCAGTTTTGGTTTTATAATATTTTGGGGTGGCTTTCAGCCCGATTTCCAAGTTTTTTTGATGAAACATTAAAGTCAGTAAGACGTACTTCTTTTAGTTAAAGCTTCTTCTCCCCAGCGTCCCCTTCGGGTGTCGTTTGTGCCGTGTCGCAGTGACGCAAGTGATCAAAGAGACGACTCTCGTCACAAAAAATCTTTTATAATTACATGTTTTTAACTTTTTTTTTTTTTTGTTATCGTGGTAAAATCATCAAATGAGTCCACCCAGGGCAGAGCGGGAGGGACTGTCAGACTTGTACTGACTAAAATCCACGGTGTCCTTCAGTAGCCCTTTATGTTCCAGGGTCACGGTAATTCTATGAGTCCCGCGACCCCGGCAGGCTTTGGCCCTCTAGAGGGGGGGCCCCGTCATTATGCTGACACTCTTTGAACATGTTTTTAACTTTCAGCCACTTTAAGCATAGTCAACAATAATGTTGGTTTATAAGCACTTCAGATCAGTGCAAGCGAAAGAGGCGACACGTATTTGGTCTACATTGTCGCCTTCTCAACTTGGTCAGGCAAGGCATCTTACATTATAATTTTTCACATAACAACATACTTAGGTACTGCTAATATATATAAATGTTGAAGGTACCCTCAGGAGAGTACACACATTACTATGTACATAATTAAAGGGAGAAAATTTGAAAGACGAGGTAAATAGGTTCACGTGCTGCCTTAGTGTTTATTTTATGAATCATAGTTTGTGTGAGTACTTTGTCTTGTTTATGTTGTACCTTTATGTTTTGAACTGTTGCTACGGCGTAGCACACGACCGCTACGTGAACTACGCCGTCGTAGCACCGCAAGGCTTCCTGTTACTTTGAACAAAGCGTTTTCTTTATGTATGTGATGTTATGTTAACAGAGGCTTTTTGGGGAGTACGTCGCTTTATATGTACAAGTTTACAACAATTTTGAAAAATATTATAATTAGTTTTCCTAAATAGTAACATTCAGTCTGGGCGACTCTGGGCACGCGTTGCCGTGGCCGACTTGGAAATCCTTAAACAGACTTCGAACCAAGTCGGCCGGACCAAAGACAATCTCTGCAGATGGGGGTTCATGGATGGCTCAGACCTCAAGTGCGTATGCGGCGTCTCCCCACAGACAAAGGCCCACCTTCCATCTTGCACCGTATGCCCTATCACCTGCGCACTTGATGATCCGCTTACTGCATCAGTGAGTGGGGTTTGCGAGGCTGAGTTTTGGGCTAAACCTAACATTTGAACTTTTTGCCATCGACACGCTAAGAAGAATAGTAACATTCTGAGCAACTGCATAATACCGAATAAACCCAATTTTCCTTATTTCTTTTCATTCAAAACTCATATCATTTTCCAGGTTTCACTCCCCCTAGTTGGATAAAAACCACTTGATACTCTCTCCTCCCCAGAGAAGAACAGCAAGGGGCGGTAACAACCCGGCTTGTTAAAATGTTACACCAAAGTACTCCAGTCATGTAAACGTAACTCTTTTTATTTTCAATTCGTTAAAATCACGAAATTACGCGTTCAGCCTAAGATAAGTTTACATTATAACATAACGCTTTTTGATTTTTAAGTTAGTTTCAGCTTATCAACTTTTCGCTGAATTTCATTACATATTCCTTTCTTTTGATGTATGTCTGTCTGACATAACAACCAAAACAAAAAAATTAATAACAAGCAAATATTAAATATATCAAATTATGCAAAACATAAACTTGAAAGCTGGCATAATTCTTCCAAGTCGTATAAAAGCGAGACATCGTGACACAGAAACGAAATAAAATTTTACCGTCTAAGTAGCGAGGGGAGACGTCGAGATGGCATATAATAAAGACATTATTCATTAAAACGTTTCGCGACCGATTTGTTAAAAAGCAAATGAACTAATAGAATGAACAGGTGACTGATAATTTGAACACGAAGCCATGAATCGATGCTATAATTCAATTTCCAAAGATTCAAGATTCAAGATTCTTATTTTGCATGAAATATGGTACATGATGCTGATGGTCTTATAAATAAAAGGTTTCACACATTTCGCTGACTTCCTTCAGCATGCAAACTTAAAATTAAAATACCTGACACAATGTACTCTTGGTTTAGGTACCTAGTACTAGTTAAAAATTTAACAAAATGTAATAAAGTTAGAAAAAAAAAAAAAACAATAAAATAGGAACAAAAGCTACTTAAACATTACAAATGGGTTTATAAGTCAAAAACTCATTAATTGTATAGAACACGTTATTAAAGAGCCACGCACTTTAAAAAGTGGAAATATTCTGCGTAACATTTTCATTGAATAGAAAATGTTCTTTTAATTTACAACGTTATAATTCAGGAAAACAAAGCAATCTAAAAATATGAAATGAACAACGCGTTTACTGCCGCAGTTTGTTGTAAAAAAAAGTAAATGATCGAGAAAACATAAGCTTTCTTATGTAAAAGCTAGCAAAGAAATAAGCTTCTCATTTCGTATCTCTAACGTAATCAAATCTTGAAGATTCGGAATATTGGAGGACTCAATGAGAGCGTTAACTTAATTGAATTTCTTGCACGAAGCAAGTATTCATAGCATAACATAAATTATGCTAGACGTTGTTGAAATTACAGTTAGAACATAAATCACAACTGTCTACAAATATTGATAGCTCTTGGCTTATTGCCTGGGAACGATTCGCATGATATGCGAATTACATCTTAGGGCAGACAGACGAAGCAGTCATGCTCGCGAAGGAGGAGGCGGGCCGCGTGAGGGAGAGGACAGCGTCCTCCCTCCACCCCAGCCGTAGTGGTAGACGCCCACGGCGCCGGACGTCGGCAGACGATCTCCGGCCACCGTAGGCGCGGGCATGCGGGCGGCGAGTAATGGGCGACTCACTGTCCGACCATAGACCATGCCCGGGTCGACGGCGCGTTGTATTCCACGCGCGCCTCAAAGAGTGTCAGCATAATGACGGGGCCCCCCTCTAGAGGGCCAAAGCCTGCCGGGGTCGTGGGACTTATAGAATTACCGTGACCCTGGAACATAAAGGGCTATTGAAGAAAACCGTGGATTTTAATCAGTACAAGTCTGACAGTCCCTCCCGCTCTGGGGGGACAGACTAAATAATTTATTTAATAACTACTTCCCTCAACTCTTATTTTTGCTAAAGTGCTGAAATTCCGCGTCAGTACTTTTCATTTCATTTATTTATTCATTAACAATTTATATTGTGTTGAACATTACATATTAAATAAAATTATCACATGCAGAAACAACATGAACCTATTAAAATTGAGTGAAATATCCAGATCAAGAGTCAATTCATTTAAAATATGTCAACAAATAAATACAATGTCAAATTAATAGCAGGTATAATGTCAAATTCAATGTCAAAAAATAATGTCAAATTCAATGTCAAAATATTCAGAGAACAACTTCGTCTCGGTCCTAGATGAGCATAGTGCTAAAGTCAAAAAAATATTCAAATTAAAGCTTGTTTTCTTCTATTATTTTAAGTGACTTTCCTGAATCCAGCTTGTTGAAGAATTTGTAACTTGTGTTAAGTAATGAGACAGTAACTGTTCATGGGCTGCGCATATTACCCGCCGCGAGGTTTGCTCTTAGCACAGAGGGGAGTGGTATGAAAACCAAGCCTCATGCTGAGAGTAAAGATTATTTCTGAATATGTATTTTATGTACTGTAACTTTAAACCATCAATTTAAACCATCAAATAAAACTGTAACCAAACACAAATTAAATGACCTACTAATAAATAAAATTTGTAAATAATTTATCTATACTATTCTATACTATGTGATATTATAAAGAGGAATGATTATTTTTGTTTGTTTGTACCTAATAAGCTCCGAAACTACTGAACCGATTTTAACCATTTTTCACCAATAGAAAGCTAAATTATCAGGAAGTAACATAGGCTATGAATTATATTTATATCACGCAAATTATCTGAGCTATCACATTTTTTGCGGACGAAGTCGCAGGCGAAGTGCTAGTAAATTATATTTTCAGAAACCCGCCGCCGCGTGCCTCTCTGCAAGCATTGATAACGAACGCGACGACGACGTCACGCGTCGGTCTGAACCTTCATTTCAACGTAATATTATTCTTTCGCTAAATATAATTCCGCAACTCGTGAAAATACGTGTTCAGTTTCCAACTAGTTATAATTGAGAATTTGAACGACGACAGACGCCATTTTCAATGAAGAAAAGACGTATTTCTCGGTTTGTTATTTATAAAGGTATGTAAAAACTTTAAAAGGATTAGAATTACTAACGAAAACCTGTAAGAGAATTAAAAGTGGTGTTTAATTAAGCACGTCAACTTGGAGTAAGAAAAATCATTTGCTGGAGTTCCTTACAAATTATGAACATTAAAATCAAGTCGTCTACAAAAAACATTAAAGTTCTTCGAACATTAACTCTATGAATAAAAATATGAAAATTTGCCACGTCTACCTCTCTTTGTCTATTTTGAAACTAACAAGACACAGCAATACTGAACTATAGATATTTCGGCTGTTCTAGTTCCATAAATTATGTAAATGAATCATATAACATGATTATAGTGGTATATACAACATTATTGTACTGTCAAATCGAGTTGACGTAATGCTCAAAATCTAATCTTGTATTTGTTACATTACAGGCTCCTGGCTCACCAGGATATATCCCTCAGGATATATGATATATGAGGGCCTTTAGAATAAAGGCTAGGTGCTTTAATAACAAAAAAACTACTCAGTCACGTGTAATCAGGTGATCACTGGTAAAACTGATAACTACTGAACTACACTTTACCTTAGTTATGTATTTATTCGATAAGTGAACAATGTATGTTCTTTTAGAATAAATAAAGAATCTTTAAACCCAAATTCATTTTCGGGAATGTCTATTGAAAACAATGGCTTTCTAAATGACGTTTCTCTGAATTATGTCTCCACGCTATTAATTCCAGAAAGCTGTTGGTTAAGCAGATTCAGTTTAATATACCTGTCGAATTCGAGAAGCTACGTTTGAAAAATTGTGGCAGATAATGTTTGCAAAACCAGCCGATTAGCATAGCACGAGTAATTTAAGTAAATACTTGTAATGGTTTTCAAACATGCATAGTTAGCGAGTAAACTCAGTCGGTGCATTTCGTTACAGTGTCTTGTTTCAAACATTCTGAAGCTTGTTACTCTGTGTGCACATGAGGGTGTTGTCAGAGACGGCAGCAGCTAGCTGTTACACGGAAAAGTTTTCTCTTTAAGTCTTGTGATCCAAACTATTAAGAAAATTGCTCTGGGCTACTCAAAGCCGTAAGTTGAAGTTCTGTGTTGTGTTGAAGGCTAAATAAACAGTCGGAAGCTACCAGCGATTAGACTGAGCCGCGAAGAAGTGAAAATGTGCCTAATGTTGCGTCAAATGCTAAGTACCTACATAAAACGAAGACGTCATTGTGGTGGATAAGATCTTTATAAGGACTGCCAATATTGAAGCTTGACTCAATGAAATGTGTGCTCTAAATGTAGCAAATAAAGCTCAATTTACGATGAGAGTGAAGTCTATTGGGTCAACTGAACAATCGATTGCTCTGATGACATCTATTGAAAGGGTAGGCTTTACACTACCGCGCTATTGATGAATGTTATCGAACAACCGTCAGAGTAATGTAAAATTGTTCTTTTATACCGTTTATTTACCACTAGGCTTGTTTAAAAAATATATTCCACAGGAGAATCATACGAACCTCAGCTTAGCCAACTTAACACACACATAACATCACGCCAGTAAATCCCCAAGGGTTAGGCAGAGGTAATACACATTTCGCCAGTTGGATTTAAGGCCCATGTAATAGAGGGCGAGTCTATTGCCATCAACTGGGCACAAATCCAGACTCCATGGCAGAAAACTGCAGAAATTCGTGATGGAAAAACCCATTAACAATTTGCTTCACCCGATTATCGAACTCAGGACCTCACGCTCAGCAGTCGCGCTTGCGACCACTAGACTAACGAGACCACTTAATAGCGATAAATAAAATGTGAAAAGACAGTAGTCTTAAGAAGTGTCACATTAGATCGTTAAAAAAAAAAAAAGAAAGTGAGTTACGTGCACGAGACACACTACACAAAATTAAAAATTTAAAGCTGTACAGCTGTCAGCACATCAAGTTACCACAAACTGTCAAATTTCTCCAAATGATTTTAAACCATAAAATGTTGAGGGTTAAGTTCAAAATCGAATGAGAAAAATTGAAAGTTTGTTGTAGCTTGATGCGCTGATGACCGTACTGAGATTCAATGAAATCGAATTTGTAGTTCCGTAGCTTTCACAACATTTACTGCCCAATTTTCGTGCTCAAATTTAGATTGAAACAACTGAATTGTTTCTGATTTCAATAGTTCATCGATTGGAAAACCCCCATTAAAATTCTAACAAGACCTCTGCCGTAAAGCAGAATGGAAAGTGACCGAGTTCTTCGTTAAACTGGTCGTTATTAAATGGTTCAGTGTAGACCAAACCCAACTGAATGCTATAAATTCAATCTTCGCAATAGAATCGGTTATGTCTTATTGAACTCCTCGATAAATCTTATCTCTGAAATTTGTACGTCTTACATTGTCTCTTGGCACAGAAACCTCGACGCGAAACCTCTTTATCAGCTTCGTCGACTTTCACATTTAAGAAGACTTCGAATTTCAAGTTTGTTATTTATCATTTTAAAAAAAATTAGATTGTTGTGTAGATAAGAGTTTAGATAACTGGTATGATTTAAAAACCTGTAGCCAAAATATAACGAACTTTTAGTTTTTAATTGTTTTATTTATATTTTTTTTTGTAATATAATATTTCTTGTGTTAATTATTTAATTGAGCAATTAGCTGCGGATAATGTAGTGCATGCGGTGCTTTTCTATAAGTGATGAGGCGCTTAGACTTAAGTTTGCAATGTACAAATTATAATGTATCAGTGTACTCATTGTTGAGAAGCCTAATAAATAAATAAATAAATCATTCAGACCCCCAAAATAAGGACACTGGTAAAAGAAAAATAAGAAAAACGCATTAGAGACAAGAAAAATAATCAGCTAACGAAAATACAGTAAAAATGGTGGTTACCCAATGATTTTAGTTCAAAATAAAATCACTTTAATCAGTGTTTTTTTTTGCTTGGATATCTTCGTTAGACGTACTGAACGCTGTGTTAAAATGTGTCATCTTTTTTAATGGGTTCTTTTACATTCTGAATAAATAAGCTTCTAAAACAACAGAGAGAATAATCCTAATTAAATTATAATACATTTCGGCAGCTGCCCTGTTAACATTAACCACCCAGCAGCCGCCCCGGGCGAAGGTGACCTGGAATATGCGCCGGTCATTTTACAAAAGGTCGAGCAAACGAGCCGGATGAACAATTATACTTATACACACACGTGGATGCTTTTTTTTTAGGATGGGTAATCATCAAATGACCCCTCCCGCTCTGGGCGGAGTGGAAGGTCAGAATTGTACTGACTAAAACCCATCCCATCATCCACATGTTCCTTCTTTGCTCTTTGTGTTCCAGGGCCGCGATATCTCTTTCGAACAGTCCCGCAGCACCGGCAGGCATCGGCCCTTGCGGTTCATGGTTGCTGACATCTCTTTGAGGTGCGCGTGGAACACATACGCGCCGTCGACACGCCCTGTCGTCATAAGACGGCCGGACGGCGAGCTAGCCCATTACTCACCGTCCACAGGCCCGCGAAACGTGGATGCTGAGCCCTCAAGATTATAACATTAAAATAATATCTCAGTTTCCACACGATTTTTTTTACAAGAAAACCATTTTCATTTATATACTTAGTACCTGCTGGGATTTTAATATTTCAATAGTTTTCACCCGACAGGCTCAACAAAAGTTAATTAAAACCAACAAATTCCATCAGCATTTCAAAACATCTTCAGTTTCTGATTTCATCCTCCATTGACTTGAAAAAATCCACCCATTCGCGTTGAAATGCTCTTGAATACTAATTCTGTCGAAGTTTATAAACATTTCTGTCGCAATCTCTCGAGATATTTAATTACACAATGCTAAGTTCCCATTTTGCTTTTCGTTTTACAAACAGTTACAGAAGAACGGTTAGGGATTATATAAATAGAAAATTATTGGGGGTGGGTGAAGGGTAGGGGGAGGGGTGAAGCTTTAACAATTTATTTGTTTGCGTAGGGTTTGATATGGTCTGCCACATTATAAGTGTGGTGGATGATGAACTGGTTAGGAACTGTCTGCTATTGTTAACGTTTGATATACAACATTAGTTTTAGTATAAATACGAAACCTGAAACACGTGTTTAGTATTTTTATGTAAAGAGTATATGTACAAAATTTCTAAACTGAATCATGAAAAATGACAAAGTTATAAGCTTGTTCTGCTACCTGGCTGTCCGCGCAAAAACGTGGTCACCACACAGCGCGCCCGCGCGCGCGCCTCCAGCGTCGTCTTGAGCTCATTAATAATATAGCGGTTTTACATAAAAATAAAACCGATATTATGTGCCGAGAGGGAAAACATACAGCATTGTTTATGAAGAAGCAGTGTATACTTAGCCTTTTTCGCGGTCAATCGTACGGACACTTTAGTTTAACTTAATAATACTAGATGGCGTAACTATCTAACTGTTGTATTTAATCTGTGCCAGCTAGGACGCGGGAACCGATGTCACTTTACGAATTCATAGTCTTCACCAGGAAGAACTTCCTACAATGCTGTATGTTTTCCCTCTCGGCACATAATATCGGTTTTATTTTTATGTAAAACCGCTATATTGATGTGCCTCCGGAAAACATACAGCATTGTTTATGAAGACGTGTTTGTTATCTGCTGGTGAAATATTATAGGTAAAACACAACGCTATGATGATTATCAAATGTTTATTCTAATAACTAAGTAGTTACAGTTATGCATTAAAGCAAAGAAAAGAAAAAACAAACAGAATCTGATCTTTACAGATAAAGGTAGCATAATCACGGTTTTGATGTTCCACAAATAAATTAAATTCTTGTTATTTAAGTAGAAGTAAATGTATTGAAAAATGAATTACGACACTCTTTAGGCAAATCTATTTCGCGACAGTAATGATTAAAGAAGGTATTGGACGATTTCCAATTACCCCGTGATAAAATATCATCAATTGGTTGATTATCTAACCAATTTAAGGAAGCTACGGCTGACCTACAGCTTCCCGGAGATGCATGAATGCCACTATCTCTGAGAACTGTGCGTACCCAGTTCCCAATTACAGTGCGTGAGGCAGCTTTTGCGTTACTAAATATAGTGATAAAAAGATTGTCTAAATTGGTAACTTCAGATCTCCTTGTTTCCGTTTTTTCTATTAGAAGCCTAACTAAAGTGACAGGACATATGTTTTTATCATTATGTTGTGAAAGTTTCCACGCGGACTGACGATAATAATGTGTATCGGTTTTAGACCCAAATGCAGGTATTAAATAGATATTGTCACCGTCATCCAAAAAGCTGTCATTTGAAATCTTCAGCAAGGTTAGGTCGTGAACCCTACGGCCAGATGCCAGTAATAAAACTGTGGCTGTTCGGCGTGTTAAATCGAACAATGTGTCTTTAGGTATAGTTGATGAAAGCCAATTTAGTACGATCCGCGGATCCCAAGTGAACGAAGGCCGTATTTCTTTTGGTTTAGCTACTCCTATCGCCTTAAGGGTTTGTTTTATAATAAAATTAGAAAAAGTTTGTTGCTCAACATGAGGGCCGCAAAAAGTTAAAACTGCCGATTTGTGGACAAGGATAGTACTGTAGGACAAATTTTCTTTTAAAAAGAGAAACATTAAGAATTTAGCGATGTCAGCAGGTTTTGGACATTTTGGGTTTACTTGAGAGTTTGAGCACCATCTCAACCACCGCCTAAGTGGCGGCAAATATGTTGACAAAGTTGAGCGTCGCCAGCTCTTCTTTAGTAGATCTTTTTCCTGTGAGGACCAGTCTTTTATTTGGGCACCCCACCCCCAATTTTCCAGACTTTCAGGGTCAATGTCTGTACCTGTGGGGGAGGTTGCGATGTTATAACATCTATCATGGTCTCCGACAGGTTCAGAAGTTCGTGTGGGTGGTCTAGAGCCCTGGATTTCAGGTCTTGAAGCCAGAAGGCTCGAGGCCACTCTGGAGCCACTACTAAGTAAACTCCCGTGGCGTTGTTCAGTTGTGCCAGAACTCTGGGCAGCAAGCTGGGAGGTGGGAACACCCACGCTAGCCCATGGTTCCATGGTCTGCTGAAGGCATCTATATAACTTGCCGATTGATCTCTGCAGTCTAGTGTTACGTAGTTTTTTACTACCGCGGTTGCTTGTGTCGCAAACAAGTCGATTTCTGGAAGCCCCCACTTCCGAAAGACTTCCGCTGTTGCTCGAGATAGAAGATGCCATTCCGCGGGTTGTTTTCCTCGTGATAGCCTGTCCGCTATTATATTGTATCTCCCCGGCAGATAATGGGCTGATAGAGTTATGTTGAACTTGTCCGTAAGATGTAACAGTTTGAAGGTTAGGGCTAGTAACCCCAACGATCTGGTGCCTCTTTTCGGATATATGCAATCAAGGTCCGGTTGTCTGATTGGATCAGCACGTGAGAATTCTGCAACGTTTTCGCATTCATTCTGATTGCCGCTGTGACTGCATATAGCTCCTTCTTGTTGCAATGCCATCTTTTTTGGTTTGTTTCCCATGCACCTGACATTAGATTTCCGTCCATGTGGGCACCCCAACCCCAATCCGAAGCGTCCGTCGCAAGGAAATGGGTGGCAGGTTTTTTGTGTATGGGCAATGTGTGACTTGTGGCTCCGCGCCACCACATTATCTCTTGAAACACAACTTGAGGCAGTGGATGTTTTTGACGGGGTCGTGTTTTGTTGAAGTGTCGCAAGATTTGCATTCTTCGACAGTGCAGTCTTCCTCGGGGGACAACAAAGTTTGCGAAGTTTAATTGACCCAGCAGACTCTGCAGCCCCCGAAGATTGATGCGACATTTCAACAACGACCGGTCTAATGTGTAGTTTATGCTTTGCCTCCTTTTTAATGGCAGGGACATTGTATTTATGGCTGTCTGCCAACGTATGCCAAGATATTCCAAATCTTGAGTTGGTACCAAAACCGATTTTTGGCAGTTGATTTGCCAGCCCAGGTGTTCCAAGTGCCTCACGGCTTCCGCAGCCTGAAGACATAACTTGGATTGGTCTTGGTTGACCAAAAGGAAGTCGTCTAGGTAGACTAGCACTCGACATCCTTTCGCCCGCAAGGTCTCCGCGACCCAGCAAGTTACGGCGGAAAATAGGTGTGGCGCTGAAGCCAGCCCAAACGGTAGACATGTCATCTCGTATAACAGGTCTTTGTAGCTGATTCTCAAGAACGGCCGGTGAGATTTTGCTGCCCGTATGTGAAAATAAGCCTGGGATATATCTATTTTTATCATCCAGTCTCCAGGTTGGAGAAAATCTGGGACCGAGGCGTGAGAAATCAGGCGAAAACGTTTCGTTTTGACGAACTTGTTCAATTCCCGAAGGTCGAAAATTGGGCGCATCGATCCGTCGCTTTTCTTCCGCAGAAAAAGCTTGGAGATAAAACTGGGCGTTTTCTTGGAAACTAGTCGCAAAACATCTTGATCCGATAGATCTTTGATTATCCGAGACATTGCAGGGGATGGTTTGGTTGCATATTGCGTCATGATCTTTGTTGTTGGCAGTAACAGAGGAGGTTTTTTGTAAAGGGGTATGCGGAACCCTGAGACTGCCGAGATTATGAATTTGTTTGCACCAAGTGCTTGCCAACGGTTTTTGAACAGTGATAAATGACCTCCCCTGAAACGTGTCGGGTAGTCACTTTTTTCCATCTTTGTTTCGAAATGAATAATTTTTAGTTTGTTTGTAACCGTCGCTTTTCCCTTTGTATGTTTGTCGTTTTTTGTAGGTATCGCGAAAATTATTATTTTTATTATTTTGTGCCTGAGGTCTGTATTTGGAGGTAGACGGTGTTGGTTCTTTGTATTTTGATTTGAGTTGTTCCTTAGTTTTGTGAGCCTGAGGTGGTGATAACCAGAAATGAGGCCCTCCGAGGGACTGGATAAGAGACATAAGTTTTGTCTTGTCAAATAAAAACTCTTCACTAGGAGGTATATTACTAAGCGCAGCTTGCACACTTTTATCGGGAATTTCGGAAATTATTCTTTTACGTCTAGTTTCAATACATTCGGCTCTTTTACCGCAAATTATTTGTATGGTTTGTTCCGACAATTTATAAGAGGACGACTCGTTACCGAATGTTTCAAATATTTTATTAAAAAGGTTATCGGATTTTAACTCGGCAGGGTTATTGTGAGCCCAATCAATAATACCCTGTAAACCGGATTGTAAAAGCTCCCTTTGATGTAGCAAGGCGTTAGTAGTTGCAGCCATGATTTCCTCGGTCGGGGCCAAGAAATCTTTTCCCTTGTTCAGACAATACAGTTCGTCGTTAATTTTTAAATTGCAAAAGCCCGGGTACGCGAGCATTTCTACCAAAGCCTTCTTATAACGGATATGCTGCCACGTGGGGGTATTAAAATGCTGCAAATTTATTAACTGGCGTAACCGTTTTTCATCAGCTGATTTAAGAATCTTTTTCTCATCGACACTAGTTTTACAGGCTCCCAAATCCAACGACCTACGCGTTTCTGTTGATGGATTAGTCACAAAATTGGTGTTGCTAACATCCGCTTGTTCTATAACGTCACTTGTGTTCACATTCGTATGCGGTACGTAATTTTGGTGCATTATAAAGTTTGTAAGAAAACTGACCTGGTTGTATAACGCGTCGATCCGAGGATCGACCGTTACCTGTGAATCCCGCTTTTGTTTCTTGCGTGGAGGTTCTTCTCGTTCGGCATCGCTGTCCGATGAACTGCTAGCGCACGAGGAGTCCTCCTTTTCTTGATCCCTCTCGGAAGTCGGCGAGTTCGAAACGATCGACCGATTGGCCCCGACGGCGGTAGGCTCTTCGGGTTCGTTACTCGGCCCGGGATTCATAACGATAAATCCGTTATTTTAATGTTAATTTTGAAAATATAACGAACAATTAATGCACTAATAAAATGTCTAATACAATGTTAAATAGTTGTTATACGATTAACCAAATATTTTTGGATTTCGACCGCACGCGGCGAAAGTACACAACGCTATGAATTCGTAAAGTGACATCGGTTCCCGCGTCCTAGCTGGCACAGATTAAATACAACAGTTAGATAGTTACGCCATCTAGTATTATTAAGTTAAACTAAAGTGTCCGTACGATTGACCGCGAAAAAGGCTAAGTATACACTGATTCTTCATAAACAATGCTGTAGGTTTTCCGGAGGCACATCAATAATTATTTGGCAGTAGGTACCTAAATGATTGCGATTGGTACTTAATGTCGCTCGGTGTCCAACTTGTAACTTTTTTTTAATATTTTTGGGACAAAATATAACATAGTTTAAAAATTATTGGAATCGATTCAGTTACTTATTCTGAACAAACTATATTCAGGTTTCGCATATACTAAAAATAATGTTGTATAATCTTTGTTATTTGGATGTTGGTGTCTGTATCAATGTTAGTGACTTGTCATTTTGATGTGCAAACCATTACAATTAAGAATACTACCTACTTGGATATCAGATTGTGTTATGATAAATGAATTTACAAAACGAACCACACCACGTTTCTGGTAAATGCAGTGCATATTCATCTGTATTCAGCACACGCTGCACCGGAGCCTCACTTCCGATGCTCACTGCCGGCCGCCATTGTGCTCGCCACATTATATCGCCTATTTTCGTTATGTGAAAATGTTCCGGCCATATCAATCTAGTTTACTGTCGTTCTGTAATATGTACAAGCATTTTTTTTATGAAATACCTGCTTTAGTTTGAAAAATTGCTTCATGTTAAAACCGGTCGAAGTTTAATTTCAATATCCCTTTCGTTTCAAGATTCTAAGATGATACGATACCCACTACCCAGTGACCCGTGAGGCATTATTGCACATCACTGCCCGCCAATGATTGCTCTGTAATGCTGAGCATTTGCTCCGAGGGAGAGAATGTTTCACAAATTCATGAAACATGGTCGTCTTGGCTGTGCGTGGGATTTTTCATAAAATTAAAATTAAAATAATTTTTATGTTTAAATTGTTTTTGCTTGCCAGTGATTCAAACTATATAAACGAAATATCGATGGGGCGGAAGAATTCTGGAGTGGCTCCCACTAGGTTGACCGATGACCTGGTGATGGTTGCATGGATCCGCTAGGTGTGAGACGCACCCGTCAATGTGCGACACTTGGTGGAGGCCTATGTTCAGCAGTGGACGTCCTTCGGCTGAAACGATGATGATGATGATAAAACGAAATGTTCAAGAGTTTTGTGTAATTTTATCAAAATAACTAAAAATACAATAAACTCATCACCAGCATTTAATTAAACAACATTCAAATCTCTTATATTCTGGTATTCAAGTAGGTAGGTGCATTTGTGTTGCCTCAAGCATTAAATGGAGAACAAGATGTCAGAGTTTGTAGAGTACATAAGAAAAAATATAGTAAATAGACATAACATTAACAAATGATGTTTTTATGTACCTACTTAGATTACCTACAGATACGTTGAATAATGATGTATCCTTGGTTCGCGCGTACTTATATTTCCTTCGGTCCTTAAGAAGTATTTATCATCCTGACTCATCGCCACCTCATCAATAGCCTCACAATCAAGTGCTAGCAATTAATCAAGCTCTCGGTTCTAATCTTCTACGTCCATCTAATTGTAGATACCGTAACACCCAGTAATGGTAGGATTGTGTTGACGGTATGCTCGGGCAACGCTGATATCCGACTAATTTACGATGTCATAACTTACTCGATGCTGTGATGTTGTTTTGTTATTGGTTGGTTTATAACGAACACTTTTTGGAGTATTTTATATTGTGTCCTAAAAGTCAGTTCAGCTATAATGAAAAGTTATCGCTGGCCAGTGCTAAAAAAGGCACATTTTTGGGCTGAAATATTTACAAGCCTCCTTTTGTATTAAAGCGTAATCCAGTAGGTAAATATTAAATTTTCGACGATACGGGAATCCTTTTTTTATTTGGCTCGTTTTTTTCAAATTATTGGCTAAATACGAAAAAAAAAGCTCTAATTTAAAAAGTCAGTTTAATTTTTATTGAAAGTATTATGTTGTTGCAAAGCTTCGATGTTAATAAACACCGTCGATTTATATGAGAAAATTTTGTTTGAAAAGAGTACCTGAAGTAATTTTAAATAAACAAGACAAAATTGTTTCATTTATCCCCATTCGTTGACACAGGATATTTAACTTGAATTAGAATGCTTATATTATTACTAGCTTTTGCCCGCGGCTTCGCCTGCGTGAATGTCGAATAATATCCGATTACTTACCTTCATCCCCCTTTTTAACCCTTCGGGGGAAGAATTGTCAAAAACGCTGAGACACGTATAAATTAATTTTCAATCGACAGCCTAAACACAAAATTTGAAGATCCTAACTTCAAAACTGACGGACTTTCATATAAACACCCATCCCCTATTTCATCCCTTTAGGGGTGGAATTCCCAAAAATCCTTTCTTAGTGGATACTTACTCTTCACAAAGAACACACCCTCCAAGTTTCATGCCTCTAGGACCAGCGGTTTGGGCTGTGTGTTGATATATCACCCAATCAGTCAGTCAGTCAGTCAGTCAGTTTACCATTTTATATATTTAGATATCAGCATTCATATTCAAGTAAAATACCCTCTTAGTATGTAGAGGTAGATTGTGTTTAACACAGGTGACTTTGCAGTAATGTATTTCGCTTTAGGAAAATATTTACTCAATAACTCTCCTCCCTTTAGATTTCGCTCGATTTCCTTTGAGTTTGAATAGGTACTTACAACACAAGCCGTGTTCTATCACAATACAATTATTGTAAAAAAGCAATCCATAACAGAGGGATAACATAAAGATCGACTAGCAATAAATAAAAGCTGTTTGACGGTTGGCGCAGTGGCTGAGCGATTATCCCGCACGAAACAAATATTTGAATGGCCTACAGGTAGTTGTTCCGATGTATGTGAGCCTAAATGTTTGTAAACGCACCCACGATACAGGAGAAATTCCTAGTGTGGGGCATTTTTTTTTTTTTAATTTCATTTGACAGGGTTTGCCATTAAACCAAAAGGAGGCGATACATCTGATAGATACAATTTGGATTATTTTACTAAGTTTTTTTTCACCTCTCACTTTATGTTCGTTTAGACGTCATCATTTTTACAGCCATTGGAATAAGGTTGACATTTGAATGACCGTAATCCTGAAAGTTCGTTTTCTAATACAAAAATAACTTTTGCCTGGATTCACTTTCGTATCAGGAAATAAAACGTGTTTACAGCGGTCGCCGAAGGACATCGTATTGTCCACTAAATGGATGTCAGATGACAATAAACAAACAAAAAACAATTTATAAAAGCTGAAACAATAAACGGGGACCTTTTTATTGGTAATAAAATGTTTTAAGTGAGTTTATTTATGCTGTGTTCCATTTTTAGAGACGGTACCCGACTTTTGGTGTGGAATTGGGAATAGTCGTTGAAATAATTCATGAAGATGTAGGATCCGGTCGTTAGTACTGACATAAAATGAATTGGTTGAATATGACATCACGCAACTTACTTACCAGTCTACCCACCACACAGCGTGCTTCTACAGAGCCCTGATGTTCAGCTCGAGGCGAGGGCGACATTAAATGTCTGATCGCGGCGCAGTTGAGACGTCGTGGAGCTGTACCCGATTAATTGTACCTCGTGTCATTGTGTTAAATTGTAATCTCAAGTAATTCGTTAGTTTTCATAGCACGAAACCCATCGTCTGCCCACATGATGCACCTAACGCCTAACGGAATAAATCCTGACATATCCGCAATAAATATTGACGCAAGCAGCGTCACGGCATACTTATAGTATGAGTAATATTTTCATAATACAGTGTAAATGCAATCTTCCAACTGCGTGGACTGCGTGGACGAAATCGCATGCAAAGCTAGTATATTTCATAACAAGAACGCAAATACCGGGACCATGCACGTATTTAAGCAATAAATTGCTAAACTTAGTTGCAACAGTGGCTCCCTCTTGAATAAATTTCACATTTATTCAGTACGCGTCCTCGATGCCGACACTTCAGGGCAATGAAACTGAAACTCGCGTTTGATTAATTGTTGTGACGCCTACGGTGGACAAGTGCTGACATGTTAATACTTAAGAGTACTTTGGACGAAGAGGTAGTACTACTTTTTACCGGCGATGAAAATTAATAGAGGTGGCGTCAAATAAACAATCAATGAATATCGATCAAGCGCATAGTTTTACGGTCAACGTTAATTTGATTGTTGTTTTGGCACCGCGCTCAAAATTTGTTACTTAGGATCTAGTTAGACGAGATTTTGTTTATTTGTAGCTGCACAGTTTACTTTTCCCATTATAAACACATAACACCATGTTCCTACGAGGAAGAGGTTTCATTACAGAGCAGCGTAAATAATTAGTTACGTGCACCCGTGTAGACACGTGCACACGAGAGACCTGAGTGTGTTAGTTTAGAATCCTCGACGAACTCTGTAAATATGAACAGTCTAATAACTAAACCTAACACAGCATTTATATTGAGGTAATGTCATAGAGTGGAAGATCGTAAAAAAAAATAGAGCATTCGGCGCTCGGCCTGCATTGTTGGGAAATCTTATAACATAAAGGTTGTAAATAGACCCTTAACACAGCCGAAAGGCACTTGTCCTCCCCGTCTTTGCGATCATATATTTGTTCCAGAACATACCTGGGAACCTTCTAGTTACGGAGATATTGAGGGTCAAAGTTCCAACTTTTTCACAAGTTTTTTTTTAAATACATATTTTTAATGTATGATTTTTACTTTATGCACCTCCATGATCCCCGTACTATCCAATCCATCCATCAGCACAATGCTTTGAGTGCTTTCCATCGAGTCTTACCTTAAAACGTGATTTTTCACCCCAAAAAAAAAAGTCGTTTCCCAGCAATAATTTTTGCGTAAAATTACTTAGTTTGATGTACAGAATGCTTGGTTGACGGATATGTGAAGGGTCTGTTTACACCCTGTATAAAAATCTCGTGTCACAGTGTTTGTGGTCGCACTCCTCCGAAACGGCTCGACCGATTTTTATGAAATTTAAAATTTAAAAATATATTTGGTAGGTATGAGAATAGGACGTAAAGTATATTTTACACGGCTACATGATTAGGGCGCGAGAGAAGCCGCGGGCAAAAAAAAAATATATATATATTTTTCTATATTTATTTGCAAACGAAAAGGTTTTGTAGAACGCTTGCCTTTCGTCTATTAGTTAGATCGCTTTCCTAAGAGGCTTCTTTGAAATACAGTGCTATTGTCTTTTCACACTCACTGGTTTTCAGTTGATTTTGAAGAAACCGGTGCTGCAGTAGTAGCTAGCTGTAACGGTCTCTTATGGTTGGTAAAGTGGCTTTGTATACATAGCTTGAACTACAGTCAGCCTTTTTAAAGAAAACTTGAATGAACCTCAACACTCACTTGAATTTTATCGCTTTTGCTCGTAAAGGGTAGGGACCCTTTACGAGCAAAAGCCCCACCCACCCAGGGGGGTATCATAAAACCCTCCTTACATTTTGTTCTGTGAGCATAAACGGGCTGAAAATATTATCCAGCCAGCGTGATTAAATTAGAGTCATAAAATGAACAGACTCACGTACATCAATTTAGGATTATTCTAATATCTATTCCAATGTAATACCTACTCAATAGCTTTAACGTAACCATGGTTACCCATGGTGGCCTTCCACTAGGTGGACCGATGACCTGGTAAAGGTTGTAGGGATCCGCTGGATGCGAGACGCACGGGACCGGTCAATGTGGCGACACTTGGGGGAGGCCTATGTCCAACAGTGGACGTCTTTCGGCTGAAATCATGAAGTTCAGCAGCGCTTATTGGTGAGATTCTTCAGAAAGATCAGGTGCTTAGCACTCGCAACCGGCGTGCGTGCAGATGTATGAACCTGGACGAGGCAGAAGGAGTATGTAAGGATCGTAGCAGGTTAGAGAAGGAGGTGGCGGGACGTGAGAGGGAAAGAACCTCACGTCGACGTGGGGGTCTGCAAGGGCCGATGCCTGCCAGGGCTGCGGGACTGTTCGAAAGAGATACCGTGACCCTGGAACACAAAGGGCAAAGAAGCAACATGGATGGGTTTTAGTCAGTACAAGTCTGACACTCCCTTCCGCTTCGCCCAGAGTGGGGGGGGGGGTCATTTGATGATTTACCATCCGAAAAAAAAAAAACAAAAGAATCGTAGCAGGACGCGTTTTTTTTCTGTCTACCCCCATGGGAATAAGGCGTGAGTTTATGAATGTATGTTCAGCAGCTTCAACATGAAGTTTTAACCTGTTATTACCTTTATACCTGTAAGTATTTCAAATCTATGTTCTGAGAACTCGTTATACAATCCTAAGGTCGGGATTCCAAACCCACAGTTTAATTCAGTAAATGTAGGAGGAACTACCGAGAGTCTACCACTTTTCAACCTTATTTACTTAAGCCATAAGGGTGAAAACTGGCAGATCGTCAGTGAACTCGTAGTATCTAAAATATTTGTATCAAGCGTTTTACCTTTGGCTTCTATGAAAACAGTACGAAATGATTTTGGTGCCAAAATAGGACTTTGAGATTAAAGCCTCAGTATATTGAAGTCGCTTCTGTGTATGTTGTAATGAAACCTGTAGACTTAAACCCACGCATTTCATTACAAATATTATGTAAGCAAGTATTAAAGCGTATTACGTTTGGGCTTCTATGGACGCAGTAACAGACCGCAGAGCACAGACCGCAGACTAAATAACGTGAGCAGAGCACGTGGAACAGTTTACAATAGAGCGTCGTTGTGCATAGAAATATCTTTAGTATCTTGGTTTTTTGCATCTGTTACCTCAATTTGTGACATCACGTACCTGAAACAATAAAAATGCATATTAAGCATATAAACTGAAAAAATACTTGAAATCTGTAAGAACCACAATGCAGGATGATTGGTAATTGGGTGCATTCCTTGAAATGAGTGAACTAGGCCTAATTGGCAACAATTATGTGTGCGATAACTTGGGGTCCAAAGTATACTACACAGGATATGTTCCACCTCTCTACTTTAAAATGCTGATTATTAGAAATCTACGCCGTTCAGGAAATTTCGCTGATACTTTTCTGGTAGCTCTTGAACGAATGAATTCTTCGAAAAACCAATTTGTCAAAAAGGTACCTCTTCCTTTCATAGGGTTTTTTGCACATAATATTGTATAACTGCATATCATTTTTCACATGCGCATTGTTAGCACTCCACCATTTAGTTATAAGTATGTAGTCGTATCGAAGTAATCCTGAGAATGCACACAGGGTGTAAACGGACCCTTCAAAAAGCCGTCAACCAAGCATTCTATACATCAAACTAAGTAACTTTACGCAAAAATTATTGCTGGGAAACCCCTTTTTTGGTGGTGAAAAATCACGTTTTACTGTAGGACTCAATATAACGCATTTAAAACATTATGCTGATGGATAAATTGAATAGTACGGGGGTCGTGGAGGTGTTTAAAGTAAACTTCTGACATTAAAAACGTGTATTTAAAAAAATAAAACTTGTGAAAAAGTTGGAACTTTGACCCCCAACATCTCCGTAACTAGAAGGTTCCTAGGTATGGTCTAGAAAAAAAAAATGATCGCAATGACGGGGAGAACAAGTGCCTTTCGGCTTCGTTAAAGGTCTTATTACACCCTTTATAAACAAAATCTAAATGATTTTGAAACATTTCGTTTCCCTCAGAACACCAAAGCATTCTTTGCTAAAAACTTTCTCCAAGTATCAAAGTTACACATCTGCGGTTGTAGCAAAATTCTCAAAATGAATGTGTCCCTACAGAGTGAGTTACATGGGTTGTGTTTGTAGGTCATGGGACCGACACAGATGTTACATGAAATGAAAGTAGATATCTGATATCCCAAAGGGTAAATGCATAAGATAAAACAACATGATATGTTGATGTTATGGAGCGAACCTCGAAGCCCATGCATATTTAAAGAATATCCCTAAACTGAAATGGGTCTGGGTAGGCCATGTCTGCCGGATGCTGGCATAGCTGTGGGCCCGCATATCACAAAACTGAGACAGACGGGGTCGCGGCAGACCGAGGAGAAGATGGCGGGACGCCTTGGATGGCTTTCTCTTTCTCGCCAGAGAAGAGGCACAACATCGAGAAATGTGAAAGGAATGGGGGGAGGCCTTTGCCCAGGAGTAGGACAGTTCAGGTTGACAAAAAAAAATCCCTAAAGAAAATCATAAAGTTATTAAACGGTAGACCCGGTTGAACGTGAAAAAGTTTTCAATTGTAACTTACGCAGCTAGGTAAACCAAGCTGCTCGTTTAATCGTCTAACCCTTGTTTTTCAAAGCTTTAAATTCACCCGAAATATTTCCGCCAATTTACGATTCCGCGTGCCAGACAAATATTCAGGGGATAAGGCACAAGCTCTCACCGCAGTCAGTGTTTAAATAAAAAACCTATTTGGCACATACAGCAAACATCACCGAAATCCGTAAGCATCGTAACAGCTTTAGAACTCTATTTGCTTCTTGAATAGAGTCCAAATTAACATTCAACTTACGAGCCATTAGTCCACACCCACACATGTTTCGGATGCATCTTATTGCCAAGTCTTACCAACAACATTGCATTAGCAGACCGATACTTTCTAAACTTGGCTGGTAAATCTAGAGGCAGGAAAATGCAGGTTATTTGAGCAGCTAGATTGACTGATCGGTCAGATGGATACAATGACCTGGATATGATGACAGAATCTAATAATAAATCGAACTCACTGTCACAATGGTTGCTACTTTTTTATTTCGATCTGGTTAATTCAGCCAATATTTTGGTATATTCAGGCCTTATTCTACAAAATATTTTCTAAGTAATCATTCATCTTTAGGATTTAGTCATTGATATATTATTTAGTCATATTGAATGTATTGTTGTTTTTTCTGTGTTCAATTAGGTACCTACACTATCGGATACTTTGAAGAATTGAAAAATAGCAGATCGATTACAAATATGTGAACTAACAACCCGATTAGTTATAACGACATCAATTTATCGTTAACAGTTCAGTAATTTACTGAAAGTCCAAACAACCCTTAAAATGAATTGAATCTAAACTTCGCAAAACAACCGATTTAACTTTCAAACGACACCTAAAATTAATTTGATTTTTTTTCGTTTTCCGTCTAATGGCCGTTCCCAGTAAAGTTTAGTAGACATTCAAATGAATGTTTAAGCAAAGTCATCAGCACGAACAAGTGTAATCTTGAGACCATTACGAGTAATTGAAAAATATAGGGAAACTTCAAACCATTGCCCAAAATATCACGTTTAGAAGAACTGTTGTTAGGGAAAGACGAAGCAGTGAGATTTTTTTTTAAATCAAAACTTATACTGTCACTTACGGGATATCAATCACGGAAGATATCCCGTAAGTGACAGTATAAGTTTAGTTGTAAGCTGTGAAAGCATAAAACAGTGTTTTTTTAGATCGATAACGACTGTCTAAATAATAACAGAAATGACGAAGCTCGTGGCTAAATAATATCTTTAGGTTAAGCCGCGCTTGCCTAGTTTGATCCGTGGATGGGTGACTACTCATTACATATTATCGAGTTTCCCCCGTGCCTCTGAAAGCACGCTAAGCCGTTGGTCGCGGATTTCATATGTAGATCTTTGACAATTGATCATTACAAGTAGTCAGAGGCTCGAAAGTTAGACAGCCACTCTTACTCGGGGGATATTGTATTACCCAGTACTAACTGGGTTGTGGAGGTCAGATAGGCAGTTGCTCCACGTAAAATAGGAAACAGGTGCATCCAGTTAGGCTGGAAGCCGACCCCAATATAGTTGGGAAAAGGCTAGGCAGATGATGACATACATACATTTCCGGTAACATATATAAATGGGTGGATGATAACGTAGGTATGTTAGTCACGTGTCGGGTGTGATAATCAGTCGATTCATTCGAACGGCCTCTGAGATTATGTTTGATTAACATCTATGTATTACGAATAAGCATACTGTCTTGGTCTACAGAAGCGTTTTAGGTAACAAATCATCGTTATACTTAAGTACCATTTTACCTGATCGATTCGATGAACAATCTATTGGCTAGGTATATGTTAAAGATTTCCACACACCGGAGATATTTGTGGAATTTTCACTGAATGTGCTTCTTCAATTGAAGTAAAACTCCCGTTCCCGTTTAGTGACCATGGAATATTCCAGCAAAATTGTCGATGAATGTGATTGTAAAATGTGCGCACAAATTGTCCATTACGTCCTCTAACGCTCGGCACAGATAAACGGAACGATTGAATAAATACAAGCGATTATACTGTTGGCTTTAGATTAAAATGGACTTTGAGTGAGTTAAATAACCTACACCTTATGTAATTCATTGTGTTAGTATGTTTACTAACATAGTAGTAGTTCAATGCTACTGTAGCGGCACTACTAAAAGTACTAAAGCAACATAGGGCAAAAAGTACTACAACGCCATCTATGACACAAATGAAGAACTAACATCAAAATCTTAAATCGCGCACTAAAAACTATACAGGCTGGACGGACACCGACGCGAAAACGGTAACCACGTATTCAGTACATCATTCTGAGCCCCCCCCACATAGAAATTTTTCACGAGTTATTAAAAAAAATCTGCTGTTTCCGACAAAAATGCAATATCTACACGGTCAAAATGTATGGAACAGCTGTTTTTTTTTTTTTTAAATCTATGAAAAATTTTGTCAGAATGATGTACTGGTAACCGTTTTCGCACTGGTGTCCTTTCCACCCCGTATAGAAAAACCCGACAGCAACTGTGGGGTAGTTGCCTACCAGACACAACACCCATCTGGTCGAAGGATCCTCCCTTGTCTAAGGGGGATGTAGAACTTTACACCCTGTTCTCCATTAACTAGCATGTTCCTTATAAAGCCCTCACAGCAAAAAGGTACCTAAGAACCAGTGGCGAAGGCTCCATACAACTAGATTCCTACTGGCTTCCCTTTGAAAAATGGCACAGTCAGTTTTCTATAGACAAATAATATAATCACATTAAAGATATGTACTCCGGCTTACCTCTTACAAAAATTAACCCTTCGCTACTGCTAAGAACACACAATTTACCTAAACCGTTCTCTTCCAGCAAACATTGTGCTTAAAATAAAAAGCGCTACGTGTGAGCAGTCAAAGGTCGCTCCCGGATTAACTGGGCAATCTTTTTTACCCCAAAACTTTAAACGAAAAGGGGTCACAAAACATGGCAACATTATTTAACGTTGTTACTTTTTACTGTCGAGGAGCTCGTGGCAACATAAAAAAAACAGCCGCTCGGGTCGATCTTTAGTTAATCCGTGCTTGCCTAGGTCGGTATGTGGATGAGTGACCACCAATTACATACCGAGTTTCCTCCGTGCCTCGGAAAGCACGTTAAGCCGTTGGTCCCGGGTGTCATTTGCAGATCTTTGACAGTCGTTAGTCAGTGGCCCAAAAAGTTTGACAACCAGTCTTACCAAGGGGTATCGTATTACCCAGTACTAACTGGGTTGTGGAGGTCAGATAGGCAGTCGCTCCATGTAAAATAATGGTTTTCAGCTGCATCCGGTTAGACTGGAAGCCGACCCCAACATAATTGGGAAAAGGCTAGACAGATGATGATGACTTTTTGACCGTCGGGAGTAACAAGAGAGGCTGAGCGATAATGTGCCTTATGTCTTAGAAAAAGTTAAACAAAAGTATGGGTACGACAAGGTAAAAGTATGGCTACGCATCGTACGATGCAGTGATAGGCCCAGTTGCTTGCAATAACCAGATTTCTTTCAGAATAGGTACCCGTATTGATTTAAAAAGTATGAAAGCATCAAATTCATGTGGCATTACAAATTATTATGCACGCAACTCACTGGATACCCGCGCATGGTTTGTTTTAATAACTCGCAAGTGGGTCGAATTCAAATAACCTTATTAATAAGATGTTATAAGTACAGTTTGGCATTGAATTGTGTTAACTTAGAACATCAAATTTCCACAACTTTAAATGTTACTGGTAGTTACGTATTAATAAATCAATTTTGCTGACATTTCCGCATCAAGAAACTTCAACCATTTTAAGTTTGACTCCACATGTACCGCTAACTACTTTGCTCAATGTCAGCTCCATGCGCGGTCAACTGACGAAGGTTTGGGGCGCTCGAACCCTGTCACACGCAAAAACAGAAACAAAAAAAACAGCCAAGTGCGAGTCGGACTCGAGCATGAAGGGTTCCGTACCATCGTAATAGGGAAAAATTAATTAAATTAAATAAAAATTAAAGGGGCCTTCCCCTTTAATTTTTTTTTTTTTGTTGTTATAGCGGCAACAGAAATACACATTCTGTCAAAACTTCAACTGTCTACCTATTATGGATCATGAGATACAGCCCGCTGACAGACAAACGGACGGACAGCGGAGGCTTAGTAATAGGGACAATAAAAATCATCTCGTTTGGAAAAAACAATTTCGAAGAAAAAATCGTTCCTATATTTCAGGGTTAATTTAATTTTGCAAGATATTGTAGCGGTCTGTCCTCGTCCCTGAATGGTCTTCGTTTGAGACAAAAAAAAAAAGAAAATTCAAGGTAGGACTAATTGGGTTTCAGAAATTTGCCTATCTTCTCCGTAATTTCGAAGAAAATTATCAACCGCAAAGCTAATTCTGTCACTGTCCTGAAAATACTCGGGAATCTGCAAAACCAGATAAAATAAAATATTCAAGTGAAACCTTGAACAAATAATAGCAGTAAGATCAAGTGCGAGTAAACATAAGCCGATACTCAAAGCCGTGAAGTGAGGGCAGTCCATTTACTTGTACGATCGGGTGTTCGAGACGGAAAAGCACACGTGTGTGTGACTGTGTACCTACTTATTGGTGACCTAGTACAAATATGTTGGCTGAGAACTAATCTAAACTTATACTGTCACTTACGGGATATCTTCCGTGAGTTTTCGTTATTTTGAGCTCCCGATATTTCGGCGCTGTTGCACCGCCATGATCGCGGGTTGGGTCGGGAGCTCAAAATAATGAACAATCACGGAAGATATCCCGTAAGTGACAGTATAAGTTTAGTTGTAACCCGTGAAAGCTTATAACAGTGTTTGAGAACTAATCTGTACCTAATAAACCTATTTTTCTAACTAAATGAAACAAAGAGATAAACTTACGCGAGGAAAGCGATTTATCTTTTGTAAGTAACAAAGTACCTATAATAGTTAGTACTGCGAGTTTAGTTCTCCACAAACACAGCTAGAAACGACAATCGAAAATTTACTCGTTTTGTGGACTGTCGTAGTGAAAGTCGTGGGTGGCCCGCACTCGCGAACTGAAAGTCGTGAGTGGCCCGCACTCGCGAACTGAAAGTCGTTAGTGGCTTTGTATACCACGTGCTGAGATCATCTGTTAATGGGTAGATGTTCGCGAGGCGTCTGTTGAAACTATTGCAATTTAACCTGAAGCATTTTCCCTAAACTCAGAAGTATTCGCTCGACTCTCGCTAGCAGTGGCGAAGGTTCCATAGAACTCGATTCTTGCACAGTCAGTATTCTACAGACAAATAATATAATTACATTAAAGATATGTACTCCGGCTTACCTCTTACAAAAATTGACCCTTCGCTACAGTGGCGTGCGGTAGGTTTCCTCAGAGGTTAGGCTAGCCGGAGGGCACCTCTGAGGAAACCTAAACCTAACCAAAATAAAATAATGTAAAAATTTGAAAAAAAAAAAACATTGAAAATAAGCCTGTAAAAATAAAAGTTATAAATACAAGAACTCACCACGTTATTCAAGGTTCTGAAGGTTCAAATCACGATTTTCTGACGATGCAAACTAGTTTCAATACGTGATTTACCAAATGTATTTAACTTTAAACATGCCTCTAGATGTTATTCTATTGATATGTCATGCTTTTTTGACGAGTAATGAAAATTATCCAAATCAATATATCCCTCACTCCACTTACTGGAAGTATTAAACAAAATGCACGGAAAACAATACAATTTATTTGTGTGTTAACACCCACACAGCCAGCTAAATGTTGCATAATTTGGAGGATTGAAATGACGAGTACGAGGTGAATTATTATATTTTTGGATTAATTCTCGCAATTGGTATACCTTTAGACACCACTTGAATCTTATCATTAAACGATAATTGCGAAAACTTATTGTTTTTAACTTCTAACAAACACATTATCACTACACACTTCACAACAGAAAATCATCTTTAAGTGTAAATGTACTTAACAAATAATATTTACATTAATGTACGTATCAAAACCAATTACTTATAAGTTATAACTTAGTAAGATATAAAAACATTCAAGATCGCATATAAATTGCTTGTCACATGAAACAAATAAACAATATGGCTACTCAAGAAAAAAATATTTCGCAATCTGTTTTAAAAAAAACACTACCAAATAAAATGCATCATTGTCATACCGTGATCCTTTATAAAGGCGCATAACAAAATTTTGCCGGATAATAACACTGACAGACGACAGTAACGGTGGTGTTGTCATTACTTAATTTCCAAACACCCCAAAAATCAGAGCGAAAAATAAAATTCATGTAGTTTTTAATTATTTTTATAGGGTTTTTTGCAAATCTTACAAATACAATTTATCATTTTTGTGGAAGGTCTAAATTCGACAATAAGACCATGTTTTTTTAATTGTATCTAGTAGTCATTAAGGAAACTATCATGTCTGTCTTTGTTTCTCGAATTCCCCGCAGTTCGGGGAAATGTCCTCAAATTGGGAACACTGCTCTAATGTCATAATCATTCATAAATCTATTTCGCGATTAGCCAATCATAGCACGTTGTGATCGTCTACAGTGGACGGAGTTTACGCCCATAATCTATACATGTGTGCCGTTCATGGCGTTCATACACACAAAAATATGCAACAGTGTGCGTAAGTTTTTGAATGAGATGTAGGCACGATCACTTCGTGCCTAACAGAATTGACAATTGATAGCCACGAACTTACTTGTAAGTTTGAGTTACGTTACCGTTCGCGACAAGTTGCTATAAGTGTTCTAACAGGAGTTTTAACTTTTTTTTTAATATTTTGTTTATTTTATTACATAGTTAAAATAAATGCACTTAGCGTTGTTGGTAGGAATGGTAGGGTAGGCTTTGCCTAATTGCCTCTATGGACGGCACGCCCCTGCTTCGCTACTGCTCGCTAGACAATCGGATTGTTGACCACAGGCATTTATGTGCTTTCACAACACGCTCTCTAGGTACCTGTATTCAGTTTGTTCTATTTAGCTGGCTAATTGAATGGCAGCATGGTTTGGTACGACACAAGAGAATGAGATAAATGTATGAATGGTACTTAATATCTAGGTCAGGTTGCTAATGGCCGTTTTTACGCAAAAAAATGCTCTTGTGATCAATTAACCTTTTTCCACGAGCATAACGACTTTGTCTGATCTAGTCACCACTAAATATCCTGAATTCGCTTTAACCCTTTTTCCAAGCTCCTAAATCGGGTTTAGTAAGTGTAACTGCCTACGATTCGCACAAAAAAAGGACCTGAGTATACAACATTAGTTTTAGTATATGCGAAACCTGAAACGCGTCTAGTATTTTTATGTAAAGAATCTATGTACAAAATTTCAAAACTGTATCATGAAAAATCACAAAGTTATAAGCTTGTTCTGTTACCTGGTTGTTCGCACAAACACGTGGTCACAACGCGGCGCCGCCGCGCGCGTGCCTCCAGCGTCATCTTCAGCTCATTGATAATATATATATATAATTTGGCAGTAGGTACCTAAATGATCTCGGAAAATATAACAAGGTTTAAAAAATGTTGGAATCGATTCAGTTACTTATTCTGAACAAACTATATTCAGGTTTCGCATATAATAAAATAATGCGTAAATTAAAAAAGTTTCAGTTTAGCTTTTCATATTGCCTTTAAAAAAAATTGTTTGGAATTAGTTAGGTTCTAAATTGTTTTGAAACACATTTCCCAGCTTCTAACAGCAAACCGACTGACTAGGCCACAAACTAAGTAACTTTTTTTTACATAGCGTTGTTCTCATAGCAACTCGCTTGTTACAAATAAAGCAACGTAGAGGTGAACTTTACGGTAGAAAAGTTTCGTGTGGAAGCAATTAGTCAAGCGGTTGGCGTGTGGCTGTTACCTACATGCCTACCAACATGCCTACCTACATGCTTACCTACATGCCTACCTACATGCTTACCTACATGCCTACCTACATGCTTACCTACATGCCTACCTACGTGCATATACAATATGAACGGGGTACTTTTAAACTGAGCTCCACATTTATTGCTTCATTCGGAAATTACACAGTCACAAGTACTTTTACCTGTTTCTTATCTGGAGGACATCTGTTCTGTGATTATCTGTCATTAAGGTGTAAACAGCTATAGAGCTAAACGTACATTTCACTTGAAACCTACAAGGATGAAATAAGGAATAGATTTTGAGGAGCTCTGCCTAAACATAGTATTTCATTGCATTGAATTTAGGTTTAATTTAGGTTGATCCTTAGCTATTTATTTTTTGGGATAAAATACCAAATTAGATCTAAGTAAGTATATATATTGCAATATAAATGGCAGCACTTATAGAAACATCATGATAATTTCTTTTGTTACGCACAAAGGCGGGATTCACTGTACTAAAACAAAAGAAAATCCTGCTTGAACCGATTTTAAAAAACAAGAAAATGATTTGTAACACTCTCAGTTTTTTCCGTCTACGGAGAGGCGGCACGGGCAGCGGCCCGCGTTATCACACGCCCAAACACAAACATACGGCAATGTACGATGTTGTTTACGAAGATGCGGCGCGTGTTGCGGTGCGTGAGGAGTAGCGGTGCCCGCCACTCCGCCCGCGGTAGATTTTGTAACGTGTAAGCGTCGCCCGCGGCAGGCAACGCTGCGTCACATGAGGCGTTGCAGGAGGAGGTAAGGAATACGTGCGGCGCACCCCGTACGACATCCTTGTCGATTTCTTTTAAAAATCCATCTCTGATTCGATTCAAATCGAACACACAATCATTTAATTAAGTTCTATCTGGTGTGGCAATCGCCGCGTTGAACGCCGCGTGCAGCGGGCGGTGTCATCTGCCAAATGTTAATATTTGCGCATGTGACGCCGCGTACACCGCCGCGTTGAACGCTACGTGCGACGCGGCGCGGCGGTGTCATTTGCGCATAGCTGCATTTCAAGCAAACGCGCATAAAATCGCTTCGCCGTAAACGCTCTCATACATCGCTATATGTTTGAATTAAAAGCGGGCCGCGCCGCGTCTCAGTAAATGAGCCTTCATTGTTCATGTCACGTTGTTACAATATATTTTACTGAGAAACTTATAGTTTAGTACGTAATCGTTTGACCCGAAATAAAATGTTACAGGGAACTTTCTTTTTTATGGACGAATGTTTCATACGCACTTTTTCATCTAATTTTGTTCAGTAATGGTCAGATTTGGATTCCAATAAATTATGACAAGATGTCCTGCTAGTATTGTTCAGGATTCAAAATAATTTTATATTACAAAAGTTTGATCCCCTCCTCAAAGTTTGTGGTCAAAAGTGAACAAATAAACAGAACACAATACACAGAGCTATTCGTATCAATAAATTATAAGAGCCTGACAGAGGTGGTTACTATTCCTGTCACGTCTCTGAGACAGGATGCCCGTTTTAGGTAAAAATAATAAAAACTGAGTATGCTAAGCGGAATACTTAAAAAAAAAACTTTCTAACAACAATCATTATGCCACCATGATTTATGTGAAAATTCTTGTCGATCATTTGTGGCGAGAATTGCATTAAAGCAACATCAATTTCTATGCCATTGACGTCAACAAAGGCAATCAATCTATCAATAAAACCCGACGAGTCTAAGAACAACATGTGACACTCCATAATAAATTAACTGAAATTGCTTTTCAAGGGCACTACAGAAGTCAACCGTTCCTATCAATTTATGTTGTTACATGAACATGAGTGTTTATTCAAAATGGATCCGGAATAATGAACGCCAGTAAAATTAAGGGTTTAAGGTTGTTAATGCGTTTGCCGTCCAGCATGCATGCGACACACCGGGACGTTCCCACGGTCAAACTTTGATTTGATTTCAACCTGTTTCGCGTCGCTTTTTTTTTCAAGTGTTACGCCAACGCTCGCCGAGCTCCCAGCCTATTTCATTTCAGCTGCACTTGATATAGTCCGGATTTCAGCATCGTGTGGAAAACCGTTGATTTTTGGATGTTTTTTTTTAAGAAATTACGCTAAGGTTTTGAGTGTTATAGGTTTGGTTGCATGCATGTAGCATGCTTTTTGCATTTCCTGCACGTTTATTTTATTGTTGCATTATTCATTAACTTTTAAAGTGCAAACAGAAACCAAATTAATAATAACCTTTTTATGCACAAAATTATTTTAATAAACAAAAAGGAAAAAAAATAGTTTCAGTTCATAGAGTAAAGTTTTTTTTTTCTTCGGAACTTGCTATTGCTTTGTGGCACTGTTGAATATTAATTGCAAAAATTTTCTGAATATGTTTAATATTTTTTGACGTCTAAAATTCCACATTTATCATAGAGAAATATTTGCTTTTTGTCTAAACAAAACAGATTTACGTATGGAAATGAATTGAAATCGTCGACCGTTTCAGCGGGCTCACATCCGACACTCGTCTTTCTGTTCTCTTTCTCAGTCTACGCTTGTTTAACAGGAAATTACTATTGCTGTGCGCATTTCTCTATAATAATTTGTAAGAGCAATGTTTTCCTTTATGTTGAACGGAACTCATGATAATACCGGACGCTATTTTCACGTTTATTTTATTTGTTTGAGTTGAAGTGTACTGGAATAACGAACCAACCTTCTATTATTAAATAGTTAAAATAATACTCAAAGGTGATGAAAACCACTCATAAATGCCATCAAGCCCGCAGATATATTTCAAATGGTAAACATCAATCGTTTAATTAGTGTTAATAGAAATTTCAACTGTTTCACAATCATTACAGAATTAGAATTCAGTTTGTGGTTTCATGAATGTGTTTGAAGAGCAGATTGAATTGTGTCAAGCCAAAAAACAAACATTCATTAGTTAATTACTGATACTGATACTGTTAGCCTGCGTCATCCCACAGCTGGGCAAAAGCCTCTCCCCATTACTTTCAGTTGTTTCGATCCAGGGCAAATGTGGACCACTGGTCGCCAGTCTTGTGAGGTCTGCCGCGACGCCTACTGGCTTTGTCATGGCTCCAGAAAGTGTCAATTTTGGCCCACAGCTCATTTGGCATGCGGGAACTAAGTTTAATTTACATCACATCCACTCTTTGCACTTCAAATGCACTTTATGCCAAACTATCTTGTTCGTTAAATAATTTAGTAATCAGTGTTTTCGCCTTAAGTGAGTCTTCTTGATACACCAGCAATAAGTTCCGAAAGAAAAATACCAGGATAGCCATGTTTAGTCATCATCTGCCTAGCCTTTTAGGGCCTTTTGGGGTCGGCTTCCAGTCTAACTGGATGCAGCTGAATACCAGTATTTTACATGGAGCGACTGCCTATCTGACCTCCACAACCCAGTTAGTACTGGGTAATACGATAGCCCTTGATAGACTCGTTGTCAGACTTTTTGGGCCACTGACTACCTAACGACTGTCAAAGATCTACAAATGATACCCGGGACCAAGGACTTAACATGCTTTCCGAGGCATGGGGGAAACTAGGTATGTAATGGGTGGTCACCCATCCACAGATCAACCTAGGCAAGCACGGCTTAACCTAAAGATCGACCCGAGCGGCTGTTATTATTTAGCCCCGAGCTCCTCTGCCATGTTTAGTACTGTATAAATAAAGAAAGGTATAAACTTAGGTCAACTTTACAGTTTACCCGAAAAACAAGGCTAAGATATTTGTTCCGGCTTCGTGGAAGCGAGCCACCTCGGCTGTTTGATGTCCGCAAACTCGAGACACCATTCTTTATTTAGAAACATCCAACCGACACTTAATAAAAGTTACGATGTTCATAAAACGTTTTTAAAATAAATCATGTTTAATGATAACAAATAGTGTTAAGTTCAGTATAGAAGTTACTTAATGTTTGATTGTAAGTTTCCCTAGTATACTACTAGCCTTTAAAATGCAAGTGTATGGTTGAGTATTAAAAAAAGGTTATCAGTAAAAAGGTGGGCACACCATAATATGCTCCAACAGGCGAGCTGTTAACTTTTATTTTTTTATTCCGTCCTATTGAATTTATAGTTTATTGTTTATTTTTTTCGTAATTTTATATGAGGCACGTCATGTCCCTGCGACAAATAAATATTTTTTCTTTCTTTCACTAAAACAAGGAAAAATAAACCATAATTCAAGCATCGCGTTCCAGGGATCCAAGCGTATAAAAGTCAACAACATTATTTTCTCATCGCAGCCGCGGTACACTCGACGACAACCTCGTTACGTTGAATAATTACAGTAATGTGGCACATTATTATCCTTCTCCACACAGTGAGCTGTTCAAGGCAATAACGTGCACTGTTTTCTGCGTCATTGTGTAAAAGTCTACGGCTATTTATCTCACGTAGGTATCTAGCTGTACTTCCTCTTCACACTTTTTTTTTATAGGTATACATAATATAATGTGCATTTTTTTTTATTACACTGACTTATATTGGCAGTAAGATTCTGTCAGTCAACTCCTAAAGTCATTACCTTATACTGTCACTTACGGGATATCTTTCGTGATTACGAACAATGACGGAAGATATCCCGTAAGTGACAGTATAAGTTAGTTTTAAACCGTGAAAGCTTAAAACAGTGTTCCTAAAGTCATTTTAAAATTCTCCAGATAGAATTTTAAATGAGTTTAATCTATATGTTACAATTCTGTGTGTATTTCTCTTAATTGTGTGTGCAATAAAGAATAAGATAAGACTTCTGGAGTTAGTGAACATAATAACTCTTCGAGTATTTATAATCGCCATTAAAATTGTGTATAATTATAGCACTGAAAAGAGTATTAAATAAATATGTAGGGTTCGAAGTGAACTTTAGCGTAATATTTTCTTTCTCCCAAAGTTTATTCTGGGATCCGACAAGTAAGGTAGGTATTAATATCCTGTCCTGTCGATATTATGCAAATAGCACACATGAACGAACACAAAACAGTCTCAAAAACCTAAAGTATCATCAACAGTATTAAACTGAAACATACCTGAAGCCATTTGATCCTGGTGATGTTCTCGTCGGTGACGGTGAGCGCTCTCCTCTCGCCCAACTTGTAAGACTCGTCATAATACATGTACTCAGTGAACGTCAACCCACTGGTAGTGTACTGCTGAGTAAAGTATATCGATATAGTCCCATTCACTATGTCGTGTTCTATTATCCATTTACACTTTATCGGGACGGGGAAAGGGTTGGGGAAGTTTGGTGTAGTTATCGTGCCCACGGGAGCCTTCAAGTGTCCGCCGCAGGTTTGTGGTCCCTGGTGCTCGCTGTTGCGCTGCGCGTGCACGTGCTCTGCAGCGACGGTAAGCAGAGCAATGCTGAGCATCACCAGCCTGGAACAATACAAACAATAGTTATTGTTACCAATCTTCTTTGGATCCACGCGATGAATTAACAGTAACAACAAGTTTCAAATAACATTGATTGTCATGGATTTCCATAAAGTAACGCCTCATTTTATAAAAGGCTCATTTGAGGTTCATCTTTTAAACATTGTGAGCTCGAACAAAATTACAACTTTCGTATCAAATTAATTTGGCAGCGTGACGTAGTTAAGATGTCCACGGGGTGACCTCGCTGAAAACGAAACAACTTCAACTTTTATTTTTTCTTGTACAATATTGTGTTAGAGGCTCGCGCTGTGAGTTGTTCACTTTTGAGAGATTGCGCCTTATGTTGTTTTACTCGTATAAGGGTTTCGGCACAGTATTATATTATCTGTGGTTTCGGTAATAAAAAAATAATATTTAAATGTTTTAATGGCACTTCGATTGTGATTTTTTATGTTCTATATTTTTCAACTTGTCTTTCAAAGCTTTCTTAAATTACAATAATATTTCACTTCAGCGTTTTTTCCCCGTCCAATTCCTGGAATTATATTTTGAACAGAGTATGAATGTTCAAAAGAGGTATATTAAAAGTGCGCAGTCTATTAAACACGTCCGTGATATATTTCAGCATTACGTTGATACCAGAGCGCGGTGCTGCGGTTAGCGTGAAATATTGTATGACGGTTTGAAAACTTGATTTTAGTTCCTCTAAGGGACCGTGTTCTGATATAACGCTGCAGGAATTGTGATCGTACCGTTGAAAGAAGAAGATATTCTGTTTGTCATGTGTTGCTCTCGCCTTTGTATTGAACGGCTGACATAGTTTCGTTTCATTTTCGTGTCTAGATCAGCATCTTGTTTCTCAAACATTATATTGAAAAACTTAAAGTGTAACGCTGTTTGCGTTACACTTTAATAACATTTCCTGTTGCATAAGTACAAAAAACAGACATGAACTTACCAATGTTTTTGCGGTATAAACATAATGGAGGTAAGGCCAAATCAAGTACAGCCTACCTACAAGAAAAAGAGAAAAAAGACGAAACGTTCAACTTTAGGAAAACGAAACAGAAGGGCACCTAAAATCTCGAAGGAAATGTTTATGTGGCGGACCCTTTCGTTATTAGGGTATTTTGTATTTTATCAACATTCAGAAACAGACGCATTCAGTGGTACATTGATGCTGTAACTTGAGCACATTTGTCTCTGCGACGTTACCAGAATAAACTCAAACTGTTTAAGTAAATGGAACAGAAAATCTTCTTTGAGGATAGAACAGAAGATAGAAGTATTTTTCCCACCACTTGCCACTGGGAAATTTGAGCATATTATTACTTCTTAGCGTATCTTGAAACGGGTGCGTTCAGCATTTTCTCGTTTATGCTCAAAATGATAATTTTCTTAATGTAAACTTTAGGACCAAGATCTCAAAAAAACTATAGGTGTAACAAATGAATCTCAGGTACAATTTGGATCCGAATTGGAATTATTCAAACTTGATCATTTCAAATGACCCGGCATGATTTTCCGCGGTTAAACGTTTATCTTCGAAAACTCAGGTACAATTTGAATCCGAATTGGAATTATTCAAACTTGATCATTTCAAATGATCAAGTAAAAAATATACGTTTAACCGCGGAAAATCATGCCGGGTCGCGATAATCAAGGTGCTGCCATGAAACTTGCAAGGAAACGGTGGAAAAATAGCCAGAAGGTTTGTGAGATAGCAAAACATCAGCGTGTTTATAAGACAAGGAAATTACGCTCTTAAGCTTAACTACTTCGCACTACAAGCAAGCACCGCTTTACTTCGTGAGGTCACATCTCACGCATGTCACGTACACGCGCGTACGTAAACATTGGGATGATGTCTGCAGATATATCTACTACAATTTACATATCTGGAACGAAATGTAGAATACATACACACATGATACCTATACATACTCGTACATACAGCCAACGAGTGAAGAATTCATAGGCGGTGAACAGAATGACAATCTGCGAAGAAACTTGGAATTATATATGTCGGATTGTCAGGATTTAATCCGTTAGGCTCGTACATCATGTGGGCAGAAGATGGGTTTCGTGCAATGAAAATACACTGGGTGCGATACACTGTTTCTATTAAACTAACAAATTACTTGAAATTACAATTTAACATAATAACACGGGGCACAATGAATCGGGTACAGTTCCGGGACGTCTCAACTCCGCTGCAATCAAACATTGAATGTCGTCCTAGCCTCGAGCTGTAAACATCACAGAAGCACGCTATGGTGTGGGTAGACTTGTAAGTAGGTCGCGTTATGTCACCACTGGCGTCCTTGAGATTCATTTTATGTCCGTACCAATGACCGGATCCAACTTGTATAACAGAATAGAGAAAAGTGGACACAAACACAATCTTGTGTTAACTTTTAACACAAGATTGTGTTTGTGTTGTCTGGATATGACTCATCGAATTTTGTTGGAAAATGTGTTAGACATTTGGATCTAGACACGAGTTAGCTCTCCGACGGTGGAGTTTCCATAAGCTAATTTGATTTTGTGTCGACACCGAAAAATAAACAAACTTTCCTTTGTATTATAATGTCAGGGCATCACCGGTTGAGGATTTTTAAACGGGAGAGCACAAAAAAAAACATTTATGTGTCTTCTTAGTTGAACGAAGTTTATGATACCAAGATCAATACCTAAAACAATATTTCAAAAGATAACAATTGTGGAAGAACAACTAATGCACTTATTCATTAATTACTTCAAAAATGTATTAAGGTTTATTCTCTGTGTCCTAATGAAGGATGAAGGGAACGAAATAATTAACGGAAATTATTTGAATTTGTAATGTGCTGCAATGGAACAGATTAAGTAGCTTTGTTTGCGTTTAATTTTCTATCCAAAATAATTATCGATATTTCGGTTTTTGTATAAGAAATTGACGCCAATTTCGACGCACCTAAATTCCAGAACTTCGACCCTAATGCTACAAGACTTTAAAGCGACAAAGGATAAACTCCCAACGTTATTTTCTTTGTCGAGAGAAATGTAAAGTCACCACGATCTTCTGTAGAGCTCAAAGCTCAAAGTCTCGCCATATCTAACGCTTTCACGCATCCTTGTTCATATTATCTGCTATGTGAGTGAATATGTAAATGTAGGAGGGGGGTGGGGTGCGCCACTTAACAGCGACGTCATCACACAGTTTATATGTTACCTCGTATTTGTATGTGACAGGCTCATTTAGTGTGTGTAATGTACGCTGTTGTGTACAATTTGAATTTTCCCGCACCAAACAGTACATTTTCTTGATGCTTTTATCCTATTCAGTTACCAACAAAATATTAACGTTTTGTTACTAAAACGACATTATTTTCATAAAATTGGCTGTTATTTCGTGCAAAAGCACATCATTACATGTAAATAGCGTCATGTACTTAAATTTACTTTCACGAATATTTGGTTGATTACGAGCGTTACTGAATTTGTACAATGTTTGTTGGATTTTCATTGTTACCCTGATTTATGTCTTCTAAAGTAATCATCAACCGCCTAGCCTTATCCCAACTATGTTGGGGTCGGCTTCCAGTCTAACCGGATTCAGCTGAATACCAGTATTTTACATGGAGCGACTGTCTATCTGAACTCCACAACCCAGTTAGTACTGGGTAATACGATACCCCGTGGTAAGACTGGTTGGTTTTGGGCCACTGACTACCTAACAACTGTCAGAGATCTACAAATGACACCCGGGACCAACGGCTAAACGTGCTTTCCGAGGCACGGAGGAAACTCGGTATGTAAAGGGTGGTCACCCATCCACAGACCAACCTAGGCTTAACCTAAAGATCGACCCGAGCGGCTGTTATTATTTAGCCACGAGCTCCTCTTCTAAAGCAATATTTGCAATCCACCTGACTGGTAATTTCGTGACATTTGTCTTAGTGATCCACCGATCGACCAAAACTTTATTTCCAACTTTTGCAAAGAAAAGTACAACAAAAAGATTCTTGCTATTGTTTATCGAAGAACAACCAACATCTTAATTTACTTCCCCCAGACATTGTACACAAGAACTACAAAACAAGTAACTGAACAGTTCATTCTAATAAATTACGGTCTTTATCAACAAAAGAAGAGCTATTATATTCGAATGTAGTCGGATACAGAAGTTTGAAACTATAGCTTAGCCCCCGTAGCATGACCACCGTAGACAAGGATTTCTTTGACGGAAGAATCGACAAAATGACAGATTGTGTCGACACAATGACAGATTTCTTTGCATTATCTGTCATTTTGTCGATTCTTCCGTCAAAGAAATCCTTGTCTACGGTGGTCATGCTACGGGGGCAGATACCCAGAAAAACAGTGGAAGAAAGAAAGTACTTAAACTATCTCTGAATGACAAAAAAAGAAATATTTTTCCAGTCCGATATACAGAAGCCGGATTTTTTCGAGTACGTCATCATAATAGGTGCATTAACATCAACAACCATAAACACGGCTCCTGGTAAAAAGCGTAAAAACCCACAATTTCATAAATGTACACTGACAACTAATTTTTCACATAACTGTTAAAAACAGATTAATTTTTCCTTATTTTTCACTTTTTCTTGAGAAACACATTCATTGTTAGTTTTACCATTATTTCACGTTTTTTCTTTATTTGAATAAAAATTTATTTACGCAAAAAAAAAATAGTTTCCTTTTATTCTGGAGTGTAGTCTGATGGGCTTTATAAAAATATAAACATGTTGTATGTTATTTTTAATAAATTTTGAGTAAATTGAGTAAATCTAAAATATCCCTAGACAGTGTTGATGTATGTACAACCGCAAGCACATAAAGCTACTACAATCTGTCAAATTTCTTTAATAGATTTTCAATTTTATCGCTAAAGCATAAGGTTCAAGATTGATTGGGAAAATTTGACAGTTTCGGGTAGCTTGATGTGCTGACGTCTGTATCGCCCCATTTCGGTACCTAATTATTTGTTCTAAGAACATAAAATTAAGCTAAAGCAACCACAAAACAATAGTAATTTTACACTACTACCCCATAACTGACGCTTCAAAGCTAGAAGACTTCGTTATTTAAACAGCGCTCTGTTTTCTGCAAATTTTAAAATTCCGATATGGCGTGTGAATTTTACTTTTGAAATGAAAAATTGCAAGATCGGGCAAAAGGTATGATTTTTTGATATCATCATCTGCTTAGCCTTTTCCCTTAGGGTCGGCTTCCAGTCTAACCGGATGCAGCTGAATACCAGTATTTTACATGGAGCGACTGCCCTTTGGTAAGACTGGTTGTCAGACTTTTTGGGCCACTGACTACCTATAACGACTTTCAAAGATCTACAAATGGCAGCCGGGACCAACGGCTTAAAGTGCTTTCCGTGGCGCAGAGGAAACTCGGTATGTAATGGGTGGTCACTCATCCACAGACCAACCTAGACAAGCACGGCTTAACTTAAAGATCGACCCGAGCGGCTGTTATTATTTAGCCACGAGCTCCTCGATTTTTTTTGATATCGTATCTACGATTTTTATTGTAATTTTTCTCTAGGTAAATATGAGCTTATTATTTACAGAGTTTCAGGATTCATATTATAAGAGTTATGTTCGGTTGAAAACAGAAACACAACGTTTTGTTGGGTAAATAAATCCGTTTAGTTCTGCAGTTTGAACATAGCTCTTACAGAGCTTTGTTTCCTCATCGTCTCTCACTACACACGACTGCTAAAAGGTCAGTCTCGAGGGACTGACGTACGTTTGATAACTCAATGGTCGAGTTCACGCAGGTAAACGATTGTTCACAAACACGACGTATTGATGTTGCTTCGTGGTGAGGGAATCAATTTTGTGGAGAGCGGGAAAGGAAAGTAAATCTATACTAATATTATAAAGAGGTAAAATTGGTTTGTATGTAGGGGGTAATCTCCGGAAGTAATGAACCAATTTTAAAAATTGTTTCACTGGTACAAAGCAACATTATTCGTGAGTGCTATAGGCTATAAATTATAAAGATATCATGCATATTAGCCGAGCTATCACAGTTTTCGCGGACGAAGTCGCGGGCGAAGTGCTAGTTAAAAATACGTTTGTACCTACATACAAAGATAAATACTACAACTTTTCTGTAGGGTGTTCAATTCGTTTTTTTTGTGTTTTCAAGTTAGTTGAAAATGATAGGACGTTCATACCGTCATATAAGCTCAAACTAGTTGTAATCACGAAATATGCTATTCATTAAAACAATTGCTTTCAAATAACTCAATATCATCTACTAGACAAATAAAATTGATTGCGGAACCGATTTTTCGTTAACCAATAAAAATATACTAATTCTCTCTGATTTTATTCTGAACATGAATCGAGATAATGAACAAAATGAATCAATACGTTATTTCAGCACTCGATTATTGAAATGATGATAAAAGCATTATTACCTATATTATATGAAACACAAATATGTTACTGTAAATATAAAGATGAACCGGTTTCTAGTTGGTAAACAAAGTTTTAAAAATTGCCTCAACGATCTCAAACACATATTCAAGCCATTCTAGCTCTGTAAACAATGCATACTTTATGTGTACCTGCTAAATTTATTCAATGCTCTGTTGTTCATACATTACAGTTAACCCGATCACCTTTTCTCTGCGTTCACATAACACAGCATCCCACGAGATACAAAATAATCCATTCTACTTCCATTTGAGGGCTTCCCTAGAGGATTTTGTACGAGATGTTTACATTTCAATACCTTTGTATAATGAAAATAGGGATTTTAGCTTCTAGGTTTACATTTTATGTAAAGAGTAAGTAATTCTTCAGTAAGTTTAGTATTGTGCTACCGCCATGTCCTCTAATTCTCTGAATCCGTCGAAGGTTCCGATAAAACGGTCGGATCGCGTCCGTGTGATGTAACTCAAAAGAACGGTCGCCTTTGTTACCTTACCTACACCGGTATGTTAAGAGGGAACAAGGGATGTGATTCTCCATTCAAATGTATTCTCCTTTTTTCTTCCTGAATAATGCCTCTTGAGCAATATTTTTTTTTTTTCATTATATTAAGGTCTACTGTAGACACGTCCCTGCAATTTCCTTTTTTTCGGCAACTAATAAGTAAAGAAAATATGACCCTCCAAAATTGACAAAAAAATGCCCCAGTTTTACGGTTGTGATTAGAGGACTACCAGACAAGTTTAAAAAGTTTTTAACATAAAAGAAATTGATAGGAACCTAGACATACTCTTTCTTAAAATTTTAATGTTAAAAATAATTGAATCGGCTCAGTTTTCGAGGAGAAAAAAAGGGAATACGAAACGTCGATTTCGTCAAAATTTTTGAGATATAATCGGTCGGAGCTGTAGCTTTACCTATCGCACTCTACGGGGGCAGGCTTGACGCAACGCGACGACAATAGTTTCTTTAAATACCTATTTTTCAAATTCCTCGCAGACCCTGTTCCCTCTTAAGAACCTCTCGAAATACACTTGTTTTCCTGCTATTTTCCTGTTTCAGGAAAATAATTTTAGCTATTTTTATTTCCATTTTTTATGCCTCAAAAACAACCTTATATTCTTGAGCTACACACATGGGCACAATAGCTCGAGTTAGTGAATGTGGTGCATGACGTCGCTCGACGGGATGTACCACAATGAGCATCCGCCTGTAGGGTAACTGCGCTCGGTTTTTTATATACCACATAAAAGAAAAAACTGAGTTGTGTGGAAAAAAGAACAGAGCCGGCTTTAAAAAAATATACGAATATTTTATGGCATTTTATATGGCTATGGGTGAAAGCATTCACCCGGAACATAATAAATAGTAGCGTGATGTTAGGGTAAAACCCAAACTCAAGAGCACGTACGTAAGTCGCTTATAAAACTTAATGGCCAAAATGTTCAGTGTAGGGTCAAAGAAAATGCGGTAAACTGCTGAATATTCATTTCGGATCAAGAAGCCTCATAAATCTTTTTTACTGGCAGTTGTGCTCACAAATCGTCTATTGGCACTCCAGGCTTCTATTCGCATATCAATACTTAATTTTCGCAGTTTGGGCCTTGTTTTATATATTTTCAATACTTGGTATAATTTCTTGTAATAAAATGTTTTCAGTAAGGAGATATGCGGATTTTACAGGCTACTGGTAATGACGCGGCATAATTTGAGTGAGGTTAATGACGGTATGCCTTCGATCTTTTTATAACAAGTCAGTGCGTTAATGGACTGTAGCTGATGTGTGTGAGGTATGGTAGATGCTTTTTCATTTATATTTCAAATATAATTAAACTATTTCAATTAGACCATTACAGGAACATATGAATGTCAGAAAAACTAAGAAAGCGAAGCGAATTTTACCGAACAAAACATTTCAGATTCAAAAACATCGATTACACAGCTCTTACACAAAATTGATTAGATAACCAGCGAAACAGTCGCATCAAGACCTAGATTAATCCAATAATCAGCGGTAATTGAAGTTGCATACTAATGACCGTAGAGAGTTGCAATATTCGCTGCATGTGGCGCCGAAGTGTGGCGCGTGGCTGTGAAACTCATTACATTGAATCAAACGTTTAGGGCACTCTTTAGGGGCATCATAAACAGTTTTGACTTCACTGATTTCTAGATGATAACGTTAGCGTGCAATCATTTAAATTTATAGATATTCAACATTAGTTTTAGTATATGCGAAACCTGAAACAAGTGTCTAGTATTTTTATGTAAAGAATCTATGTAAAAAATTTCAAAACTGTATCATGAAAAATCACAAAGTTATAAGCTTGTTCTGTTACCTAGTTGTCTGCACAAAAACGTGGTCACCACGCAGCGCGCGCCTCCAGCGTCGTCTTGAGGTCATTGATAATAACAATTTAGCAGTAGGTACCTAAATTATTGCGATAGGTACTTAAAGTCACTCGGTGTCCAACTTTTAACTTTATTAAATATTTTTGGGAAAAAATATAACATGGTTTAAAAATTATTGGAATCGATTCCAATAGTTTTTAAACCATGTTATATTTTTCCCAAAAATTTTACTTAAAATAAACTTAAAATTTACTTATTCTGAACAAACTATATTCAGGTTTCGCATATACTAATAATAATGTTGTAGATACCATTACACATGGATTAACAACTTTTTTTTTTTTTTTAACCTGGTAAAATCATCAAATGAGTCCTAACCCAGGGCAGAGCGGGAGGGACTGTCAGACTTGTACTGACTAAAATCCACGGTGTCCTTCAATAGCCCTTTATGTTCCAGGGTCACGGTAATTCTATGAGTCCCGCGACTCCGGCAGGCTTTGGCCCTCTAGAGGGGGGCCCCGTCATTATGCTGACACTGTCTGAGGCGCGCGTGGAACACATCGCGCCGTCGACCCGGACATGGTCCATGGTCGGGATTAACAATGCTTTACCTAATTTAACACGAAAGTGTTGTTGTTGTTGTTGTTCCAATATGCACGCTGTAATTACCAATTACGAGGAACAGCGAGACCACGAGATTAATTAATGAACAGCTGTGATCGCGACGACGAGGAATCACATTTACTTTAATTTTGAGTATAGCCTCCTTTAATTACGTACAAAATAATTTTAGTAACAGTAAATTAATCAATTACATTATTATCATTGTTTGTATACTTAGCGGAAACATTAATTACACACTAAAAAGCTACTAACTACCAGGGGAACATCCATCAGGACTGAGTTTCTAATTGTGCTCATATTTTAAACATAAACAGTGGTCCTCTTGATCTTGTAAATCCTTGTGGATAACGAGTACTGTGGAATTATTAACATTGTGGTGGGAGCTAACCTTGCGTGCTCAGCCTCTTAGTGGTATCTCAGTTATCTCTCCGAATATATTGTACAAGAGGACGCTGAACTGCTCGGTTTAGTTATAAATTGAAGATGTAGGTGTTCTGCATGATATAGTAACTCAGGTAAATGTAGTGCCGAGTAATAGGAATGTGCGGTGCTGATAAACATTAACGTCAAAGTGTAACCACACTCAATCTACGTCAATGCATACACGAAGCCGGTAACCTAAATCGCGTAGAGGTTCGTTTTGATTCTACATTCAGTTTTCTAGTAATATCAACAAGGCTCTAAAGTTAGTCAATCAATTAAATCTTGATCATGAAATTAAGTATGGTTAATGAACCGTGTGTGGTCGATACAATAGTGAACTCTAGACTTTAACTTTATACACGCGGTAAAATTAACTTTGTGTTTTTAACCAACGATTTACGCATAGTAACTTTAGCTCTAGGAGGAAGTTTCATAAGGTAGAGTAAAGTTGAGATTCAAATGGAGTTTCTCAAGTTTTAATGCATTGTCAAGCTGTAGGATTTGCTTGAATAATGCAGACTAACAGCTCTCAACATAACGGTTTAAATTAAAGGAAAATTTAAACAATTCGATTGTATTTCAAATGGAGAAAATCTCATGAGCAACGATCGAATAAGCATTGAGCAACGAATATAATTTTGTGTAAATTTCACAAAGACAGCTAATATTGTTAAAATAACTTTTTACATATCATTTTTGTCTGATAAGCGTGCCTTGGTCGTAATTAATAAGCTTCAACATATAAAACACAACCTTATTCCGAACTAATAACGATCAAACTCATAATCTCACTCACAATGTCATGCAGATTCAGATGTGTGGTGTGACAGATGTGTCACATAGCTACCGTAACTCGCACGCGCACGAAACTTAGCTAATATCAGACAAATTGGTTGAGGTAGGTAATTTGTTACTCAGACCTCACAAACTTATGTACCCCAATAAGTATGGAGCAGTAGGTACCTATTTCTTAATCTTCTGGTCTGTTGAACGCTGTGGAATAATAATGATTTTTCAGGATGTAGTTTTAGATTAAACGGAGCAGCGTAAACCGAGCTTTGAGAATGTTTTATCGTGAAATATCGTGATAATTATATTTTATGCTACAGAATTATCTTTGTGCTGGATCACGTTTATCTAGAGATAAGTTTGATGCTGTAAAAAAATGTTTTCAGAACTGTAATAAAATTTTGTTCTTGGAACTTTAGCAGCAAAAAAATCACCCACTTGCGTTAGACATGTTCTGAGCGTTTCATATTATCGAAGCATTTAGTTCACCAAAGCTTTTCATATTTAAAATCCTCAACACAAACCGTTGGTACCTACCTAGAGGTTGGTACAAACATATATAAAGTCACACTTTTTATCCCATGGGGGTAGGCAGGAACCACAGAACGCCACCTGCTACGATCCATACATACTCCTTTCGCCTCGTCCACGGGAATCTATCTTCATAATGTGGTAAAGAGTTTCTCTACGTGATCGCGTACCGGATCTGTGACATTTGCGCGAAGGACACTTGCGCGAATCCACTTGCGCGAAAAGACAAATGCGCGCATGGACACTTGCGCGAACGAATTTTTGCATGCATGGACACTTGAGAAAATACGATCAAGTGTCCATGCTCGCAAAAATCCATTCGCGCAAGTGTCCATGCGCGCATGTATTTTTGCGCAAAAGTCCGTTCGCGCAAAAGTTCAATCGCGCAAGTGTCCTGAGACCTCACGGACGGGCACAGCTGCCCTACGTGATACTGAGGTGAGCAGGAGTAATGGGACATGTCCCTGTAAAGGTAGAACCGTGGATCATAAAATGATTGTTCGTATAAAGATTATTCCAAATGCAATCTAATCTAGATTCCGAAACGTTCAAAACTTTCATGATGATTTCGTTTCTTTTATTCCGAATCCTTCGTCTTAGTTATTTATGTTTTCTTTAGATAGAGAAACCTTTCAAACCAATCACTCAACCTTCCCTGTTCTTATCAAGTAAGATCATTCTAGCTCCAAAAAACAATATACTCGTACAATACCAAAACCAATAAGATGAGTGTTGACAGTTTATGTAAGAAGCGCGGGGATCGTGGAGCGAATATGTCGATGTCGAGACGATAAATCTTGTTTGTGTAGCAACATGCGGCCGCTGCCAGTCATATTGTGGTGAAAAATATTCTTCAAATCATATGGAATTACCAAGCTCATCTGAAACGTTATTTGAGGTTTTTGAATAGGAAAGGAAAATGCTACAAGATGAGCAGGTTTATGAGCTGTATGAGTTAGTTCTGGGACATGATGAGATTACTATACATGGTGTAAACGGACTTCACGAAACCGGAGCTCTATGAGTTGGTTCTGGGACGTGATGAGATTACTATACATGGTGTAAACGGACTTCACGAAACCGGAGCTCTATGAGTTGGTTCTGGGACGTGATGAGATTACTATACATGGTGTAAACGGACCCTTCACGAAGCTGTCAACCAAGCATTATGTACATCAAACTAAATAACTTTACGCAAAAATTATTGCTAGGAAACGACTTTTTTTTTGGGGTGAAAAATCTCGTTGTAAGGCAGGACTTATGTAACGCACTCAAAACATTGTGCTGATGGATGGATTGAATAGTACGGGGGTCCTGGAGGTGCTTAAAGTAAAAATCAAAATTGATTTAAAAACAAGTATTTATAAAAAAAGTTGTGAAAAAGTTGGAGAAGTTGGAGACGGGGAGAACACGTGCCTTTCAGATTCGTTAAGGGTCTTGTTAAACCCTGTATAGTAAGGCTCCAACAGGATGACGCCTTTGTGTTACTATCTACTTGGTTGTGTAATACTAAAGTGTTAAGTTACTTTACTAATTATGTATTTTCATGATCTTTAACAGAACATAACATAACGCCTGTAATCCCCGAAAGGTTATGCAGAGGTGTACCTAATAGTACATTCACATATAGCCAGTTAGGATAAAGTCCCAAGTCATAGAGGACGAGCCTATTGCCATCAACTGGGCACAGATCCATACTCCGTGGCTGCTACTAAGAAATTTCTGATGAAAAAATCCAATAACACTTTGCCCGACCCGGAAATCAACCCCAAGACCTCTAGCTCAACAGTCGCGCTTACAACCACTATACCAAAGGAGGCAAACGCTAACTCCCAGATATTTCATGAAGTGGGTTCAATAAAAGCAAGAAAATGCTGGTTTATTTATATCCAACGGATTCATTTTATTAAATTAGTTAGTGAACTGCTGAAGATGGATGGAGAGGGAGAGGAAGACCAAAGAAACGATGGATGGATTGTGTGCGGAATGATATGAAAGTTAAAGGAGTAAATGATAGCGTGACGGTTGACAGAGGAGATTGGAAGAAAAAAACGTGTTGCGCCGACCCCAAGTGACATGGGACAAGGGCAGGAAAATGATGATGAGTTACTGAACTGCTAAATAAAGCTGGTTATTTTGTATTTAATCAAAGAAAGTGCTTTACTAAAATTCACCGAGTACAATTTCAAATTTTAGTTATGTATTCGATCTTCCAAAACTCATGAATAGACTTAGTTAGTCTGCAGGTTGAATGGAGGACTAAATATTCTCCAAAATTAAATTACTACTCTATATAAAGTACGTTAATTAACAGCCTCGTTGGTCTAGTGGTCGCAAGCGTGACTGTTGAGCATGAGACCCTGGGTTCGATTCCCGGGTCGGGGAAAGGGTTATTGGGTTTCTCCATCAGGAATTTCTCAGTAGCAGGTACACCTCTGCCTCCCCCTTCGCGGACTACAGGCGTTATGTTATGTTATGTAATTAAAGAAGAAAATATCGGGTATATCTGAAGAGCTATATAAGATTTTAAACTATCATGGTCACTAACATTGTTATTAACACTAGAAACGGGATATTTACCATGTTTACTGTTTTGTTTGAGTTCCCGATATTCATTTATTTATTGTTTTTTTTGTTTCGATATTTTTTACCGGGAACACAAAGAAAACAGTAAACATAGTAAATATCCCGTTTCTAGTGTTAATAATAATGTTATGTGTGGAGGCTCTCGCTTGGCAGCTGGATCAAGGGCTTGATTCAGAAAGCAGTACTTCTGGACACGGCGCGTATCGTTAGGAGGTTCCTCTCTCAAGAGCCCTGACCACTGGTAGATCGGACCCTGTTCCCGATGCCGGTGGGCTACTATTTTTTATATTTTTAAATGTTTTTTTTTTTTTTTGTATGTTTGTATAGAAATATTTAAAAATGTAAAAAATATGTATAGAAAATAAATAAAGGAAATAATAATGTTAGTGACCATGATAGTTTAATAATACTACTGAAGAGCAGTACGCTTATCGCGTTTGAAGTGTACACAAAGTGAAGGGTAACGCGTCTTCAGAGGCGCTTTGGTCAGTGAAGATAGCCATTTGTAAGAAAGACTTTTAAATATGGTGGAGAAATAATTTCAGTACAAGTTTGCATAAGTACGCACGACGACCAATCAAGCTATGTAAACCAGTATACGCTGATCTCTCATTGTAGAGGAATCTCATACAAAGCGATGTCAGGTTATACTGGATATGTATAGCTTGATGTGTCGCCGTGTGTACCTGTCGCGTACAATTCGAGTCCACACATAAATTGCTTTACCCATGAGAATTTAACTTGAACAAAATTTCAATATTCTCCACTGATTGAGGTGCTCGTGGCTAAATAATAACAGCCGCTCAGTTCGATCTTTAGGTTAAGCCGTGCTTGCCCAGGTTGGTCTGTGGATGGGTGACCACCCATTACATACCGAGTTTTCTTCGTGCCTGGGAAAGCACGTTAAGCCGTTGGTCCCGGCTGTCATTTGTAGATCTTTTAACAGTCGTTAGGTAGTCAGTGGCCCAAAAAGTCTGACAACCAGTCTTACCAAGGGGTATCGTATTATCCAGTACTAACTGGGTTGTGGAGGTCAAGTAGGCAGTCGTCCCATGCAAAATACTGGTATTCAGCTGCATCCGGTTAGACTAGAAGCCGACCCCAATATAGTTGGGAAAAGGCTAGGCAGATGACGATTCTCCACTGAATCATGAATCAGAACGTGCACGCTGTTATTTACTACTGAAGTACAGACGCCAGCACATCAAGCTATCCGAAACTGTCAAATTTTTCCAATCAACCTTGAACCCAATGCTTTAGCGATAAAGTTGAATATCCATTATATAAATTTGGCAGATTGTAGTAGCTTGTGTGCTGGCGGCTGTACTTAGACTTACAACTAATTATTCCATAGAATAAATTCAAGGAACGTTCTGTGGCAATACTGCCGTTTCCTAGAAGCAAGGTAGCCTATTAGAAGTCTTATTAATTACTGTTTCCATGCATAAACATACAGCGACGTACTATATTAGGTTAGGCTTCCATTGCGCCTCTCCCTCACGTTGATATGATTAGCATCCTTAATACCGCGTAATGTTTGCATCGCAGTCTGATTTATCGTTAAAGCCTCTCTGATTACACTCCGACAGCGAGGATTTAATTAGCTCAGTGACGTCACTGAGACACGGACGTGCAGTTCGCTCAGCAGAGTTCCGGATAATTGAGGAAAACCTATGAACGACCAAGAAACAGGATCCAATTAACTATGACGACACAGAGTGCTATGCATCAAAGTATTAATTATTATACAGAAGCCGTCAACCAAGCATTATGTACATCAAACTAAGTAACTTTACACAAACATTATTGCTACGGAACGACTTTTTTTTTGGGGTGAAAAATCACGTTTTAAGGCAGGACTCATTGTAACGCACTCAGAGCATTGTGCTGATGGATGGATTTAATAGTACGGGGGTCTTGGAGGTGCTTAAAGTAAAAATATTAATTTAAAAACAAGTATTTAAAAAAAAAAATGGAACTTTGACCCCCAATATCTCCGTAAGTAGAAGGTTCCCAGATATGGTCTACAACAAAAAAATGATCGCAATGACGGGGAGAACACGTGCCTTTCGGCTTCGTTAAGGGTCTTATTACACCCTTTATTTACTAGTAATCAAAGACTTTAACGATAATCATCACCAATCTCCTGCCCTTTTTGTTTTTTTTTTTTTTAACTTGTTAAAATCATCAAATGAGTCCTCCCACCCAGGGCGGAGCGGGAGGGACTGTCAGAATTGTACTGACTAAAATCCACGGTGTCCTTCAATATCCTCTCCTGCCCTTATCCCAATTTATTTGACGTTCCATACTTCTCTATTAGGTACTCGTTACCTCAGTAGTCACCGCCTTTCTAGCCGTGGAACGATAAAGCAACATGAAAATCACTTATTCACAATACTTTGAATAATAATACTTAACGTTTTGAAAAATATTTATCTTAGTAACATTCTGCAGCACGACGGTTTTTAACAAATTAAAGAAATAATTAGAAAGCCTTGCAGAGACACCTGTGAACTCCTTTAATAATGAATATTGCCATTTCAATTGAGAATCGAAGCCAAACTAGTACCTGTCATTGAGTGAATTTAATTAATGCGATACTGTAGCTAATTATGGGACTAACTGGCTCCTTTTTTTCCGGTGGTAAATCATCCATCCGCCCAGAGCGGGAGAGGTCTCCCGCTCTGGGCGGAGCGGAAGGGAGTGTCAGACTTCTACTGACTAAAACCCATCCATGTTCCTTCTTCGCCCTTTGTGTTCCAGGAGCACAGTATCTGAAATACAGGTACTATAACCTAGTTCTGGTGCCAGGGTCTCACATTTTATGTACCCTGTTTTATGGCAGTAAAGAAATTTATTTATTATTCTTATTAATTAAAATCAAATTACTGATAATTTTGGAGTGGCTTTGATATAAAAATATTTCATACAGCGTTTGGCCACGTAAACCACGACGCTCTGTGTTATGCAGTGCAGTGCACTGACAGAACGAACAAAGGTCTCATAGTAATAAAAGTGTTAGTTATTTTAAAAAGTGTTGAATATTCGAGCGAGATGTCAAGCCATTGAAACTCTTCAACTGATTTGCTATGAACAAATCTGTGCCTACGATTACCGATCACGCAACCATTTTTACAGGAATAAGAATAACCTGAAATGAGGGGACACACAAAATTTTGGGAAAACGGTTTTATTCAACAATTTTGTTACAATTTAAAATTTGAAAGCCAGATACTACCTTTCTTTTACAGAGATAAATTGTCTGCTTCGTGAATATCAACAAGTCATAAAACATGTTCCATATTGTGGAACAGAGAAAATAAAATAACGACAGTAGCTCGGTCTGAGCTCGTGCATAACTTATTTCTGAACTGAACTATAAGATTGTTGTGCTCCTATTCATTACTCTCAGTATAAACTCAAACACAAAGTCAATTTAACAGTGGAGTCTTCGGGTCGCAGTTGAAAGTTAACATGAGAAAAGTTCTCGTTTCTAAACTTTCAAAGGAACACACACACACCACACACACGCACACACACACACACACACCACACACCTACACACACCACACACACTGACACGCACCACACACACATGCCACACACTTACCTTAGTGGTAAGTTTGGCATTCAATTGCTGCTTAATTTACATATTTAGTTCCGGAATAATAATACGATAAAAGCATTGTTAAATTAAATTCATCCGGATCATCTTTCTAACTCCAAACAATACGTCAGATATGAGAAGAAGAAGCGATTTAAATAGAAAACGACAAAAACTTGAGTGTACGAATGCTTCACGGTACGTTTCTCTAATTCAAAGATATAATAAGTGTTTCGACTGCGCTTGATGCGCCCAGAAAATCTTCGACAATTTTCTTATACTCGTTAGATAAGGACGAAGATGGGGAAAACAATTCACAAGATTTTCCGGACAAATCGCCAAAAAAGTTTTTCTTGTCTTTTCTTTTTTTTTTTCTAAACGTTGCCCCACGCAAGGAATTTTCCTGCTGCTTATTTTGGAATTAAAACTCGTCGACGAAAACTTTAACGCTTGCTAACTTTGTTTCAAGAGGACCTTTTTTATTAATTTTATTTTGCCATTTGTTATGTATTTATTACGCGAAGCAGAAGTAAAGCTTTTAGGTAGGTACCAGTGGCGAAGGTTCCATATAACTCGATTCCTACCGGCTTCTCTTTGAAAAATGGCACAGTTAGTATTCTATAGGCAAATAATACTAAAAATACTACTTCGGCTTACCTCTTACAAAAATTGACCCTTCGCTACTGGTAGGTACTTACTTACATTGAATGTTACATATTTTACGTGAGTGCTACATTGTACGAAACTACACAAAGAAGACTTCTCTATTCAGTAAACCCATACAATTTTGAAATATAAGGTACTATAGAAGAATCACTAAAAGCAAAAAAGTTTTATGCAAAAAATAAATTTAGTGAAATACAAAATCTAACAACAGTTTTTTCATTTTAGAAGAATAAAAGTATTATAAAGTAGATTTAAATAAAAGGGTTGTTGTCTGATAACTTTTTAGACCTATATGTATCCTGCTTATGCGTATAAAGTTTCATTAAAATCGGTTCAGTCATTTCGAAAAAATGGCACTTTAAAGTTTGTATGAAATGCCGTGAGTCGTAAAGGCTCTTAAGAGATTTAAATCTTTTGACGTTGTGTCCGCAATCGCAGTCGCGCGACTTTTCTTCCTTCAAAGCAGTACTTGAGGCACAGTCTATGACGTCACAGTTCTGCGTCACCGTATCCCGCACTCTTTCGCTTTGTCCCGAGACCGGGCAATGCGGCTTTTGATATGCTAATCTTACTCCGCTGTGAAATCTCTTCATGAATGTTTAGTTTGAGAGTAATCGCGGTTTGGCTTTAATAAACTGTTGACCTCATTTTCGAGTTATATTGGGTAACTAGCTGTTGCCCGCGACTTCGTTCGCGTGGAAAAATATACATAAAAAAGATAAAATAAATAATAATAATCTCTATCAAAAAAAAATTACAACCAACTACAAAAAGTGTAATTTTACTGGGGATCGAACTTGCGACGTAATGCACGTAAAGCGGTCACGAAACCGTTTCTCTATTTGCTTCGCTGACATATACGTTGTTACGCATATCATGACTGAAACGATAAACAATTGAATAATACTGACATAATGCAATATTGCTCATCCCCTTAAGCAAGTAGCGTGATAATATATAGCCTAACATTTGAAGAAGCCTATTACAGATATTTGTGCAAAATTTGAACAGGATCTATGCGGTAGTTTTTGCGCTAAGTCGGAACATCGGATTTTATTATATGTAGAGATAACAATAGAAACTGCTAACATTAGCTACCGTTTAGAATGCATTCTGATCGTATTTGATGTTCAAATATGTGCGTTACTGTTGTATCGAAGGTACACAAAAAAAAATCGTGGGCCTGTGGACGGTGAGTAATGGGCTAGCTAGCCGTCCGTCCGACTTATCACAACAGACCGTGTCAACGACGCGTTCGTGTTCCACGCGCGCCTCAAAGAGATGTCAGCACACCGCAAGGGCCGATGCCTGCCAGGCCTACCGGACTGTTCGAAAGAGATACCCCGGCCCTGGAACACAAAGGGCTAAGAAGAAACATGGATGGGTTTTAGTCAGTACAAGTCTGATACTCATTCTGCTCCGCCCAGAGCGGGAGGGGTCATTTGAAGATTCATCCGAAAAAAAAAGGTATGCAAAAACTTAACTATTGTTATAAGGTACATCAACTTAACAGCCTAATCTACTGAAATTAATTATACTATATGTATAAAGTATTACGGTAAAACTCAATGTAACGCACTCAAAACATTGTGCTGATGAATGCATTGAATTTTAGATGGGTCATGGAGACATTTAAAGTAAAGCTATAACCTAATTTTTAAGGTTATAACTTTACTTGTTCTAAATGAGCAATCGCTATATTTAGAGTTTTCACACAAACGTTACAATAATGCATCGATGGAATGAAACATCGTACAACTGAATTATCGACACGCCGTGTTCGATAAAATAAAAATCGCATAATCAACTTTCGAAATCAAGTGGGAACCCACAACCTGTGTCTTTATTTCATAGATCTATTGAATTTCCTTGGTGAGCGGTTCTTGTGATGAAAAATAAATAAAAGTTACAACCATTTCAATGCAGCTTATAGATCTATTCTCCTTATCTAGTCCCACATTCAGACACAGTGCGGCGCGACTTATGTCAAAGTGCCAATAACATTCTACATTGATGTCGGTCATAGGAATGCAATTATAGGAGATGACGTCATGTGATACGATACATAGTGATGTGTTATCATTTGCGGTTACTCGCTCAAAACCATAGGTATGATTCTCGCTGTTGAATTTCATTCCGGTAATATTGTGATTATTTTTATATGAACGTTAATGAGTTTTAACCTTTTCACCGCCAACGTACACAGAACGCGATGCCTCGCCAGCGCCAGGCTATAAATGTTTTTGCCGATTTTAAGACAAATAAGGGCTACTTTTGTGTGGAAAAGTAAAAAACAGGGTATTAGACCGTGTTATATTTAATAACAAAATGAAACGAAGCTTTTAAATACTTTTATGTTTTTTTATAGGTAGTTAAAAATTAATAGCTTCTAATGAAGTCGTGGCGCTGGTGGCACGGAAATCTGGAACTTCTATTAAAGTCCGTGGCGGTGAAAAGGTTAAAAAAAAAATGGTGAAAAGGATCGTAGTCTCAAGTCAAAACTTGGGATAAACTTTAGTAATTTATTGATCAACAGTTCCGATCAGATCTTGGTAAATTGTATTTGGTACGGAATTAAAATTTCATATATTAGACTTATCAGTTAGTTCTGTATTCGTTTGTAAATTGAACATTGAAAAGGGCTTTAGTAATCCAGCGATTTACTAACCAACTCCACCAAATAGTTGCACCAAATCAGCAATTCAGTATATCGAATTATGACGTCACACATCGTGGGGTTCTCTCGCATATCGCAAGGCAATTGTATTATCTGTTTACACAGTGTGTTACATCTTGTTAAATTGAGAGATGTGTTCGAAGAGATAATCTAAGCTTGCGATGTTAATATTGAGTAAGCAATATACGATTGCATGCTTAGATAGCATGACATTAATAAACGGCTACATGATTATGTGAGTGAGTATTTGTTTTGTACGCACGACGGCCAATCAAGCTATACTAAGCCAGTTTATGCGGATCTCTCATTCTATAGGAAATCTATACAAAGCGAGGCCAAATTATAGTGGAAATGTAGAGCTTCATGTGCCGCCGTGTGTAGAGTTTCTCTCAAGCGATCACTATGCATGGAGTGCAACATGAGCAGATTTTTTTTAAAACCTCATCAAGAGCTGGTGCGAAATATGCAAAGGAATATGATCAATTTGGCTTTGCATATGAACTGAAGCCACCGGGAGGGATCGGTGAATTTCATTATTATTTTCATAGCACATACTACCAGCCTTTTTGATGACAAAATACTTATTTGTTAAAAAGTACGTTACTCTTTAAAATTGTAGTAAATTAAATTAGATAGGAATTTACATAACGAAGTATTGGCACAATTATATCTTGGTTGAGTCAATTAGCAACTCAAATTACACAAAGCCTGAAACTAGGCCTGGGACCCGACCACAGAATCTTATCTACCATGAATCAGATCACACATTTTACGACTACCCGCAACTTGTACACAACGAGTCGGAAATAGAACACGCGCTTGACCGCACAGGGCGAGGATGTCTACAGAGAAACCATAAAGTGATGAATCTTGAATGAATTAGACCTTCCATTACTGATTCCAAATTCTTTAAATTGTTGCTATGTTGTTTGGGTCAAAGCGATTATGTTTGTGGAAGCCATTACAGGAAACTTTCTTGTAAAATATGCAGCATGCCAACTTTGAATTCGATTAAAGTATTTTAGCTACAGAAATCAGCGTGGTCCGAAATTCTGAGTGAAATGGTGATCAGATCAGCAGAATCAACACAGTTATGTTGATTCTATTTATACGTATTATATACACAATTGTCTCAAATGGAGTGATTTTTCGCTTGTTACTAGTTCAATTGGTCTAGTGGTCGCAAGCACGACTGTTGAGAATGAGGTCCTAGGTTCGATTCCCGGGTCGGGCAAAGTGTTGGAATTTCTCAGTAGCAGCTTCGGAGTCTGGATTTCTGCCCGGTTGACGGCAATAGGCTCGCCCACTATGACATGGGACTTAAACATAAAAGGCGATTTTTTTTATGTTTTACCCCACACTAGGAATTTCTTCTGTATCGTGCGTGCGTTTACAAACATTTAAACTCACATATACATATACAAATAGCCAGACCCGGAACAACTACCTGTAGGCCATACAAATATTTGTTCCGTGCGGGAATCGAGCGCCAACCGTGCCGTCAAAATGTGGGTGTACTATTAGGTACACCTCTGCCTAACCCTTCGGGAGTTACAGGTGTGATGTTATGTTATGTCATGTTACTAGTTCAAACTCACTATTTAGGTACACTAAGGTACCATATTACTTATCAAAACAGATATACTAGTTTCATTATGTACATAATTATAATGATTATGTCATCAATGTTGCTTGCAAAATGAATATATTATTATGTTACGGAGTAAACAATGATAGCATTAGTAAACATGATTAAAACAGATCCGCGTCTGTTTGTTGCTAATCCAAGAACATGAACGTGTTCGTAATTAACACTTGAGCTAGCTTCGTCCTTTGAAGTGTTCCAATTAAATTGTTAACAGTTGTAATTAGGGTAAGGTGGCGTGAAATCAAAGGGCGCCTTCAAATTAGAGGCGTGAAGAAGCGCTGCAGTGGAGCTACTGCGGCGCGCCTTTGTCAAATCGCTTTAACTAGGCAAAACAAGTGAATGTGCACTTGTACCAAAAAACTCGCCATTGTAAACGATAGCTATCGCTACCCATACTAACTGTCGCTAAATTGTATTATATTGCACGCGTATCATAATACACAGGTCCAGTAGTACCGCCACTGCAGCGCTTCTTCTCGCCTCTAATTTGAAGGCGCGTCGCCCACTGGTCAGTAGTAGCGGAGTCGTGAAACGGTCGAGTCGTGGTATCTATGTGGAGTCGACGCGCAGGCAATGCTTTTTTTTTTTTTATCTTCGTAAAATCATCAAATAAGTCCTCCCACCCAGGGCAGAGCGGGAGGGACTGTCAGACTTGTACTGACTAAAATCCACGGTTTCCTTCAATAGCCCTTTATGTTCCAGGGTCACGGTAACTTTTCTATACGTTGCTACGCACGAAACGATATAATAAAATGACGTGACACTCTGGGGCACATTCGCGCCTGCCCCTCGACTCTTGATCGTGTGGGCGACGGGCCTTAGAGTCCACCATAATTAATCAGGAGTCAAGGGCCAACAGATTCACGCAAATGCAAATTAGTTGTTATTTACTTCTCTTCGTTTATAATAACTAGCTGATGCCCGCGAGCTTCGTCCGCGTGAAATATATATTTGAATCGGATTTTGTTAACAATTTCGAGGGTTTTAATTTTTTTGCACGATTCCCTGATTCTTTTTCTAAAATAAAAGTAGACCAAATTACTACTCCTTATAACATCAGCTATCGGCTTGTAAAGTTTCGTCAAAATCGGCCCAGCCGTTTCGGAGATTAGCCGGAACAAACAGACAGAGAGACAAAAATTTTAATTTTTTTTTTTTTTTGTTAAAAGTACCGTATATACTTTCACATGCATTAAGTAAAAAGCTGTTATTCTGAAATTAAAAACAGACTCTTCATTTTGATTTATTTGTATAAATGAGGATAAAATTATTCAGCCATTCCAAAACATACAGAAACTTGATATTACATACTGCTATTGGCAGTTATGTAGCTATTAAAAACTTTTTCTATTACATACTGCTCACGATAAGTTTTGATGATTTAATGAAACTTGGATAATAAATAAAGTTGACGACAGAAAGTTGACGCACTCGAATATAATATATGTCCCTCATTTTTTTTCGATCCAGGATAAAAGGATCATTCGTATAATTTAGTGATGAAAAACATAATGTAAGCAAATAGCGTATTAAGCACATCACATTGAACAGTTCTTTTATCAGGCAGGAGTTATTAAAACACAATGTTTTCCTAAAATATATTTTGGAAAATAAGTGATTTCCGTAATTATTTTTTTCCATAATTCCAGCTGACGTAATTCCTACTTAAAGTCTCTGAAGGGAGCGGGCATGCGGGCGGCGAGTAATGGGCGACTCGCTGTCCGACCATGGACCATGCCCGGGTCGACGGCGCGTTGTGTTCCACGCGCGCCTCAAAGAGTGTCAGCATAATGACGGGGCGCCCCTCTAGAGGGCCAAAGCCTGCCGAGGTCGTGGGACTTATAGAATTACCGTGACCCTGGAACATAAAGGGCTATTGAAGGACACCGTGGATTTTAGTCAGTACAAGTCTGACAGTCCCTCCCGCTCTGCCCTGGGTGGGAGGACTCATTTGATGATATTACAACGTTAAAAAAAAAAAAAAAGTCTCTGAAGGGACCGATTAATGCTCTCAACTTCATCATAATTTTCAAAACGTGTAATGTTTTAAATAATCTCCGTAGTTACATCATTCATAAAATGTAAAAAAGTCAAATAAAGATTTCGATAAATCACAAATTATAGTAAGGTTTATTCAGATCAATTAATGTTTTTTTCGTGTTTCTGGATTGTGGAGGTCAGATTGGCAGTCATCATCATCATCATTTTAGCCAAAAGACGTCCACTGCTGGACATAGGCCTCGCCACATTGACCGATCCCGTGCGACTCGCATCCAGAGTATCCATGATAGATAGGCAGTCGCTCCATGTAAAATACTGATATTCAGCTGCATTCGGTTAGACTGGAAGCCGACCCCGACATAGTTGGGAAAAGGCTAGGCAGATGATGATGATGATTCAGATCAGTTTCATATCATATTTTAGAGCTCAATTCTTTAGTGTTTGATTTTTTTATTTTTTATTATTACTACTAGTACGGTTGGTTCTGGTTTTGTAACCAAGAAAGCTCTGTCATAGTTTTCCGATTTGATTTAATTGGGAAGTGCTATTAACCTCTAATAAAATGTCTTACATGACTCGTATTCTAACTTTTAGCACCGCTAACTTATTTGTAACTTACAAAAGGTCTACATGAACTTAGTTCGAGTAATATTTCACGTAGAAAGCTAATAAATCAGGGTCAGATGTTGTCGCAGAACTTGGTCGGGTTTTAATTAAGTCACCTCAGGGAGAATGGCTGTCCACAGGACCCTTGACTTTGCTTTGTATCTTGTAAAATTAGTGACTGTATTCTTCTTCTTCTTAGCGTGTCGATGGCAATCTAGATTGTGTCAGCCCAGAACTGAGCTACTAGTTTGGCGCTTTCGGTTACGTCCATCAGTTCCTGTAGTGAACAAACAACAGGACACGCAGGACACGATATTACCAAATATATATTATTTTTATTATTCCTTTATTTATATTTTTACAAATTGATTACATTTTTAAATATTCCTTATAAAAAACAATATAAAAACATTTAAAAATATAAAAAATTGTAGCCCACCGGTATCGGGAACAGGGTCCAAGCTACCAGCGGTCAGGGCTCCAGAGAGAGGAACCTCCTAACATTACGGGCCGTGTCTAGAAGTACCGCTCTCTGAATCAAGCCCTTGATCCAGCTGCCTAACGAGAGCCTCCTCAGGTATTGGTCGAGGCTCTTGGCAATTAAGCCATGGGCTGATACAACTATCGGCACAATGATCGCTGAGTCCACATCCCACATGTCGACAACCTCGTGAGCCAAGTCAAGATACTTGATTTGCTTATCTTTCTCGGCTTTCACGAGGTTCTCATCATGCGGGACCGTTATGTCAACAATCATTGCGTGCCGCTCTGATCGATCCACCACCACTATATCAGGCTTATTGGCTACAATAGTCCTGTCAGTGATGATGGATCGATCCCAGTACAATGTGATACTGCCATTTTCGAGAACTGGGTCGGGCACATACTTATAGTACGGCACTTCCGATCCCACAAGGTTGTATTTTAGAGCAAGTTGCTGATGGATAATCCTGGCTACTAGGTTGTGTCTATGCAAGTACTCTCCGTTAGCCAGACGAGAACACCCGGAAATAATGTGACGGATTGATTCGCCTGGACGGTGGCATGCCCGACATATGTCAACCGTACCATCCTTCACAATAAATCTCCGGTAGTTATTCGTCATCATAACTTCATCCATAATTGCACAGACAAAACCTTCGGTTTCTCCGAAAAGGTCCCCGGAACGTAGCCAGGCTACGGACGCTGATAGGTCTACATCGGGTCCATGCAAGGCCCGGAAAAAGCGTCCGTGAAGCTCCTTACTCTGCCATACCTCCATGCGGTCGTTAGTGTCAAGCACTACAGGTTTGCGCGAGTTCTCTTTAGCCAAGGAAAGCGGGGTGAGGCCTTTGTCCACCGCGACCACATCTCGATGCATCCCCAAGTCGGCTTCAAGGAAATATTCCCTGAGACTGCATATCTCGCGATTGTGGAGAGTCTTAGCATTTAATAAGCCTCGACCCCCACACTTCCGCGGGATATACAATCTCATAACTGAAGAACGCGGGTGATGCATACGATATGCCGTCAACAATGTACGGACCCTCCTATCCAGGGAGTCTAGTTCTGTTTGAGTCCATTTGAGTATGCCGAAAAAGTACATCAAAACCGGCATGACCCAACCGTTGAAGGCACGTACCTTATTTCCGCCTGATAAAAGACTATTAAATACTTTTTTCAGGCGGCCAAAGAAGCGCTCCTTCAACGATTGCTTCATGTCAGCAACATTGATACCCAGCGCTTCCGACATACCCAAATACTTATAGGTTTCGGTTGCTGAGAGGGATCTAAGATTTATGGAATTCGAGAGCTGGGTTCCCACGGATTCCACAATCTCCCCTCGCTTTACATGCATGACCGCACATTTGTCCACACCAAATTCCATCCTGATGGCGCTACTGAAAGTTTCAGTTACCTTCAGTAGCTCCATCAGTTGTAAATCGTTGGGGGCAAAGAGTTTCAGGTCATCCATGTAAAGGAGGTGAGATATAACTTGACCACCTCTCCTCAACCGATAGCCTAGACCTGAATCCTCCAGCAGCGTGCTAAGAGGATTCAAGGCTAAGCAGAACCAAAGTGGACTCAAACTATCGCCCTGAAATATACCTCGCTCTATCCTTATCGGCTCGCTATTCCTCTGGATTTGCCGACATCCTGGATAGCGAAGGACTGTCCTCCATTGCCTCATACATGACATCAGGAAGGTGCGCAGAGTTGGATCAACTTAATACAACTCTAGCACCCTCATGAGCCATGTATGTGGCACCGAGTCATAGGCCTTCTTATAGTCTATCCAACATGTCGACAGATCCTTTCGGGAACGGCGAACCTGTTGACTAATGGCCATATCAATGAGGAGTAGCTCCTTAGTACCACGGGACCCGTTCCTACATCCATTTTGAGAAGCGGACATGATAGAATTGTCATCAATGTGTTTGTTAATTTTAGCTCTCAAAATGGATGTAAGAACTTTATAGACCGTCGGAAGACAGGTAATCGGTCTATAATTTTTGGGTTCCGCAGTACTACCCGATTTATGGAGCAGGTGGGTTATACCTGTTGTCAGGAACTCTGGCAGCGACCCTGACTCTAAGGCTGACTGGAACAGGATCGCCAGGCGAGCGTGCGATCTTGTTAACCATTTAATCCAGAAGTTGTGCAGCCCATCCGGCCCTGGAGATTTCCAGTTTGGCAACGGACGGACTGCACGAACTACGTCTTGGGGGCTGATAGTGATTGCCCCCATTTCTGGTACTAGATCGCACGCTCGCTCAACCTCCCGAGTCCAATCACCCTCGGTATGTCTAACAGGCACCGACCAGATGCTGCGCCAGAACGAAGACATGGCATCATCATCCGGTAGGCGCGTGTCAGCCACACCTTGGTCCGGTCGCTCCCAAGCCCTATAAACCCACCTTTCATCTCTTTGGAATGTGCGATTCTGAGTGTATCGGTCCACCCTCCGCTTATACCTACGAATACGGTTTGCCCATGCATACACTTTCTGCTTCAGGAAGTCGATGCGCTCTGTGACACCGGACATGTAGTCTCGAGGACTAATATCAGTCCCCGAGAATGCCCGCCGCACGAAATGCATCACTCTAGGACGAGTATTGCCCTCCCTGAAGCAGATCAGTTTGCCGATGAGTGCTCTGGCCTCACCAATACGTCGTTCAATCCTGAACTGCCATGCTGGTACGGCTGGTTTAGGTCGTGTAGCTCTGTCATCAGAAAATTTGACATGAGCTACACGACATGCCGCTACAGCCGCACAATACAGGATTGAGTGAGCATCGGTGAGGTCTTCACAGTTGTCAAAATAGTTTGACAACTGCGAATCCAGAACAGCCACCAGCGCCCTATTTTTGTTATGCATGGGCAAACGAGGTATGCGTGGTCTAAGGTCGGGTTGCATGAACCGATATTCTCGAATCGCACCCTCCAAAGCACTCCTCATTTCCTCATTGCACTGGGTACTTACATTAGTAACCATGTCATTACTCACGTCGTTATCGCGATTTGATATCATGGTAGACTGTGGTGGAACTACAGCCTGCGGCGGCGTGGCAATGACCTGGCTACTCTGCATTTCCATTCGCAAGCGATCAAGCACAGTATCATCCAACATACGATTACGCTGGATGACTCGTACCTGATCCGATAGTCGTTGTGCCGACACGTTGACAGCTGGCTCAAGCACCTGAAACAGAGAGAGCATCCGAACACGGTACGCAGTCAGGTTGTTTCCCCCTCTGTAGCCCCATAGTATGCGCGCATGACATTTGTATTAATGGATTGCGTCCATCGCATGCGCTGCACACTCCCGCCGAGAGCTGGGACCCTATCAGAGGCCGGTGGGCCTCGAGGTCCTAAGCCGTCCGGCGGCCGGCGTCCTCCCCGTCGACGAACAGGTGGTGGCGTCGTGGGCGGAGAGAAATACTCGTCGCTCGAGCTCGACGCAACTGCCACGGCCGGTGTCACAGCACTCACGACGGGGCTGGATTCCGGTGGTGGCGAGGCGGAGCTGAGCGACGGGTCCGGAGGCGATAGGCGTGCGCGGTGGCGAGCCACTGATCTAGTTATCATTGTGTCTTCAGTTCGTTTTCATCCATTACTTATTTTGCATTATTGAAAATTTGATTTGACAGGTGACAGTAGCTGTCTGCCATGCCTGGGTATTTTTCAAATCTTTTGTCGACATTATATAAGTTTTTACGAGTTTTTATTCCCAATTTTGATTTGGTTTTTGTCCAGTAATTATTAATTATCGGTTTTTATGATGTATGGATGAGAAAAACAGTTACTTTGTATTTTTACGAAACAGAAACAGATTTCAACGTACCGAGACATTTAGTGTTGCCAGTATAATTTTATTTTTATTATTATTACTGCATTAGAAAATTGTTGCGACGTTGAGGACGGTTTTGATTGTCAGCCAACACTTGTTGTTAAGATTTTAAACTATCATGGTCACTGACATTATCATTAACACTAGAAACGGGATTTTACCATGTTTACTGATTTCTTTTGTTTTTCTTTCATTGTTTATTGGTTTTTGATACTTCTTATTAAGACGTGTACAGTCACGAGCACCAATATACACTTTCCTAAATTTAAAAGCAAGTGTTTACATATTGGTGCTCGTGACTGTGCGTACTTCTGAACTTAAAGAAAAAGGGGCAAATTGGTTAAACCCTAGGCCCAGTGTTGCATTTTCTAACCTATTTTAAAGTGCAGGTCCAATCAAAGTACAGTTAGACACAATTAAATTGACGCAATACTAAAATAATTTCATTGTTTGAACTGCTGTAGAATAAAGTGTTTAGATTGATCAGATCTTTATTTTAGTTTAGTTTAGAAAGTGCTACTGTTCTGACCCCATTCTGCCTCATCCTCTATACCTAATGAATAGTTTCTAGATGTAACTAAAAACTTGACAACTTGAAATGATTTCAGACACACGACACCCATCATCTAAATACTCTCGTGTCGCAAAGGCTGAAAAGCCGAAACAGCTGTCTGAAGTGTGTCGCCCCACTCACTGGCGAGCGGTCCACGGAAAGATTAAGCTGTGGCGAGGTAGTGCATCCTTACCTAACCCATTCGTTCCACCTGCTGAAAATCTCCCACCTGGACATGAGTTGCCATGGCTGACCTGGAAGTCTTTAAATAGACTCTGGACCCAGGTTGGTCGCAGCAAGGTCGCTGCTCAGGTGGAGATTCATTGACTCTACCCTGCAGTGTAAATGTGGTGTTGTTCTACAAACGATGGGGCACTTAATATCGTGTCCTGCGTGTCCTGTTGTTTGTTCACTACAGGAACTGATGGACGCTACCGAAAGCGCCAAACTAGTAGCTCAGTTCTGGGCTTACACAATTTAGATTGCCATCGACACGCTAAGAAGAGAAGACTAGAAACTTAGTGAAGTTTTGTTGTCTATTATATACTGGGATGAAATAGAAGCACTAATCTTTACTAGTGCTCTCATTTCATCCCAATTATTCCCAGCCATTATTCATAAAGAGAACTCGACATAAAATTAAACCTTTATCATACAATTGTAGAACCTTCAAAATTAGTTTTGTTTCAATTATTAAACAGACAAAGTTTACTAACGGAACGTGCAAAACTAACCGAATGTTTTAATTATTCTGAAAGTTTTAGAATATTTGGTTATAATCTGGAACGTTGGCTTGTAGATGTTACTCTGCCTTTGTACCTACGCATAAATAAACTGTGGGAGGCAGTAGCGAAGGGTGAATTTTTGTAAGAGGTAAGCCGGAGTACAAATGTTTAGTGTGATTATATTATTTGTGTATAGAATACTGGCTGTGCCATTTCTCAAAGGACATCCGGTAGGAATCGAGTTGTATGGAACCTTCGCCACTGGTGGGAGGGACACCTACGCTAAAACGGTTACCACGTATTCAGTACATCATTCGGAACCCCCCAAAGAAATTTTTCATCAGATTTTTTTTAATTCAGCTGTTCCATACGTTTTGACCATGAAGGTATTGCAGTTTTGTAAAAGTTATTTTTTTTATAACCTTTAAAAAAGTATATAATATGTGAAATGATGTACTGGTAACCGTTTTAGCGTCGATGTCGCTCCCAGCCTGTATACAAAGTGTAAACACACCCTCCACGAAGCCGTCAACCAAGCATTCTATACATTAAACTAAGTAAACCTACGAAAAATTATTGCTGGGAAACGACTTTTTTTTTTGGGATCAAAAATCACGTTTTACGGTAAAACTCAAATAGCCGTAACAAATACATACTCTAATAAATAAACACAGCGTCCAGTTTCATTCGGTGGCAGGTATTTGTGCGCAATTCCAACTTTTAGACACGTAACGAAATTAAAACTAAAAGTGTCGTAAAATAAAAGTCTCTTTAACTCCTAATTACATCAACTTTTGCCCGAACCCTAATAATACCTACTACTAATTGGGGCCGAGAGGAAAACATAATACTTTTTACAAAAAAACTTGATTTATGTGAAAGACAAACTTCGGAACAAAGATAAAACTGTTTTTCAGACTCAATTTTTCAGGAAGAGATTAAACGGGCTTTAAAAGACTCGGAACGAAATGTAAGTTGATGATTCTCATTATCTGTAAATGGAGTTGTGTTTTGAAAGTGATATTTTGATAAACGTCGTCGTCGAAATGGTTTGGACGAAAAATCTTTCTCTTTTATTTCTCGGGCTCCATTTTGGTGATTTTAGACAAAAAAGTTGAATATCAGCAGGTATACAACGTGTAACATAATAAACGCAAGACCTCTCGTGTGGTGTCTCAGACCATGAAACTGAACTTTTGTTCTATGACTTTTGGAAATTCATAACTTTTTTTTTTATTTTACCGTACATGTGGATCAGCTGATTGCGTCCGTTCCTATAGAAAGTTTTTTTTTTTGCGAATTTCAAGAACTCGTAGAACAAAAGATGTTTAGTTTCATGGTGCGAGAGACCACACGGGAGGTCTTGCGTTTATTGCGTTACACCTTGTATAGATCTAGGTAGTACTTATTTTTAATTTATATTTTTTTTTATAATCTCGAACAAAGGATATACACAAACACATAAAATAAATAATAGACGACAAAAGTATCATGAAGGTGTACTCCTTCATTTACAGGAGACCACAGCATGCATAATAAAATGTATAACTAAGCCAACAAAGTTATAGTAGCATTTACAAATTCAAATCAAAACACATTATTGGTAATAAAATTAAATTGGAAAAATTAAATTAAAAAAGTCACAGTAGCAATTAAAAAAATCAAAACACATTTGGTATTAAAATTTACTTACCTTCAATAAGTCGTGAATTTCAAAGATATTGCTCTTAAGTTATTTCAAGGTGAAAGTACTGTACATAAACATCAATAAAAAACTCAAGTTTCAGAGCCAAACATAATAAAGCTCGTTTATCGAATAAACATTAACTCGCTGATAACACGAAACTGGCAGTAATTGGCGTTTAGAAAGATAAACATTTAACGACGATTAGAATATTTTGTTGTTTTACTGTCTGTTATATTGTTTGGTATCTAACTGGACCTATTTCTAGCAGGGTACACGGTATTAAAATCCCGAAATTTCATAATAACTATGACTGAAATACCGAGGTCCAAAACAACGAAATTCAAAATACCGAAAGTTTTAAATGCCGATAGCCGTTATATCGAAACATAAAATACCGATGAATTTTAGTACTGCGATCAATTTCGACGTAGCGGCGTAGTTGGTTACAGTTCTAACCTTTTTTTTTTTTTTTTTTTTGTCGGGGTGGAAAATCCTCACGGATGTCCTCCGCCCTGGGGCGGGCGGAGGGGTCTGTCAGACTCAAACTGACTAAAAACCACCCCGGTGTTCCCTCGCACACTTGCGTCGGGGGGCAACGGGATCTGATGCGACTTCCGCTGCCCCGGACTAGTGCCGGCCCGCTTGACCTGCGGGCCTCGTCCCGGGGGGGAGTGAGGTGTGAAACTCCCCCCGTTACGTCTCAGAGAGGCGCGCGTGGAACACTACGCGCCGCCGTCTCGGGTCCAGTGTGATCGGGGGCGACGGATGTCCCCGAATCCGTCGCCCCTGGACCTGTTTAGGGGGGCCGGAAGAGGGCGTTGTCCGCCCTCTGCCGACGCCCGATGCGTCTGCTGCGGGATGGGCGGGAGCTCGTCATCTCCCTCTCCCTTTCCGCAGCCTCCTTCTGCGACATGACGGTTTCGCAGAAGGACATCACCGCGTCCCAGGACTCTGCGCTGCCGACCATCGAGCGAACGACGGTGCGCAGCGACAGGTCTCCTCCTACTTCCGTAACGAGCGCACGGCGCGGCTCATCCCACGCGGCGCACTCGGCCAGCGTATGCCGCGCCGTGTCCTCCAGACAGTGGACGCAGTGATGACACCGGTACAGTTCTAACCTAACCTAACCTATTTGGTCGGAGTAAACTGAACGGGTACGTATTGCATGTCATTTTCTTAGAGATTTTAGGCTTTGGGATGTCATTTCGGGATTTTGAACTCCGGGATATGGATCTTCGGGATTTGAAGCTTTCGGGCAAATGAACTTTCAGGATTTAAAACTTTCGACCAAACAATCATTCGGCGTTTAATTTTTCTGGACTTCGTCCATAGGTATTTTAAAATACGGTGTTTTAAATTTCGGTATTGTAATACGTACCCTTCTAGCTTACAGTTGAATGCAGTAGAACACTTCCAAAGGATAAGCACAATAAATACAGGGTGTTGTTGCTATGGCATTATCGAAAAATTTAAATTGCTCTAAAATGCAAGTACAATATAGTTTTTTCTTGGTTTAATTAATTGGAACATTCATTTTGATTTTTATAGTCCCTTCTATATTTTTTCAACGAAATGATTTTCAAACAAAGTACATGGGTAAATTGTGGAACGCTTATCCATTTTTCGAATAAACAGTGAAAACAAGCAAGGAATTATGTAATAAAGTATTATAATTTCCACACAATATTTTAGTCTTCATAGACAATAACTTTAGCGACTGTAAATTCGTAAAACATTCTTTGAAGCCGCATCTTAAGCAGCTCTGGAGTAAATAAACATCTTTATTCACTTCCCGAAGCCAAGGGAATCTTGTGAAAAATTCAGGATTTACTTCGCTTGAACAAAATATGGTCGCGCGTGTTTGTGAAATACTTCTTTGCGGTAGAATGAGCGTGGGTAAGGAATGTTTATCAAGCCCCTTGTCATTTGAGAGGAAATGTTCCGTGTGACCAACACTCACAGTTTCATGAAATATTTTCAAAAGTACAAACAGCAAGCGCTGTTTTTATTCGGGAATGTATAACTAGTACAGCTAGTTAGTGCCCACGTTCTAGTTGGCAGACGCTGAGCTGTGCCGACTCATATTTGATAGGTTTATAGTCACCACAACATTCTAAATTGTTAAACCAAAAGTTATTCTGCAAACTTCCATAGCTTTTTCATTCAGTTTACTTAGTGTTTTGTAAATGTCGATTAAGCCTTGGGTATGCACTAGTTGCGGTAATCAAGTGAAGTGACGATCAATATTTATAGTAGTCGAGTGTAGCGACGTAAACGGGCCAATGTGATAAGCTCATAACTTTTCACTTCGCTTTTATATGAACTTTTTATTCAGGTCATTTGAGAAGGCAATTTGTTTCGAAATATAGGGGTGGAGCAACTGTTTATTAATGAATAAACGCAAATGAATGACATGGTAAGAATTACTATAGAGGACCTCGTGGCTAAATAATAACAGCCGCTCGGATCGATCTTTAGGTTAAGCCGTGCTTGCCTAGGTTGGTCTATGGATGGGTGACCACCCATTACATACCGAGTTTCCTCCGTGCCTCGGAAAGCACGTTAAGCCGTTGGTCCCGGCTGTCATTTGACAGTCGTTACAAGTCAGTTGCCCAAAAAGTCCGACAACCAGTCTTACCAAGGGTATCGTATTACCTAGTACTAACTGGGTTGTGGAGGTCAGGTAGGCAGTCGCTCCATGTAAAATACTGGTATTCAGCTGCATCCGGTTAGACTGGAAGCCACCCCAAACATAGTTGGGAAAAGGCTAGGCAGATGATGATGGTAAGAACTACTATGTACGTAGTAAAAATACCTTTGAAAATTTATTTTCTTGCTCAATATACTGCAGCTAGTATCCCAATTGCAACTACCGCATAGGATGACCGTCTCAATGTTTACGACACAACTTTACGAGGAATGAACAGACTTTCTAAATCTGTTTCGTAGTTCAGCAAAACATTTTATCGCACAGCAAAAATAAAGCTTAGATCTTAAGACCGAGTCGTAAACCCCAGCTTAATTTACGACTTGGTCTAGATTTTTGTAGCATTTCTCATTCTAACTTTGTATTTACTTAAAATCCTCTACTTTTGTTATTTGTGTCTAGATTGTTGAATTGAATATGTTATGTCTTATATTCGTGCTATGGTTATTTTGTGGCCAGTGATGACTTGATGAGTAGGTAGAGCTATTTTTCTACTTGCGATACGTTGTCTTAATATGGACACTCCCGGAATCCCGGGATTTGAAATATAATTATATTAAACACTGTTTTAAGCTTTCACGGTTTACAACTAAACTTATACTGTCACTTACGGGATATCTTCCGTGATTGTTCATTGCCGAAATATCGGGAGCTCAAAATAATGACAGTATAAGTTTATAATTATATTATTTAATAAGTTAGAAATTAGTTTGTATAAAGCTATTCTCATCTTAAGGAATGATGGACGAACACATATTCCTTCCTCCGACGGTTAAGTATAAGATGGACACGTTTCAGGTTAATGAAATTAAAAACTTTATTTTTTAATTAAAATATTTTTTTAAATTTTCTCTAACAATTTTGTATTCACAAGTATCAATAGTCGTTACTTACAAAGTTATTCTAACGTTCTACAAGACCATGTTACCTTATAAATGTCCATATTATTAACAACAATGTTTGCGGTCATTGAACCAAAATGGCTTTACCTACTCCGATCACTGGTTATTACATTGTTGCACAAAACCTGAGCAGACGCGACATGTCAAGATGTATTGAAGTGTTTGTCTGTAGACTCAACACGAAGTTATAATTACTATGCAGTTAATTACTGGCAACGCTCGACTATGGCATCACGCGTGACGCGCTAATGAAAGAGAAATCCAATTAACTGTAAATAATGATGCTGTAACCGCGTCGAAGGGTGATCCTTCATCTATGTGTCATAATGTTGGTGTGGGATTGCTTTACGAAAACTATACGTGTTTTGATATAAAACTATCCCAAGCCTTGATCACTCTGCTCGCTTTATATTATTCCATGCCTGTAGCAAATTTTACGCCAAGTAGCGCACTTTGATAAAATAATGAAGCCATTACAGATCAAATGTAGTAACATTACTGCTTACAAACACTGTTTTAAGTTTTCACGGTTTACAACTAAACTTATACTGTCACTTACGGGATATCTTCCGTGATCGTTCATTATTTTGAGCTCCCGATATTTCGGCGCTGTTGCAAGCGCCATGATCGCGGGTTGGGTTGCTGGTTGAATATCGGGAACTCAAAATAATGAACAATCACGGAAGATATCCCGTAAGTGACAGTATAAGTTTATTACTGCTTACTCCTACATTCTGAACCACATAGCAGCAGATATTACGAGAGGCTCAACTAAAAATCTTCTAGACTGGTTCGTAAGTACAGTCACGAGCACCAATATGTTAACATTTACCAACTTTTAAACGTGTTTTTCTCTTACTGTTCTGATTAAAATATCAGGTTGTTACGAACACAGTATTTTGGAAATCATTTTTTTGTTTGAAAAAGATCCTATCTCCAAGTTACAATCATTATTTCTTGCGAAAATTGCTTTTACATTTAGGGAAGTGTATACATATTGGTGCTCGTGACTGTACATTTATTTGTAGGTGATACTTTGGGTTCATAGTGCTGAAAACGTTCAAAAGTTTTCGTATATCATACAAATGACGCCGTTATAACAAGTATTGTTTTCGAATTCGATTTGTAATAGTCGTCAGTTGAATAGTCTGGACAAATGAACTAGACAAAAACTAGTTAACTCATAAAATACTAGCTTATGCACGCGGCTTCGCTAGCGTTATGATCGGAAATTATCGGGGACTTTTTAAATATAGCCTAAGCCACTCGGAGATAATGTAGTTTCCCATAATCGTGATTACCCGCTACATCCAAACATACAAAAAATCTTTTTTGCTAAAAATAACACCGACTTTAGCTTCTGCACTCGGTGACGTTTGTTTGTTTGATTCAGTTTTTTGTCACCGAATTCAGAAGCTAAAGTTATTTTTCACTTTTCTGTGTTTTCGAAGTCGGGTTTATTTTTTGCAAAAAAGATTTTTTATGTTTGTTTGATTCAGTTTTTTTGTCACCGACTTCTGAAGCTAAAGTTATTTTTCACTTTTCTGTGTTTTTGAAGTCGGTTTTACTTTTTGCCAAAAAGATTTTTTATTTTTCCATTTTTAGTGTAAATGTATAGCAAATATTTGTATAGGATAGCTATACATTTATTTTACATTGTTAACAATACATTTTATGGTAATAGGCTTATCCCCAATATTCATCGAAATCGGTTCACAATAGTCGAAGATATCGATAATATAAAATTTGGAGAGTCCCCTCGATTTCTCCAGGATCCCATCATTAGATCCTGACACCATGGGATGGGACATGGAAAGTATACTGATTCAAACAATGCCCATAAAATTTGAGGGTTGCCCTTAATTTTTCTGGGATTCCATCATCTGATCCTGACTTATACCTTCCATCGTCAGCTCAGCAACATGAGATGATGATTACCAAGCCAAATATCTGAATTGTGTTGGAGAGTATATGAAAAACATTATATGTGCCTATAAAATTTGAGGGTTGCCCTCGATTTCCCTGGGATCATCAGATTCTGATTTGGTGACAGTGGGACTACCTCAGGAGTATAGGCTTTCGAATAAAAAAAGAATTATGAAAATCAGTCTACAATTGACGGAGAAATCGGTAAACATAGGTACATAAAAAAATACATACATTCAAACATAGAAACTCCTCCTTTTTTTAAGTCGGTTAAAAATTGTCAAAGGAGTTTTGGTGAAAAATTTGTGAGCCGTTTACAATACATGTCGTGGTAATAGGCTTATCTCCAATAAATGGAACTTAACATACCTAACTGTTGAAATGTACACATTTGTGTACCCCCTCAGAGCATACAGGCGTGATATTATGTTATGGTGTTGTGTAAACAATAAACATCCAAGCAATTGCAGCAATCACGACAGATTTGCTGTCTATTATTGAAGAGTTCCATTGATATCTCCGAAGATCACCATCAGATCTTCACCAAATAAAAAATGGGACCACCGCGGAATAATATTCTTCCAAACAAAAAAAGAACCATCAAAATCGGTTCACAATTGGCGAAGATATCGCTGAACATAAACACAAAAAAAAAAAATCAGTCGAATTGATAACCTCCTCTTTTTGGAAGTCGGTTAAAAATAACAAACCTTATCTCTTTATAATATTAGTTTTAAAAGAGAAGTCACAGCGACACTTGGGCACCCGCGCTAGGTAGACTGGCTGAGGCAGCCACTCCGAAATATGATGGTATATTGACCCGCTCACTAGGCGGACAAGGATATCTGGCTGCGGCAGCCATTAGAACGCGCATGATTGCACGGAAGCCGAAGGGCTGCTAGCAGCCAGAACAAGACAAAGCGAATTTATATTGTATGTGACTGTGGCGCACTTGCAGCGTATTTCGTGTCCCGAAAATATTGATCTATTGGATGTGGCCGTCGACTGGCTGCGCAATAATTCGGTTGCAGCAGCCTGGCTGCAAGTGCGCGCGTGTTCTAAATACACAAGAGTTTTTTTTTATGTTTTCTAAACTTAAGTTTAAAAATAACACGGTACACGAACGATACAGAAGGAAAACGCGATACAGGAACCATACAGGAACGATACAGGAACGATGAAGGAACAATACAAGAACGATACAGGAACGATGAAGGAACGATACAGGAGAAGTTCCTCCCTACTACTGGTTTTTTTTTCATAACAGAACTTGACCAAAGGACCCGAAAATTAACCAAGAGATAAAACTAAACTGTTTTATGGTTTTTAAGACACTGGAGTGAGTGTTTTATGTAATCGATTGCTAAAGTGTATACACAATTAAAGCGACTGAAACCGAGTAAGATCTAAAAGTAACACCATACTATTGTATCTCAACTAAAACATACTCGTGAGGATTAATAGGTAGAACGTGGAGAAGTAGGCCCAAAAGATTATGACACTTTGAGAAAATGATGGCTGTAATAACAACAACAGTATTATTTTGTTTTGTGAACTGTACAAACAATTCTTGTGAAAGATGTCTAGATAAAAAATCGGTTGTCTGTAAAGTCGGTTTACTGACGATAGTTGAACGTGACAACGTCATAAGAAAATACTGATGGAATGGTTGCATTTTTCAAAAAATGAATGTGCGTTGTTCAATTGTTTTATGGTAACGCCTCATTTTCAACGGTGGATGCCATCATGCGCGTGAGAGCCCTCACGACGGGGGACGCGGTGTCCCGGGGCGGGGTCGTCTTGGCGGTGTCTCTTGACATCGCCAGCGCCTTCAACTCCATGCCCTGGAGCTGCATTAGGGAGGCACTGCGGTATCACCGGGTGCCGACCTACCTTCGTCGTGTGGTCGGGGACTACCTGACGGATAGGGCCGTCATCTACCCCGGTCGGAGCGGAGAATGGAACCGGCGAGAGATGTCGTGCGGTGTTCCACAGGGATCGGTTCTGGGACCGGCCTTGTGGAACATCGGTTACGACTGGGTGCTGCGCGCCGACCTCCCTAGCGGCGTCAGCGTAGTTTGCTACGCTGACGACACGCTGGTACTGGCACAAGGGAGGTCGCACGAGGCGGCGGCCGAAAACATGACACGCGGGGTTGCGATAGTCGTGGAGAGGATCCGGCAATTGGGTCTCGAGGTGGCATTGCACAAGTCCGAGGCCATGTGTTTTCATGGGCCTCGGAATGCGCCACCGTCGGGATCCCTACTGACGGCAGGAGGGGTCTCCATCGGCGTCGGGTCGACGTTGAAGTACCTAGGACTCGTCCTCGACAGCCGGTGGAACTTCGTGGAGCATTTCCGACGTTTGGCTCCCAAACTGGAACGGACAGGGGCTGCCTTTAAGCGGCTCTTGCCCAACCTGAGGGGTCCGAACGCCTCCTGCCGGAGGCTCTACGCGGGGGTCGTGCGGTCCATGGCCCTTTATGGGGCCCCGGTGTGGGCGCGTTTTTTGAGGCGGCGAGCCGCCCACTACCTGAACGCGCCCCAAAAGGTGATAGCCATAAGGCTAATCCGCGGGTACCGCACGATCTCCGGTGAGGCGGCTAGCCTCCTTGCCGGATTGCCGCCATGGGATCTGGAGGCGATAGTCCTCGCGCGCCTGCACGAATGGCGCGCGGAGGCACTAAGTCGGTTGGAAACTCCGCTGCCGCGGCAAATTGCCGCTCAGCGGACAGACCTCCGGCGTGATCTCATGGCGACATGGAGAGAGCGACTGTCGCAACCCCGTGCAGGGCACGCCACCATAGTGGCGATAAGTCCCCTCTTTGAGGAGTGGCTAGAGAGGCGCCACGGCGCCCTCACCTACCGCCTGACGCAGGTCCTCACCGGACACGGTTGTTTCGGGAGGTTCCTGCACCGGATCGGGCGGGAGGAAACGCCCGGGTGTTTCCATTGTGAGGATCGTCCGGAGGACACGGTGGAACATACCGTGGAGGTCTGCCCCGCTTGGGCGGAGCACCGTCGTGTCCTCGTTGCGGCGATCGGCGGCGGCGATCTCTCGCGTCCGGCCCTGGTTCAAGCCATGGTCCGGAGCGAGAGGGAATGGGAAGCCGTCACCTCCTTCTGCGAAGCAGTCATGCTAGTGAAGGAGGTGGCGGGACGTGAGAGGGAAAGAACCTCACGTCCCAGCCGCCGCGGGAGACGCCCTGGGCGTCGGGGGTCACGTGGTGGCTCCCGGCCACCGTAGGCGCGGGCCTGTGCACGGCGAGCTATGGGCTAGCTCGCCGTCCGGCCGTCTTCTGACGACAGGCCGTGTCGATGGCGCGTTCGTGTTCCACGCGCGCCTCAAAGAGATGTCAGCAACGATGTAGGGGTCTGCAAGGACCGATGCCTGCCAGGGCTGCGGGACTGTTCGAAAGAGATACCGTGGCCCTGGAACACAAAGGGCAAAGAAGGAACATGGATGGGTTTTAGTCAGTACAAGTCTGACACTCCCTTCCGCTCCGCCCAGAGTGGGGGGGGTCATTTGATGATTTCCCATCCGGAAAAAAAAAAAAAAAAAAAAAAAAAAAAAAAAGCCTCATTTTTTCGTGCGTGCAGCCGGCTCGTTCGAATTATAAGACGTTGTCACGTCAAAATGAAATAGTTTCTAACCCTTGCCGATTTACGAGTCACAATAAATCCGAGCCCCTGTTAGTACCTTCAGATCACGTTCAGCTCACTACAAAAAACATGAGACACGTAAATAATGAACCGGAACAAGTGTAACAGAGATTGTGATATATCTATGAGAGCTTGTGTTGGTAGGACGTAGTTCAGGGATATACAGCAATCAATCGGGAGAATCACGCCTATTTGTTTGAAGAACCTTTGTATCTTATTTAACTTTCAATGTAATTTTCTACGTTAGCTTCGCTACCTAGGAATTATATAAGGTTTATCTTTCATACACGAAATATTTTAAGGGTAACTTCTATAAGTCGTAAAGTCGAAATAGCAACGAAAAAAAAATTATCTGAGTGTTTTATTTTTTACGAAATTATTATAATTCTTAAAATTTTTGAGACTTTTTGCATAAAACCTTTACTCCCATATTCTAACAATGACAGTAGGTAAATACGGCGTAGTAAACTAGCGTAATGGATGTTCAAAAATAAGGAACTAGTATTTATTTTGTGGGTCAAGTAATTTTAAATTATTTATTTTTTATAAATATATTTAGATAAAAAATGGCTTCGTTATAGCCGTTAGATGATTCCCTGAAAATATTACGTGTTTGAATAGTTAGACCTTATATAAAGAAATGTTGGTATAGTATTAAATACATTTTCATGTTTGTCTTACAACGTCGAAGGCTTTATTCCCTTTCCTTCGTAAGGAAAACTGAATACCTCCTACTGACATTCCCTGTTATCTTCGCTCCTCATTTGTGTAAATATTCTCCAACAAGGTTTTCATTTCAGCAAAGCCGTAAGAACTTCGTTATCTTCCAACTCATTTAGGATTTCAATGGCTATCATAATTCCGTCAAATAGTTGCTGGTCTCGTTTAATAATCTCTTGATTTGTTTACCAGCTGCTAACGAGACCTCACTAATGGGAGGGCGCTCGTAGTACTTATAAACAACTGAATAACACTTATAGTTGGGAATTGGAGTCAGCTAGGAAAACGTTTTATGAAAGTCCACCCATTGAAACTTTGACAAAATGTGAATTCTGCGACTCAACTTATAGTGCCACTTACGGGGATATCTTCCGTGATTGTTCATTATTTTGAGCTCCCGATATTACAACGCTGCTGATATTTCGACGCTGTTGCAAGCGCCATGATCGCGGGTTGACAGAGTGCTTGCAACAGCGTCGAAATATCGGGAGCTCAAAATAATGAACAATCACGGAAGATATCCCGTAAGTGACAGTATAAGTTTAGTTGTAAACCGTGAAAGCTTGAAACAGTGTCTGCGACTGAAGTAAAGTAATTTCTGTATCCTAATTTTATTGATTGTTTTGCTTTAGAATTAGGTTTTGACGTCACTTTTTTCTGCAGTTATAAATCAGCGGATGATTTGAGTCTATTTTCGAATCATCCGAGAATCTTAAATCAAACTAAAACACGGCATTACTGTGACAGATGGCAGCACATGCGCATTTTTATGCGCACGTTAAATTTATCACGCGCTTAGCAGATATTGCACGTATTTCTCACAAATCGATGGAAGGCTGCAAATTGAGAATATCTATGCAGATGTAGCTCGCTTCCTGTACAGAGCCGCGTCGAGAGCCAACTCGTTTATATGGGTAAGCAGATATTACCTTATGTAGCACAAGCTGGTGAATTTGTGGTATATGTGCTCGTTTTGTATATGTCTGTAGCAAGTAGCGTCAGTAGCGTTTACACCATCTTCTCAGAGAAGTGGTTCTGATGTGTATGCATCCCCACTTGGCGGGAGCGCGGCTACGCGCCGCCCCGCGCGCTTGCCCGCGAGCGCGGGGCAGTAATAAACGGATCTCATACCAGACGGTCGTTAGTTTTATTGCGCTCTCGTACCTACATATCATTGGCGACGAGGTGAACGATTGCCCACGAAATCAAAGAAAATGAACGCGTTTCTAGGAACCCTAACAACATTTGACCACAAAAATAGTGATTGGCAAATATATAAAGGGAAGCTAACGCAGTTTTTGAAAATTAACAATATAGATGACGAAAACAAAAGTGGAATTTTACAGTGCCATCTCACAGAAGAAACGTACCGGCTGGTGCTCAACCTAGCTTATCCGAAAGAGGTAGGAACATTGAGCTACGAAGATTTAGTTGCATTACTCGACGGCCATTTTAAGCCGAGGAAGTGCACATTTGTGGATAAGGCGAAGTTTTTTGCGGCCAGCAGAGAAACAGGCGAAACCGTTGGAGAATGGGCGGCGCGATTGAGAGGTTTGGCAACGTATTGCGACTTCGGCACCGCTCTCGAAACGAACTTGAGAGATCGTTTCGTCCTAGGCCTGAGTGCAGGTCCAGAACGCGATAAGCTTTTCGAGCAAAACCCGTTGACGCTCACGTTGTCACGGGCTATTGAAATGGCGGAGCAGGCGGCATGTGCCAAGGAGGCAAAGGCCGTTATAGGCAGTTCGGAGCCTATATCAATTAAGGAGGAACCAGTATACCGCGCTAAGTTCCAAGGTCAAGCGAGCCGTGCACGTGGCGCCGGCGGCACCGATGCAGCACCTCGTGGCGATACGGATCGCTGTGATGTTTGTGGATTGAAGAATCATAGTGCTAATAAGTGTCGTTATAAGGCTTATAAGTGTCAAAAGTGCGGTGTAAAAGGGCATTTAAAAAAAGTGTGCGGTAACCAAAAGCGCTCCACACGTGTTTACCATGTGGACTCAAGTGAAGGGGCAAGTGGTGACAAGCCCGAAGGCCAGGACTGTGATGAGTGCCAGAATTTTAACATAAGGTACGTGGCTGGTAGGCCTATAGAAATCAAATTAGTTTTGGGTGATCAACCTATTAAAATGGAACTAGATTCTGGATCGGGTAGCACTGTTATTTCCGAACAGTTACACAAAAAAATGTTCTCAGAATATCAATTACAAAATTGTAAGGTGAAAATGTGCTTGTATAATGGACATAAAATCTCTCCACTAGGATATTTCACCGCCAAAGCGAGATTCAATAATTCACAGAAAACCATGAAAGTATTCGTGATTAAGAACGGAGGCCCGCCATTACTGGGTAGGGATTTCATGTCCGCCTTTAATTTAATTGTTACCACTAACATTAACACCTTAATAAGTAGCGATAATGATGTATCGGAATTGCTTGGAAAATACCCGGATCTGTGGCGAGATGAGTTGGGAACATTTAATAAATTTAAGGTAAGCTTAAAACTAAAAGAAAACTCTGTCCCAAAGTTTTTTAAGCCCCGAACTGTACCCTTTGCGCTAAGAGATAAGGTCGAACAAGAATTAGATCGATTAGTAGGTTTAGGTATTTTAGTCTCGATAAACCACGCACAGTATGCCACTCCAATAGTGCCGGTGTTAAAGGAAAATAATCAGATTAGAATAGCCGGAGATTACTCGGTAACACTTAATAAAGACCTAGTAATAGAAAAATACCCCCTACCCAGAATAGAGGAGGTTTTTGCTAAGATTGGAGGAGGCCAGTTGTACAGTAAAATTGATTTAAAAAACGCATACAATCAATTTTTATTAGATGAATCATCACAGGATCTAACGGCAATAAACACACATAAAGGTCTGTTCAAATATACACGTTTAGTTTACGGCCTCGCCAACGCACCCGCTATTTTTCAAAAGTCGATGGAAACGCTATTAGCGGGAATAGACGGAGTAAGTGTCTGGCTTGATGACATATGTATCACAGGACCCGACAGAAACACACACATTCATAGGCTAACGGAAGTTTTAGGTAGATTAAGCGATGCCGGTCTACGTCTTCAAAAAGACAAGTGCCAATTTTTCGAACAAAGTGTTATTTACTTAGGCTACGTAATTAGTAAAGCGGGACTAATGACTAGTCCAGATAAAGTTAAAGCAATTTTAAGCGCCCCTGAGCCAACTAATGTCACCGAAGTAAAAAGATTCTTAGGCGTCGTAAATTACTATAGGAATTTTATTCCAAACGCTTCGTCAGTATTAAGTCCCCTCCACGAATTACTACGAAGCAATGCGGCCTGGGAATGGGGTGATAGGCAGCGCCAGGCTATGGCGGCAGTGCGCCGAGAACTAGCATCGGAACGCGTACTGGCGCATTTCGAGCCGTCGGCGCAGCTGGTGCTCACGGTGGACGCGGGTCCGACCGGGCTCGGCGCGGTGTTGTCGCAGCGCGGGGTGGGGGACGACGACGAGCACAGGCGCCCGCTCGCGTACGCGTCGCGCTCGCTGACCGCCAGCGAGCGTAATTATAGTCAAATTCAGAAGGAGGCGACCGCTATAATATTTGGTGTGAAAAGGTTCCATCAATATTTGTATGGTCGCAGTGATCCATTCATTTTAGAAACGGATCATAGGCCATTGGTGTCTATTTTTAACAACAAGACAGGTATACCGGTAACCACAGCCTTACGGCTACAGAGATACGCTATTACGCTATCTGCTTATAATTATGTAGTACGTTATGTAACTGGCAGCAAAAATTTAGTGGCTGATTATTTCTCGCGCGCGCCTTTAAAGTGTACAAACAAGTCGGAAGGTGACATTAATGATTCTTACTACGCGCTCAAGTTCTTAGACGAAGCGTCACCAGCTACTACGATTCACGAGATAACGCTGGCTACGGAAAACGATACAGACATCCAAACTGTCCGTAGGTACATGCAAAGGGGTTGGCCACGAAAAATAAATTGTAAGTCGATTTCCCCATATTTCCAGTGCAAGTCGGATTTGCAGTACGAAAACGATTGCCTTTTTAGGGGACATAAAATAGTAATTCCGTTTGCGTTAAGAAGAAAAATGTTACGAGAACTACACGATACCCATTTAGGTATAATTAAAACGAAAAGCAACGCACGGAGTAGGATGTGGTGGCCCGGCATCGATAGCGACATCGAGCGTTGGATAGGGTCTTGTAGCACGTGCGCGACCGTGCGCGCCGCGCCCCCGCGCGACCCTCCGTCGCCTTGGCCCGCCGCTGCCGCCGCCTGGCAGCGCGTACACATAGACTATATGACCGTAGGGCAGAGGGTCTATCTCGTGGTTGTGGATTCCTTTAGTAAATGGGTAGAATGTCAACATATGAACAATGGGACTTCGACTAAAGCTCTGATTACTAAACTCAAACAAGTTTTTTCAACCTTTGGCATACCAAATGTGTTGGTATCAGATAATGATGTCAAGATTAATTCGGTTGAGTTCAAGACGTTTTGTTCCTCAAATGGTATAAAATATATGACGACACCCATTTATCATCCGCCCAGCAATGGACAAGCCGAAAATTCGGTGAGAACATGTAAAAGAATGTTAAAATGCATTTTAAACGATAATCTACCGATATATCAAATCAATGAATTGTTACTTGGTTATTTGTTTAATTATAGGAATACGGTGCACTGTACCACTGGGAAAACGCCAGCTAAGTTAATGTTTGGTAGAAATCTTCGATCGCGACTAGATTTAGTTTTACCATCCAGTGAAACTACCCATGTCAATACTTCTACGGCACAAACAAAAAGACTATTTGCGATTGGAGATATCGTTTGGACCCGATGGTACAGTGCACGAAAAGAAAGTTGGCAGTTAGGGATAATAAAAAATAGGATAGGGAACAAAATGTACAATATATACATTAAAGACTTAGATCTATACTGTATAAGACATGTAGATCAGTTGTTAAAGTATACCGGCGGCAATGAGCTAACTACTACAGTTAAATTACCTCATCAGGAACAAGCGCCCGACATTCCCAATGAGATTAGTTCAGGCCAAACTACCACCATGCCAGCAGTATCCACCGAGTCATTGATTATGAGTTCAGCCGTGGCGAATGAATCTGATAATGTGCCAGTAGCACCAGATGTGGAATGTGTCGATGTTGGTGATGAGGAGCAATGGCGCGATTGTGAGGCGATTGAGAATGAGGGGAGCGCAGCTGATGGTATATCATCATCGCCGCCAGTGGCAGCGCAACCCGAGGCGCCTGCTGCCGAAGGCAATCGGTGTCGAATTACTGGGAACTGCAATGTTGACGTACCACCAGCACCATCACCCGTATCCTCACGCCAGAAGCGTCCTAGGAAGGTGGTGGATTATAAAAAATACTTTTAATTGTTTTTATATTGTTTTAGTTTATTGATTATAAAATTACTTAATAAGTTTTAAAGAGTACCTATTGTATTGTCTCCAGATGTTCTAAGTAAAGGTGGAGGAGTGATGTGTATGCATCCCCACTTGGCGGGAGCGCGGCTACGCGCCGCCCCGCGCGCTTGCCCGCGAGCGCGGGGCAGTAATAAACGGATCTCATACCAGACGGTCGTTAGTTTTATTGCGCTCTCGTACCTACATATCAGGTTCACTATGTTATAAGCTGGTAAATAATAAAATTCACTACAAAGTTTAGCTGAATACTTGAGCAGCAACTGCTCCATGAAACTTTTTCATGCGATCATTAAACTTTAAGAATAATAAATAGTCTAAATATACTTTCGTGCTTCAACGAAGACGGATACTCCAAAGATGAAGATTTTATGATATTGAAATTTGATAAACAGCAACACTTGATATTCCATGCTACCTCCGGGGGCCATTTTCGTAAGAAAACCTTGAAAATTCTGCTTATCCAAAAACAGTTTATGAAACGAAGAGCGTATAGTATCGAACAGCGCTGAGATACCATAACATTCTCATAAATGTGGAATGACTCGAAAGAAGCTCAACGGCGAAGCGGGACAGCCCCATCAACACCCGGAACGCATTGTTATATTGAATGCAAAGAGCGCACGCTTCATGAGTGTAATCTACCCCAAATGCTGTACGTGTGAGACGAGGGGCAAAATGCACGAAATAAGTTATTTTTACTTATGTAGAACAAATTTCTATTCGCTCTCACCGACCGCGTTCTTCTTTCACTTTCAATATCACAATCATCTTTGAGGTCAGCGGGTAAAAGATGTACCGAGTAAATAACCTGATATGCCCGCCCTTATAGCGTTATTCTGTTCACCTTGACCTCAGCCACAGGATCAGAACATCGATCGCTGACAGCAAAGACCATGACTTCACTTGACTCGGTCTTGTGGCATTCTCTGGGTACGGAACCTTATAATGCATTTGCCCAAAAATGTCATTGATTTTTCTTTCTTGTCTTATAGTTTTTTTTTTCTCTATAGATATTGTGAACCGTTAAACTTAATATTAAAAAAATAAAATATTCAGAACAATAAGCTGTGTTGACAATCCCAGGGGAGAAGACCTTCGCACAACAAAAAGTTGACCCATTTTCGTAAATCCATAAAATTAATTGCTATGAAAACAGTCATTAAAGCTTGTAAAAGGCCTTTACAAGCTATTAAGCTTATAAAATGTTTTTGTAAAAAGTTGGCGTCTGAAGGAATTTGAATCAATTAGCTATTACTCTTTGGTTCTTATACCAATGTGCTTAAATATCACGATGTTGTTAGTATGGAATAGCGGCGTCTAGTGAGCGAGCGAAGTGAGCGAACTAAGACCCCGGAATCCCTTTCGTGTTAGGTTACTTTAAACCCTGCGAACAGATATAGGAGCCCCGCGCGGCGGAGCTACGTCGACTACGCCTTATCTACAATCTAGTGGATAATAACCTTGTTTTAGGTTTTTTTCAGAGTCCTTGAATTATCACACTGATCGTATTGAAAAATTAGTTACTCAAATTTATATTTTCAAGTCGCTGTTTTAAACATTTGCATTCGCACTTGTTTGTCGCTCACTTATTATTTCAGTAGCCCATTTTCAATATTTTTGACACCATTAATTTGAATTTATTTTCGCTCGTTTAAATACTACCCTTTTTTTAAAAACACGTAAGTACACTGCAGAATTCTTCCTGCCTGATATATTACATTCGTTAAAACCAGATACGAGAGCTGTCTTCCAATTCTGAAAAAGTGCTTCTAAAAGTCGTTTGTTTAATTAATGATTCTGTTCAAACGCAGTCATTTTATTTCATTGAACTGCCAATTTCGAAGTAATTTCTTTAATGTTCCATTACTTTGATTAATTGGATTTTAAAAGTAGGTTTATAATCTAAAAGCGCGCTACGCGTGAAAGAACTCGTAAGAAATTGCAAAAAAAATTAGGATTATAGATATTTTATATATTTTTTATAAAATTACAAGAGAATGATCAGCTCAATTTTCCCAAATATAAAGTTTATATCTTTAGCAACGCGACGGGTACAGTACTAAATACTCAATACTTATTTACTATACCTACTTACATAAACACTACATAATATATGCTTATGAAGACGTGAAATATCCTCTCCGTATCAACGGTAAGAACTGATATACTTCATATATATACGTAAGTACGTGACAGTTTATCACGCGCAGCCATTTACAACAACTGAACATTATTTACGAGCAACTGTTATTGAATAAGAGAAAGAGAATCGGTTTGATGTCCTTTCAAGTCCTTTTTAGTGGTCTGCTAGTGACAGAGAAATATTTGTTTTGTCAGGTGCTACCGTATCTTCAATATTATTTTGAAAGAGAAAGCTGCATAGAATCGGTAAATACTAAGCCAGTCCTCCATATTCATATCAACGCATTCAATTACCAGGCGTCAGCCAGAGCAACGCCACAACAACTGAACGACAACAATTAGAACATCTAATTGGTTAAATTTAACCAATTAGTTGTTCACTTATTGAATCGAGCCGGAACATGGCGTGTATTAATGATAATTCTATTCAGACGATTATCTTTGGGTGTCGTAATTTATTTCAAGCAAAATAAAACAAAACACTCCGTTAATGAACGTCAAATACCGAATTGCCTGACTCTCATTTTCAGATAGCAAATAAATTGGTAGGTACAGTCCGATTTAATTACCTTTTCATCTAAATCAGAGCGTCCACAATATTCAATCATTCAAATGTCGAATTAAAAAAAAGGTTCCATCTCTAATTTCGCATTTTATCGCGCGAAGCGTTCGAGTGGACGCCGTCGTCCACAAAAGCCTTTTTTTATTCAAATAATGATCGTGTATTGTCTAAAATTAATACCATATTCCACGTTCCATATTCAAAAAATATGTTAAATTATTCAGCAGGTCCTTGTGATATAAAAGCAACGTCTATTCAGTATGAAAATATTTTTGTTTTCCTAAAACAATATATGTATATTTTTTATGCGACATACCAGACCTTATTTACTTTCATAGTATGTTACAAGTTTTCTTTATAGGACATCACTTCATAATATTACGAGGGTTGAGAAAAAGATTTTGACAAAGCTGAGGTTTCCAAATTTCGTAAAAGACACGAACACACTTTTACCGTTGATTTTCCAAAGTTAAACGAACTACGCGTTCTGAATTAACTTAGTATGCTCTCATTATTGGAAAACATAAAATGTGTATGAAAGGTGGTGGTGTAGTGGGTGTATGGCTGGTGGTATGTGGGTGGGTATGATGGGTTTTATTTTATCTATTTACCAATGTTGTCATTGTCATAAATTAATCAATTTTATTTGTTATCAATTTTGTCATACTTCTATTTTTCACTATTTCCAATTTTAATTTAATTTAATTGAATATTGGCGCTTAGTACATAAGCAAGCTTATTTTCCGAATTTATTGTTTTGTGCATGTGGTGTTTACCTTTAAGTAATTGTTGCGCAGCAATTTAATTTTAAGATTGAATTATGTCGCTGTATCCAGTGTGAACAATTGTTGGTAGACCTAATATAATAAATAATAATAACATTGTAGATAAACAGTGTATTTCTGGTGTCTAGTTCATAAATGATTAATATTTAACCGTTTTACTAGTGGCATCACGAACACTACAGTTTCATTAGTCGAGACATTAAAATCCTCACCTCATTTTAAATGTAAAAACTTTTAATCTCGCTTATTTGATCCACTAAGAAAGCTACTCAAGACAATTGCTTTTGTCAACGGCACCTACTACATCCTTCACGTCACTGACCGTATTATTGCCCCCACGACTTTGGACACTTGCCAAAGAGGGAACCGGTCTCTAAGAGCGCCGTTACAAATACTGTGGCTTCAATAAAACTAATCGTGTGAAAGGTTTTCAGAGGGGCAAAATAATCTTAAGAATCTTAAAAAGAACTGATTGTACTTTGCGATGAGGGATTCAGCTAATTAAAACAAAAGAATGTTGTAAAGAACGGTGAAGTTGGCAGCAATCATGAATCTAATCAAATATTAATCTCACCAGAAGACCTTTACACCGATCAAATAATAGCGGGTGCATAAAACTACATCAATAAAATATGTGTGCCCGAAATTTAACAATAATCCGAAAAGAATCTATTTTATTCGTTGCTGTTTATGTGGGTCAGATGGACCCCTCGCAGAACACATAAAGTTTACGATTGTTGGAGTGGGTCCAGCAGACTCCCGTCCGTTGCCAAAGCCTACATGTTCCGTTCTTCATAAAACTGTCGGAGCGATGCAAAAACTATTTTTGTGTGAGAGTAAAATACCAACAGCACTGCATAATTGTTATTTGCACGCTGTTTGGTTCGCGGGCTGAGTAGATTCTAACCTAGATTGAGTATTTTAATGTTAATGGCTCGAAAAGTAATGTTTTTCTAATTTATTTTTTATTTTTTAGCTTTTTACTTTAGTAATGTGAAAGATTTCGCAGACGATTTAACTTTTTTAACCATACAATATTTGGATTTTTTAAGCAATTTCTCGTTTCCAATTACTTTTAAACATATAAGTTATATAAATTTTTGTAGTCACCTTTGTAAACCCTTCATTTTGATACACCAAATAATTTTAAAAAAATGTAGCCACTCCAGTGATACTCACGCCACCAAGCCGAATTTAACGGCGAATAATCCAAATCGGTTCATCCGTATAGGAGTTACGAAGTCCTAAAGGAACATTACATATATACTCACATACATACATAATACATGCTCGCGAAAAACATTACCCTCCTTCTGGGTCAGTCGGGTAAAAAGAAGATGAGGTCAGAACTTTCTTTCAAGTAGGTTTATTTTATTAAAAGTAAATGGCGATTTCTTTTCCAGAAAACATTTTATTTTATGACTGACGTGTCTATTACAATTGAGGTCTAAGTAACCTCAGTTGTAACTTGTAAAACGTATTATGTTGTGTGTTGCCTCTTACCTGAAACAATAACAAGTAACATTTAATTAAAAGTATCAAAAAACTTGACTACAAATTGCATTATGTACCTATGTATAAAAGGTGTAAATAGACTCTTAACATAACCGAAAGGCTCTTGTTCTCCCCGTCTTTGCGATCATTTTTTTGTTCTAGACCATACCTGGGAACCTTCTAGTTACAAAGATATTGGGGGTCAAACTTTTTCACAAGTTTTTTTTTTAAATCCATTTTTTTTAATGTAAGATTTTTACTTTACACACCTCCACGACCCCGTACTAGTCAATCCATCCATCAGCACAATGCTTTGAGTGCTTTCCATAGAGTCCTTAAGTAAAACGTGATTTTTCACCCCAAAAAAAAAAGTCGATTCCTAGCAATAATTTTTGCGTAAAGTTACTTAGTTTGATGTACAGAATGCTTGGTTGCCGGCTATGTGACGGGTCTGTTTATACCCTGTATGTATATATTTGCAATCTCCTTTTAATTTCCTTAATTTTCATACCCTACTCGATAGGTTTAGATGAAAAAAAAATTAACGACTTAAAATTTAGCGCCAAAAATCCGCCATTTTGTTTTTTTTAAACACCTGTCTTCATGACACTTGGGTTTTTGAGACGAATCCAATGATACCTTTATCTATTCAGCCATTTGGAACATACGAGGTAATAAAGTATACAAAGAAACAAGATACGCGCGAAAAACATAACCTTGGCAGTCGGGTAAAAAACATAATGTCAAAACACAATCGGTACGTAAATATAGCAGTCAATGTTCCATATAGTTACAAACTATAACAGTTAATAAATTTTATCTTTTTCCTTACAAGAATAATAATAATTTGATTATTCTTTACTATTACTAAGGTTATGGTCCATCAATAAATACGTTATGTCTCTTTCATGTAAGTGGAAGATCCTATTAGACCCACTTTTGGAGAAAAACACGATAGAAAAGCAATAGAAATGTTCTAAGATACGCTTAAAGAGCACTTCACTTTTATTGTAGGAAACCAAACGTGATAACACTTCGACAGAATAACGAGTACCTGTTTTCGTATTGGGTTTGTTTTTTTCTTACTTGTATTGATATGATTAGATTCTGTGCCAAGCATTTGCCAAGTCAATAAAAATCCCTTCAATACATATTAAATTACATTTCGTATTTGGTACCCTCCAACAGAGCTCACGAAAACGTGAAGGGAATACGAAATATCAAATAAATCATAAATATACAAGAGTTACACTCACGTAATATATGAATAAAATACTATTTTGCTTTCAGAGGTTTTTAACACGACTGTAGTGACTGCTTGCTATTTTAATTTTACTAATCCCAAAAGAGGTCTACGCCGAATATTCAACAGCGTAGCGGTCGTAGCGATGACGTCATCACGACGGCTACGTCGTAGCAAACGCGTACTTTACAATATCTTTTGTTGCAAAGTGGCAATCATTTTCCAAAAGTGTCATGAAATAGTTTAAATGTATCCAAGTACAAAGGGTGTCTACGAAAACCCTGAAGCTAAATCTGTCTAGAAAGTTTCCGTTACGTGAGTCGTCTATATAGGGTTGTTTTATCCAACTGTGTCATAAATTCTAAAACAAATCTTTAAAGAGGAAAAGTGGATCATTTGTTACCCGTCAGCAGCAACTGCTATGGGGTATTGAGATAAACGTGCTTGCGTTTTTACTGCTCGCATTTTGACTTTCTGTGTTTTCAGGCGATGATCGGGTCTTTTACCTCATTTTTTTTAAATCTGTTTATATAAGGTATTAATAAATTAATTCATACAAAAGTGCAATACCTACTGACCCGAAATGTATGAAACAGCTGATTTTTTTTTCGTGATTCCAGAGTTGGTCCCGTAATGAAAGTTGTTCAGTTTCATGGTCCGAGTTACCACCTAAGAGGTTTAGGGTTAATTTATTAACACCTTATATATTATCCCTAACTAGCTTTGAAATAATTAAGCAAGCGTGGAGGTGTGTTTTCAAAATACGCGATAGTTTCATGTGAATTGCGCAAATATCTTTACAAGCTTACTTAGTCAAACATTTACAAAAAACTCTTAAAAATATAGTGGTGATTTGATATTACTTTGAACCTCATGTCAGCGTTACAAATTACAACAAACCCGATGTTTGAGAATATTCTGTATAAAATAATTTGCTATTTTCTCGTAACCTTTCGACCGCTTCGAAAAATGATGTGATATTAAATTCTCTTGGACCCGCTTCGTAAATAATTTTGAGTGAAAGCTCGGTGAAGTATTAACTATTGAAGATATTACGCAAGCGTTGCCTGACCCTGAAAAACTGAATAGATATTAAAGTAGATACTTTCATGAAATATTTTTGCTGATATAAACTAAATAGTATTTAGTTAAAAAAAATATTACGATCTACAAATTACAAAAATGTAAGAAAATTTTAATGTCGCGGGGGTGTCTCTTCAAAGTTAAACCATAGCTTAGCTATGGGCTAGCTCAACGTCCGGCCGTCTTATGACGACAGGCCGTGTCGTGTAGGGGCCTGCAAGGGCCGATGCCTGCCAGGGCTGCGGGACTGTTCGAAAGAGATACCGTGGCCCTGGAACACAAAGGGCAAAGAAGGAACATGGATGGGTTTTAGTCAGTACAAGTCTGACACTCCCTTCCGCTCCGCCCAGAGTGGGGGGGTGATTTGATGATTTCCCATACGAAAAAAAGAAAAAGGGTTGAAATACCTACAACATCTACTAATTAGGTATTCCATTGATGGTAGATTCCATTTATTGTCATAAAGATAAAAGCCGCGTATTACTCCCTTCCTTTATCGGCACAATATTTGCTGAAACAACTTCCTTATTACTAAAGTTTCTTCAATCATTGGACATTTAGTTGTGTATTACCTCTGGTTCAGTACAATTATTTGTCTTCCCTCAAAACCGTTAAGCATAATAATAAAATTGGCATATTTTTACATCAACCTTATTGACTCAATGCCGCAAGACCCCCGAGTATTAATTATAACCAAACAAGTCGTTTCAAAATGAACTACCTAAGTTGACGAAACTGCGTAATTATCAGAATTTCCGCTAAAACTAGATATCTGGAACGGGACATAACTTATTATACGATGCTATGAAAAATTAGGGCCTCGTAAAAAAATATCTGAAGTCTGCGAAATCGACAGTATAGAGCAGACGCGCATAAAATAGTTACACGATCAGATGTTTACTGATTGGTATATGGAAAGTAAATAAAATAATGTTATCACGGGTAAAAGTCAGAATGGAGTAAAGAAAATCTTTGTCTAGGGTCAATTTACAAACACTACTTTCAAAATGTTCTCATTTCTCAAAGAAATTAAATGGCATCTGAATCTTCATTGAAAATAATGAAGTGATCACTCGCCCGTCGAGCAGTCGAGAGTCTGTCTCTTGTCTGTTATTAATGGACCAGAGACGTCCCGAATGGTTATGGATCATAAAAAGAACATTGTAAGGATTGCCTCGCTAAAACGAATGACGATTTGTACCCGTCGCTGGCAGGTCTCGACTTGTCGCCCGTTTCAAAGAGTTGCCCTCGGTGTCATTTAAAAAAGTGAGTCATTTTGGACATCTAAAATGACTCACTTTTAAGCCGCGCCAATTTGTGCACATGCACAAATTGGCGCGGCTGCCTAACCAAAAGTTTTTCTACATAGCCAACATTATTTAACATCATTTTCTCAAATTAATAAAGTAATATGAAACAAGCATTAATATAATTATTTTACCGAAAGATTTTAATGCAACGTCATAAAAACTTGCGAGAAAAGATTTAATACCATTGATTGAATTAATTGGGTGATAAACAAAAATCTGCCAATTATTTTCAACAACGTCGCAGAAAACACTTGTTGACATGATTGTACTCATGTCAACACGTTTTTTCTACACTACACTACAAACGCGACGATGATGGTTGTAAATACTAATTAGGTTTCCATAGTTTCATCAAGAACATATTTCTTTTTATTTATTTAAACTTCATGTACAATATTGGTACATAGACGGACTTAATGCCAAGTTTGTGATAGGGTAGAAAATAATGTCTAAAAATAACTACTATGTACACACGGCGATACATGAAGGTGTACATTTCCAGTATAACTTAGGCTCGCTTTGTATAGATTTTCTATACAATGAGCGATCCACATAAACTGGTTTAGTTTAAGGTTGATTGGCCGTCGTCGTGCGAACATGTATATTACTTAAATACACGGTGCGGTGTGAAGGAATATGGAGAAGTAGATTTTTGGAATGTCACGACTGTAAGAACGGCCCAACACTTTAAATAAGCTTTTAGATAATCGGTTTTTTTTTACATTGATCGTTCAGAACAGTGATGAACGTACAGACATAATCCGAGGGATAGGCAGCCATTTAAGCTGAGAACGGAAGGCAAAGATGTGATCTTATTTATTTTACGAAAGCCAAAAATAAAGCGAATGCAATGTTTGAGAAGTCAATAACAAACACCAGCATCGTCGATAATGGTAAGCACGAGTGACTGGACTAACGTGATTTTGGTGCTAGATGGGAGGAAATGCTTGAAGCTAAAGAGAGAATCTATAAAGAAAGGGATTTATGAAGCTCTTGTGAAAGAAATAATAATATTAATAAAATAAAATAAAAAAATAATAAATTTTATTTATATTTATAGATATACACTTTTGTCAATTTTACAGGCGTCACTATTCGCGTAATAAATAAGTAATAACTGATTGATTAATAAATAACTAAAGTTAATTAACTGACGTAAAAATATAAGAAACAAATAAATTTCAGATCAAATCTATTAATGTCAAAGGCACAAAGCAAAATTAAAAAAAAAAAAAAAATGGAATGAAGTTACGTCAGAAAACAACCAACCAATAAATTATTATTTCACTTTTGACATAACATCACGAGTCAGATGTGTACCTAATAGTACATTCATTCGCCAATTATCATCTAACTAGCTGTTGCCCGCGACTTCGTTCGCGTGAAAATTTTGGTGTCTCGTTGGTCTAGTGGTAGCAAGCGCGACTACTAAGCGTGGGATTGATTCCCCGGGAGTCGGGCAAAGTGTTAAAAAAAAAATTTGTTTATTTCAATTACATAAAGTTGTCACACACATGATTTGGAGATCACCTTTTAAGCAAGAAGATGCTTTTGTTAGGGGGCATCCATTAATTACGTGAGGCGATTTTTCGACACCCTCCCCCCTTGGTGGGATGTCGTGAGATTTGGGTTGACCCCCTCATCCCCCTCCTAATCTCACGTGAGACTCAATTAAACCTCAATTAAACCCGGTTATATCTGCCGAAACCTCCCTCTCTCCCTCGTGAGATTGGGTGATAATGGGCGCGACCCCCCCCCTCCTTAAACGTCTCACGTAATTAATGGACGCCCCCTTAGGTGACTCCGCTCTTCCACTTAACATTAAAATATGCAAATGAAAAAATACTATGAATAACAGTGTTATTGGGTTATCCCATCAGGAATTTCTCAGTAGCAGCCACGGAATCTGGATTTGTGCCCGGTTGATGGCAATAGGCTCACCCCCTATTGCATGGGACTTCAATAAAACTGGCGAAATGTGTGTGTACGATTAGTACACGTCTGCCCAACCCTTCGGGGCTTTAAGGCGTGATGTTATGTTTTGTGTGAGAACTGACTGCCAGATCAAAAGGTGATATGACTACAAACGGCGTCCTTTTGGGTGCTGTAATTCTGGGCGGCAGAGGTCCGAATCAAAATTAAATGGCGTTGAGGCAACGATATGGCTTTAAAATCGGTGTATTTTGGCGCTATACAACTTTTTTTCAAAGTGAACCTTGTTGGGCACTTTTATTCTAATACCATTCTGTATACAACATTAAATGACTTTTTGCGAGAGCCCTTAGACCTCCATAAATCGGCCCTGTCGCAAAATCCGTTCTTAGCGAACGTCTACTAACTATAAACTACCTCACTGCCAAATATTAAGTTTGTAGCACAAAAAGTTAAGGACTTTCATCCAAACTTGCGAGAGACCTTAGGCGTCCTTAATCCGACCCTATCGCAAAATCCGTTCTAAACAAACGTCTACTAACTATAAACTACCTTCCTGCCAAATTTCAAATTTGTAGCACAAAAAATGAAGGACTTCCATACAAACTTGCGAGAGCCCTTAGATCTCCTTAATCCGGCCCTGTCGCAAAATTCGTTCTTAGCGGAAGTCTACTAACTATTAACTACCTTCCTGCCAAATTTCAAGTTTATACGTCAAGCGGTTTTCGATATTTCGTGATGCCATTTATACTTTCATCCGCTATTTAACTCCCTTAGGGGTTGAATTTCGAAAAACGCTGAAACACGTGATTTGTAACCGAATGATTAACACCAATTTTCATTGTTTAAACTACAAAAATTATAATATTCCATACAAACTTTCATCCCCTATTTAACACCCTTAGTGGTTGAATTTGGAAAAACACTGAAACACGTGGTTTTTAGTTTTTCCCATAATGATAAACACCAATTTTCATGGTTTAAACTACAGAAATGACGATTTTTATACAAACTTTCATCCCCTATTTAACTCTCTTAGGGGTTGAATTTCGGAAAACACTGAAACGTGATTTTTAACCAGAATGATAAACACCAATTTTCATTATTTAAACTACAAAAATGATGATTTTCTATACAAACTTTCATCCCCTATTTAACTCTCTTAGGGGTTGAATTTCGGAAAACACTGAAACGTGATTTTTAACCAGAATGATAAACACCAATTTTCATTGTTTAAACTACAAAAATGACAATTTTCCATACAAACTTTCATCCCCTATTTAACACCCTTATGGTTTGAATTTGGAAAAACACTGAAACACGTGGTTTTTAATTTTTCCCCATAATGATAAACACCAATTTTCATGGTTTAAACTACAAAAATGACGATTCTCTATACAAACTTTCATCCCCTATTTAACTCCCTTAGGGGTTGAATTTCGAAAAATACTCAAACATGTGGTTTTTAATTTTTCACCAGGATGGTAACCACCAATTTTTATGGTTTAAACTACAAAAATGACGATTTTCCATACAAACTTTCATCCCCTATTTAACTCCCTTAGGGGTTGAATTTCGAAAAATCCTTCCTTATTCCTTGTCTACATTATAATGGAAACCTTTGTGCAAAATTTCAGCTTTCTAGGTCCAAGGGTTTGGGCTGGGCGTTGATGAGTCAGTCAGTCAGTCAGTCAGTCAGTCAGGACTTCTCTTTTTATTTATATAGATTACGTTTGCAGGTAGATACTCATTGCATTTGACTAAAATATCGATGCGATGGTCTTCAACGTCACGATCTTCTAGATTACTCTGGTAAAAGCAAAACTTTAGTTAGTTTGAAACTGTTCTTAGCGAATCCGCGAGCCTTTGAGATCTCTAAGGTCTATTTTCAACTGCGTGCATACTTTCGGTGGGTTTAAAAAACTTCACAAAAGCCTTTGAAACTCGGTAGCTCGTACCCTGGGGTAATATGTAGGTACTAAAGAACTGCTTTGTTTTTAAGATTACTTTGAGCAAACTACATAACAAAAGTTAAGCATTTGAAAAAATGAAGCGTGTTCTTTTGTTTTGTGTTCCTATGAAGAGTAGATAATTAGATATAATTATATTTATTTCAATGTTTTAAAAGCTTTTACTTACGCCCTGGAAAAGAAGATAGGCTCATGCTGGATTAATTTTTTGAAAAAACCCCGGTCACAGGTTGTCCGAAGCATTGAAAACCTGTTCAGGTGGAGATTCAAAGATTATTCTGCCCTAGAGTGTAAATGTGGTGTTGCACCACAAAAGATGGGATACTTGATATCGTTTTGTGCCTGTCCTGTTGCTTGCACATCACAGGAGCTGATAGACGCTACTAAAAGTGTCAAACTCGAATTTGACACTTTGAATTTGACTCAATTTAAATTGCCATCGACACGCTAAGAAGGGACTGCCCCGGAGACCACAATAGTTCCTGCCTTGGTCTAAAAACTGTCATTATAACTTTCGATTCCATGAATCTCTGCTATTATCGTTTCTTAAGTAATTGACAACACCAACTAAAAGTTCTATATTCCACTTCTTATGCTAGGTGAGGCGTTTGACATTAACCTAATTACCAGGCGTTCAGTTTGACATTTTCAGATAAAGCCACAGACTGGAACGATGCCAAATGAGTCGGACAAGCTGTAACACGCAACATTGTAATGGTACATGATGGGAAGGATAATGTTATAAATTGTTTCTCAATCTATGAAATTGTTTCTCAATCTATAAAATTGTATCTCAATCTAATTATTTAATAATAATTAATTAATTTTCTAATGTATCCATTTCAAGCGAATTTTGAAAACTTTGCGAGGCTCTCGCATTTGTTAATAAACATAACCATTTAAATTTCAACTTTAGAACCTTTGCACTTGAATGTACTTGGTGTAGTTTATGACAATGAATTTGTTTACAAAATTTTTATCACCGATCCTTTGGAACGTAAACGATTTTTGTTTACGGTTGGATCGCCCGCGGGAAATTCGTTTTGGGCCGTTTAGACTAAATACCCTTTATATAGCCTATCGAGTCGACATAAATAACAATAGTATTGCAAGAATAAGTTAGCTAATAACAAGTATTTTTCGAAGAAATTGAGTGGTACATGGAAATTAAACATATAATTCCCTTCCTTAATAACCTGCTGTTATTTAAACTTGGTATTGCAAAACAGTGAAATATACGGCTGCAGTAAAAAGAACGGGGCTGTACCGATTTTGGTCACAAAAAATGTGGAAATCTTTTAAATGGTGACCGAACAATAACATTCCGTTACCATGCCGCGCCGAAATAGTTAACTGAAATAGTTTTCACTGGTAACTCGAGCGACGCAATGGAGGACATTTTTTTTGGTTCGGGAAAACAGCGACCGTTCTCACATAGGGTGGCCATCGATTCAAATTTCACACGGATTTGTCCCGAGTGCTGCAGTAGCTACTCTGTCCCATGTTGATAAGGTCCTTTTTCAAAGTACCCGGTAATGGATGTAAGGGTTACAAGCCATTTGTTTTTGCTTTAGTATTTCAGGGACCTTACAATATTCCTTTGGGTTCCCTGAAGACAGATGACGGAGAAACATTGCAATATTTTATGTTAGCATTTCCTGAGGTACCTACTAAGGGTTTTCATTTCATAACTTTACTCAGGCGACTGGCTAACGGATGGATTGCTGTAGATGCATTACTAAAACCATCATCATCATCTGCCTAGCCTTTTCCCAACTATGTTGGGGTCGGCTTCCAGTCTAACCGGATGCAGCTGAAAACCAGTATTTTACATGGAGCGATTGCCTATCGGACCTCCACAAACCAGTCAGTACTGGGTAATACGATACCCCTTGGTAAGACTGGTTGTCAGACTTTTTGGGCCACTGACTACCTAACGAATGTCAAAGATCTACAAATGACAGCCGTGACCAACGGCTTAACGTGCTTTCCGAGGCACGGAGGAAACTCGGTATGTAATGGGTGGTCACCCATCCACAGATCAACCTAGGCAAGCTCGGCTTAACCTAAAGATCGACCCGAGCGGCTGTTATTATTTAGCCACGAGCTTAGCATGGCATTACTAAGACCATCGAGGGTTAATGTTTAGTGATAAAACCATTACCATAAAAAAACGCTTCGATTTTAGTCAGTACAAGTCTGACAGTCCCTCCCGCTCTGCCCTGGGTGGGAGAACTCATTCGATGATTTTACAACGTTAAAAAAAGAAAAAAAAGATCAAATGACTATTCAACGATTACCTTAATCCAAATAAGATAATAATATTTGAACTATCCCAGAAACCAAATCCAGTGATACAAGCATTTCTTTATCAGATACTAATCAGGGCATTTATTGATGCAAAATTCAAAGAATTAAATGAAACGTCAATTGTAACCATAATTACAAAGAATGCAAATGAAAGCGGTTCTCATTAGTTGAGTTCAGTATCCGTAGCACTAGAACTGCCATGCTGAGGGAAATTAAAACCTACGGTGACTCAGGGTTTTAATTTTTGCTGTAGGTATATTATATGTGAACGTTTTCCCAGTACTCGAATTGAAATCGGTTTCTTTTGTTGGAGTGCTACTAGTTGAAGATTGAAGAATATTTTCAATATTATGTCTTACAGTTTAAAAATCAAAAGCTCTACAGAGGAACATATTTTTCATCCGACCTGGAAGTCAAACCCAGGACCCTCCCGCGCTTGCGACCAACGAGGCAGTATTTTTCATTTGATTAAGAAATCTTTCCCACGTAAATAATATCAAACAAAAATTACTGAGCAATTTCAGTAGTTGTCATGCGTCATACAATTCCTTACTCCCCGACCTCATTCGTATCGCTCCACGTTCTTACTTTCCAGTATTTTAATTAGTGAAGCATATCTTCACTGCGGCCTCTCTCGTGGTTCCGCATATTTTATGAATATCATGCGAGATGCGCTGAATGAGACGAGGGAGCGATGAAATAAAAGATTGTAAGCAATTGTGTTATATAAAACTGTAGAGTGTAGGTACATTAATTAAAAAGTTCTTATAGCGTTTGAAAATGAAGTAGCGAGTGATCGCGTCGTTCGTTGCGAAAATATAAGTGGTTGAACTCGACAGTAATAGATCACGTTGCTAAATGTGAGAGTATAATTAGAATGCAGTTCTTTTAGTAGGAACTTGTGAACGTTGTTAGCGAACTAAAATAAAGGGTGTAAATAGACCCTTAACATAAACGAAAGGCACTGGCTCTCCCCGTCTTTGCGATCATTTCTTTGTTCTAGACCATACCTGGGAACCTTCTAGTTACGGAGATATTGGGGGTCAAAGTTCCAATATTTTCACAAGTTTTTTTTTAAATAGGTACCTACATGTTTTTAATGTAAGATTTTTACTGTACACACCTCCACGACACCCGTACTATTCAATCCATCCATCAGCACAATGCTTTAAGTGCCTTCCACCTAGTCCTACCTTATAACGTGATTTATAACCCAAAAAAAAAGTCGATTCCCAGCAAAAATTTTTGCGTAAAGTTACTTAGTGTGATGTACAGAAATGCTTTTTTGGCGGGTTTGTGAAGGGTCTGTTTACACCCTGTATGGTGTAATGACATCCGACACGAACTATGTAATTACATCTGCCAGCATCAGTACTAATTGACAACACGTGTGACCTTGATGTTCTGTTATATTACCAAACGGTACATATGTCTACAAAGCCAGCAAGCTAAGATAGACATACCCATTATAAATATACCTTATTTTTGTTGAAAAAAAATAGCTTTTAAAAATCAAAATTGAACGCGTACACAAAGATTCGTGTCCGTGCTATTAAACGTTAAGGAGTTCTCTCATGAGGTGACGGTCCTGGCTGCAGGATCAAGTCATGACTGTCAATTCAGGTCAATCGGTTAAGAGGACTGCTTTGAATTCAGTTACAAGCCTTGACCAATACATAGTTCTTCTCCTTCTTAGCGTGTCTACGGAAATCTTAATTGTGTCGGTCCAGAACTGAGCCACGAGTTTGGCGCCAACATCGAAGGATTCTCACAAGGAAAATCAGAAATTCTTTCTGATGTCTACAGCAAAACTGTGCCTGTGTAGTTGTGCCATTTTTTGCGTCCAAGAGACCCACCGAGATGAAACCCAAAGTCGGCCACACATCGATGAACTTACGGTTGTCGCCGAGACACCGCCGACGCCGACGCCGACAGTCCTAGCGACTGTCATCTTAAGAATTTGACTAAGTTCTGAGCAATTTAACTTATTAATGAAAAAATCTTAAATTGCCCGACTATTTTATACGTTGTTTTATAACTTCGAAGTTTTATGATTTATTAACTTTTATTTAACTTGCCTTGTTTGTTAGTATGTTTAAACACTTGGTGGATAGTATGCTTACGCCGGGAGCAACAAACACTGCGTTACCGTGCTGCGGGTGACAGATCTCGGCGACAAGCGTAAGTTCATCGATGTGTGGCCGACTTTGGGTTTCATCTCGGTGGGTCTCTTGGACGCAAAAAATGCCACAACTACACAGGCACAGTTTAGCTGTAGACATCGGAAAGAATTTCTGATTTTCCTTGTGAGAATCCTTTCATGTTGGCGCCAAACTCGTGGCTCAGTGATGACAATGATGACAAATTGCGTTTCGTCCACGTATTGAGTTTGTCAACAGTGTGATAACGCCGCATCATTATAACTTTTGATATGAGAGAATCAAATTGATTTTTATTATGACACATAAATAAAAAATTAAGTTGCCAAAAAGGTGCTTTAATATCATTGAACAGGGATTGAATCAGTTATGTAAACGGTACAGGGGATTCCATGTTTTTTTTAACTGAATTAGAAGAACAGTTAAAATCATAAATACAACCTTCCATCCAGTTCCATTTGTGTGCCACGACCCTAGTTGTTCAGGTCAACGGACAAAAAATGGGCTTTAACATAAAAAAGCAGATAAAACGAATATAACAGCCACGCAATTTTCTAGGCTCCGAAACCGTTTGGCAAAAAAATCGGGGTTGGAACAAGCAAATGTGGTCGAGCTAGTTTGAAATAACCTTCCCCTGCCCTTGATGGCCAAGATCTTTGTTACGCAACGTCCCATTTGGCAACTAACCAAAAGATATAAATTGTTTGAAATTAAGAATTTTGGAAACTGGAGAAATTCTTTTTCATTATAACGAACTCTTGGAAAGTAAAAGAAAACCTATCATTATTTTCCACATAAAAGCATACAACATTATCACAATTGTAAATCCTAACTAATATTATAATGTAACAAAGAAACTTACTTTCGCATTTATGTGCGAAAGTATGTTTGTTTGATAGTTTGTTAACTTTTCACGCCGAAACCACTGAACCGATCATCCTGAAATTTTGCATATGCGTTATCAGATGTACTGAAACGGACATAGGGTATCTTTCATCCCAAAAAAAAAATACTGTTCCCGTGGAAAACAACAATAACGTTCTTATGATTATAGAACTTGCTACGTGTCTTTCGAATCATGATATAATTATATTATTACAAGCAGAGTACAACCCAAATTGATTGCCAAATTCTAAATTAACGCGAGCGAAGCTGCGGGCAAAAGCTACTGAGTAAATATTTATGAAGCTAGAAGAGAATTTGCATTTATTATGGTCGGAAAACTTTTCAAATTCAGTAGGATTAGTCGGACACTAAATAACATTTTAGTCCAACGTCACACCTTTGTTAATCCTCACATACCTCATGAGGTGTTTCAGTTTAATACAAAACTATTTATGTCGTTAATGCTAACCTGCGGTGGTATTACAACTGATGATTAAAGGAAAAATCTGTTGCCAAATACAGTTGTAAATTGTATATCCTCTGTGGGATCAACGGATTAAAGGAATTTAAGTGATTTTGTTACCGAAAATACATTTGTATACATAATAAACTTCAATGTAAATTCTTGTTTCAGTAAACCACTGGATTGGTTTCCATTAATTCGTGATTCTTATTTAATATTAGTAGAAATTAATCACACAATATTGCTTTAAATTGATTATATCGTTGTTGGTCACCATTACCTCCTCAATCTTATTAAATTCACAATGCAAAGTGAAGTTGAAACCTACAAAACCTCTCAACAAATGACAAACACAATCACTAATGGACGTACAACTATCCCGAACAAGACAGCGAGAACTTGGAAGAAATCTGATAAACTCAATTTTAAACTTTGACATAAATCTGTGGCCAGCGCGATCCATTACCCACTCTACAATATAACTCGGAGATCGCATAATCCTTTTATTGAAAAAGGAAAAGTATCAAAAAATGATACCGTTGCGAGAAGGCTTAATTTTTCGTTGAAATATGATTTTTTTACCCATTCATTTTGGTTTTATACAAACGCAGAAGCTGCCAAGCTTCTTTTTTTTTGGCAATTTCACTTTGCTAAACAAACGTACAGTTACCAGCTTTTGTTCAAGTTCTCTAAAAATGTAAAAATTACATAAAAAGTTTATTTTCAATTTAAATGAAAAAGAGTACGCAGTGGATTAAACTTTGCAACTATATTAAACGTTCATCTGCCTCGGGGTACAATATCGTCTTGTTGGAGAGACAGAATTATACGTTGAAACCATTCTAATGCAGGTTCAAGAAGTTCACAATCAATAGTTTTGTAAGAAAATTGCTTGCCATCCTGCACTAATATCATAGTCACAGATTACGATTGACGAACCATAAAAGTAGCTAGATTTCTCAGAAATTCCCACATTGTAAATTCTGATTCACTGCTAAAATAAAATACTAAAGTAGGTAATTACTTAAACAATTTGTCTCGAAAATCCATTAATTACTAAATCCACGTTAAATAGTACGACATCAACACGACAAGGTTAATTTCATTAAGTCATTAGTAGGGGACGATTCTCCAGACGGTGTGGCTTGGCGACATTAGGTACTACAGCCTTAATTTTGTTTCGTGAAAATTAGGTATCTCGGAGCAGAGACCGCGCAAGGTCTTGATTATGAACATTTTGGTAGTAGTACGAAATAAACTAATTAAAGATGAGATTTTGCGTTTTAATTTTTGGATATTATGTATTTACGTGATAAGCCCCAGTCTACCTTATGAAAATATCGAAATGACTTGAAAGATGAATACAGGGTGTAAACGGCCCCTTCACGAAGCCGTCAACCAAGCATTATGTACATCAAACTAAGTAACTAACGCAAAAGTTATTGCTGGAAAACGACTTTTTTTTAGGCGTTTTACGGTGGGACTCAATATAACGCACTCAAAACATTATGCTGTTGCATGGATTGAATAGTATGAGGGTCGTGGAGGTGTTTAAAGTTTAAAAATCTTACATTAAAAATAAGTATTTAAAAAAACTTGTGAAAAAGTTGGAACTTTGGCCCCTAATATCTCCAAGGTTTCCAGGGAGTCTAGAACAAAAAAAATATCGCAATGACGGGGCAAACAAATACCTTTCGGCTTCGTTAAGGGTCTTGTTACACCCTTTATAGTCTCTAATATAGCGACACAGATAAAAAAGGCGATTTTTTTTTGGCTTTAAAGGCGATTGGATTTTTCCGTCTAAATCCAGTTACTTCATCCGTCAGAAAGGTCTTAATCGACCTGATTGATTCCCCTGCAGGTACCTACGCTCGATTAAGTCGCTGTTCAATGGCTTCGCTTTCAACATTCGGAAAAAAGTCACAAAAAAATGTTTGTAAAACTGTTTTTGGTGCCCTGTAGTGCTGGCACATCACTTGGCGTATTTTTCAAAATTTTCGCGATAATGGATTAAAACAAAATGTTTTTTATGCTTATTGCGATATAGTTCACTTTGTTTTAATAATAGAAGGGGAATATTTGCCAAGAACAAAAAAATAAAAAAAATTACCAGAGATTAATGAAAAAAAAAAGATCTGCCAAGTGTAGTGCCACCATAACACACAACACTAAAAACAGATTTACAAATATTTGTACCAATGAATTGCAACCTACTATTAACAAACTGTACAAAGCTGGCTAAACTTATCTCGAGGTGCACCAAACTGAATGCTGTAGTCGAGTTGAACAGAACAAATAAACCCTGAACACCTTGAGTAATCTAGTGGAAACTGTTCACGAGCACGAATAGCGGTTACACTAAATAGTTAAGCGAAGAGGTTAAATTCAACGAATTTCTTGAACGTAATTGGAAGAAACTAAATACAAAGGGACTGGATAAAATTTAACTATGACAAGATACTGCGCGTCAATTGTTTTATCTTAATTATCGTCTTTTGAATTAAAGTCTATATATATTAATTAGTTTTAATGGTAAATAACTTTTTAAAAGAAACCATGCAGTTTGTTGCCGGTTCTTCTCCATAGGAAACGACCAATCCGAACTGTGCACCTTTCCTCGACATTTTATAAGTACTGTGAAATAATTTTTTTTTTTTTTTATTGGGCATAAAAATGACAATCCCCAAAATACAAAACATTTTTTTTTTTCCTTTTTTTATAAAATAATATGTTGAATACCAGTGACCAGATTATATTCCCGTCACTAAACTGTTCCCGATTACTACTGAAACCTCCACTGTGAAACTTGTAGATAGTTCACAGTTAACGAATGTGGGTTCAGCACTAATGTTCTAAAACGTCGATTGAAGTTCCTATCTACGAACGAGTCTACAAATTAGGGATCCTCTATTCGTGTCCAATAATTAGGGTTTTCTCAGACTTTTCTTAAGATTTTTATTATTTTTATTTCTATGAGTGGAGAGGTTAAGGTTCAGTAAAGGTACTTATCTTACATCGACTTTCAAAGTTTGATGAATACCTAAATATAAATCACAATGTAAACTTTATTGGACTTAGTTATTCTTACAAAATTCTCTAAAGTATAAAGGAACTTCACTCAACCAAAATTCTTAAATGTCATTAAAATAATTTAACCATAACATCTCTCATTGTTCTTGGAACTTTTTGTTCTTAAATAAATACGGGTGTAAACGGAGCCTCCACGAAGCCGTCAACCAAGCATTCCGTACATCAAACTAAGTAACTCTATGCAAAATTTATTGCTGGGAAACAAATTTTTTTTTGCGGTATGTAATCAAGTTTTACGGTAAAACTCGAAACATTTTGCTAAAGGATGCATTGAATAGTACGGGGGTCATGGAGGTATTTAAAGTAAAGTTATAACATTAAAAACGTGTATTAAAAAAACTTATGAAATAGTTGGAACTTTGACCCCCAATATCTCCGTAACTAGATAGTTCCCAGGTATGGTCTAGATTCTAGAACAAAAAAAATGACCGCAATGACGGAAAATAAATGCTTTTCGGCTTTGTTAATAAGGGTACCGTTACACACTTTATTAAACCGAGGCACAATTTAGATCAACAAATATTCCGCTCATATTTCAGCACACAACACGTGTCGTAAAGCTTACACGTGAACGAGAAAAAAACGCTGTTGACGCTGGACGCGTCCCGTTTATGGCCATCGTGCTCCAGTAACATATTATGAACTGCGCTCATTCTGCTGACCCAGCACTCTCTGACCGGCGTAATGGTCGCAAAGCGAGCTGCAATTTGCATATCGTTACAAAACCCGCACATTTGAATTTTATTGATACCGAGCAATGGGGCCGTTTGTCATTTGTCACGGATCTAGGACATTTGCACGAAGCATACTTGCGCGAACCCATTTGCGCGAAAAGACATTGCCGCGCATGGACTTTTGCAACGTACGGACACTTGCGCACATGGACACTTGCGTGAATGGAATTTTGCGCGAACAGACACTTGTGCGACTTAATAGCCCGTGAGATTCCTTACAGACAAAATATCACGCCTGATATTACTTAAAGGGCAGGCTGAGTCGTGATTAAGTCCCAAACAGACTAAAAGGAAATAGTTGTGATCGTAGAATGGGTGTAATTATCAGTGTTTTTCAAAATGAAAATCCAAGATGGCGACGACGACCGGTTTATCTAACATGGATGGTTTTTGGGGTTATGTTGATACCGATATGATGTGTGGAAACGTTTTAGAGCTTTTGCACGGGACGGTGAAGTACCTCGTTAGTTTTGAAAGAAAATCAATTTAACAAGTATGCTCTAGTTTGCATCAAATAGTCTGACAACCAGTCTTACCAAGGCATCGTCTTATCGTATTACCTATGGGTTGTGGAGACCAGATAGGCAGTCGCTCCATGTAAAATACGGGTATTCAGTTGCATCCGGTTAGACTGCAAGCCGACCCAAACATAGTTGGGAAAAGACTAGGCAGTATGTTCTAGCGTGCATTACATCTCTGATCTTTGTTTACAATAGTAATTTAAACACGATGACAACCACGTGTCTCTGTAGTACCGCTATAAATATTGCTTGGCGTCCGTCCAATATGCGACGTGACGTCACCGCGGCTATGTCCCCGGTGAGATAGGTAACCTTTCACAATATTATGCTTGTCCTAAAGCAAATCTAGTTTAATCAAAACACATTTGCATGATATAATGTACGAACAGAACACATTGCAATAGACCAACTATAAACACTTACTTCTTCGTCTTTGCCGTGTCACGAAGTGTCTTCAACAGCGTCACTATACCTAATCTTATTATATTTTAAGCCTATATTGTCCCACAAAAACAAAGGCCCCCCTTCCCTCCTTCCACTTTTCGCGATCTAGTGCGATTGTAGGCCAATCCTATGAGAAAGAATCCAGTTCATCCCGCCATCTTTCTGGGCCTGCTGCGTTGTCGTTTCCTGCTATTTGGTAATTTTTGCTCATTGCTCCTCCGACATGCGGCAGATGTGATCAGCTGAGTTCCGTTTCAACTTAGCAGCTGTAAGGCCAGCAACAGCTATTTGTCATCGAAACCGGCACCAAACAATTTCGAATATCAATCGTTGAGTTTCGCTGCACAAAAACTTCGTCAATGTCGCCACCTCGCCGTAGATTTGTATAAAGTTCTCGACGGAAAGAGATAAAAACAAGAACAAAAGTAGTGCTGCGTTGTCTAATAGAGTATCCAAATAGAAACAGGCTCCAGTAACAACGTTTAACAGTGATGTTCTCACGGCACGTCATAGAGAAACGAGTCCTTTGTAAGATTGAACGAGAACAATGCAGTCGTTGTTGAAGTTGGTCGTTCAATAAGAAAATACTGTCCTCTTGTATAGCGCTAAACAAAAGCGTTTTAGCTCGAACTGTAAGTTTCTTACTAATAAGTTGAATGAAAGTTATAATAGTCTCATCGGCGCTTCACTTGTGCAAGTCGTTGGAAATAATGTGGAGAAAACACACGTCTGAGATGAAATAACAAACCCCGGTGTGGGTTTTGTTATTTATAGCGGTTTAAACCGGTTAAGTGCGAGTTGTACTCGTGCACCGAGGGTTCCGTATAAACTTGTAAGTATTTTGTTCTGTTGCTTTCCATCGAGTCCTACCGTAAAACGTTATTTTTCACCCCAAAAAAAAAATCGATTCCCAGTAATAATTTTTGCGTACAGTTACTTAGTTTGATGTACAGAATGCTTGGTTGACGGTTATGTGAAGGGTCTGTTTACAGCCTGTATACGGTTGAACCTGTCTACTGAAATCGTTTAGGCTCTCCGCTTGAAACGATCTGCTTAAACAAGCAAGCTTCAACAACACCGTACAGTATTTACCTGTTTAATCCTACCTTAATTAGGACTACGAAGGAACACAGATTTACATAAATACATAAAGCATTACCCGGTAGGGCAGCGGTGTGTACAAGCCGTTGACCTTCGTTATAAACCAGAGGGTCATGTGAAGTATGAGGCCTGAGGAGCTGAGGATGTGCTAATAGATGAGAAGTTAATGAATTTGACCTAATTAAGCGATCGTTTAAAACCACATGTGGATTTTAATCGTTTAAAAATCCATAGACACGCGGTCTATAGTTTTTTAACGATTTAAATCTTGATATCTTACCATTCAGAGGAACTTGGTATCTGTCCCAAAACCGAATTTTCAATGTGTAAGCGTTGCCAAGCTTATGAATTCCAGAGGGAACACATTCGACGCTATCTCGCTGTCCTACTGCGGGTAGATATGCTGATGACACCTATCCGACGGCTCTAGTGACACAGTTGTGTGTCGTCAGTGTCACTACAGCGTGCTCGTGCTGATCTTGTTTGCGACATTATGTGTCTTATTTTTTTTTGTTTTCAGAAGATGTTCAACAGTCTCTGTAATTTTTTTTCTGTACTTTTTGTATTTGCTTCAAGTTAGAACTGTCAAAAGCTAGAATTCTTAGCTTTTTTAACGTGGTAAAATCATCAAATGAGTCCTCCCACCCAGGGCACAGCGGGAGGGACTGTCAGACTTGTACTGACTAAAATCCACGGTGTCCTTCAGTAGCCCTTTATGTTCCAGGGTCACGGTAATTCTATGAGTCCCGCGACCAACTATGAGTCCCGCGACCTAGAATTCTTAGCTTTGCTTTTTTTAAAAGTTATTTCGGTAAAATTTTTGTCTATTGCATAAAAATGCTTGTTTTTTAATGTTCGTTTGTTTGTTTATGTGTGTTTGTTTGTGTTGTAGGTAATTTTTGGTTGTTAACTTGACTATAGATACCAACAACAGATCAGGGTAACAGATCTTGTGATAGATTTTCTGATTGAAGACTCTCTACAGTTCAACTATAACAAACTAATGTATATTACTTGAAGCTTTATCCAGAGAAGTACGCTTAAGAATTTAAAATTAATATGTATCTTGTTTCAGGAACTGGTTTTACTTAGATTCCAATTAAGTTCAAGTGATTTACTTCAACTTGGAAGAAAATAAAGAAATAATGATTTGATAACGACATATTAATATTAGAAACGTTGTTTTAAACTGAGTGATTAAAATGTCGCACAAATACCTAACGTTGCAGAACTTAGACAAACAGATTTAAAATCTAAATCTTGATTGTTTTTTGTCTTACTTAACTCAACTGATTAAAAGTTAACAAATAAAAAGGTACTTAGGTAATTTTAAAAACTAATATAAAATTTGTTAAAACATGAAATGGGTCCCAAATGCGCTTGATTTTTGTTTTTCAGTCGAGTTTTTTAGTTTTTAAAATTATTTTTTTTTAAATCCAGCTTTTCAGTTCAGTTGTCGCCATATTGAATTTTGACTAATGTCATGTCTTTAATGACACTCGCATGATCAGACACATCGATTGACGTAAGAATCATCAAAATCATCCCACGCGTTTCGTCTCTAGAGTGCCACGAACAAACATACATATATAGGCTGATAAACACATTAACCTCCCTCAGTCGGGTAAAAAGTATTTACTTCATTAAAAGTTAACAAAAAATATTTTTGTTTTACACGGAAATAAGATAACATGGTTCTGTTGCTGTATCAACTGCATATTCTCGAATACATTTATCATAAGTTGGCTAATAAATTGTGTAGTGAGATGTACACAATAATTACCACTTATCCTTGTAGATGGCGTTAACTTAAGTAACGTTTACGAGTTCCTTCGTGAGCAGCAGCACTTAACACTCCATGCATAATGTATTCCGTCGCCTGAAGGCTTCGGTCCGAGCTCCTTCACACCAATCTCGTCTTGTACGACCTACTTACGTTACATAACGTATGGTCGAGGAGATGAATCGTGCTTCCTTTCATGCGTGATATCTAAAGTTTAATAAATATACAGGGTGTAAACAGACCCTTCACATATCCGTCAACCAAGCATTCTGTACATCAAACTAAGTAACTTTACGCAAAAATTATAGCTGGGAATCGACTTTTTTTTTCGGGGTGAAAAATCACGTGATTCGGTTGGACTCGATGGAAAGCACTAAAAGCATTGTGCTGATGGATGGATTGATTAGTACGGGGGTCGTAGAGGTGTGTAAAGTAAAAATCTTACATTCAAAACATGTATTAAAAAAAAAACTTGTGAAAAAGTTCCAACTTTGACCCCCAATATCTCCGTAACTAGAAGGTTCCCAGGTATGGTCTAGAACAAAAAAATGATCGCAAAGACGGGGAGAACAAGTGCCTTTATTTTATGTTAAGGGTTTATTTACACCCTTTATTGTAAACAGTCTTTGGTTTTGGCAATACGTTGTGAATAAGAGTAACGCAAAGCCACAATAGCGTCATAATAACAGATAAATACGAATTCACGATTGTAGTTATCTCCAAAATACCCGGTTACAGTCGAAACAGTCCGGATAATGCGTCAAATTAACGACACAACTTATCACATTAAATACACAATAACCAGCTAACGATGGTAAAGATTAATTTCAACTAGTACCTACCTAATTACAGATTTCAGATGATTGTATTGTTTTGAAGTCGACTGTTCTGTTGAACTAAGTCATGACATTATACAGGGTGGAATCACCGGTGCGCGCTAAAACGGTTACCAAGTATTCACTACATCATTCAGAAACCCCCTAGAAATTTTTCGTGTTTTTAAAAAAAAACAGCTGTTTTCTAGAAAAGTGCAATCATTACACGGTGAAAATGTATGGAACAACAGATTTTTTTTTATTCCCGACGATAAGTTTCTATGTTCTATATACATAAAACATGGACATTTTTCAAACATATACATTGTCATAACGGTCATCATGTTTACGCCAACTTGTCTCATGATTAGAGAAATAATTTTTTAAAGTCGAATTCAATAAAAAAAACATATACACCTCACCTGTATTGGACGTTGTTTTCTTTAAATCCGTCTTATTTTAGTGCTAAAATAAAAGGAGTTTAACTTTCCAAGTCAGTACCTACTACCTACTTACCCTAAGTTTGTTTCGCTAGCTACATCAAAAATAGTGTAAATTACATAAAAGTGACGTCACTTGACCTGATTAGAAGCGCAACTTTCAAGTCTTATAACTTTTTAATTTCCAGAGATATTTGAATGTTTATTCACATTTTTGTTTCTTCTTATTGAACTTCATCATAATCCGCCTAGCCTTTTCCCAACTATATTGGGGTCGGCTTCCAGTCTAACCGGATGCAGCTGAATACCAGTATTTTACATGGAGCGACTGCCTATCTGACCTCCACAACCCAGTTAGTACTAGGAAATACGATACCCCTTGGTAAGACTGGTTGTCAGACTTTTTGGGCCACTGACTACCTGTAACGACTGTCAAAGATCTACAAATGACAACCGGGACCAACGGCTTAACGTGCTTTCCGAGGCACGGACGAAACTCGGTATGTAATGGGTGGTCACCCATCCACAGACCAACCTAGGCAAGCACGGCTTAACCTAAAGATAGACCCGAGCGGCTGTTATTATTTAGCCACGAGCTCCTATTGAAATAATTAACTTAATTCAACGAAAAACGAAAACTTTTCCATCATGGAAAACACATTTTCGCTTCCCACTGTTCACATAAACACATAATCACGGCAGGATGTGTATCTAGTTATTAAACACATAATTTTCTGCCTAGATAAACAGCCTAGACAAATAGGTATGCGGAGTTTATTTACGAAGCTAAATATTACCTGAAGAAACAATGATTTCATATAATTATTTTAAGGGTCGGTACGGTGTGTAGGTACCTACTCTCAGGATCAAAGTAATGTGAATGTGTGTACGTTGCAGGGTCCAAACCAATCGTCTCTAGATTGTGGTTATCGGTTAACAGTCAGGATAGTAACCGCAGGTACAATTTGCCGTCCGCTCATAAAAACTAAACCTGCTCATGCTCAATAATACACGGGTTGTATCAATAAATGATACTTATTTTATCATTAGACTGACTACAAAATATCTTTGAAGATATAACGCGGATTTTAACGCGTCGCTGCAGACGCTAAAGTTTTCCTAGCACATTTAATTTAGATCCTAACTATGAATGGTACATAGCCAGAACAAATAACATAGTCATTGAAGAGTCTGGAATGTCACCCTCGTCGGTAATACTCTGAGAGGCAGCGCTAACGTAGGCAACTAACTTTACGCAACACCACGACACAGCGTAATGAGGAGACAGCGCGTTGAAGATAATGTAATTGTTGTAGTTTGGTTCTACCACGGCACAGATAATATAATACTGCCTGCGTACCTACCACGGTAATAATATCTACTGTGGTTCTACTCTGTACAAACGTTGATGAGTTGTGGAGTCGAGGCAATGCCGTCAGAAATACATTAGATGCTGTGTTTTAGTATATGCCCGGCGTGATGATTTTTGGAAAAATCTTATGGTCATGCCATTCCTGCCTCCGTAGCATGACCACCGTAGACAAGGATTTCTTTGAAGGAAGAATCGACAAAATGACAGATTGCGTCGACACAATAACAGATTTCTTAACACTATCTGTCATTTTGTCAATTCTACCGTCAAAGAAATCCTTGTCTACGGTGGTCATGCTACGGGGGCTGTTGTAGATTCCGACACTCGTAAGTTAAATCCCTATTGCTAAATACAATCATGTTCTAATTCCATAAATACCACGGTCAAGGGCAAGCTTGTAGTGATGTTTTTAATGACTGCAACACGTGTACTGCAGCAATAAACTGAGTGCACTGCCCGGACCGTTATGTACAACCTTGACGTTATGAACAGCTCGTAAAATCAAATGTATGATTTACGATACCTACCGGTACCTCAGTGCTGCGAATGATATTATTGTTATAATTAACTTTAACGACTTGTTTTACACGTGTAAGTAGTTAACTATTTCAAGAAACAATGAAAAAAAAGAAGTTTACGATAAAATAATGTTATTTTCACTATATAAGTACATTTAAATGAATGAACCAAGTCAGGATTCATCCTGACTTCGTTCATTCAACAAACGAATGCTATAAACGAATGGTAACGAATGCTCGGGTCGATCTTTAGGTTAAACCGTGCTTTCCTAGGTTGGTCCGTGGATGGGTGACCACCTATTTACATACCGACTTTCCTCCGTGCCTCGGAAAGCACGTTAAGCCGTTGGTCCCGGCTGTCGTATATAGATCCTCGGAAGTCGTTACAGGTAGTCAGTGGCCTGAAAGTCTGACAACCAGTCTTACCAAAGGGTATCGGATTATTCAGTACTAACTGGGTTGTGGAAGTCAGACAGGCAGTTCATGGGCGCTCCATGTAAAATAGAAGTAATTAGCTGCATCGGGTTACTCTGGAAGCCGACCCAACATAGTTGGGAAAAGGCTAGGCAGATTATGATGAGCCACGTTCAGTTAAATGCGCAGTAACATCATCATCATCATCATCATCAAGACGTCCGTCTTTCGGCTGAAATGATGACTGCTGGACATAGGCCTCCCCCAAGTGTCGCCACATTGACCGGTCCCGTGCGTCTCGCATCCAGCGGATCCCTGCAACCTTTACCAGGTCATCGGTCCACCTAGTGGGAGGCCTTCCAACGCAGCGTCTTCCGGTTCGCGGTCGCCACTCCAGAACTTTTCGGCCCCATCGGCCATCCGTTCTGCGAGCAATGTGCCCTGCCCACTGCCACTTAAGTTTGGCTATTCTTAAATGCGCAGTAACGATCTCGAATAATTCTAAACACTTAAGCTATTTCTTACTACAATGGCTCATTTAACTTTATTTCATGACTGCATTATTAAACAGAATAGACTTTACGGAGTTGAAACCATCCTCAATGCTGTAACATTAAGAGGGCCCTTCCCAGTCCGTCTATCGTCATCGCGAGCATGGTCGAAAAGGTTGTTGTTTCATCCAGAGCCACAGCGGCGATGTTTTTTCAACTCCCCCGTCTCAGAGGGCCTCGACCCCGCACGAATCGTCTCTTGCGCACCTCATACCGCCTAATGCGACAACATTGAACGTAAAATAGTGTTCAAAAGTTCTTTTTGCTTTGATAGAAACCTAGATATAGTGCACAAAATACCTATCAGTAAAAAAAATCAAAGATAAGTAAGAGCGTTTGTATGAAAAGTATGACGGGTTGGCCGCTCTTAAAGAGCTCCAAGCGAATATCCTTTATTAATAAATGAGATGGCTACCGAGACTAGTTTTTCGAAATGATAATGTAATGGGATAAGTTTGTTAATATTTTCATTACATTTCCAACAATGCGTGAGAAATGGTGAATACACCGTGACTTTTTAGTCGTCTTACAAAGGTGGTCCACTCAATGGTACCCGACATAAATTAGCTCTAGGTGCGATGTTTTTTACCTCCCATAATAGGTACAAATAAAAATAAATAATACATTACAATAAAATTATGAAACATCCTGTTAATGATGTTTAAGTGTCAAACGGGAGAGGACATACCTACCCAGCGCTCGAGTCAGTAGATCATCGCTCGCAACAGGGTGTTTTAACTAAGTCATACGTCATAATACTGAATAATATTTTTATGTTTAAATAAAAAATTAAAAAAAATTAAAAGTCTGAATTAAAAGCCATAGCGTTATTAAATTATTAAAATCTCATTAATACCTATTTTTCTTTTATGAATGTTTAGTAGTCATTGGATACATGAAGTGGGCTGGCGTTGTAAGACGACTAAAAAGTTACGGTGTTTGGTTTGACCAAGTAAAAATGAAATAACACTAGATATTTTTCCAAATAGAGTCCAGCGATAAGAAATTTCTTAAATAAGTCTGACCTTACCAGTTATTGACATCCCACGTAAGTCAGTCTAGACCGTAGTTAACCTTCGTCTGGTCGTGAGAAAATGCCAAAAGAAATTAGTTCGTGGTGACTCGAGAAAACGGAGCCATCCTAATTATTTTATGTATGGAGGTAGATGATAAATAGCTTCAGGAAACCAATTTGATTACTCGATGCTTGACTAGCCGTCGTGTGTACACGTTTCAGAAAACAGACTGTCAGTTCTCTCATTCATAATTTTGTGTCGAACTGGAACTCTCCGACAGCTCACAATTAAATGCTACAAGCATTCCATTAGTATTTATTTGTAAACGTTCCGATAAATGTTTTCGCGGCTGATCAAAATCAACTGAATGTGATAACAATGATCACAATCAATATATTCTAAACAAACAGAAATCATGGTTCGCATTAATTAAGTACATTAAATTTGCTGTTTTCGCATTGTTCTTTCCCTGAGTATTAATATTGAAAACTCGTTGAAATTGAAAATACCTCAATGATGATAATTCATATTTGATGTTGATAATTCATATTTCCCCATTCCATAACTATTTCATAAAAAAGTCATTCAATGGGGTTAAATGAACTTAAATTCTGTAACTACATACGTGTTACTTGCGTGACTCATTTTTATCAACACACAACCTGACACTGACCTGCAAATTGAAAAAAACGTAAGAATAATTGAATTTCGCGGGCTAGTCTGGCGCTTCCACCTTAAGCAAAGTCCTTTATACTTATCTATATACTTTCTTCAACTTTGAAAACATGCACATGCAACAATGCAACAATACAATGCAATGTGACTGTAATAAGTTACGAATGTAACGCTAAACAAAACGGTAAGGGATGTGATTAACCTAAGCACAAATCAGTCTTAAATAGGGGTCACACAAATTGAAATGATTCTCTTCACACACTCCTACAATAATAATATATCACAAGTAATAACTGTAATTACGCTCAGCTCTAAGTTTCAGAGCAAATAGTTGGCAACATTCACTGTGATATCCATAAAGAAGAAGTAACTTTTTATGGTTATGATCACGGTCGGGGGTAAGTGAAGACATTATGACGACATTCATGTTGTTGATATTGGCAGTAATATTCCAGTGGCGTGACGTGTAGTAAGTACGTCATTAAAGCGGTCAGTATGAAACTGCACGGCACTGATTAGTATTCCAACAGCAACGCGTAAAACAAACTGATTGCAACAAAAAACCGCCGCCTAATTTATATTTCCATCTAATTAGGCAAACACGAAGACAGGGTTAACTAACAGAGAAATTCGGCCAAAATACTTTCCCAACTTTTGATGAAAAAAAGCAAAAAGATGTCATTAATTTTTTTTTTTTTTTTTTGTAAAATACTGAGCTTCGTTCGTCTTAAGGCCTCACTTTTCGCAAAAGAAAAGCTCTATGGAGGCAGGACACACGAAGCGATTTTAAGGGGACTGTGCACCTATATATTTCCGTGAAACTAACCAAGATAACTAATTGGATATATTTTTAGATATACTTATATTTACCCACAATAAAAAGGGTCACACAGCAAATCATTATTAATAATACCCAAAGTCAAATTATTTAGTGAAGTTATAGATTGCAATAAACAAAGTAAGCCAACAGTCGCGTATAAACTACAACACAAATAATTTACACGTGGGCGATTACTATCATTAATGAATGTAATCAAAGTCGAACATAAACAAATGACTCATGACGTTTGTATTATTATGAACAACCTAGCAGCAGTGCATACAAAGGGTGCAGTAGGACCATTTTTGATCATGCGAGAAAATGCATACCTACCGCGTATAATATGTGTTACTGTGAATGTCCAAAACGTTGTGAATTGATGATGTTTTGCTTAGAAGTAGACCTAGATTCTTAACAATTCAGCTTGGGAGATTGTGGAGATTGCAAATGTGTCTCCGTAACCCAGCCAAAAGTAAAGTGACGAGCAGGAACACCGCCCGATTCACGGCGGAGGACATCCATGAGGATTTCCAAAAGTAATAAAGAAGGTCCTTAACTACTGACAACCATAACACGCTGGACAGTGTTGACTGACACTGGCAAGTTATGAAAAAAATACCTATGATGACTCTTTATGACGAAAGAGAAAGGCGATACCTACATGTAGTGGCGTTGTTGTAGTTGCATGGAGTGAAACTTCTCACGCTTCCATATTGTGATTATGCTAGTATGCGGTAGTAATGTGTGTGATATCTATGTGAGTGTGTCATATCAACTGATACTCGTTGTTAACATCAATCAGGCGCACTCTACTCGTGTTACGTACTCGTCAATACTTGAACCTGAGCTTGAAGCAGGTTATTGTATCTGTATCGGAACAATGAACAAGAATACCCTTCTCGAAATCTCAAGTGACTATCAATACGTCCTGTGTAAGTGAAGGCCTTGATCGATTGATTATAGGTACCTACTGTAGATACATTGAACAAGGCAATCTAGTGTCTAGTCTATGTATTACCCTGTTTCTTGTTGATCTTTGACTACTTTTGTATAGACTTACAATCTGTTTTTTTTCCTACGTTGTTATTAAACCAGTACCTATTTATCATTTTATACATCAGTAGGTAGGTGTGTAATCAGAGCATACTTGCATATTAATTAAAACAGGCTCGGAGACGACTGGAATCTCGAACCAATTAAGTATTTGCACTAATATAGTGACTGTAACTATGGTCTAGTTACAGTCAGCGTTATGGAGCCTACACACCGAACCAGCCGGGAATGTCGGCGGCAGATCAACTGAACAAGTGAACACGTACAAAAGTTGCCACCGTCCGATGCCCGGTTCGCCAATAATATACATGTCGGATCCGGTCATTAGTACGGACATAAAATGAATCGCAAGTGCGCTTGTGGTGACGTCACGCGACCTACTTACAATTCTACCCACACCACAGCGTGCTTCTACAGAGCCCTGATGTTTACAGCTCGAGGCGAGGACGACATTGAATATCTGATCGCAGCGGAGTTGAGACGTCCTGGAACTGTACCCGATTCATTGTGCCCCGTGTGTTAAATTGTAATTTCAAGTAATTTGTTAGTTTAATAGACGTACAACAGTGTATTTTTATTGCACGAAACCCATCTTCTGCCCACCTGATGCACGAGCCTAACGGAATAAATTTTGACATATCCGACATACATAACATCACGCCTCCTGTCATCCCCGAAGGGTAAGGCAGAGGTGTGCCTAATAGTATTCCTAATTCCTTATGTTGTAACGTTGTGTGAGGATGCCAAAACATTAAACAGTTTACATAGTTAATCTTGCACAATAACATTCCCTCAGCCAGCACGAACACAAATCGTACGCACCAGCAGATAGAACAATAAACCAGCGAACGTCTTTACTGTCGAGTAACTAACTAACAAATAAATACACATAATTATGTATTCAAGATTCAAACACGCAGTTGTAAAATTAGGAACCAAGGAATTCTCGCAGATTCTCCCTTATGTTTTGCAATACCAAGTAGGTACCAGTGGCGAAGGCATACAACTCGATTCCTACTGGCTTCCCTTTGAAAAATGGCACAGTCAGTATGCTATAGACAAACTCCGGCTTACCTCTTACAAAAATTGACTCTTCGCTACTGTCAAGTACAAATAACTAAAACCCTTATTTTTACTGGAAATCTCAATTTTCCGCCAAAGGCGAAATAGAATGAGAATGTTCAAGAAAATTTTCTGAGCCCATTTAATTTCAATTGTACACGGAGGCCTTTCTACTTACATTCGGTAGGAATTATTTTCTAAAATAACGAGACAATTTGCCGTCTACAGTCCCCATTCAAGCGAAGACTTTCTCGAGGCATAATATTGAATTGAGTTTGCAAATTAGCGCTTAAGACTCTACACCCTTCTTTAAAAGATTTTCAACGTTGATAGGTTCGTAACCTTGCTGTGAAGTGTGTAATTTAAAGCGAGCCTGCTAAGATTCTTGAAAGAAAAGCTCCATTCTGAACATCATCATCATAACATAACATCACGCCTGTAATCCCTGACGGGTTAGGCAGAGGTGTACCTAATAGTACATCCACATTTCGCCAGTTATTTAACAGGGGGCGAGCCTATTGCCATCAACCGGTCTCAAATCAAGACTCCGTGGCTGCTACTGAGAAATTCCCGATGGAAAAATCCAATAACACTTTGCCCGACCTTGGAATCAAAACTAGGACCACATGCTCAACAGTCGCGCTTGCAATCAGTAGACCAACGAGGCAGTGAAATCATCACCATCATCTCAATTTAATCTCGGTAGGTAGGTACTACGAATGGACGCCAGTGAGCCTGTTTGAAACCTCCACTTATCATCTAGTTATTAATGGAACTAATTAAATTCGCACGATAAAAATAGTTTTATAACTAATCATGATTGAAGGGACGTTCAACATTATGTTCCCATTAATGCTGGGAAAACATTGCCATATAAATTATGTTGCCATTTATCTTCTTTGTCAATAACTAATTGTTTAGTCAGGTATGTAGCATTTACTGCGCGTTACATGTTTTATATGAGTAATGCGAGATACATAGCTGGTAAATATTTATAAAGCACTCGATGACGAGACAAAGTTGTCCCTACAGTGAGTGTTATGTCGCTACACGGAACGGATTTATGAGTACAATCCACTTACTAACCTACCTAGCTCACGACAATGCCATTCTACAACTGTATTATAATACCAATGATCAATCAGCTGTTATACGTAAATAGTACTAAACATTTGTTCGGTAACATAGCATTTTCACAGTCGCACGACTGCTTTGTTCGGAACAGTTACTTAAACTAGCTAACGAAACAAGCATTGTACGCGTGCCAACTCGAGAGATGTATTGCGTCCAGAGCTGCTACTACATTGTCAAGGTTCACAGACTATTAATATCTGGTGTCTGTTCATGGTAAACAAAGTCCACTGCAGATGTGTTTGTTTGTGTAGCTGTAATCTAGAAAACTAATGCATTTTTTTTGTTTGCTTTGCTGGAAAACGAACTTGAAATCCTTGCGAACCTTCGATCAAATATTATTCATAGGATACTGCGCACACATATAAATTCTGCGCAATAAAAGGTATGATAATGTGCATAAATGAACAAGTTTCCTAGAATAATTTATCACGTGACTGGGAACATATCCAATAAAATCAACTTGCGTAGGTATTTCATCGGAAATGATTCGTTTTGCACTCGTATCAGGATTTCACTGGAAAGGACATATAGGGACAATACCTACATCGAAAGTTTAAGTAAGTAGACAAATTCAAAATTAATAAAATTAAAACATCCAGTGATATTTTTATTTGTGTATAATTTACGCACTAGGTAGGTAAGTTAGTCATTCAATTATGTGTGAACGTAAAACAATGGTTTGTTTCATTTTTTTACGTACAAGTCGACCTTTTGCTTGAGGGTGAATAAATAAATACATTAGCGACTACTGTCTTGTTATGGTTTTAAACAATAGTGTACCTACTTGATTTGATTATCTATTGATCTCTTAGTTTTTCTAGACAGAACTTGGGTGGTTTGCGCACTAGGTTCCTAATTATGTCAAATAGGGATGTTTAGAGATAGGGATGAATGATATTATGAATGATACAATCTTGAACGGACAAGAACTTGTTGTTTTTCACCGCAGTTTATGAATATTATTGACGTTGAAAGTTAAATTAAGTGAATACGAGATTTAGGGGTTGGGGCGATCCATAGAAGCCTAAACACTAAAATGTTGTTTGTACTTTTTTTTAATTCATTTTTCTAGCTAACAGTAGCCCTAAACATAAATACCAGCTATAGCTATATTTGACTCACATTTTAATCGCCTTTGATGTTTACTCTTGATGAATAAAGAACATTCCAATGTAACACTCACTCTTCACTTTTATTTGCGCACATTAAAACTCGAGTTCACTCGATGTCGTATTCGCGGTCACGAGAACAACTGACACAAAATACACGTCCACTCACTGCGGCAGATACCGGGGCACTGAAGCTTTGATGCTGCAAAGTGGAAATCAGGGCGAGTTTTCCCTCCCCCACGCGAACCGACACTTAGCGCTCGCAACTTAATACTTTAGACGTGATTATTGTTTATTTTTTAACATAGGCGCTATTCGCAGTAAGTAATAACCAAGCCACATTTGAAAAAATGTTTTTTTCTTTATTCTATGCGCATCTACTGTGAACTTTTCGCAAGTTCATTGCCAATTACACTGATACAGTGCGTAGGTATAGCTAAAGCAGTTACCTACACAAAAAATGAAGCATGCCCAAACTTGTCATAAAAAGCGTGCATTTGACCTGCGGCCTTGACGATGAACCACATCGCATCACATTTGCTTGAGCAAATAATATATTGTTTCTTTCTTATAAAAAGAGCGATTGCTAAAAATAGATCGGTGCCTCAGGCCTTTGTAGCACATTCATTATTGATAGTATACTAGGTAATGATTTGTGGGTTACACCCGTGTAATTGCAAGCGCCATAGCGGTAAGCCCCGACAGAGATGGTGGGATGAGCTCGTCTTCTTTGGACAAAAATTGGTTCGTGACTGCCACGTGCAGAGGGAATAGGGGCACGCTTACCCAACAGTAAAAAAATATGGCCTGGTAAAAAATATACCAGGCGTAGCATGAGCACCCTACACCGTAGAAACGGGTTTCGTCAACGAAAGAATCGACATAATGGTAATTTTGTCGATTCTTCCGTCGACAAAACCCGTTTCTACGGCGGTCATACTACGGGGGCTGGTACAACCTGCTACATCAAAAGGGTGTTGGTCTTGTTCTCCCCGTCTTTGCGATCATTTTTTTGTTCTAGACCATACCTGGGAACCTTCTAGTTATGGAGATCTATATTGGGGGTCAAAGTTCCAACTTTTTCACAAGTTTTTTTTTAAATACATGTTTTTAATTTAAGATTTTTACTTTCCACACCTCCACGACCCCCGTACTATTCAATCCATTCATCAGCACAATGGTTTGAGTGCTTTCCATCGAGTCCTACCTTAAAACGTGATTTTTCACCCCAAAAAAAAAGGTCGATTCCCAGCAATAATTTTTGCGTAAAGTTACTTAGTTTGATGTACAGAATGCTTGGTTGACGGCTATGTGAAGGGTCTGTTTACACCGTGTAGGTATAGTGGAAGTGAACATTTAAAAAACTGAAAATAAATGTAACCTTTGTTATGGCTGTTCTGAATAATATCGAGCCTTCGAATCAAAGCTTCCATTGTGTCGTAGTACCCTCAATGTAACGAGTCCCCGTAGGGCACGTAGCACTATTCACGAGTAGTTACAGGGTTGGAAGCAAACCCCACAATACTACATAGTTACAATGTTTGTGATAATGTACCTAAAAGGCAACAACGTATAGCAGTACAAGGATCTCTTGGCATGTGGGCAAAACGGCTACGACGTGGCAGGATGAATAAAGATCTTGTCTACGCGCTAAAGATTCCTCTAAAGAAGAAGGCATCTCACTCATATATACCAGTCGAACTCGAGCGTCATGCGTCATGCTATCACGCGGCAGGCAGCGTGCACCACAATCACCAAGCCGCTTGAAGTTAGCTAGACAGATGAAAGGTACTATTAAGCTGTGAGAAATAGGTTAGATGGCTCCTCATTCTTCATTGAAAACGCAGTATAATCCGACCAGACGGGTGTTTTCTCGGATTAGCTCGTTAGTTAAAGCGATTAATAATGTAATCGCGAGGATGACTTAACTAGACTTAAATAGACTTGACTAGACTTGACTAGACTTGACTAGACTTGACTAGACTTGACTAGACTTGACTAGACTTGACTAGACTTGACTAGACTTGACTAGACTTGACTAGACTTGACTAGACTTGACTAGACTTGACTAGACTTGACTAGACTTGACTAGACTTGACTAGACTTGACTAGACTTGACTAGACTTGACTAGACTTGACTAGACTTGACTAGACTTGACTAGACTTGACTAGGTTTTACTAGATTTGACTAGACTTGACTAGGCTTGAATAGGCTTGGCTAGGCTTGACTAGGCTTGACTAGACCTGACTTGACTAGACTCGAGTAGACTTGACTAGACTCGAGTAGACTTGACTAGACTCGAGTAGACTCGACTAGACTAGACTAGACTCGAGTAGACTCGAGTAGACTCGACTAGACTCGACTAGACTCGACTAGACTCGACTAGACTCGACTAGACTCGACTAGACTCGACTAGACTCGACTAGACTCGACTAGACTCGACTAGACTCGACTAGACTACTAGACTCGACTTGACTAGACTGACTAATTAAGTTTTATGATTCTCTTCTACGCGTGTCGATGACAATTCAAATTGAGTCAGCCCAAAATTTGGCGACGAGTTTGGCACTTTCAGTAGCGTCCATCAGCTCCTGTGATGGTTAAACAACAGGACAGGCAGGAAGGACACGATATCAAGTGTCATCGTGTGTGTACATCTTCGTAGTATTATAAGTGTAATACGCTTCTAGCGGCGGATATGTCCTGACCCATGCTATAATGGCAACATTGTGCCTACCGACTGTGTCCTACGAATACATGTCTTTGTCTTTGCGCGATACCTACATTATGTGCGTACCATTCGGCACGATGCGTAGTTTGTATACAGGGTGTAAACAGACCCTTCACTTATCCGTCAACCGAGCATTCTGTACGTCAAACTTTATGCAAAAATTATTGCTGGGAATCGACTTTTTTTTTGGGTGAAAAATCACGTTTTAAGGTAGGACTCGATGGAAAGCACTAAAAGTATTGTGCTGATGGATGGATTGAATAGTACGGGGGTCGTGGAGGTGTGTAAAGTAAATATTTTACATTAAAAACATGTATTTAAAACAAAACTTATGAAAAAGTTGGAACTTTGACCCCCAATATCTCCTTAACTATAAGGTTCCCAGGTATGGTCTAGAACAAAAAAAATGATCGTAACGACGGAGAGAACAGTGCCTTTCTTTTATGTTAAGGGTCTATTTACACCCTTTATAACGATTATGACCGCCACAGGAAACCCATGACCAACAATGGACTGCAAACAGCAACTACCAGATAACAAGGAAGATGTTTAGCATTGCTTACTGTGCTATTGACCTTATAAATCAATAATAATATAAAACAATAAATACTACCTACAACCTACTTTCTGTTATTATGTATTCAACGTAAAATTAGCTTACTAAACATTCTTGCAAGGTTGTCAAGCAGTCAGCAACATTTTTTGCAGGAATTAAATTGTTCCGCATTATTATATAAAAAGTAGGGTACTTACACGCATACCTATGGACTATCAACTTGCTTGCTAAAGCAATTTGGTTCATCTGGACGATGAAAATTCTTTCTACTCTAAAATATAAATGTTTGTAAATCTGAAATATTCCAACGTAGTCGTTAAATTAACTTACATTACATGATTGTTCTATAAAATGGTTGAGTTCAATCGCTCAAAGTCACCGCTTCGTATGTCATTAATCCTATTGCTACAGTGTTATCTGGTAAAACTATTGTTGCTCACACGTGCCATCGTAATCTGCCTTATCTTCTGGTTTTATTAAGATAGGTGATCATTTATAACTAAGATCAACCACTAGCATAATCAAGCGTACCTTACCTAATAGGTACCCGTAGTACAGTTAGTAGGTACTTACTTAAGTAACAAACCTTTAAAAAGTCATTATAAGAAGCAGTAGCGAAGGGTGAATTTTTGTAAAAGGTAAACCGGAGTACATATCTTTAATGTGATTATATTATTTGCCTATAGAATACTGACTGCGATTTTTCAAAGGGAAGCCGGCAGGAATCGAGTTGTATGGAACCTTCGCCACTGATAAGAAGTCACTTCAGTTTATCAAAATACGACGTCATAAAGCAAATACCTACGTATCTCTATGTAAGTAATAAAAATCGACATAAAATAACCAAGAAACCATCCGGGAAAATTGAATTTCATCGTCATCTCGCGCCTCCTCTGTTTACGGGCTTATTGAACCAAGCTGGAAAGTTAACAAACAGCAAACTGCTAACTGAGCAAAGACCAAAGTTATTACTGACTACAAAAAACTTTTTGCTTCGCACAATATTTTATTCTTGTGTTGTTGCTTTATTTAATTGCCGTTTGGGGTCGAAACGCTCGGGTCATAGGGCCCGAGTGCGCGTGACCAGAGAGGGCTGGCTTTTTCTTTGGCCAAAGAGTTAGTAAGTCATTGCCATTCAACTTTTATCGTCACTATTGTCGTCCTTGTGTACATGTAAGTAACTACTTACTTTTAATCTTATTTTTTTTAATATCATTTTAAATCTATTTGTAGTTTGTATATAATGTACACAATAACCTTAATTAAATAAAAACAACTTTGCAATTGCCATATTAGCATGCACAAAGGCTAATTACTTAGGGACTTCGCGCACTACACGGTCACGATCATGACTTTTGTCCGCAGCACTTTCGACGAAAGAAAGTTTGGTCGCACGATCAGGCGTCCGACCAGTTTTGTTCAAGACGGCCGGTCATGCGACAAGTTGTGTTTGAGGCCGCGTAGTCAGCGCCGTCCCGTTTTCAATAAGTTTGGAACACTAAGTTATAATAAGACCTGTAGGAAAAGTGAACGTGTACACTGAAAAACACCAATTTACGAAAGGGTGAAGGGCGGGGCGGGGGAGACGCAATGACTAATAAGTTCGTGCGCACTGATAAAATCACTAATGTTTAGAAAATCGCAGCGCGTCGCTAAGCGCGCGCCTTCGCACTCTTACGAGCCCTGGATTTATTAGATACCATATCAACAGAAATCTAGGCAGGTAGGTGCACACATACTTAACAAATACAATATAGATATAATAATCACGCGTCGCCTACAATACCTATTACTAATATCTAGGTATCAAAGAATAGTTACAGCAGTCTTCTAACGTGGTAGGTAGTTGATATTTTATCTCAAAAACATCTAGAGCTTCACGTTGTCAATTTCAAAAGAAAAGTCTCATCATTTACTACTTATTTAACAAAGAAAACACAGACAACTTTTACCAGACTTCGTTCTTTTTTGTAGCTTTCAGGACGATTAAGTTTCTCCATTTGAGACGTCTGTCTGTCTGATGTTTATCTAACAAAGCCTTGAGCCTTGTTGATTCTAGTCCCTTGCTGTTTCTAGGTTATTGATGATAACGACGTGTCAATCACCTCACTATTTTTGTTAAATGATCGTTTTTTAACAATGCTGTAACCTATGCGCGGTCTTTTATTCTGAGCAAGCCTTTCAAAGTTGTGGAAAAAAATCTGTTTAGAGTGGTAACTTATTTTTTTTTCGTTTACTTCTCTGTTGCTAACCACGTTTGAAATTAGTCGAGGTTTTTTAATGTCATGATTTCCTGTTAATTAAGTTGAACCGATTTTTTTTTTCAATTTACTTATTTCTCTAATAAACTTTTTAAGTTCCAAATCTAATAAGCCACGTTGCAACGGATGGTGAGACGACAACAATACGATCCTGTTATTGTCAATGACCTGCCAATGATGTAATGCGCTTGCACTTAGTGTTTAACTTAGCTCGCTACGATAATATCAATTTGTCGGATCCGGTCGTTAGTATGGACATAAAATGAATCGCAAGTACCGTAGTACGCCGGTGGTGACATCACGCGACCTACTTGCAAGTCTACCCACACCACAGTGTGCTTCTACAGAGCCCTAATGTTCAGCTTGAGACGAGGGGGACATTCAATGTAAAAAATGGAACTGTACCCGATTCATTGTGCCCCGTGTTATTGTGTTAAGTTGTAATCTCAAGTAATTCTTTGACTTTGCTAGAAACAGTGTTTCGCACCCAGTGTGTTTTCATAGCACCAAACCCATCGACTGCCCACATGATGTACGAGCCTAACGGAACAAATCCTGGCAATCCGACAAATTTTATGTTATTAAAAAGATATTAGTCTATTGATCTATTCTAGCATGGCCAGTCTGTACGTATATTATGTTTTTTTGCGATATGAAATCAAGACCAATCTTAACGTGTTACGCCACTTCCACGCTCGAATTAATTCAATACAAGAAAATAAAAGCGAAAAAACAGACAAATTGGTACATGACAGCCCCTAGCGGCAACGGAATCGAAATAATTCAATTTCACGTCACGTCTGTGGAGAGATGGCGAGCCAAGATAATCCCGCGTAATTACGGACTGACAAATAAATGTTCCCAGTCCCACTAGCAATAAGGGAACGCAATAAACAGAGCTTTTCCTTCAATTGGTTTCCACTGGATAGCTGGTGGGTAGGTACCTATGATTCTAGCCGCATGTAGCGTTATGCCTTAGCTATCTATTGTAGCTATGTTTGTGACAATATACAGGAGAATACCTTCCAGTTAGATAGGCCCCTTGAGCAGTGGCGTAGCTAGGGGGGGGGGGGCCGGCCCGCACCCGACTGTGAACATTAGTAGTGCCACCTATAAAATTTCGTAAAACTTTGGCAGATTGCATAACCGCCACTATAGTCCTTTCGATGTAGGAAGGTGCAGGTGACATTAGATGTACCATTCCTTTTCAATTTTAAACGTTACCTTGATTTATTACTTTTATTTTTTAATTTTAATTTTTGATATTTGGGATTATACGCAACATATACACATGTTAAATGTCCTGCTGTACAATAACCAAATCAAATATAGTACCTACCAGTAGCGAAGGGTCAATTTTTGTAAGAAAGGTAAGCCGGAGTACATATCTTGAATGTGGTTATATTATTTGTCTATAGAATACTGACTGCCATTTTTCAAAGGGAAGCCGGTAGGAATCGAGTTATATGGAACCTTCGCCACTGGTACCAACACTGTACAACTAGTCTCAATCGAGCATTTCCTTAAAAATAATGCGACGTGCAAGATAGTGCTTTACACATATAAAACATACTGTACATGTTATATTGTGCATGTATACTGTACTGTACATGTTGTCATTAATTTGTTGATTAACTATGTTTAAGACCCTCATGGCTGAACACTGTCTCTTAAGATACAGGTTTACCTAGTTTAAGAGGCAGGGTTATAATACTTGTGTACAAATTTTAGCATAGAATCAGTTGTATACAATGTCCAGTTCCTATTTCATAATGAATCACCTAGGTTCCCATTTGTATTTCTTTTTTTATGGCAAATAAATTTAATTTATATGACAGAAAGCTGTAGCGAACAGTACATAAAGTACTACAGCGCCATCTATGCCACAAAGGAAAACTAAAATCGAAATTCTGAATGTGAATCGCCCTATAAAAGTTCCGCGTCTTAAGGACCGGACTATATAGGAAAACCCGACAACAACTGTCGTGCAGTCTTCTTCTTTATCGTGTGGTTAGTGCCTAACCTGGTGTCAGAGTTTTATACCACCCAAGGGCCTCTAACTTGGCTTAACATGGCGTCGAGAAATATCTCTCAGGCATGCTGGTTTCCTCACGATGTTTTCCACCGAAGCAAGTGATAATTATACAATACGCACATGTATCCGAAAATCAGAGGTGCGTGTCTTGGGTTCGAACTCGAGACCTGCGGGCAGTGCCCACCAGACACAACACCTGTCTGATCTTCATACATCATAAAGCTGTGAATGTTGGTATAAGAAGACTTTAGACGTGTAAAACAAATTTAGTTTAGGAGCCTCTTGCACGTAACGTCCTAACTGAGCTCTAATTCCGAAGAGTCCAAATACGGGGTAATGAACTTCCGCCATCTTGAACACTTGAATAATGCTAAACTATAGACTTTCAAAATACAAGGTGAGTGCAGTGAACATGTTAAAAGGCATGAAGCTTATTTTGATTGAAAGTTTTCATGTCTAATAAAGGCTAACTTAAAAGAAAGGAATACCTGAACTAAGCCTAAGTCAAAGAATGCAAAGAACCTATTACAAAAGCTACCTTTCCGACATTACAGATACGGTAAATTAGACAAGCTAAGCTACAAATAGATAACAATCTATATTACTTGAGAGAATTACTCAGAGTAAAACAAAGTAAATCCACTTCATTCCTGCCTTTACACGGGCTGAAATATGGACCCGACTGTATTTCGCGGGTATTTTAATAGTAACCCAATAAATGTCTCGCCCTCAAAGCTTTCCCGAGGATTCGCGGTGGCTTGCCGAAAGTTATTCCTTTAATCGAAAACGGAGATCTTCGCACTTCGCTTTGATTTATATTCGCTATTTCAACTGTGAGCAACATTGAATTTATTTGCATATCTTTGGGGAATGCACGCGTAAAGTTATTTAAGGATTATTGCCTCTGCTCTGTTAGCAATTTTATTACTTACATTTCAATTTCATCATTCTGCTGCCGTCATCCCAATTTATTTGGGATCGCCGCAGCATGTCTTTTTCTCCCATACTTCTCTATAACCTACTCGTTACCACATCAAACACCTCCTTTCTTGCTATTATCCTTCCATCCATCGTTTCTTTGGCTTTCCTCTTCTTTTATAGCCATCCATCCACATTCATAGGTACTCAAAACTTTCCTCACCATGTGTTCCTCGATTAGGACTGGATATATGCTGCTTACTTCGTATTACGTAAACCTCCGAAAATTCCCTATCAATAGATTTTAGAATCTTAATTGCAAATAATATTTATATGTTATTAAAAAAGGCCCAAAATTATGCAATGTAAGTACCTACATATTATTACTTATTAGGTAACTATCCAATTCAACGAACGTCTTCGATTCCCAATAGAAACAGTACAAACGCTCTCCTAAAGGCAAAGTAGGTATAAAAGTATAATAGAACAGGGAATATGAAATATATTTCAGCGTAATGTATTTTATTGAAATTCCCTATACAAGTTTCGGGTGGGCCGACGACATTGCCAATATTAATATCCTAAAATATACCTACTTCTCCCTATGGGCGAATTCTGGAAATATTATATGACGGCCTTATTCGATTTTAGGTGATGTGAAATGGCAATGGAATAATTTATTTTCCGTTTACGGTTCTAATTCCCCCTGGGGCATTAACGTAGAGTTGTGTACGACATCGTAAGAAATGCATAAAAATGTCCCAAATCTTTTTACACAGGAAAACGTTTGAGGTCACACGCTAAGACTTGAGCGCTCACTTAAGGAGATGTCTCTAAGAAACTAGGGCTTGTAGTGTCGGCTCCTGAGCATCAATAGGCGTCACTTGACCCAGTACACTAGGACCATTCAAATCGTGCCCCATTCATATCCGAGGCCAACCTCAAAGGGGTACCAACCGCTATTAAAACTTCATGAAAAGACTACAGGTGGAATGGAACGCATATCTTTTTAAAATCACCTGAATGTTGACACTAGTCCTCTTAATTCAGATAGGACACAAAATGCAACGCTCATTACAGGATATTCGACTTTAACGCTAATGATTTTGAAGCTGAAAATCATATTTCTGTTGCTGAAATCATAGGTTTTGTCTTTCAGTACGATGTAAGCATCCGGAGCGGGAATGAAAAGCGTCGCTCTTTTGATGAGGATCGCGGTGCAATCATTTTTAGCGCGATAATTGCGGATGGCGTCTGGCGGTTGTATAATTTTTTAATTTACTTTAAACTTTTCAACAGATTTCACGTAAAAACCATCTGTTTTATACTTAATGATTTTGCATCCTCGTAATTTCCCGACTCACTTTGCAAATTTTTGCATAATGGATTTTTTAAACGCCTTATGAAATAATGAAGGCAAATAGCAAACTAATGTATAAGTAGGTACAATAAGTCGTAGGTTTAGATAGAGGCAGGTAGGTACATATAGGTACCTACCTAATTGAATTCGTCAGCAAACTGAAAATGTAATTATTTTTAATAAAATTATATAAGTGGTCCCTAGTAACATAATTAGGCCTAGACCTTACCTAATGTCTTCGTAGGTAGATTCGTAATTTCCCGACAAAGTGGAAAAATAAATCAAGGAGGAAAATAAGGACGCTTACGTAAAGACAATTTATTTTATTTGCCCATCATTATTTCACTATTTTCACCACCTTGTCCGAGAACCTTGTCAGGGTGCGTCAATCACTATGTTGATTGTGACATTGAACACATCATTAGCGTTGATATCACAGAATACACATAGGGAAATCAGTAGATATGACGTTATAAGGTCGAGCCTAGCAGATAAAAGAACTGCTTGGGATTCCTTGTCGCGAAAAGTTGGAAATATTGGATTTGGTATGTCGAGGGCAGCCTTGAAACCTAATTGCACTTTCGTGGTGCAATTTGGTTCCCTTTGAATCCTTTTATAATACCTACTCAGTCATGAATAAAATTTTAATGCTACCCGTCATTATTTCTCAAAAAATTATAATGAAAATATAATGATATTGCATTTTAAATTCAATACGGAATTCGCTGAGTCAGAATTTTTACACCTTTGTTATTTTTCTTGCTATTATTACCCTAAGATAACGAGAGGGTGAGGCTTTTGCAGTTTTGGCGTTTTGGTAATGTTTGCTTATTCAACTCCGAGAATTTAATCTTATTTTCATTCTTTTGAACACATTGTTTGGTAATGCATATTGTTAGGCAGGGCTACCTACTCTCTTACAAATTATTCTATGGCAGCCCCCTGCCTATAGTTCAGAGCGTAAAAATCTTGATTTTTAAATATTAATGATTCTTGATGAGGCAGCAGTTCTATATGTATATTTTAATTTTCTGTATGACTATGCAAAGTTGAGGAAAATCTATCACCCGGATACCTACCTAAGGTTTTCCATAGTACAGAATAAAAGGATAGTCCCAAGATTTGTTCTTAAAATTCTGGCCTTTGGTTTCTCTAGTTATCATGGTCACTGGCAGAGATTTTACTCCAACAGACTGTAGTAGACTTATACTGTCACTTACGGGATATCTTCCGTGATTGTTAATTATTTTGAGCTCCCGATATTTCGGCGCTGTTGCAAGCGCCATGATCGCGGGTTGACTGGATTTTAATGCCTTCGCCTACTTACTCCATAAACAGCATACAACAGTTTGATTCAAAACAGCATCTAAGGGCCTATGCACACGTGTCGCAGCGGCGTCCTGCTTAGAAAAAATCATGATAATGTCACACGACGACGCCGCGCGCCGCACGACGCGAGCCGCACGCACCCCGGACATGCCCGCGAGACGACGCGGTGAGGGGTATATGCGTTGCGACGCCGCCAGCGTCAGCAACTCTGTATATTCTTGGTGAAAGAAATATCCATCACTGTTTCAATATTGTAGTGCGCTTACGTCGATTTTATTAAACATCTGACTGTACTCAGAACCCGGCGCCGCCGCCGAAACGCCGCCCCACCGTCCGTGTGCCCATCAATGCGGCGAAATCTTGCCTCACGAACCGCGCCGCCGCAACGCTCCGTGTGCAAAGGCTCTGACACTGATCTGGATATCGCTTTTCATGAATAAGGAAGTAAAGAGAAACCTTTGATACCAAATAAATTGGCCTGGTATATCGTTGTGGCAGATCATGCATGAAAACCGATTTTACCCTTGGGCGACTTTACGAACCGCTCTTCCGGGGCGTTATCCTGTGAGAATGGCTGAAGAGGGGAGCAACCGTAGCTAGCCGTGTAAGTTTGTGTATTGTGATTTTTATCAGAACTCATAAAAGAACTCACTAAGTAGGTCTCTATACGTACAGATTAACCAGAAAATATAACGATGGATGCGTTTCGGTTATTTTCATGAATGAGTGCGAACGGCGCGCCGCACAGTGGGTCGAAACAATGATTTTAGTGACTTAGGGACCAACTTTGTTTTTTTAATTTTTTCTTTATGCGGATGGATAGAGCTCATTAATCTAAAAATAATATTGCCTTGACGTTTTTTCCTAAACTTTATACTTTGGGTAGAAAAATGTGTTTTGTTATTTTTTTGTATGGAGCGGATCAAATTAAATTAAATTCCTGCTAAGTAGCGTGTGATCCCGCTTTGACACTTTATTTTTCTTATACCTTGTCTAGTCTACTATCATTTGATACCATGAACATGTGCATAAGTTTGCAACTCTGCCAAATAAATGGATCGTAAAAATTGAAAAAATACATAGAATAAAAAGCTTCAAATTTTATTTTCGTAAGTTCTTTTAAGTTGAATTTGATATGGATTAGTAAGTAAAAGCACATAGTAATACAAGTAATTACTTAACAACTAACAAAAATACTACTGAAGCTGTGAATACTGAACAGGAAAGGCTCGAGATTTGTAATACTGAAGATGTTGAAAATCTACCACCACCACCATCTACTACAGAAGCTTCAACATCTACATTTACACCTCGAAAACCTTTCGAAGAATTGGGCTCCAGGCAAAAACGAAGACGCGTTGAACACATTAACCAATTGCTTTCGTTATCCCCGGATGAACTGAAAGCTACTACAATTGCTAGTTTAAGAAACACTGGAAATGAGGATGTAGGAAAAATAATGAACTATTTGCTAAATCGCCCCGAAGATCTAGAAAAAGTTAAGGAGTCTTTAAGTGCCAGTAAAACGAAGACTAGTTCACCCGATGAGACACTGTCTTTATTAGTTTCACTTAAATTAAGTAAGTGGCAGTATATAAGCCTAAGAGAAGTAGCAAGTGAAAATGGTCTGAGTCTATATATATAGACTCAGACCCATTTTCACTTTCTTATTATAAAATTAAACAAGCGAAGTCAAAATGTTATCCAGGGAAAGAAGACATAATTATAACTGAAGAAGCTGCTATTAAACTGCAAGCATTACTCAACTTGACGGTATCTAGGCTTTTGGATGTGATTGCTTTGGATATGGAGTCGGCAACAGAGTTACTGCTTATAAGCAAATGGGGCTTTGATGGAGCCTCAAGTCAAAGTAATTATAAACAAAAGACTGAAACAGAGTTTGATGATTCAACTATTTTCATGGCCAGTCTAGTTCCTATAAGGCTTCAACGATGTGATGGAACAATTGTTTGGGAAAACGACCGACCCTCATCAACTTTCTATTGCCGTCCGATAATGTTCAAATTTACTAAAGAAACGCAGTCAACAGTGGCAACTATAAAAGCTAGCAAAACACAAGAAATGGAAAGACTTCAGCCATCAATTGCACATGATGATGATAGAAGGCAAAATAACGTCATATCTGTCAGACACAACTTCAGCTGTCTGTGATATTTGCAAGCAAAACCGTCAGAGATGAACAATTTAGAGTCACTTGCTCAAAAAGAAAATAACGAAGAAATATTCCAGTATGGAATGTCATCTTTACATGCCTGGATAAGATGCATGGAGTGCATACTTCATTTCGGTAATTATAATTTTATTACTTCATAATTTTTTTCATGTTAAGTAGTTCCTGTGAGATTATTTTTTAAGTGACATTTTTTTGTTTCCAGCTTATCGTTTGGACTTCAAAAAATAGAGTTTCAGGGCGGGGGAAGACAAAGAAAAATGTCACTGAGAAAGAGCGCTATACAGCAAGCGTTTAAGAAGGAATGCAGTTTACTTATCGACATAGTCAAGCAAGGAGTAGGCACAACCAATGATGGCAATACTGCCAGAACATTTTTCAGGGATGCAGAAACAACAGCTCGCATAACAGGGAAAGGTTTCACATGATTCTTCAGACTGTTGCATCTGGAGAGCGCGTGGACCTTTCTAAGTTTTTCGAATTTTGTAGAGATCCTGCAGAATTGTATGTTCGATTATATCCCTGGCATTATGTGCCTTCCAGTATACATAAATTGTTGGTACATGGGAGGGATATAATTAAGCACTTTGGTGCCATACCTATAGGTAAACTGTCGGAAGAGGCAGCGGAAGCTCGCAATAAAGATATCCGGAAATATAGAGAGAATCATTCTAGAAAGGTAAGTAGAACGGCGACAAATGAGGATATTTTACACAAACTTCTTTTGTCTTCTGATCTAAAGATCACAAGTCTAAGACCTAGAATAAATTTAACTTAAAAGAACATTTTATACACTAATTAAAGTCATTAAACAAACAAACTGATATTCATAGATCCATATTTTTAAATAATGTACTAAACTAATTCTATTAGAGACCTTTTAAATGTATTGTTGTTAGCTGTTAAGTAAATATGTGTATTACTATGTGCTTTTACTTACTAATCCATATCAAATTTAACTTAAAAGAACTTACGAAAATAAAATTTGAAGCTTTTTATTCTATGTATTTTTTCAATTTTTACGATCCATTTATTTGGCAGAGTTGCAAACTTATGCACATGTTCATGGTATCAAATGATAGTAGACTAGACAAGGTATAAGAAAAATAAAGTGTCAAAGCGCGATCACTCGCTACTTAGCAGGAATTTAATTTAATTTGATCCGCTCCATACAAAAAAATAACAAAACACATTTTTCTACCCAAAGTATAAAGTTTAGGAAAAAACGTCAAGGCAATATTATTTTTAAATTAATGAGCTCTATCCATCCGCATAAAGAAAAAATTAAAAAAACGAAATTGGTCCCTAAGTCACTAAAATCATAGTTTCGACCCACTGTGCGCCGTAACGTATTGTCATCAATCTAGGACATTAAGTTAAAATATGAAAGAACATAAAATTTAAAATTTTTCTTAAGTTTGCCATTATTTCCCAGAATTTGATCCTTATTAGCGACACTATCGAATGGTCTAATAATACAGTGTGTGTTTTTTTCCGAAAACAATGGGTTCGATTCCTGGCTAGGAATGTTGATCTTTCAAAAATCTAATGATGCAGTTTTAGTTCTCATCAAAATCGGGCTCAAGACTCCTTTAGAGTACTTTTCGGTAATCCTCATAGTTTCGGATTTCACTTGAAAAATTCACCCTGTAACAGCTTTATACTGTATATATACAGCTTTATAGCTTAAGAAATTATTTTTAGGATTCCGTACCCGAAGCGTAACCAACGGGACCCTAAAACTAAGCCTCCGCAGTCCATCCGGCCGTCCGTCTGTCTGTCAGCGGGCTGTATCTCATGATCCGTAATAGGTAGACAGTTGAAATGTTCACAGAACGTGCATTTCTGTTGCCGCTATAACAACAAATAATAAAAATAAATTAAAAATTAGGGGGTTCCCGTACTACGATGGTACGGAATCTTTCATACGTGAGTCCGACTCGCACTTGGTCGGTTTTTATAAGGATACCTGCTAACCCCTTATTTTTAATAGACGATGAGGTTTAAATAAACCTAGATCGGGCAGGTCGCTGACATCTGAATTGGACTATTATAACTTGCAACTGTTAAATATATTTTAGTTATAGTTTACTTATAAGTACTAATTATTATTGTATCAGAAATAATACTGCTGCGCCTAAATGTACACCTTTTGTAATACTTTTTTTTAAAATAAATTATTCTTATTCTTATTGCAATAAAAAACATTATATTTAAAACATAACTTTATTACACTAATATAATATTACCTAGAGCACAGTAAACGCTAATTATCCCACTTCTTAGATACGTCGATATATTCGCCGTCAGGTGATACGTAGTTCTTGATCGGGGGCGTCGCCACGGGCGCGTGGATTTCATAGGGAATCAGCTGCAAGTCGGGCTGCGGACATCAAAAATAATTTCAAATCGTGGCGTGAGATATCATGTTTCACCGGGCGGGTCCGTGTGGCAAAATATACGTTCGATTTTGACGCCTGCGTGCTTACTCTTGATTTTAATTCCGATCGATCGGCATTGGATTTGTGACGTTTCGTACTCTTGAGTTCGACGCTAGCGCCACATTGATTTTAAATTGCGTGTCCATTTTGGGGAACTAAATGAAATCAGAATCGGGCTTGGCGTACCATAAACGCTACTCTTGAGTTTATTTTGACAGCTGTCTATTGCGTCATTATTGAGTTAGGTTTGTTTGTTGATTATGATTAATCCAATAACAAAAGTGTAACTTTTTAGAAATTATTTTGTGTTTTATGTGATTTTCAGTAAGTAATAAGTGTATAATATGGCACGATTAGCAATAATGTACAGTATTCTAAGTAGTTCCCATAAAAAACAGTTGAAACAAAGACGAGATGAGCGTCGGATGATGCGTTATACGAACAAAGCGTTTTCAATGAATGATGACGAATTTAAAGCGAATTATAGAGTGAGCAAGGATTTGTTTGAGGAAATTTATGAAAACATTAAGCCCTTTATGCCATCTCCTAAGAGAAGAAGTGATATATCACCAAAATATAAGGTAGGTACCCGTTGACTTTGATACATGACTTGTGTGAATGATATTATTATGACTTGTTTAGAAGATCAACAGCTTAACACTTGTATTAAATTCTTGCAGGTTTTAGTGGCATTATCCTTTTATGCGACTGGCAGTTACCAAAAACTAGTTGGAGGCACATATGGGACCCTAATGTCGCAGCAATCTGTTTCTCGTACTATTAGAGATGTAACAGCAGCTCTTAACCATCCAATAGTACAAAGTAAATGGATTAAGTTTCCTCAAACTCGTCAGGAAAGAAATGCTATAAAAAGGAGGTAATGCTAGTGACAAATACCTAATTATTATCGAATTTAGACAAATTATATGGAATCATTTGTTACCTATCAAAAATATAAAATGCCTTGTTTTCATAGTACCTTATCATGTACTTTTCCTTATGTTTCAGGTTTTTTGAAAAATTTCAAATACCGGCTGTTATAGGATGTATTGATGGCACACATGTAGCTATAATTAGACCTATTGAAAATGAAGAGAGATTTTTTAATCGCAAACATTTCCATTCAAGAAATGTTCTAATTGTAAGGCAATACTTTTGATTCATATTTATTTGTAATTCACTCTATAACAATGGAGTTAAATGTCCTTTTTATTATTATTATATTTTCAGATTTGTGATGCAGATTTAAGAATCTTGTCAGTAGATGCTTCATTTGGAGGAGCATCACATGACAGTTTCGTCTGGAATCAGCATCCTGTGAAACAACATTTAATTGATTTGAACAATAATGGAGAAAATGTGATTTTACTAGGCAAGTAAATAAGTAGTCAGATCAATTTTAGTTTTTTCTTATTGTGGATATATGTTAATTAGATTTACTTTTCAGGTGATTCTGGATATGCCCAGAGGGTGTATATGATGACACCTATAGTAGATGCTCCTGAAGGCTCCCCAGAACAATTCTACACCAAGTTGCACTGCTCTGCACGTAATACAGTAGAACGTGCCATCGGTGTACTTAAAAACAGATGGCGGTGCCTACTCAGACATAGGGTGCTACATTATCATCCTGACGTAGCAGCCAAAATAATTAATGCATGTTGTGTCCTACACAACATGAGTATCAATAGAGTAGAAATTGATCTTGTGGAGAATACAGCAGAGGATGCAAATGATTACCCAGCTGCCACTTCTCAAGAATCAACTAGCAGCACAGCTGCTGAACTAAGGCAAGGCATCGAAAAGCGAAATGTTTTAGTCCAGCAGTTGTGGGCCAGTAGGAGTTAGGTTAAAGGCTATGGTAAGATTTAGATAGGATTTTTTTTAGAATTCAATTTTAATATTAGTATTAGGAAAGAATAGCGGAGTAGTCTAAGTTGTGACCTTTTTTCTTTGATAAAATGTATATTTCTTTCATGCTATATTTGTGAAATTGTATTTCTACAGTTTATGTTTTTAAATTATTCATTCTGAATCGTCATAATCTTTACTTAGTGTAATAGGAAACAATGACATGTATATTAGGGATTATAGACCATTACTTACTATCTACATATTATTTCTTGAAAAATGGAGAACTGAATAAATAGTGTTTTTTTACTTAAATGTACTTTAATTTACTTAGTAATAAAACTTTAATATAATTAATAATATAAAATCAAATAGGATAGTAAAAACACAAAAATATATGAAGCGCAACGCAAGCATTTAATCAATATCTGAAAACATAAGCAATAAAATAAAGCTTTGACATTAATCGCGAATGCATTTTGAAAAATATGTAGCTACAAAATGGAAATCATGGATTTGGCATTTTTCTAGCTACATCCGAAATTGCATTAGCAATAGACGTCAAAGCACTTGCGATATTGCCAATGTTTTCGGCCAATTGAGCAAATGCTCGCGCTGTTATTAACTCCGCTTCAACCCGCCGCGCTTCGATATTCGTGAACTGATCCATATTTGCATTCAACGGCCTCGGAATCGAAGAGCGGCGCCGGCGGGGTCGTGGTGATATGGTCCTCTGAAGTGGCGTTGGAGGCGCAGGTACTGAAATATAAAATAAAAAAAAATTAAAATTGGCACTTGACCCAACAATTTTCAAACTTCTGAGTTATTAACTTATTACAAAAAACAAGTCAATAAATAATACTGCAGTTTCTTTTTTGCCATAGCCCAAGTGAGATAAGACCCCAAACACTTCAATATTACACACTTATGTTGGGTTGTATGACTGATGGACAGCTTATTGTTTAAACATTCCTAAACAAATTCGAATAAAGACTTACTTGTGGATGATGCTGGTATTGCGTCATCGCGTGACGTGCCAGGAATAGGGGAAATCATTCTAAAATAATTAGTTTCCGTCATTTCAGTGTCTTGTTCAATGTTGTCTTCACTAAGAACCACTTCTGGCTCTGGCTCGGTAGGTCTAGTCTGAAGCAATGAAATGATTATTATTAGAGAAATAAATATCATAGGTATGATAAAGTTGTAAATCATCATCATTTTCCTGCCCTTGTCCCATGTCACTTGGGGTCGGCGCAACACGTTTTTTTCTTCCAATCTCCTCTGTCAACCGTCACGCTATCATTCACTCCTTTAACTTTCATATCATTCCTCACACAATCCATCCATCGTTTCTTTGGTCTTCCTCTCCCTCTCCATCCATCAACGTTTATATTCATGATATATGTATGATAAAATTGTAAATATTAAAATATATTACTGGTTGAGGAAATGGATTGACTGTCAATCTTGAATCACCAGTCGCAAACTCTTGTCCACCCATCACCGCCACCATTCTATTGTCTAAGTCAGACAATGCTGGCATGTTGTCTGCTGTCCCACCACCAGTGCGCCTCATTGAAGCTGAGAGTCCTGCGCACGTCTTCTTAAGAGCACATTTCTTCTCAGACCAATACTACAAACATGAATAATTTTAATGAAATTGCTGTAAATAATGATTCTTAATACCTGAGTACCTAATTCATTATTTAAATTAGGTACCTTAGCCCAGCCACGACCATCTTTATTTGCTCCTCCGAAGGAATTTAAAGTGGTTGCCAAATTTGCCCATTTCCTCTTCGTTTCTAATTGGGCTTGAGCGGTCCGGAGCAAACCTTTAGCAATGCCTGTGTTTTGCTCCAAGAATTCCACCAAAGCTTCTAATTGGGCGAAACTGGGACGATTTGTCATTGTAACTGAAATTGGATTGTTTTTTATTATGTCTTACATAATATAAATGTATAAAACATAGTCCAAGAAAATAACTACATTGACAAAACAAAAATATTTCACTAGTAATAATAAAGTTAGTACAATTGTTTACTTACCAGTTAACACTTGTATAAAACTTTCACAACTTTAACTTAACGGACAACAATTACGAACGATATCTGTGAATGTTATAAACAAACTTGCATTCCGAATGCAACTCTAAAACCACTTCGACTTAAATTTTGAAATTGGAGTACTTTGTTGACGGCGTCTTTTTTTTTTGTAGTGTAGGCAACGATCCTACCGCATGCAGCCAAAGTCATGGTTACTTTATGATTTAAATCATTTTCTTACGCACAAATGAATTTAATATGTTACAATTAATCAATTAAACCACTACTTATATCATATTTATTTATTCACCTTTTTTTTAAAGGATAAAGCATTTTAAAGAACTATTACAGGTTTATCGTAATGAGTTGAACAACACTATTGCGCCCCGTAACATAGCTAACTTCACTCGTAACAAAATAATGGCGGGGCAATCCTATTTTCGATTCAATGTTGACATTATTGTGTTCAAGAGTACCGAATCACGTGACTGCAAAATTCACATTGGAATCGGATTGGCATTAGATTGGAATTAAAATTAGTTTGAAGAGTAAGCCTGCTGATCTGTGCCAAATAAGGTCGACCCGTCACCGAAGTTATTTTTTGTGGAGTAATGTGTGGAAATGTTAGTGGGCAACAGTAGCGAAGGGTTAATTTTTTTAAGAAGTAAGCCGGAGTACATGTCTTAAATGTGATTTTATTATTTGTCTATGAAATACGGACTGCGCCCGTTTTCAAAGAGAAGCCGGTAGGAATCGAGTTGTATGGAACCTTCGCCACTGGTCACTGGTGGGCAATAATGCACATTAAATTACTACATACTGTCAAATTTTCTCATTCGATTTTGAACTTAACCATCAACATTTTATGGTTTGAAATCATTTGGAGAAATTTTACAGTGCTGGCAACTGTACAACAAAAAGTTTTAGCAAAACCCACAAAAGTTATATTTGATGCTTGAGTTAATGCTACCATGTTGCAAAAAGTGAAGCAAACTATACATATAAATATTTTTAAATATCTATATTGAATATAACCAGTTTTTCAATGAGTATCAGTAGTAGTCAAGCCGTTCAGATTCGAAACTTTACATGACGTGGTATGTGACTCGCATACTGATTCGATCTTAATGGCTTAAATAATCAGGTGCAAAATATTATTAAATATTACATTCTTATTCAAATAGTAGTGATTAAGCATCGTCATTATGTGTCAATTTGGGTACCAATACAAACCATTTCTGGTTTAATGAAGCGAAAGAAACAAGCAACCATATGAATAAAAAAGGTATCAATATTGATATGACTTTCAAAATGAAGAAGCTTCAAGACAGGAAAACAATGAATCATTAAAAAAAATAATGATCTAAATTGTTTAATATTTCTTCATCTAAGCATGTTGATAGGAATCTAAATTAAATCAACCCAAAGTTTGGCAACGAGTTTGGCACTATCAGTAGTGTCCATCAGCTGTAATGACTAACTGAAAATGCTAGTTATAAGTTTGCAAGTGCAAATTTTTAAACAATCATGGCCACATAAAAAAAAAAAAAACAAGAAAAAAAACCAAAAAAAAAACAAAATGCATGGTAAATATACCGTTTGTAGTGTTAATGATAATGCTAGTTATATTCATCAATATTTACCAGATTAAACAGCGTTTTATATTTTAGTTACTCTATAATCTGCGACTAATCACACAAATACTTTCAGTCTACACACCATTATAGCTTCATTGTATAAGTCCTCCGACTCTTCCAGCAGCTTCTCAAGAGCCCTCCGCTGTGCTCCCATGATCCTGTCGATCTGCGCCACACTCTTTATATATTCCTCACGCTTGAACCTTGTCCAGTCTTTTTGTAACAGTGCACGTGCCTCTATGACCTCTGCTGTTAACTTTGGTTGTGGCCTCTTTCGTTTGCTGTAAGAAAACAACGATTTTTACTGATGTAATCTTTGTGGTGGTTCACCATGTTACCATCATTTGTCAAGCTATTTTATCAACCATCTTGGGTTAGCATCTAGTCTATCCCAAAACAGCTGCATGAAAAAATTACATGAGGCATTAAGTGCATGGGGTACAAATGTTTACATATTAATACTACTTACTTAAAGTTGTCAAGCAGTTCAAGAGGAACTTCCAACTCATCAATAGGTTTCAGCTGGCGAGCATTCTTCTCCAACCTTCTGATCTGTTTCTCCAACTTCTTGCGACGTCTATCTTCACGAGCCTTGACAATTGCAGGGTCTAACTTTTTCTTCTTCTTCATTGGCTCTGCCCTGAAAAATGTGAAGTTATATCTGATACAATACAATATGTCTGCAATAAAGAGTTTGAATTTGAGTCTTATTTATGATATTCTAATTAAAGTTCATTGAAAATACATTATATATTGTGTTTGCTACTTTCAATTCATCATCATCATCTGCCTAGGCTTTTCCCAACTATGTTGGGGTCGGCTTCCAGTCTAACTGGATGCAGCTGAATACCCATATTTTCAATTCATCAATATTTAAAAAAAGTATGCTTATTTAGGCTTAATATTTAGACAATTTCGAGTACTTGTTCTTCTAGTCTTCTTTTTATGAAATAAATCTATTTTTGATGAATGTATGACAAGTGTTAACAAAATATCAGGGTTATAGCTTACCATAGTTGATCTGTAATTTTGAACTGCACTGCTGCTGTTGTAGCTATACTTCTACTAATAATTGGTATCTTCGTAGCAGGACATATTGCTAATCTGTAAATAATATTTATATTGGATAATTAAAGGTAAGAATGTAAATTTAGATAACTTTTATAGGTTATGTTTACAAAATTCGATCCAATCGAAATGTACCCACCTTGAAAACTGCTTCAATAAAGACAAATTGAACATGGTTTTTTATGTTAGTTGCACGATTATATTTATAATTAAAACTAATAAAAATAGAATTTTTTAATCGCAGCAGAACAAATTTGAATTACGTTTCGTTTCACGTGCTTATATGTCATCGGATATTTGTAACAGTTACATGGCTTATTTCCACATTTTTACTTAATATTTACTCGTGATCATAGAAACCTTGACAAAAAGTAGTGCTTGAAATTGGTTCAATAATTAACAAACCCTAACAATCTTGAATTAATTTATACAAATGCTAAAATTGATACTGCTTTCTGTGTTTTAGCCGTGGAATGGAGCGCAACGTTTACGATCCGTTTTAAGTAAAGACATTAAAATATGGTTTTATCAATATTTATGTTTACAATAGATAGGATAAAAAGGTGTAAAAATTTGTAATAAGGTGTATTATACATTTAATGGCACCGGTCCCACTACAAACGAGGTAGCGACAAGCTATCGACTTTTTCATTCTCAAGAAACCACAATAGAAGTAGGTCCCGTGTCAGTCAAAGAGATAGGTATGTACATAGTGTACATATTTAAAGTTGATCACTAATTGTTCACACTGCCATTTCGACGAGAAATCTTTCCCCACAGCCTCTACCAGTTTGTCACACCGACAAGAGCTACCAAAGGAAAACTCACTTAGCTACACACTCGCTTGGCAGCAAAATACTCACTGAGAGACTTTGGTTTGTTTACCTAGCATACGCATAGTCGTAGGCATACCAGCAAGTGACTGGTGGCAGTAATCACCCGCCATACCCGCGCACTCGCTCATAATCCAGCGACAAACCTTTCCGAATAACCCGTTTTTTGGATCGCTAGCTCTTATCGCTCTTCGTTAATCGTCGGCAGTAGGGCAAGTGCCTTATGATATAAATATCTGCTCAGAGTGCTTTCTGTTTTTGTTTTAACTTTCAAGTCATGGTGTCTATAATTAATACGTCGATATCGTAGCTAAAGAAGGTAGGTAGGTAAGTCTTCTGTTCTTCTCAGTGTCGTAGTAACACTAAACAAGAAAGGCAAGGAACAAGGTTAAGACCCCCCCTCCCCCTGCCTGCTCTGGTACTCCTGCCTACTTCCAAGACATGCTAGAAATGGGCCTGCCTGACTTTCTGACCGAGTCTTCCAGTCCAAGTGATCGATGACTGCTGCGGCGCCGGTGGTTTGCGATGGGACTTCTTGACGACGCCCTTTTCTCGCTAAATCTACGGTAAATGTCCGTTTTTAGGGTTCCGTGCCGAAGGGTAACCAACGGGCGGGACCCTACTATTACTAAGCGTCCGCTGTCCGTCCGTCCGTCCGTATTTCCGTCTGTCTGTCAACGGGCTGTTATGTATCTCATGATCGGTAATATGTAGACAGTTAATATTTTCACAGTATGTATATGTATGTTTAATGTATATTTCTGTTGCCACAACAAATAAAAAAATTAAAGGGGCTCCCCTGCTACAATGGTACGGAACCCTTCATGCGCGAATCCGACTCGCACTTGGCGGGTTTTTTTGTAGTTTTTGTACACACGGCGGCACATGAAGCTGTAATTTCCAGTATAACTGGCCTCGCTTTGTATAAATTTCCTATACAATGAGAGATCCGCATAAACCGGTTAGTAAAGCTTAACTGGCCGTCGCGCGTACATAGGTAGGTACTTTCCTGCACACTAAACGAGCCTCGGAAATACTTACAAAGTATGTTAGTTATGAACGATTTATTCATACTTCTTTATACGCGATACAAAGAAGGATATCTGAATAAATCTTTCATGAATGGAATTGAAAACATCAGTGTTAGACTGATGGTCGTGATGACACACGACTAATAAAAATTGGTCTCATGTGACTATTTACCGATAAGTATTGCTATATGAGGTTTAACTGACCATTGTTCGGCAATCGCCATCACTGTTGAAGATAATGGCTGTCGTTCTTCACTGATAGCTTCGATACTCAAAACAATTGCTGAACACAAAGAACACAGGTGTGTTATTATTTTTCTATTCATTTCTATGCTAGTAGGAAATACCAATGGGCAGAGTACTTAACCCTACAACAGTTTTGCCTGTTTAAGCTGTTCTGGTTCAGGCCGACGTTGAAATGAAAATTAACGTTGCTAAACATCCCGTTGCTAGTTTTCGAAAGTGCCGCTCCTTCCCGCAGCGCTGCTATCTGCAATTTTATTAATATTATTTACGCGCCCTACCTACTAAGTTGTCTAGTTTCCATGCTGAATATGTTGGCTGAAAAATCCTCTGGACTCCATGTACAACCCACTACCCGGAGAACCCACTATTTATACATTAATTCACAACCATTTCCTTGATTGGGCTCTTCATTGCCAATTGGCTCTATAGGAGATAGTATATCTGGGCCTAAGTATAGGTTTAAGGTTAGCTATGCCTACACACCTAAGTAAACATGGACAGCGCCGGTAATCCTTCAATCCTCTCAACTAAGATAAATACAGGTATGGAACGAGAAGCATAGATCTCTGAACGTATTTGTCGGTGTTTATCAAAAATTTACATTTTCCTGCTATCTAAGGTAACATTTAAGTCCCAAACATTTAAGTTAGTAAACACGGAGATTATCCACTACCTTCTATTAAGAAAACACAACACAATTATATAGCTTTCAGGAGCCTCACTAACTACCTACCTGAAATATTTAGCCTTTGTTAATATCCTCATTGACAAATTTGTATTCAAAACGAAGCACTGAACGCTTGTAATGAACTTAATTGGCAATAACGGCCAGTGAAGAACATAGTCCAAACTGCGGAAACTTAAAATTTCTTGTTAAAAGGAAGGTTCCGTATACTTGAGCTACTCTGAATTACGGAATGATTTAGAGCACAGACATGGAGGAAAAAATGAATTAATTTATAGAAAAAATAAACCTGATTTGATTTGCAACTCGAACAGTACCGATACCTATTAAATCAAAAAACCAGTTACATTCCAAAATGATGGCAAAAAAAAATCTATCAGTCGCCAAAAGTGATTGCTCAACCGCATCAGTACCGGATAATGTCGATATTTACCAATATTTCGTGACCGCAGAAACGACATACATATATACATTCTTAGGGAACCATAAAACATGTAAATCAAGTCATTATAATAAACAAAACTACGGACCAGAGTCAGTGTCATCGCCAAGATGCCGTAGTGTTTGGCTTCATTCTTCACTGTCGAACGACGGCATTTACATGTGTCCGCCAACATTTCGTAACTTGATTTTATTTGTGAAACCGATACGAATGGTGCGGTAGCCCAGAAACATGGAGACCAATATTTCGGACTTTAAAACAAACGTGACGTTGGACGAAGTGATAGATTTCTTTAATTTAAACATTTCTACTGTGAACCAAAGTGAAGTGACACAGATACATTTGTTCGATTTGTATGAAGCGTACCGGACAATAGAGAAGGAACAGTTAATGGTGTATAAGTCAGTGGCTTACATTATCGGGACTCTCATTATTTTAAGCAATTTAACGGTTGTCATATCTAGCGGGCTGATTCTAAGAAAAGGTATGAATCGTTTTATTATTTACGATGCTCATACTTACTTAATGATTTGCATAATTTGCCTTAAATAAACCTACGGCTTTACCTGTACCTACATGCTGTTAAGCAAGCCTCAAAATAAACAATTTTGTATACATTTGGACTTGTTCGCGCGATGCAATTAAAATAATTTCACCACGACGAATTTATGAAATTACAATTTTGTAACATTAAGTTCGGGCTGGTGGCAATTGTCATTTGTTACTCAACACATAATTACTATTTTACCTGCATGATTTCAATATGGCAATATAATGAACCACATTTAGAAAGAGGCTTTCAAAATATCATCTTTAGGTACACATATAACTTTTTGTAACTTCTTCGAAATGAATCATGACGATATGTCCAAACAAAATGTGTGTAAACAAATTAAGTTAATTATGCTGTTTATTGTCATGTCTTAATGCTTTATTTAAAAATTTACCACATACGTAGTAGCTTCCCACACGAAGGCTGGTCTCGAACTTGTGCTTCCACACAATATTTTCACGAATTTTATACTGAGGTTTGCGGATTATAAAAAGATTATTTTTTTGTTTTACATAAGAAGTACCTACCTATTGTTATGAAACTCACAAAATACCTTTTTCAGTACACGTTACACTTACACAGCAATAGCTTTTGTAAAGTAGATAAGTAAGTCAAAGGCACATGGCGATTTCAAACTGACTCAATACCTACTAGGCTATGCCAATATAATAATAACTAAGCTGAACAAAATCCTCTCAGAACTTTAATAATCTAAAAAAATCTCACGGTGTTGCTTGTTGCTTCTGACCCAATAGGTCAGAAGTTACCCCACGGGACGTCGTATCCTAGGTATGACACTTGGGGAAAGTACCTATAGCTTCACATTAGTGAAAGAATTTTTGGAATCGTATCAACTCAGTACCCAGTTCCGAATATCCTACATACAAACTTTACCTCATTATAAAATTAAGTACAGACCAGTGGCGAAGGTTCCATATAACCCGATTCCTACCGGCTTCCCTTTGAAAAATGGCACAGTCAGTATTTTATAGACAAAAAATATAATCCCACTAAAGATATGTACTCCGGCTTACCTCTTAAAAAAATTGACCCTTCGCTACTAGTACAGACAGAATAGATTAAATCCACGCTATCCCGCAAAGAGCAGGAAAAAGAACAATAATAACAGAAGTACAGAACTGTCTGGATGATTCACGAACAACTATCACACATCAGAGCATGGCGACGTGTCCTGACAGGAACATCAGAAAAACATGAATTCCATGCTTCGGCCACGGAATAGAGATGATTTTCGCGCTACAATAACTTCGCGGTCTTGGTCCTACTAACGTAAGCAAACGTCGTCTGTATGCAAAGATTTGGTAATCCAGAGTGAGGTGTTTCCAAGGCTAAAGATCACATCATAGCAAAGTCCAATTCCATAAGGTTAAGCTTTTGTAATAATTGTAGGTAATGTCTAAGATGTAGCGTGTTTTACAGCGGAAACAAATATGCAGATATTTGAGTTGCATAATAAGATTGACCAAGGCAGTGGTGCAGTAGCGAAGGGTGAATGTAAGAGGTAAGCCGGGGTACATATCTTTAATGTGATTATATTATTTGTCAATAGAATACTGACCGTAGATTTGTAGATCTTTGACAGTCCCTAGGTAGTCACTGGCCAAAAAGTCTGACAATCAGTCTTACCAAGGGGTACCGTATTACCCAGTACTAAGTGGGTTGTGGAGGTCAGATAGGCAGTCGCTCCATGTAAAATACTGGTATTCCGCTGCATCCGGTTAGACTGGAAGCCGACCCCAACATAGTTGGAAAAAGGCTAGGCAGATGATGATGATGCTGAATACTGACTGTGCCATTTTTCAAAGGGAAGCCGGTAGGAATCGAGTTGTTTGGAACCTTCGCCACTGCAGTGGTGTCATAATTTCTTCTAAAGATCGGATCCGAGTCTTATCATTAGTCTATGTAGACCCATATTATGCGAATACATTATTTGATTTGATTTGATACGAATATCTTGGGATTATAACCTCTACAATGGTAGTAACACGATCACTTATATAATACTTTATACATACATTTGTCTTCAATAGCATAGGGTTTTACTAGTAAATATAACGTTCTGTAGTGTTAATTGGGAGGGCAAATAAACCTAGAGAATAGATTATACAATACATTGCTAAGGAATTTTCGTCCTTCTTGTGTAGCGAAAATGATTTAAATAGGCTTACCTATTAAATCGTTTAGTCCGTTTGTTTGGCATATTGCAAACATACCGTCACGCCAGTTTTTACCGAAGGGTTAGGCAGAGTGACTTATGGTAGTACCCACATATCAGCAATTATAGAGGGCGAGGCAAGAGAGAAATTCCTGATGTCCGGGAGACCCGGGAATCAAACCCAAGACCGCATGCTCAGTAGCGCTCGACCACTAGACTAATGAGAGAGTCTGCATGGCAGTCAGTTTGGACCTCAGTCAGTTTGTCAGTACGTATCCATATATGTTGATATATATTTATAGTATTTTGATATATAGTTATAGTATTTTATATATCTTTGTAGTTTATCTTAGTAATAAATTTAAAAAAATGCAGATATATACACCTACCACTGTTTGTCTCTGTACCACCCAAAGGTTGACTGGTAGAAATTGCCTATGGCATTAAGTCCGCCTCTGTACTTTGTGCTTGAAGTGTTAAATAAATAAATAAATATCCTACTGCAGAACAAGTTCCCCATATATCGACATCTCCTTTTATAATTTGGTTGGCCACGATAAAGCATTAAACTAACTAAATACATAATTAATTAAAAACTATTAAGTAACCTAAAATAAGAAAACTAACAACAAACTATAAAAGGGCATCAAAAAACTCCTCCTCAACGCTGTCAGCTGGTAATGTGCCCAAGAGACTGGCGGCGTTGCCACGTTGTATGGCAACACTTAGCCTCTGGCCAAAGTAAAAGCCAGCTATTGGGTCACGGGAAGCGTCAACTAGGCGTTTCGAAATTTCCTTAAACAGGCTATGAGCACTCGGACCCCACGACCCCAGAGTTTAAATAAATAGATAAACCTACGTAAGCTTCGTTACTAACATACATACGAGCAGTGGCGTGCCGCTAGGTCAGAATGGAGGCAAGCCCAGTTAGTCAGCTACCGATGTTCTGGGAAATAACTTTATAAGTTATAGTTTTTCAATTAATTTCTAGTCTTATCTTAATACGCTTGCATAATTGACAAAGGCGCCATCTATACGTACGAATCGTGACACCAAAGTAAGTTCGCTACGCTACTGTTTACAATTCAGACGTGCAAAATATTTCATTCAAAATGGCCACTAGATGGCATTTACACTATTGATTTTTTATTTTATTGCCGTACACACTAATGTATTAATTCAATATACTGTCGATTAAAATGATAATATTTGATGTTACATAAATATTAATGATCTCACAAAATCATTATAAATCACTAATAAATAATAGCCAATTTTATTTACTTATTCTATTCTTCAGAACAACTCTTTAAGTACCTAAACTCGTATAAATTACGTATTTTCTTATTTCAAAGAGATATAATATTACGATGATGGTTCTTTATTTGGAAGAACTTTATCAAATAACTACCTACAAAATGATATGCGAAAAGCGACAAAAATACATTGCCGAGAAAAACTATCATTAGGACTTCTTTAACAGTGAAGTAAAGAGCTAACTCAACGTATTTACATACCTTTTCGACGGTAATATCCGAATTCACATTCACATTCACAGACCACTTTATAACAATCAATTAATAACTTGCAAAATCATTGGTATAAATCACATCGTGCTAATATCTTTCACACAATTACAATAACAAAACAAAACCTAACTTTAGAATATTGTTTTCAAAATTTTCAAAACAGCATTCATTCGTAATAATTAACGCGTGCTACTGGCATAATTCCTAGGTCAAAACAATACGAACTAGAAAGAACACGAAGCGCATAGCGCGCGCATCGTCGGCGTGAACACACACGTTCTCTCTCAAACTTACACAGACTTACACGCACACATTCAAAGAAAAGCGTAGCTTTAAACTCGATACAAATTCTCACATGAGTACATAAAATTTTTGTCAAAAACGGACACATTTTGCTAGGAAACATGAGAGGTCACAGAAGCCACGTAAAAGCCAGTGGGTGTGAAAGAGAAGCTAGCACTGGGTCACTGACCGTAGGCCGTATTACGCACTAAACTTCAACTTTTCAACTCTTCTTTTGTATAGTGTTAGAGCGAGCCAGAGTATCGCGGCCGGCATATCAGAATTTAAGCGCGCGAATTTAAAATAATTTCTGTTATGGATTGATAGTTGTGTGGAAACCGAATGTTATTATTGTTTGACAAAAAATTACTAAGAATTATTTTGTTTTTGTAAGAATGTTATTTTTAAAACACATTAAATACATTTTAAATATTCCATTATAAAACAATATAAAAAACATTTAAAAATATAAAAAATAGATGGCCCATCGGCATCAGGGAGAGTATATTTTTTTTTTTTTTTTTTTTTTAATTTTTTTTTTTTTTTTTTTTTAATTTTTTTTTTGTTTATCGTTAGGCAAGCCTGGCTTTTCGGCTTGTATGAGAGGTCCGCCACTGCATACGAGTAACAACTTCTGTGACCAAGTTTCTGTTATTGCTTTAATTAGTTTTTTGCGCAAGTCTCCAATCTGAGATCTATAATGTCACTCATGTGCACAACGTTGTTTGACGTATCCGTTGAATTTAATAGTTATTCATAATCACGGTTTTTTCTGCTCTTCGATCAGTTTTTTAATCAAATCTTTTTAGATGATGACGATGCTCCCCACTCCACTAATTAGCACGAAACGTCTAAATTCATGCAAGCTAGTTTGTGCGTCTATTTATATATTTGTATGCCCAAGCAATAATAAATTCTATAACCCGTCAAAACTGAGTTGCTAGAAAAACAAAAAAGATATAAATAAAATTTTATTTATTTATTTAATGTGGCTTCTACAATGAGAAGATAAAATATAGAAAGGGATACTAGCATAGGAGTGAAAAAAAATGATCTGCGCATCAACATCAACAAATACGAGAACGAGTCATAATATGAGTCAGAATTCTACGAACTTTACAGCTTGTAGGAATGTATTAACTATGGAATAATCGTGAGCGGCATGTGACACGAGGGATGCTAATAAAAAAAGCAAAATATTCAAGATTTGAATATTCACTTAGATCAGCTCAAAATAACGTTGTAAGAAACCCAGATGTTTTTCAACACTGACATTCTTACTAAATCGTAAGTTGGATGAATTAGAATATCCATCACACATTGCTAAAACTTAAATGGAGGAATATGTAAAACATTCTAAATCGAACACACACATACACATTTAAATACACATGCCTAGTCGGCACAGGGGTATATCCGAAAATTACGACACGATGTGCACATAGATGAGATTTCTGCAATATTGACATGGCCAACCGATAGTGAAGGTTCAACGATCGTATCTACCATGTAAACAAACGTGTCTCAGGAGACGAAAGCGCTGCTACAGATCAATAGGTCAATGGCAACTTTGATGAGTTAAAATGTTAATTGAGCTGGCTCTTAAGAAAGTTTTAACATACGATCTTAGATGTGGCAAGTAAAAGTGATAATATCTGCTCCAGCTTGCACAATTGGAATTATTATATTAACTTAGCTTCTTCACAGTAGATGTCTTCCTTTACAACATAGGAATGTACTCGTGAGATTACAACAGAACAATTCGAAATACACAAAAATCATTTCAAACGAGATTGAATTTATTTAATTTAGAGATGCATGAAACACTGTATTAAAAAATATATATTTTGAACAAAGTGCTTCAGTGACATTTTATGCAGTATGTATAGTTAAAAATTTTAATCACTCTCTTTTCAGGTCAACAGCCCAAAAGCACGTACCTTCTCCTGGGAAATGTCTCGCTGGCTGACACCATCGTCGGGTTCTCTCTCATTTTCGGAGTCACAGTGGACAACTCTGTGAGTTCCAACCCCTTGTGTATCTTTCAAATAGGTAAGCCTAAATATCAAAATAACTCTCCCATCGATAAAAATATTGTTGTGCCATTTACTCAAATGAGATTGATAATCAGCGTTTTTAACGGCAAAATTTGCATGAGACAGGCCCCCAAAACGCCCGTCCATCCGCCCCAAAATGTACCTACTACCTCAAAGAGTATAATAATAATTACTAATTACTCTGCTATACTCACTATTATGTACTCAGAATCGGACAGAAGTAAGCTCCTTGAGGTATCCCCAATCTATATTTCGGACACAGTTAACTGTTTGTGTTTACAATCCTTGTTTGCTTCCAAGTTCCTTGATTCTAACTACATATACATTGATGACAGCATTACTGGAATATAATGGTTAAAAAAATAATGCCGTTGTTAATGAGGTTTGCGGTTGTTTGGTGATCAAGTTTATCAAAGTTATTATTAAAGACCACCTCAATGGTCTTTCCTCAATGAATCGATGCTGGATTCATTAAGCATCGATTTTTTTGTTTGTTTTATTTACTTAGCTAAGAAGTAACGGTAATATGTGTAACGTGTAACGTATTTTACTTTCTTCATTTTCACTAAACTTTAAAAAGTCATTTTTTCAACTTCAATTCGAGGAGTTTAAATCTCATAAATTGATTGGATTATTTTCCGTCTTAGGTACGTTCTCTTTTTTTAACAAACTCTATTAATTGATATTTACTTTTTTAATGGAAGCTACTGTAAACTAGTTTTAAGTGATGTCTTATGTTTAGAGTTGCTGAATCATGCTTGCCGTAATAATTTATGTGTGTTTAGTACAATCCACAAAAAAAATGTTGATTGAATGTCGGGCATTACTTACTGGTTTTGCTAGTCATAATCTGGATAAATAGCCATATTATGAACATCTAACGATATAGTGAAGTTTTTGTCATGTGTTATTATAATGATAACATGTTCATTTTGTTTCAATTTATTCCAGAAACAATACACATTGTCTTTGAAATCGAAATACTGTAAATATAAAAATTAAAAAAAATGATTGTCGCATTCCGCAAAAAAAAAACCTATTGCACACATGACACAACTTTCATGTGTGGCACCTACTTATTTTTGTTCTCTCAAGTACACACGTTGTAGTAGGACGCGGGAACCTTTTCTCAGTTCCCACGTCCTGCTGATTTCCTAGACTGATTTATTCCCCTGGATCCACACTAAGCATAGGATATTTAACTGGAACGAAAACTTACTTTTATCAACAGGCATGTTGGTATGTCCGGCGATGGTGTCCATCTTCAGCGTGGGTCTCATCGCCGTAGACCGGTACATCTACATACTCCACGGTCTGTACTATCAGAGGTATTTCAACACCACACGGGTCAGGATCGGTATTCTCTGCATATGGATGATCGGTGAGAAATTATTTTTAAAATGCTTTGTGTTTAACTGCGCTATTGTAGATTAAAATCGTAAGATAACATTTAAAAAACCTAATGTTAAATAATATGTTGATGCTTTTGTATGAACGTAATAGTCCACTGCAAACAGCGAGCTTAACGATTTAAATTAAGGCCTTAAGAAAACTCTTACGTAAAACCATTTTGTTTGCAATATTTAATATAAAAATAATTATAAAAATAATTGAAAAACAACGTTGTTCTCTTCACGAAATTCAACGTTAGCAGTGACAACCACCACACCCGCAGTGGACAACATTGTATTTAACTTAGTAGTTAGTGTGTGTTATTAAATGTTTGTCTCTAACGCTTATTCCAGGTATAACACTTGGATTCATGCCAGCGACAGGATGGACTAACACAGAGTTGCTTCACACTCCATGTTACTACGTCGCTCTGTTCCCTGGCCCTCTAATACTTATCAATTCCGTCCTCAGCATTGTACCAATTATGGCAGTCCTCATCCTTTATTCAATAATATTAGTACGAGCTTTAAAAACAGTCAAAGTCCTAAACAGAACATCCAAAAATGTAAAACCTCATGCAACCAGAGAAGACTCAAAATTAAGAATTTCTCGGGGCACATTGAGCAAAACGTCTAGCTCTCAATCGATTAAAATTCCTGAGAAAAATTCAACTCCCAAGTTAACTAAAAGTGCCTCCTGTTATAATTTTTATGGGAACGAAAAAGAAATCATAGTAAAACCGACCATAAAGACTAAATCTAAAAGCAACCATGACCTCAATCCTGCTCAAACGAAGATAGCAAATAACTTTGAAAATATTGGCAATCAAAGTAAATCTCACAGCGAGTCGTCGATGTTTAGTATTTGTACAGATGACGCTGAAGCCTCCAGTCCTAATCTGTCAATGCCACCTCCTAAAACATCAAGGTTCCAGAACCAGGTGAAGAAAATTTGCAATATAAATGCTATTACACGTAAACCAAAAGAACCAAATAAGTGGAGAGCAATTACTATAGTCATGTTGACTTCAGGAAGTTTTATCTTCACCTGGATGCCATTTTTCATTATGGTCACTGCATTTGTGTTTTGTGAAGAAAAGTTAACGAATCCTAGGTGTATGTACATTAGGACCTTACTCGGTGGTCCTTTGGCTGCGCTAGCCTTTTTGAACAGCTTACTGAATCCCCTGATCTATGCGTGGTGGCATAAAGGTTTTCAAAAGTCTGTTAGAAATTATTACCGAGTATTTATATTAAATCATATTTGTAGGATCAGTAGGTAGCGAAACCAAATATTTTTAAAGTAGGGACTTTACTGTTTTATCCATGACATAAATCAACAAGCTCTCTTGTATGTATGTATCTAAATTATCTTACAAAATGATTATAATTACTTATCTTATATTCTGTTAGTAGTTTTTGTTATAAATATTTTTATGTTTGTGATAATGTAATACATATCTGTTTTTATTGTTGCCTAACAACTGCACGTCACCTGTAATAAATGTATGCACTTGTGATTCCCGGCTACTTAGTACATTTGTGTAAGTTGACATTTGATTATTATTGTTACCTATATCCTTGTTAATCGTATCGTAACATCCAGTGTCATACAGCCATAATATATGCATATCTATGTATAAGTAGGAAAAATCTGTACCTGATTCAAAAATCACAATGAGGCTGTAACTCTACTCTCTGTGATAATACATAATTTCTATGTTGCTCACAGGCATTGATTCTTTTCTTAACGATACCTCCACATCTGGTAATGTAATTATAGGTTTGAATTCCAAATATAATTAAAGCACTTATCAAATATCAAATCGAGTGACAAAAAACAACCCATCATAATTCTGCTACTTGTAACACACAGGTATATTTATATCAACATTACCAGCCATGGGATGGACAGGCCGAACGTTCACAGACTACAGATGCTGGTACATCGCCGTGTTCCCTTCAGCCCTACTCCTCGTTCTCTCCATCGTAGTCCTCTCAGTAATCATCATGGTCTGCATACTATACATACTCATTCTACGCAGCGCCGTCAAAGCTGTTGACAAAATCAGAGAGTTTCAGGAGACCAGTTACACAAATAAAGGCTTCCTCGAAGATTTGTCCACTTCAACTGCCGTTATATCCATATCTGAATCGTTTGAAAATGGGAACAATGTTGAAATGCGCAAGTTAGACAGTGAAACTCAGACACAAGTAAGTGACGCTAGCCGAGAAGGAAGAAGGTTTGGATGTTGTAGAGGCAGGCCGTCTTCACATCCAAGCAAATTGAAGGCAGTGAAAACTGTCCTGATTGTAACTTTGTGTTTTCTGTTCACATGGGCCCCTTACTACGTAGCAGTAATAATGTATGTGAAGTGTGATATCATGAAGAATGGTTATGAATGTATTCCATTAGAAATATTAACTTTAGGACCTCTTTATTTGTTAGGAGTTTGTAATAGCCTCTGTGATCCTATAATCTATGCATGGAGACATTCAGGTTTTAAAAGCACTCTAAAGAGAATATACTGGAAGTTTGTAGCGAAACACAAAATCTGATAATTTTGTATAGATACTATAGTTAATAGAAAATTGTGAAACAAACAGTATTGATAAGACGATATTTTTGTTAAAATAAATTAAATTATTTTATATGATTGTGTTTTTATTTCCATAGATGCGTCAGCATGATAAGCATTCGATTAGGTATGATATAATTCTGACCCAAGTCGACAATGATAAAGCTCAAGATTAAAGACCCGATTAGCGGATCATTGAAGCTAAGATTCTGAGCTAGTTTGGCAATAACAGCTGTGTTTACTAGATCCAACTGCTGACCTTCTTTCTCGACTGACGTAAAATACTAAAAAACATCCGTATTTGCAGTTTTCATCAACATATGGCCACGACAATATTCTGAGACACGACACGCAACGCCCTTTGGTGGATTCCGAAACATGAAGATAAAAAATAATACCCATTCAAAAACAGTTTAATGGAGCATTCTAGATAATCAGTCACTTTTAAGTAACCAATCTTTACGACCTAATTTTATTGTTATAAAGATAATTTCAATAAAACTGTATCAGGCTGTAAATCATAATTTCAGCTCCCAAATGTCAGACGATTATCCAAACTGATACAATTTTAATTAGGGGATTTAGTTACCTCTCAGGTGTTGTTGTTGACGCAGTACCCCTAATAACTTTGATGTACATTTTCTTTACCTACTAGATGTACAATTTACACTGTTAAAACCAAATGTATTACCACATGTTGAGTGCGTTTACAGATATTTAAACTACATCTTTACAGTACTTGCTATTTTATGCATGAAACTATGGTGTTCAGTTTCTTGGATAGCTTGAACGTCGTAATTTAACACAACTTATTGTAAATTTAGTTAAGTTTCTCTTTAAGTGAACTGTAATTTGTTCTTTGAGAAATAAATGTCTTTAAACCGAATGTTCCTAAGAGGACAAAACACATCAAAAAACAATTTGAAACTCTTCGAACTCCACTTCATCCTGTTGTTGGAAAATGGCTAATGGTTCTAATGCTCACATATCGTTTTCTGGCCTAAAGGAAATTTTGAAACAGTAACACAGGCCTGCAGCGCACATTTCTCAGAAAATTTGTTCACTAAAATCTTTAGTCATCTTTCTTTATCGTGTGGTTGGTGCCTAACCTGGTGTCAGAGTTTTTATGCCACCCATGAGCCTCTGACTTGGCTTTACATGCCGTCGAAAAATATTTCTCAAGCCGCGTTTATACTTAGACCGCGCCGCGTGTTGCCACGCGTGGGTAAGCAATCGGTTTTATGCATTTAGTATAGGATTGATTATATTAGTCCCGCCCCTACAAGCCACCTGACGCCACGCAGACCGAGCAATTCCTATCGGCGTGGGGGCTGTAACGCGTCAGGTCAGGTCACTCGGCTCTAATGTCATCACGCGTCAGCACGCGTAGTGTGTCGCGTGGCTACGAATTTTTTCAATTGTAGAATGTATGTAGTTGAATTGTTTTTTTCTCATTCTGAAACGCTGCTGAAAAGTTTAATCGCTTTTTAGTTCATGCTCCAACAAATGATATTCATTCGGCTTCCTCTTAAAGTATTTATTGGATGTACCCAATATCTTCTCTTCTTTCTTTCTTTTTCAGTAGGCTTAACATAAGTATTTATGCAAGATCTTCTTCAAAATCCGCATCCGAGTCTGAGGAAATAATTATAGAGCGTTTACTCCGAAGGCTACCATTGTACTGAGACGAATTTTCGTCAGCTCACGCGGCGACACACAATGATAACCTTTTGTATTTTGGTTGGATCTTTTTTATTGGTTGATAGTTTCGATATTTAAGCATCAGTTTGATGTACTAAAGTAATTTTTGGCCGTGTTTTTGTTTTGATTTGTGGATTGGATCCTTTTCGCTTAACTACATCCAATTATACAATACGCACATGAATCCGAAATATCAGAGGTGCGTACTCTCTCTAGTGAATCTCGAGTGATAGGTAACGTTTGCGTGTGCGCAATTCCAGCTTAAAACGTATGCTTGTTGCTTTTAGTATTTATTCTTGACCCAAAAGCACCTATAATAGGTGTAGGTACAAAACGGCATTGACGATAACACTCTTATCTTATTATATCCGTTCAAGACATCATCGGTAGCATTCAACAACAATAAAATTTACAACTTGAACTCTGTAGATATAAAAGTATGTCTATTATCAAAGGATTATCCCTAATCGGAGGCTATAAGATAACCGCCCTGTTGGCACACCGGCAGTTGGAAAAAATGACTCGGTTGGTGACCTGTGTCGTCCTGTGCGTGGTCTCCTCCGTCCTAGGAGGTCACGAAAAATATGAAGGGTAAGTGTTAATTTTTCAATAATATTTTGTTACTTACGGGTTTTAAATTCTCAGCTGATAAATTCTATGGGACCATCATATATGATTGTGAATACTGACTGGAAATTCAATACAACAAACTCTACTTATATAAACAAAACGGACAATCTACTAACTTTTTTACCTTCCGCTTCAAATTAATGGTTTTTAACCGTTTTTTATTGAAGAGTCACGATGCCCATCTGGGATTACCCGAATAAGATAACCCATGCTGTAACAACCTTGACATCAATTTACTAACCATGCATGGCTAGATGTTCGTTTCTTACTAAAACTTTTATAACATGGCAATTTAGCAAACAATGAACAAGTCTTAGAATCAGCAATCATCATCGTTTGATCTAAACGTCATTTAACTTTCGTGACGTTTCCGGTACTGGTCATCAAATGATTCCTTCATTTTCAGCCATCAGTTGTACCGCGTTTCCGGTCTCGGCGAACAGATCCAAGCGATAGAAGCAAGTCTAGACATTTTGTCTGCCAAGCCCGCTGCCAGGAGCTCGTCAGGGAAACTAGAGGCAGTTGTCAGGCTGTCTCCGGAAGAGAAGCAGCTATGGCTCCAGTACTTCGATGACAGAAACATGGCGTACACCAAGATCGCCGATAATCTCGCCGAGTAAGTTCGGACTGTTAATGTCATAGGAGTCACCCAAGTACCAAGTCATTATTCAATGCCTAATCTTGCTTGGTAGAAATTGCTTGCAGCAAAATGACCGCCGATCTGACCCTGCTGTTCGATATTTCACTGTAAAAGAATATAATCTATAATAAAAAAAAATTATCCCTTTAGCCTCCTCCGTGAGGAAGAAGCTCAAATACAATCAAGGAAAGTTGCAGCCAAACGCAGCGGAAAGTCGATTTCTTGGGACACTTACTACAACTTCGAAGAAGTTAGTACATATTATCTAATTGAGACGACATAGTATGCCCAGTTTTATGTATCAATTTTTTTTGAAGATTTTGTTAATAAAATAAAGTAAATTAAAATAAATGTCTTCTTCTAGATCAACGAATACTTAGATAACCTGGGACAAAAATACCCTGATACCGTGACCGTGGTAAACGCAGGTCTCAGCTACGAAGGTCGTCAGATCAAGTACGTGAGGATCTCGACAACCCGCTTCGAGAACCTTATGAAGCCAGTCATCGTGATTGATGCCATGGTTCACGCCAGAGAATGGGTCACCACTCCCGTTGCTATCTATATCATTGAACAGCTCGTCAAAGAAGCAGAAAACAGTGCCCTGGTTGACGGCATCGACTGGATCATAATTCCTCTCGCTAATCCTGATGGCTACGAATACTCTATCAATGAGGTACGTTAACACCGTTTTGTCTTCTCAACTATGTGAACGACCTAACCTAACGCAGTTTCTTGAAAATATCTTGATGGGTGGTGCGTGACAGTCAGCCTGTATTTATGACAACATGTGATTCCCATCAGTATCTTCCGTGCATATAATTGGGCGCCCTATTAACTAAATTTCCTTTTTAGGCTTCATTTGTATTCATGGCAGCCTTTGCTTTTGCTAAAGTTCTATGAGAAAAAGGCCATTCCGTATTCGGAATGATGTCTATTCATTTGACCATTGACCTGTCTGAGTATGCTGCAGGTGGCTACAGTCAATGTCATATTGTGACTAAATCCTTGATACCTACATTGCTCATTGGTTACTTTAAGGTTTAATAATAGCTACCTTTTATTAAAAATAATCGAATCGGAAGCAATGATACGAAGTTAAATTGCTAAAGTTTGCGGGGCAGTTAATGTATGGGAAAAGTTTTTTTGCTATTTCTGATTTTTTTAGTACTCAAAACTGGGTTAGTTTTTGATCAAAAACCAACCCATAAAAGTTTTTGATCAGTATAAGAAACAGGATCGAATGGCATCAATAAAAAAAGGTGTATTCCCGTTCGTCCCACTGACTTCGTCCCCGTAGTGGGACGATCGGGAATTTACAAAAATAATATTAAATTTGTTCCCGATCGCCCCATTCATGATTTTAGGGGGACGAACGGGAATAATTTATTAATTATCTTTTAGGCCTCTTGGTCCCACCAATTAATTTCAGACTGGTTGTTTTCATGGTAAAAAAAACAAATTTTAAAATAAAAATCAGTCATTTATTAAGGTTAAAAATCACAGTTAATATCACAGAATCAACTTTACGTACCTAGGTATCAAAATACACATACACTGAAACATTAAAACAAAATAGCTTCTTTTTGAAAAAAGAAGCTGATTTAAGAAGCTGACTGTTTTTTTAATCATATTTTTTAGTTTTATGGAGAATTTTATTTTGTTTTAATGTTTCAGTGTATGTGTATTTTGATACCTAGGTACGTAAAGTTGATTCTGTGATATTAACTGTGATTTTTATTCCTTAATAAATGACTGATTTTTATTTTAAAATTTGTTTTTTTGGTGGGACCAAGAGGCCTAAAAGATAATTAATAAATTATTCCCGTTCGTCCCCCTAAAATCATGAATGGGACGATCGGGAACAAATTTAATATTATTTTTGTAAATTCCCGATCGTCCCACTACGGGGACGAAGTCAGTGGGACGAACGGGAATACACCTAAAAAAATGTGTAAAATAGCCATTTTCTTGCTAACTGTACATTTTTTTGAAAATCTGTGAATGGGGATCAAATTTTCACGAATTATTATAGATCGTCCTTTTCTCGTTAAGGTAATACAACGGTTAAGGTAATTCCCCTTACTGTCCCGTTGTATTTATCAGGTGCCAATGTTTGTACTACACTCATCCGAAACAACATTGCTAAGGCCTATAATAATATTATGGGTATAGACAGTCCATTAAAATAATCACAGACCTCACTGTAAAATATTTAATGATTTTCAACCCACAGGACCGTTTGTGGCGTAAAACTCGCTCCAAGGCGCACGAAGGTGCCGAAGAATGTCCTGGAGTTGACGGCAACCGCAACTTTGACCACGTCTTTGGTACTCGTCCCGACAGCTCTAATCCTTGCTCCATCATCTACGAAGGTCCCTCCCCCTTCTCAGAGCCTGAGATTAGGGTCATCAGAGACGCCGTGCTATCCAACATTCAGAGGACTTCCCTCTACATATCTCTGCACAGCTATGGAAACATGTTCCTGTATGCTTGGGGCAACAATGGTAAGGAAAATTTTGACTATCATAGGTTTGTCGCTCGCGGACAGACCACAAGAAACTGCAGAAGCAGCATCTCAAACTACGTAGTATCTAGTATCTCTAAAAAAAGTATGTGCCTCAGACTTAATAATATGTTCTTCAAAGATAAAAATCGCCGTATAGTGTTAGAGAGTTAAGGTATAGCTACTCTACATTTATGTTCTGTTAATAATATATAATCTCTAGTAGGTAATGCACTAACCTCTAGCATTACTTTTTCAGGAACTTTACCATCAAACGGTCTGATCCTTCACCTCGCCGGCATCCGAATGGCAACAGCTATCGATGAATTAGCTTTGGACAAAGCTGACAGATACGTTGTGGGTAACGCCGCACAGGTTCTGTATTACACGACCGGTACATCCCGGGACTGGACCAGGGCTGCGGGCGTCCCTCTTACCTACACCCTGGAGCTCCCCGGCTACGATTACTTATTCGAAGTACCTCCAGAATACATCGAACAGATTGTGACTGAGACCTGGGCTGGTATCGCCGCAGGAGCTAGTTATGTGTTGTCAAATTGGTAAATGATTTAACTTAACACTGGTTTCATTGTACATAAATAATTAAAAAATAAATAAAGTATTTAAGACGGTTTTATTGACCTGGTAATTATGCAACCTCCTCTTCAGAAACCACTGAAAGATCAGACATTTAAGCCAATCTGAATGGCTAATAAGGTAGAAATGAACAGTAGGTCAGCACTGAACCAAAGACTGTTATTGAATCAGTAATTTAGGTACCACGCAGTATGTAGTTGTGGTAAAGAAAATATTTTTTGTCAGAAGTTTCCACCGATACCCAGGGGCCACAGCCACATTTCGGTTAGTTTTTCTAGCAGACAGTAATTTTGTTCCATGTTATCCTCTCATCATATCAGATTCTTGGAGCTAAACAATAGATTTACAATATGCGCTTTGTCTTGTTTTCATAACAGAGAAACTGGATAGTTAAACTACGGCGCCCTTTATTGGTACATTGGCATGCTCGTAGTTTACCTAGTATCTGCTTGTGTCGCTTGTATATTCGTCTTGTGTATCAATATGTGCAGCAAAACGTTTAATTTAACCTTGGTTTTGGTACTAATTTTGTCCCAAAACTCTAAAGAGTTTAGATTTAGAAGAAAAATAGAAGCTATTGGGAGTCCATACTATAAAATTGTCATGTCGTTGGGCCTTTGTGCAGGTAAGTTCCGAACGCTTCGGACTTTTATCCAAGAACAAGTTAAGTAAGCTAAAATATCTAAAAGGGAGGCAGAGACGGCCTTAGGGCGATGCAAGCGGTGCGACCGCACCGGGCGCCGTCATCGAGGGGCGCCAACGACGCGCGAAATCTTCGTAATATTAATATTTATTCCCGAATGTACAGGAGTACGAAGTTTAAGTAAATTAAAACTAATAAAATCAAATTTGCATTGTGTCAATTATTGAAATACTGAATGCATAGGCCACCTCTGCCAGGATCTACTCTGCTGTCTGCCATACATTTTATCCTATGAGTTGACCCCGCTTTACAGACTATTTAATAATAATCATTCAAATCCATGAAGTGGTTTTTGCATGATGCGGTAACAGACATACATACGAAAATACTAAAAATGGTGGGTTTGGTCTCAGTATAGGTAATACTATTCAATGTATAGATACACTGAAATCTAAAATCTACGGTGTATCTACGGTGCTAAAAATTTTCGAGCTCGCTTCGCTCGCTCAACGAACATAATATCTGTTGATTTAATCATTAATTGATCAATTTAAAAATATTATACAAAATTTGATAAAATCACTTCAGTATAATTTTAAATGATAACAAGGAAATATAACATCTTAGAGGCAAAGTTCTCAAAATTATGAAGCTCGCTTTGCCCACTCATGCAAAGTACGGTCTGTGAGTCAATCTGAAGCTTTTCTACTTAATTTAACAAATTCACTTTAATATAACACAAGTTAGAAAGTAAGTTAAGAAAAGAAGAAAGAAGTGAAAGAAGTAGAAGAAGAGAGAGAGGGAGTGGTAGAAGTGTAAGTTTGTGTAACGTGTTTTTTAGTTAGTAAGTGCCCAGTTTGTAGGTGTTTATTTATTTTTATTTGTACGAATCTCTGGTCTAAAAAAAAGATTTATTATTATTATTAAATATAATTTGTTTAAATGATAACAAGAAATTCTAACCACTCCGAGGCGAGGAGCTAAAAATGTTTAGTAGGCGTCAATATAAGATTTTGTACCAACTAAAATTTTTACTAGAGCCGCTTGTGCAGGTAGGTACCTACCTGCACAAGCGGCAAAAAAAATCATACTCCCGTTCCATCGTCGTTAGTAACTCCAGTTCCTAAATGAGTGGGCATTAAAAGTCTAAAAATGGGGTGAATATGATATATCTATCTGGTGGAATTTATTTACCATCCCCAATACCTGCTTACACACATTATAGGTATATGGATACCGTTGTCGAAAAAATCAGTATCCGTGTTCATGTTAATACCTTAGGTAGGTATAAACACGAGTACCATTATGTTAAAATTTAACTTTTAAAAGTGTTTTTCTCCTACTGTTCTGATTAAAATTTCATGTGTTAAGAACATTCTGGAACTCATATTTTTATGAAAAACATCCTGGCTCCAAGTTACAAACGTTATTTCTCGCGAAAATTGTTTTTAAATTTAGGAAAGTGTGTAGATGACTTGTGCCCGTGACTGTAGGTACCTAATTTCATAAAATAACCTACCAAATCTGATTACAGAAACTGTGCTCTTCGTTGATCAAAAAGTGTGGAGCCAAATGGAGTTAAACCGAGTTTTGGATATTTCTTACAAATGCAAGACCGGTTGGTATTTTTAAGGTTTGACTTAAAAAAAACTTCCTAAATTTAAACCTGGCAATAATTAAGGGGCCACTTGACCTTTTGCTCCTTTAGTAGTCCATGTACATATTATATGAGCACAGATGTGTGTCCTTTCAAAGTTTGTATTATACTGACGTCAGCACAACAAGCTATCCGAAACTGTAAATCTTTCCGAATCAACCTTGATTCTTATGCTTTGGCCATAAAGTTGAAAATCTATTAAAGAAATTTGACAGATTTTAGTAGCTTGATGTGCTGACGTCTGTACAAAGATCATTTGAGGCGTGGCTGGAATCGGAACTAGCATCGTCATCTTGTTTTTCTCTAAACCTACCATTAGTTCAACGAAACTAGTAATTCAAGCGCCAAAAGATCCTTAAAGCACTAATAATTGCGAAGATCCTTTTTTTGAAGACCTGTTCGGATCGGCAAGACGCGAACATGAAGTAGAATCCTTAGCTCGAATTGCAGTTAGATGCCCGAACAGCCCAAAGTTAGTGAAACGACATAGTATTGGGCGCTTTCTCGCATGAATTCGCCGCTAGAGGCGTTCGTGTAGAGTAAGGTCTTCAGAAATGTCAGATTACATAGTGTTCGCTCGTTGCGTGCTTTTTTTGTCACGTATTTTTACTAATATTCACGATTGTAGTCGAGATTGATACCTGATTAATTATGACTTAAAGATTTTAAGTAGCAAATTAAGATCTAGTTTGTTCGTACTCGAAGGAAGAATGATTTTTTAATGTTTACATGCTGGCTAATTTTAGGGAGAATATTGTATTGTATTGTATCTGAAGTTTACACTATGTTGTCTAATAAGCTTTTTAAGAAGTTATTGGTACTTTTAAGAATAAAATAGAACTAGTGACAAGAGCTTACTAGACAATGGCGCCATGTGGCGAGCTCAAAAACGATAGCCCACATTGCTTTGGGTCAACTTTGTGTTCAATAAGTACTTACTGCCGTATCGAATATGCCGATTGAAACATGTTGGGGATCATTTCAGGCTAATTATGCTAATCACCCAAAGGGCAATGGAGAGGGCTATGCTCGGTGTTTCCTTGCGTGATCAAATCAGAAATGAGGAGATCCGCAAGAGAACCAAGGTTACCGACGTAGCCCGAAGAATAGCCAAACTTAAGTGGCAGTGGGCAGGGCACATTGCTCGCAGAACGGATGGCCGATGGGGCCGAAAAGTTCTGGAGTGGCGACCGCGAACCGGAAGACGCTGCGTTGGAAGGCCTCCCACTAGGTGGACCGATGACCTTGTAAAGGTTGCAGGGATCCGCTGGATGCGAGACGCACGGGACCGGTCAATGTGGCGACACTTGGGGGAGGCCTATGTCCAGCAGTGGACGTCTTTCGGCTGAAATGATGATGATGATGATGATGATGCTAATCATCTAGCTATCGACCGGTGCGCTAGGGATAAGTTCACTGCGTGTATTCAGTTATGTGTGCTGTGGAAATAGCCCTAATGATATATATACCTTCTTTTCAGAGCGCTACAAAGTATCCAGAGTAGAAATAGCGCTTGTAATTAACAACACCAACAGTTACGCATATTCTGAGGATGGTGTCGGCCACTCAGACTTTTCTGCTACGTTATATCTACCAATGAATCTTAATTTCGTATTTTATTCTCTCACCATTTATAGCTGCTACAAAGAAAAAGAATCAGCTGAAATAACTGTGAGACCGAAAGCGCCGTTTCCTAATTTGCCTTTTCTTCAGAAGGATGATCACAAGGATAATCACACGGATATTCACAGTGATTATTACGATCAGTACAATAATCATGTTAACAGTGATTTAGACTGATTGATTGTAAAAACGTAGTACCTAGGTTAGGTTGAACCCTGTGTTGCAAATCTTAAGAAGAAAGAAGAAACCTACATCTAAAGAAAATAAAATTATGCTATAAAACCTTGTTTATTTATTCTTCACGTGTTAAACTATATTAATAGGTAGGCACGTAATCTTAAGTCATTCGCCTTATGATGCCGTCATGAAGCAATGTGTGATTTGCCTGAGTTTCGTATGGTTTAAGAATTTTAGAAGTTCCCACATCTGCAACGTAAACATGACCCACCCCGACCCTTACTTGAGCCAGCCTGCGATGCTGAAGCAGTAGTATTAAATCAGCCCCCAAATAATCTAAATCTGATCCAGCCGATCCCCTTGCTGCCCTCCCCAGCGACGCTCTAAGCCGAGGCTCGTACCTCACAGGGGGTGCCCTTAGCGTCTGGTCGCTTAGTTTATAAGTTTTATGCCCCTGGCTGGAGGCCTTACATTCAAGGCATCCACAGGATTAGACCGGTTAAACAGTAGCTAGCCTCATAGGCTGAACTGCGAGATGCCATAATTATCCAAAACAAAAATAACAAAAAAAAAATAACGTAAAAATGACTATAGTCTATACTAATATTATAAAGAGGTAAAATTTGTTTGTATGTAGGGGGTAATCTCCGGAACTAATGATCCAATTCTAAAAATTCTTTCACTGGCAGAAAGCTACGTTATTCGTGAGTACTATAGGCTATAAATTTATATCATGCAAATTAGCCGAGCTATCACAATTTTCGCGGACGAAGTCGCGGGCGGAGTGCTAGTAGTTTATAAAACAATAGTTAGACCAGCATAACTATTCACAAACGCTTCGATTCGATTTCGATTCGGAGTCGTATGTTTATCTCGCTCGCTTTTGTAATGCCAAAAAAAGATAGACATACGACTTGTAGAATTAAAGCGTTTGTGAATATCTATGCTGCTACCTTGTATGGATCAGAATGTTGGGCCACAAAAATAATGAATTAAAGGCATTTGCATGAGGCTGACATGATAATGATGAGGGAGATGTGTGGTGTTACGAGAATGGATGAAATAAGAAATGAGTACATAAGAGGAAGTCTGAAAGTGGCGCCGGTGACTGAAAAGTTGTGTGGTAATCGGTTGTCGCGGTATGGGCATGTAATGCCGAGGAATGAGGAAAATGTCGTGATTTCCTCACATTTTGTTTTGAGTATGAATGTGGATGGGTATAAGAGTAGAGGAAGACCAAAGAAAAGATGGATGGACTAGGTAAAGGATGATATGGCAAGAAAGGAGGTGTCTGATGAGATGACGAGTAATAGAGAAGTATGGAAGAAGACATGCCGCGCTGATCCCAAATGAATTGGGATAATGGCAAGAGAATGATGATGATGACTATAGTAGTTTTTTATTTCAACCTGACTTCTTTCTTTTTGTTCAGACACATTCACAAGAAAACTATAAAGGGTGTAAACCGATTTTCTAGTTTTTCTTTTTTTTTTTTTTTGCCTTGTATGTCCGACTGCTCGGCAAAGGCCTCCCCCATATCCTTGCAGGTGCTCTTCTCCTGCGCCACTTCGAACCAGTTTTCGTGATGCGCGTCTCGATCATCTCGCCAGTTTTGATTTATATTTTAATAACATTTAGTTAAACAAACGAAGCCGAAAGGCACTGCTTCTCTCCGTCATTGTGATCATTTTTTTGTTCTAGGCCATACCTGGGAGCCTTCTAGTTACGAAGATATTGAGGGTCAAAGTTCCAACTTCTTCACAGGTTTTTTTTTAAAAAAACATGTATTTAAAAAAAATTGTGAGGAAGTTGGAACTTTGACCCCCAATATCTCCATTCCTCTGTTTAATGTAAGATTTTTACTTTAAGCACCTCCACGATCCCCGTACTATTCAATCCATAAGCACAATGTTTTGAGTGCGTAACTTTGAGTCCTACCGTAAAACATGATGTTGGTTGACTTGGTTGACGGCTTCGTGAAGGGTCCGTTTACATCCTGTGCCCATAATTATCACCGTTAAGTAGCCTCGTTGGGCTAGTAGTCGCAAGCGCGACCGCTTTTAATTACAAGTAATTCAAATACTGCCCAACCCTGGTCCCAGCTCTATACCAAACCGCCTACCTGTTAAACCCAGAACTAAGTTTGAGGTACCAACGTACCACGAAATTTTTCTATAATCGTAACGGCGTAAAAAGTATTTCGAAATGATACTAAATAAAACCATGTTAGTGCGTATTTATTGCTTATACGGGGTTGACAGCCAGCTTTTTCCTCTATGGGTCTAACCCGCACTTATTACTTGATTGAATCATGGAACTATTAAGTACTAAGTACAATTCATCCTGTTGTCGTTATGACAATAGTCCATAGACAAACGGAAACTTCTCTAATAAAAATTGACCCGCTGACAGCAGTGACAGACAGCTGTATGAAACGGAACGTTATGTTTATTTACGTTCGCGAGTCAATCGCACGCAAATCACAATAGTCATTACGCACAAAAATAAAAATTCTCAGTGTGATGCTCTTTAAAAAGTTCTGAAGATGTGGTATCTACCATGGTCTGAAAGTATTAAAAAAAGAGCCTGCAGGTATCTGCTGCAACGGTATCTTGGTAATTTCCTCGAAGAGAAACTGACTTTGGATCAGCTGAGTGTGGATCTGTACAATGGTACTGGAACAGTTTGCGATGTTAGCCTTGACTGCGATGTGAGTTAATTTTGATATATTGCTTCATTTCCTCTAATATTGTATGATAAATGGTTTGGTTACAAGTCGGTGTTATCATTAAAACGTGTGCACTTACTTGCCAATAAAATATGCGCAATACGGAACAACACGTGTTATTCATGAATTTCAAACAAAGGACTCCTTAGATCGTGATCACATTTCGTCACTCTTGCTGAAGTAATACGCCTATTCGTTCTTATCACTGTATTTTTAATAATTGAAGGAATTGTCATTTCAAATCTTAAGTTGTTTATGAATTCTGAATTTTAAGTACCTTATCTCTGCTCCTTTGATTACGGTTGCTCTATCCAACTTAAATTCCACGCGACATCAAATTAATAATAATACTGCAAAGAAAATTGTAACTGTAAAAAGTTGTAAGGGAAACAAAGAAAATGCCATTGAATTCCAACATGTTTTACAAATTGTATGATTCACTCTCATTGATAAGAGTACAACAGCTTAGAAGTTAAACAATATTTAACACTTAGAGAACATAATGCCGCATTGCAACTAAATTAGAATTGACACATTAAAACATTGTATGCAACAATTGGTTTTGGTTGTAAGAAACAACGTCAACATTCTGGTATATAAATAAGAGTATTATAAGACCTTTATGTCTAAAATTAAACTATAAACATATTTAAGGCACTCAACGAGCTCGGAGATGCACAGAACTGGCCCCTGGAGATAGTGGACGGGCATATGAAAGAGATCACAGTAACAATCCCGTGGTCCACGCTGTTCAAAGATGATTCCATCGTCAAAGTCAATGGTTTATCACTTACTGTACAGCCAAAAGTGCGGGCTGAACCAGGTAATTTCCACTTAATTGTTGCTAATTAATGTTTTTGATTATAATTTGTATGTTACTAATCAAAACAATGCCTTTGAAATTAGCAAAGTAGGTAATTTATTATTCAATACTTACATGTTTTGTTTAAATTGCTTAGCTATGATAACCATGTATTAGCTAGTCAGCTTAAAGGTCTGCGCAGACAAGGGATGTTTGTCCGCCGGATAGAAATGACTGTTCCTGTTCATTGGTTGTTGTGTTATTTTTCATTTATTGGTTGATATCCATTGGTTCTTGCAAATTGTTTGTGGACAAATTGTCCCTCGTTTGCGCAGGCTTAAAGAAATAAGATCTTTTGTTTCACCTAAAAGTGTCCTTCACATTCAATCAAAATATTAAAGCATTCATGAAACATTATTTTATAAAACAACCTTCCATTATTACATGAGACAGTATTGTTTTGTTAGCAAATTAAAGGCTTGAATTAATTACGTAGTACTCAAAGTCATTAGAACAATAGTATGCATTACATACTAATGTAAAAGATATTACATTAGAATTAAAACATACTTAACATTCTATTACCAAATCATGTAATTAGAAATAACTGGTTTTAGTTTAATTATTGGTAATGTAAGATAATTATTATTTTTTGATCAATCTTACAGTCAATGGAATATTTTTTTTTATATATAAAACTGGCATTGTGTCTTTCTTTCATCTGTAATAGCCTTGCAAAATGAATTATACAGGGTGTAAGGGACAGCCCTCTACAAACTGACAGGGTGCATTCAGCACCTTATTTTGAATCATATTCCACTGGAATTTTTCTCTGGTTTTTTTTAATTTTTTCAATGTAAAATAACATTCCCTGTACACAGCACTCCATTTATGTAAATAATACGGCTAAAATCAAAAATCCAACAATGGATGTTGAAATAATCTAACGAACGACGCGTGAAATCACCTGTTCACTTCCTGCCTAGCTACAGAGTTCATTGAACTCGTCGTCGCGCTTGCCGTTCGTTACGTGCGTTTTGCCACGGTAACGATACATTGCGTATGAGGAAATAAAACAAATCAAATTTATTATATTCCCATAACAATTCTGAAATAATTTCTTGGACCGGTCATCTTAGTATGATATACTGAATTCACCCCATCAGTTTGTGGAGGGCTGTCCCTTACACCCTGTGGATTCACCTGGAAGGCATATCCTATCCATAAAGAAAAAAAGTTGACAAAACGCCATAGTTTTGTAAGTTGAATACTCCACACATTTTGTCCACATTTTTATACGCTTTACCTTTTAACAAAGTGTCATCAATGCTGGAGTCGATGTGGTCATCCATGTCATCATCCATGCAACTGGCTGCCGAATGTCTAAGGGAAGAGGATGGGCCACAGGAGTCCCATCCTGTGGAGGGCATCGAAATGTTTGCACATGCCATTGATTCCAGTAAGTCAATGTGTATTTATTAAAATATCGCTGTATTTGCACAAGTGTCTGCATATAAAAGAGTGTAGAAATATTACACGTTTTGAAGAAATAATGTAAGAAAGTTAATAACATGAAATAGTTTCCTCATATCTGTTTTACCAGGTCCTTAGCTAATGAGTTTTGTATGATTGTCAATACTTACTTTTAGATTACTCTGAATGTTTGTTTGCCAGTCTTCTTGACACATCTTGTAGACATAAATATTAATTACTATGGATGCCTGATTACGTGAACATCTTATGCTTCAATCAAACAAATGAACAATCAATTGTTTACAATTTTATCTATTTATTTATCTACTCACAAAACTGCTTTATAAAAGTTCTTCGCCCTTTCAATATTCCTCGTAAACGCAAATAAAGATATCAAAATCTCAACAGATGACTTTTGTGATAAAAAACATTGCTTATTTATTATTTTCCAGTACTAAGCCGAGTAAAGGTAAAATTTGAAAACACTAAAATAAGAATAGAACATGTACCCAAAAACGGCGACCGAGGCATCGCACTAGAGGTCCATATAAAGAAGTGAGTATTCTAACAATTATTCTTAATAACCTTTTCACCGCCAACGGACTTCAATAGAAGTCCGTGGCGGTGAAAAGGTGAAATCCGTGGCGGTGAAAAGGTTAATAAACACTCCTAAGGTGGAAGCGCCAGGGTAGAACGCGAAATTCAAATTTTCTTACGTTTTTTTCAATTTCCTGGTCAGTGTCACGTTCTATGTTGATGAAAAATGAGTCGCGCAAGTAACACAAATGTAGTTACAGAATTATAAGCATTTATCACCAATACAGCCCTCTAAGTTCATTTAACCCCATTGAATGACTTTTTCATGAAATAGTTATTGTATGGGGTTACATATAAACTTAGAGGGTTATATTAATGATTCCAATTCTGTAACTACATACGTGTTACTTGTGCGACTCGTTTTTCATCAACATACAACCTGACACTGACCTGCATGCAAATTGCAAAAAACGTAAGAAAATTTTAATAAAAAAAATAGATATATATACAACGTGTAACATAATAAACGCAAGACCTCCCGTGTGGTCTCTCGCACTATGAAACTAAACATCTTTTGTTCTACGAGTTCTAGAAATTCGCAAAAAAAAAAACAAAAACTTTCTATAGAAACGGACGCAATCAGCTGATGTATGATAAAACTAAAAAAAAGTTATGAATTTCCAAAAGTCATAGAACAAAAGTTGTTCAGTTTCATGGTCTGAGACACCACACGAGAGTTCTTGCGTTTATTCTGTTACACGTTGTATATGTGTGTGTGTGTGTGTTTTTTTTTGTGTTAAATATATTTGCGGGCTACCCTGGCACTTCCACCTCAATGCTACTACTTGAATTAGCCATCATTTCATAATTCCCCTGCCCTTATCCAAATTTAATGTGTGGTAGGTGCATCATGGCTTCTTGTTCCATATTTCGCTATTAGTCGACATGTCATGATTCACCCCCTTTCAGCCATATTATCTTTCACACAGTCCATCCATCGTTTCTTTGGATACCAACTGGATCATCATCTACCTAGCTTTTTAACAACTTTGGTCGGGTCGCGGGTTCGAATCCCGCACGGAACAAATATTTGTATGGCCTACAGGTAGTTGTTCCGGGTCTGGCTCTTTGTGTATGTGAGTTTAAATAAACGCACCTACGATACAGGAGAAGTTCCTAGTGTTTGCGGGCCTTGCATACTGCATGAGGTTAACTTGCATACTTTCTCTTTATCGTGTGGTTAATGCCTAACCTGGTGTCAGAGTTTTTATGCCGCCCATGGGCCTCTGACTTGCTTGCATACTGCATGAGGTCGATCTTTTTTCAGTATATTTTTCCTAAAAAAAAAACTGGGTTGTGGAGGTCAGATAGGCAGTTGCTCCATGTAATATATAAGTAAGTATTCAGCTGCATCTGGTTAGACTGGAAGCCGACACCAGTTGGGACAGCTGCGACAGTAGTTGGGAAAAGGCTAGGCAGATGATGATGATATCGTAAAATTTTACATGAGTGCTAGTTCTCTATTAAACTTGGTCGTACTTATAATAATAGCTCCTGCGTGATGACTGACGTCACATACTGCTCGGTTTAAAAAGGCTCGTAAACGACACTCGTTTTGTTTGTATACATTGTTGTACTTCCTTGTCAATACATAATGACCTCTCTTCGGGCGTCTGATTAGAATAATCTTAACGCGACGAATCAACGGCCTTGATTTTATCGCACATGTCATTGTTTTGTCTGTTGAACTGAAATGAAATATTTACGATTTTATTTTGTTTGGTTTATTTTGAGTAATTTTTCGAAGGCAACGTAAATCACACATATATCACGTATAAAGAACAGTTACTTATATCTTAAGATTCCGATCTGCAAATAGGAATTCCAATCCTAAATGTAACAGACTTTCAAGGCTGTAGTGTAACATGTAAAGAATAATAAATAATTTATTACTGTATGTGTTGTATGAGAAAATGGTGTAATAATTAAACCTTATTACAAAGACATTAAGATCTTAATTAGCTCTCACATCAGCCATTGAAACGGACTGATGCTCATGTGGATGTGGCAATGAGAACAGAGCTTTAATAATCGCGTGAGATACTGCAAAGCGTCACCGTTATATGGTTGAAGTTTCACGGACCCGAACAAAGCGTTATGAAAGAAAGAAAAGAAAGAAAACATATTTATCTTCCACATTTATTGTGCGAACCACCAGTCTTGAATTCACTGCCGGTTTCTCTGTTCCCTGATCGTTGTAATCTGGATCTATTCCAAGGTCGAGTAAATCGGTTTCTTCTAAGCAAGCGTCCTCCACCCCAGGCCGCAGCAACGCTTAGATATATTTCGATAGTATAGATTCCTTGTTACTTCTGACTTCCTTATCCTATTATTATTAGTTAAATTGATTAAAATGCACATAAATTAGTCACATTATCGCATGTGACTAAAAGAGTGATGAATATAAACGTTGATGGATGGAGAGGGAGAGGAAGACCAAAGAAACGATGGATGGATTGTGTGAGGAATGATATGAAAGTTAAAGGAGTGAATGATAGCGTGACGGTTGACAGAGGAGATTGGAAGAAAAAAACGTGTTGCGCCGACCTCAAGTGACATGGGATAAGGGCAGGAAAATGATGATGATGATAATGATTAAAATGCACATAAAGCAGTAGTAGATTTATAAAGTGTATTTATAACTTTATACAGGGTGTAAACGAACCCTTCACGAAGCCATCAACCTAGCATTATGTACATCAAACTAAGTAACTATACGCAGGGAAACGACTTTTTTTTTGGGATGAAAAATCACTTTTTACGGTAGGACTCAATGTAACGCTTTCAAAACATTGTGCTGATGGATGGATTGAATAGTACGGGGGTCGTGAAGGTGTTTAAAGTAAAGTTCTTACATTAAAAACATGTATTTAAAAAAAGTCTTTTAAAAAAAACTTGTGGAAAAGTTGGAACTCTGACCCCCAATATCTCCGTAACTAGAAGGTTCCCAGGTATGGTCTAGAACAATAAATTATCGCAATGACGAGGAGAACAACTGCCTTTTGGCTTCGTTAAGGGTCTTGTTACACCCTTTATGGTATAACAAGACTACTACTTTAAATTACTAATCTCCGAAACCTTACAGCGTAGCTTTCATACGACTGTAAACATTTTAACAATGTAATTTCCCATTTTAGTATCGACTACTTCGACGAGGCCGGTTCAGAACCAACACCAGACGTGACAGACCCAGACAAGCCCAAAACATACATAGTAGCCACATACACCAACAAGAAGATCAAATTCGAAGGTGTGACCCTGTACACGGACGAGTTCCCCTCAAAACTGCGGACCATGGCCCGGAGTCTTATCATGGAGAAATCCGTCTCCTCGCAAGCCGACAAAACAGATAGCCAGGTCGAAACCCCAGAAATGAACTACCAGAGCACTTTATCAGATGTTTTTTATGAGACTAGAAGTGTGATATCCACTATAGAATCGGATCCGGTCAAAGAGATAATAGCTGAAGCCAAAAGTCGAACAGAATCTAGAGAAATGACTCCCGATGAGAAACTGAACCATCCCGATCCTATACTATTTGCTAAGTTGACTGGCCAGCAGGAGTTGTCGTTGAAATTGAAGCACACCGAAGAAGTGGAAGGGCCTAAGGTTGAAGTCAAGATGCTGTTCGGGTCCTTCATTGTGTTCATAACGCCGAGGCAGCTGCATACCTTGCTTGAACTCGTTGATGCTCTGAATCAGCCGCATTTGGAGGATACCAGGTTAGGCTAAACTGAATAATTGGTTATTGTGAAAAAAATCAAGAACTGTGATTGATTCAGATATATCTGAGACTAAAAGTATTTGGCACACTGCCTCGTTGGTTGAGTGGTCGCAAACGCGACTGCTGAGCATGAGGTCCTGGGTTCGATTCCCCGGTCGGGCATGTGAGTCTGAATTTGTGCCCGGTTGATGGCAATAGGCTCGCCCCCTATTGCATGGGACTTAAACATAACTGGCGAAATGTGGGTGTACTATCAGGGCATCACAGGCGTGATGTTATGTAAGTATTTAGCAATAAAATAATGGTTAACATAGATCCCTTAAAACTTTAATAACGTCTTAGACCGTAAGTAGCTCGTTACTGTATTTTTTTAAACCACACAAGTAAAACTACGAACTCTTTCTCCACAGCAACATACCACTTCGTCCAAGCGGCATGAACATGCAGTGCAAGCCGATGAGGCAGGCCGACTTCCAGATGATAGAGGCGCAGTTGCTAGGCAACCTGGAGAGGCAGAACTCGAAACCTTCTGGTGGCATGTACGGCTGGTCCGGGCCTAGTTACGGTAAGTGTCCAAGCAAATCATGATGATAAAACGATTCTCCTCAACAATACTCTGACTTTAAATACATATGCCTTTTTTTTCGGATGGGAAATCATCAAATGACCGGGGGGAGGGGGTATTTAAAGTCAGCTTCAGCTCCGCCCAGAGCGGGGGCGCTCTGGGCGGAGCGGAAGGGAGTGTCAGACTTCTTCTGACTAAAACCCATCCATGTTCCTTCTTTGCCCTGTGTTCCAGGGCCGCGGTATCTCTTTCGAACGGTCCCGCAGCCCTGAAATACATATGACTTAGATCAACTTTCAGAAACAGTTCCCTTAATAAAACTTATACTGTCACTTACGGGATATCTTCCGTGATTGTTCAGCACAAAATAATGAACAATCACGGAAGATATCCCGTAAGTGACAGTATAAGTTTAGTTGTAAACCGTGAAAGCTTAAAACGGTGTTTGAGTTCCCTTAATATTGTGTTATTTCTCGAGGATATATCCTTTGTATTTTGTAATCAGTAAATATTAGTGTAAGTAAAATGTGGTAGCTGTAAGCTGGGGCTGCCTTTACACCAATCCTTGTGCGTTATAACCTATAGTTACAAGACTTTATATCTAGCTTAATGTATAATCAAGGTTACCGACGTAGCCCGAAGAATTGCCAAACTTAAGTGGCAGTGGGCAGGGCACATTGCTCGCAGAAGTAATGGCCGATAGGGCCGAAAGACGTTGCGTTGAAAGGCCTCCCACTAGGTGGATCGATGACTTGGTGGAGGTTGCGGGGATCCGCTGGATGCGAGTCGCACGGGACCGGTCAATGTGGCGACACTTGGGGGAGGCCTATGTCCAGCAGTGGACGTCTTTTAGCTGAAATGATGACGATGATATCTAGCTTAGGTTTGAAAACTACTAATGCATATACTAATTAAAACTACACTTAAACGAACAGAAGAAACAGAGGCTGAAAACGAGAAGTTCCTTCCAATGGCGTCGCAAGGCAACCAGATGTCGGAGAGTTACTCGTCGTCCGTGAGCTCAATGAGCACCAGTATGAACTCCAGCGTCAATATGCCAACTGCCGCGCCCAGGATCAAGAGAAACAAAAAGAGTAAGTTCTTTATTTGTCACTATTTCTATCTCTCTCACTCATATTTGATTTGTATAACGTTATTTCTGTCTGTCTGTCACAGTCACACATATACAACTTTCAAAATCAAGCTTCTCCTAGTTACATGTATGGCAGGTGTCCATCGACACTTGATAAGATGGCTTACATAACTTTCATGAATGTCATTCCACACACTAATGGAGCTTATAATTTTTGTGCAATTTACATAAGAGATTTCTTAACAAATGATTGTGTTTCCAGTTCCTCACATCGACGGGGACCCCACAGCTGAAGTGTCACACGTCAGCTTAAGGATTGCGTCGGTGTCCTGCGTTTTACTGCACAAGGTGATTCTCTCTTATATCTTCATGTCCCCAATTGTTATCTCAGTCTTAATCGCTGTCGCATTTACTCGAAACGAGCACTCGGTTTAAAGCACTGTCTCGCAATATTTCTCGTCACGTGTAATCAAGTGTCCATCCTTATCGACGTGGAATCAACTCAAGCCGATCACATTTGTTGGAACTGAAAAAAATGCAACAAATGCGGCGTCGAGTCGCAACCGAACCGTCTAAACCGAAATGAGGCCAAACACGTTTTTTTGCATGAACATATAGCTCTTCCTCATCAGCGCAAGCCTAAGTGTGGTCACTCCAAGACATCTACAGAAAGCTATGCCGAAGTTGATATTAATTTAATCTTAAACAAATATAAATTCTTTTGCAGGACATTCTGGTCCCAACAATGATCGGCTCGGATTGCATATCGCCGGCCAGCGCCAACAAGATGCAGGAAGTGTCCACCAAGTTCTACGACAGCTTGGACCCGTTCTCCATCGTGGACGACTTCAGCGCAGCCAACGAGGCTCTTGATAGAACTACTGGGAAGAACCATTTGAGGTAAAAATACTAAAATTATGATACTGAGTGCTGACCCTTTTTTTTAACAATAAAAATGATTAGAAGCTTAACTATATTATTCTATTATTATTAATTTTTTGATTTTGATTTAATTTCATTAGTAGAACCTTTTCTTGTTTATTCTTTTCTTACAATAGTCCTACATGTCCTACGTTCTAAAATTGTCAAAATCCCAATCTCGGCCAGGGGGGGCCAGGATTCCATAGCACAGGGTATCCTAGTTTGGATTCCTGACTCCCACAAACCTTTGTACCTCCAATATTTGGAACACCTCTATGTTGTAACTGTACTTTGTGGGAGAAAATAAATGTTTATTTTTATAAAACACGCTGTATATGTATACCCCTTCTTTCTTTCGGTCATCATCTGCTTAACCTTTTCTCAACCATGTTAGGGACGGCTTCCAACCGGATACAGCTGAATACCTCGGTAATCCTCGCTGTTTGCAGGCAGTCGTTGTTTACTTACTACCTCACGCCTGTAGTACCTGACGGGTTAGGCAGAGGTGTACCTATTAAATAGTATACCCAAATTTCACCAGTTATGTTTATAAGTCCTATGTAATAGGGGGCGAGCTTATTGCCATCATTCGGGCACAGACCAGACTCAGTAGCTGTCCCTGAGAAATCCCAGTTGGAAAAACCCAATAACACTTTGCCCTACCTGGAAATCGAACCCAGGACCTCATGCTCAACAGTCACGCTTGCTACGACTGGACCAACGAGGCAGAAATATATCCTTCTGAAGCCAGCGTTGATTAAATGCTATTATTATTTGCCTTTCAGGCTACTAACGTCGGAGATAGCTCTGGACGGCAGCGAGAAAGTGACGTCGACCGGTAGTCAGACGATGTGCGAGGCTTCAGTGAGGCACCTTCTACTTAGAGAGTGTCTCTACTTCTCTACGGAGGCTGGCGATGAACCGCAGGGCTTCGACTTGATCCGGTTCCAGTGTAAAGGTGAGTGACGCCACACGTTATTGACTCTTGGAGAATCTGGCATCTCTTGCCCTAGGATATTTTCTATTGAGAACACCCTGTGTTTCCGTCTTGGCATCGTGCAGTTCTATAATAGTTGCCAGGCCAAAATCAAATCACATGGCTAATTCGTTGAGCCTTAGGAATATTGGGTATTTAAATAAGGTTCCATTTAAAAGGATTTAGAGACGTATAACAGACAAACAACAGTACTTATAATTATAACCATAACTGCACTTCTACGAGGTGTCCTCCATGTTTACAAACAGACCGTGATAACCAAAACAAGATATTTAGGAATAGTCTGGTCTCCCTGGCTTAAAGCGCAGGCCACACTGCCAGCTGGCGGGCGGGCAAGCGACGCGAACGACGCCCTTTTCATACTTTATTCGTATATTTCGATAGTTCGCGGTGTGAACCAAAGTATGAAAAGAGGTGAAACGACGCGTCGTTCGCGTCGCTCGCCCGCCCGCCAGCTGGTGGTGTGGCCTTCGCTTTACACTTAAGGCACCCACAGGATAGCCCGGTTAAGCAGAAGCCAGTCTCATAGGCTGACCTGCGAAATGCCATTAAAAAAAAACGCTGTGATCATTCCTAAATTACCCTAGGTTAATATTACATTGGAATTTGTGTCAAGGTCGGCTTCTCCGAGTAAAAAAAACTGCATTAGATTAAAAACCCATCTAATCGCATCCAGATATAACATCCAACTAATTTAATCGGCGCTGTTATCTTAAACTCAGTTTATTTCGTTAACAGATGATGACGACAGTACTAGTCAGCACAGCGCGTCGACGTCGCGCGCCAACGTGCGCGTCAACTTCAAGCAGACGTCCAAGTACGTGCGCATGTCCGGAGAGAAGAAACTCGTGTACCCTACCACTGATGTTGTGTAAGTATGAGGTTATAATACTGTTATGTTTGCAACTAGGCTAATTTGACTTTACATAACATTACGCCGGTAATCCCCGAAGGGTTAGGCAGAGTTGTACTCATTAGCAGTGGCGAAGGCTCCATAGAACTCGATTCCTACCGGCTTACCTTTACAAATTGGCACAGTCAGTATTCTACAGACAAATAATATAATCACATTAAAGATATGTACTCCGGCTTACCTCTTACAAAAATTGACCCTTCGCTACTGCTCATTAGTACACCCAGATTTCACCAGTTATATTTAAGTCAATGTAATAGGGAGCGACCCTATTACCATGAACCGAGCACAAATCTTATGGAATGTTATGGCAGAGTGGAGTCTTCTAATACAGGCATTGTTTGCTTAAAAGAAGGCTCCAATCACAAACTTATTGTTGTAATCTTGTAGAAGAAATTAAAAAAAAAAATGCTAAATCAGTCTAACTTGTTTTTTAGGCTAAAATGATCAGGATTGCCTAAAATTTTATGGGTGACGGGTCGTTATGGTGAGGCTTTTTCAACATTCTATCAGTGCATTTCAAAAGAAGAAACACATTTCTTGCGATTCTCAGGTCAGAAAGTCATATTTGTCAGAAATTTTTCAGTAGCAGCCACGGAAACTGAATTTGTTCCCGGTTGATGGCAATTGGCTCGCCCCCTATGTGTCTTAAATATAGCTGGCGAAATGTGGGTGTACTATTAGGTAAACCTCTGGCTAGCTCTTCGGGAATTGCAGACTTTATATGTTGTGACAGTTAAGATTTCATCCCTGAATGTATAATTTTCACTTTCTAGTGTAAAATGCACGCCATTCTACATGGATGTGGAGCTGACGCTGATAGAGCGTATGTCTGCGACGTTCTTCGGCGGCTCCGCAAGCAAGGCGTCCACGCCCAGCACTCCCATGTCGTCACAGAACCAGCTGTCCTTGTCGCTGCAGTGTCCCAACCTTAACGCGGTGCTGAGGTGAGTGACGTCCTCCCATTTATAGTTCATAGGAATATGTGACTAGAATATCTAGGTCCTCATTATGTAATCTTTTATTTGCAGAACTTGAATTCAGTTAGTAGTTAGTATTGACATGAAATATACTTAATTATTATAAGTAACACATATAATCAACAAGTAAATCACAAACAAGGAATATAATATAAACCAGGTGCCCTTATAGCTACTTAGAACCGACCTATGTGTGCAGTCTCACCCATCGTAATAAGTGCGCAAAATTGACGGCTCATCTAGAGGGAATAGTTACAAACATAGATGAAAAACTCATGATTATGGTCGAACCCAATCAGGGGGCGGTGCATCTGTGTGATTTCACATGACAATGCAGGCTAGCGTCACTGCGTAGAGTAAAAACTCAACGATTTGAATTGGTTTTCAGTAATTACAAAACCAATCTTGTAGTCTCTTCTCCTTAGCGTGTCGATGGCAGTCTAAATTATGTCGGCCCAGAACTGAGCCACTAGTTGGGCGCCTCCAGCAGCTTCCATCAGTTCCTGTAATGAACAAACAACAGGTCACGCGGGACACAATATTTAGTGCCCCATCGACACGCATTTGTGGAACAGCACTACATTCAAAAGGCTCATTAAGTTTTGTCATTCTTGTAGTTGTCTTTCCAGTTCCATATAGGGTGTAAATAGACTCTTAACACAAACGAAAGGCACTTGTTCTCCCCGTCTTTGCGATCATTTTTTTGTTCTAGACCATACCTGGGAACTTTCTAGTTACGGAGATGTTGGGGGTCAAAGTTCCAACTTTCCCAGTTTTTTTTTTTAAATACCTGTTTTTAATGTAAGATTTTTACATTACACACCTCCACAACCCCCGTACTATTCAATCCATCCATCAGCACAATGCTTTGAACGCTTTCCATCGAGTCCTACCGTAAAACGTGATTTTTCACCCCAAAAAAAAAGTCGATGCCCAGCAATAATTTTTGCGTAAAGTTACTTAGTGTGATGTACAGAATGCTTGGTTGACGGATATGTGAAGGGTCTGTTTACACCCTGTATTCTGTATTAAATATTACTTATTCCAGATTCCCGATAGCGGACCTTCGTCCGGGCATGAGCCGCGAGTTCCGTCGCGTGCGGCCCGACTACCTCATGTTCAAGTTCCAGAACGCCACCTTCAGCTCGCAGCAGACGCCCAGCGTGCGGCCACAGCCCACCAGCGTTAACTTGCGATCCACCATGTTGGACTTGTATTACTATGTAAGTTGTTGTGTAACGCTGAACCCAGACGACTACGCAAGCTAAAGAACTGTCTCCCTGCATAGTGGACTGACATGAAAAAAAAAAAAAATAACGGACCCTTAACATAGCCGAAAGGCACTTGTTCTCCCCGTCATTGCGATCATTTTTTTGTTCTAGATTCCATACCTTCTAGTTACTGAGATATTGGGGGTCAAAATTCCAACTTTATCACAAGTTTTTTTTTTTTAAATACATGTTTTTAATGTAGATTTTTACTTTACACACCTCCACGACCCCCGTACTATTCAATCCATCCATCAGCACAATGCTTTGAGTGCTTTCCATCGAGTCCTACCGTAAAACGTGATTTTCACCCCAAAAAAAAAGTGGATTCCCAGCAATAATTTTTGCGTAAAGTTACTTAGTTTGATGTACAGAATGCTTGGTTGACGGCTATGTGAAGGGTCTGTTTACACCCTGTATGGACTGGGATGCAAGCCGGATTTCTTTTCTCCAACAATAGCAACAGACATCCATTTTTATCGACATAAGGTTGTTGATAAAACTACCGACTCTCGAAGATTTTCAATTGTTTTCGCCTTTATCACGAGTCGTCAAAGATCTATGCTAGGGCCGCTGATTTAATAGATCAGAACTACATCACACTATTACACACTAGCCTTAAAACTTAAGTCTTTTGCTTTCATTTAGACTGCAGAGTCAAAAAAAAAATAACCGGGTTCCATTAAAAAACACTAAAAAGTGGAATATAACTTTACTTTCGAAAGTCAGTAACTGTTGTTCGTTTCATTGACTTTTTGCCAACGACTTCGAATTATTAGAATTTTTTTTAAGTCTGTTATTTTTTTAAAAGAATTACCTTTTTACTTGTGGTATCTCACAGAAATCCTTATCAAGTATCAATTTTACATTGTAACTAGAAATTATTAGCAAATCATGCACATAGACGAAGAAGGGTCGAACACCTAACCACCTCCTTTTTAGAAAACGGGTAAAACCAACTCAGTCTTTATTAACAGCTCATGCTTCTTGTCTATTTCAGGAGAACGACACGTTCCCCGGCACGCACATAGCACGTACTACAATGGATGACAACGTCACTGAAGGCAACATACTTAGTGGGCATGTGACTACGACTGCTTTGCCAACGTAAGTTTCCAAATCCTAAGTTCTACTTACTAAAGACCGTAGTCCATAGAAAAACTGAACGGAGTAGTCCTGATGTTCAAACTTACTAGTTTTCAGGTTCTATTGTCTGATTAGCATAGTTCACTGAATACATAATATAAAAACATTACGCCTTGTAATTGAAGAAGGGTTAGGCAGAGGTGTACCTAACGAGTACACCCACATTTCGCCAGTTATGTTTGAAGTCCCATGTAATAGGGGGCGAGCCTATTGCCATCAACCGGGTACAAATCCAGACTCCGTGGCTGCTACTACGACATTCCTGATGGAAAAACGACCACTAGACCAACGAAGACTCGATTTCCACAAACCGTTTCTCAAGTTCACTCAATATTCCGTGAGATTTTTTATCTATTGAGTCCTACAAATGGCTTCGGACTCACTTCTCAAAAATACTTAAGTTAACTTGCAAAGTAAAAGGGTTATAAACATAACACAGCATCACGCCTGAAATTCCTGAAGGGTTTTTCAGAGGTATGTCTAGCACGTTGAACGCCATAACGGTCACTTGCCTTAGTAAAAACAGTCGAAACGTTGTCCGTCGGCCGCCTAGAGGCTTCTGAAGTGATCGAGGGCATGCAGACACATGACAGCAGCGGTGGCGGCCCCGACCTATGCACAGTAAGTCGTGGGCTACCAATCCGCACCGGACTCACGTGGTGGAATTATTATAGCCCATTCCTTCTCTAGAGAGGACTCCGTGTGTCACAGCAGTGGCAGCAATATAGGCTGATTATGCGGTTCCCTGGCCCCGACATACTGGCGGCCACAACGAGTCCTCCGCGGCCCGCTGGGCTAAACATGGATTTTAGTCTGACGTTCAACGTGCTAGTAGACCCATATATTGCTTATATTATGTTTAAGAAAGTTTACATTGCTTCTGACAGAGTGTTTAACACTAAACTGCTCTTTCTCTCCAGGATATCAATAACCTTCAAACCGAAGTCTTCATCGAAGGGCCCATTCGACAGCCTCCACGACGAGCCGTCGCACTTCGAGCCCGCGCACGTGAACCCCATGACGACCTCTATGTACATGATGAACAACCTGCGCCCCAACCACCCCAGCCCCTTCAGCGGGAAGAAGATGGCGCACCAGAGTGTTACGAAGCATGAGAGTAGTCCGCATCAAGGTATGTTGAGTCTTGAGTTATAGTCGATGCATGCAACGCGAGCATGTTTTATGGACCTATAATGTTATTGAAATAAAGTCTTTTCTATGTAACATCCAGACGAAATGAAGAGTTCAATTCTGAGTTCTTATTTGTGCGAAGGCAATTAATTATTGGTTTTTATTTTTGTGTGAATAAATGTCGTGCAATTAGTTTTTTTTTTAAATATAAAATGGGCCTACTCTTGACCTCAATCAGTCCTGAGGACAGAGATGAAGTCTACGATGGAACGAGCTAACCCAAAATAAGCCTATTAACTCGCGACTTAAATAGATTGGGGTCATATAAACTTGGGAACACCGACGCAGGCAGGGAATTCCACTCCTTGTCTGAGCGCAAGTACTGGCAACAATTTTCGTTCACTACATAGTTCAGGAGCAAGTTTGAAAATAGAACATTTTTAAGCGATAAATTCCTGTCACTTATGACACCACAGATACTTATATCTGTTTGATACTTGCACTTGTTTATTACGTAATATGAACGCTATAAGAACAAAGCTGTGTTTTCAGGTAGTCAAGAAGAAGAGCTAATCGTACCCGGCAATGATGAAGAAATGTCAGAATTTACGAGCAGCTCCATAGAACTGTCGTCCATACACCTGGAATTCATTCTACCTATCCTCAGTCTGCAACTAGAGTGAGTATAACCTTTTAACAACATAAAATAAAAACTTATACTGTCACTTAAGGGATATCTTCCGTGATTGTTCATTATTTTTTTAAAGTTTTTATTTAAAAACGCAAGCAACGCAACGCAACTTTTTCAAAAGCAAATTGACTTTTTGTTAGTAATTTCTTCTAGTAGAGGTGCTCTGGCATCTCTGTTTACGGCAGTACTTATTGTCTCAATGATAAATCAAGTGAATCTTACTATCGTTACTATTATAAATGTGAGAGTTTGTGAGGATGGATGTTTCTTACCCTTTAACGCAAAAATTACTGAACTAATTTGGATGAAATTTTGCACATAGATATTTTATGACCTGTATTAACACATAGGATACTTTTTATCCCGGTCCTACGTAAAGCTTGTTGTACATACAATTCAGTGAGTAGATAAATACCTACTTCATTAAACCCGAATTCCCAAATGACATTAACTTTTATGACCTAATATTTTTACTACGTAATCTATATCCATCGCTATCAAGCGTCCTAAGATTCAATTTTTTCCATATTTTTATTCTAAATTAGTTCCTGTTGCTACTGTGCACCTTATAGTATAGGGGACCATTAGACTTAAAAGTAGTTTAAAATAGTTTTTCGGCCATTAGTGAACTTGGATATCCATCCTCAGATCGAAGCAGTTGTACGAGATAATCTACAACCGCATCAACTCTGACCTGCTGCTGTGGGAGCCGCAGATCATCGACCCGTTCGACATCTCTCCTCTCGTCTGTCCCACGCTCAACCCCGCCTTTGGCATGTGCAAAGGCAGTGGCTACGGTAAGAAAGACTGCCATACAATTTTGTGCGTTATCTTAATATAAGGCTTTATTACTAGATTTGATTTTGTTAACTGGAAAGCTTAAAAAAAAATTGATTTCCTTGATATACCGTAAGTATTGCTGTTAGATGTATTTTTTTGTCGTCTTAACATACAAAAACTTCATTTATACGTATGTGTCACTGAAACAGATATTTACATTGATATACACCGTGACTTTTTAGTCGTCTTACAAAGATGTTCCACTCAATGTATCCGACATAAAATACCGGTAGGCGCGATTTTTTTTAACATTAATTAAGAAAATAGGTACAAAGAAAATATATAATTCATTAGAAATATGAAAAATCCTGTTAATAATGTATGAGTGTCAAACGGTGGGACATACCTACCCGGCGCACGAGTCAAGTGGATCATAACTCGCAACAGGGTGTTTTAACTACGTCTTGCGTCATAATAACGAATAATATTTTTAAATGAATTCATTGAGTACATGAAGTGGGCTGCCGTTGTAAGACGACTAAAACGTCACAGTATATAAGTGCAGTTGGTGGTGCTAAATTGATTATCTGTGCTAAAAATCTAGACAACTTAAAACATTTTTACCGTCATACTTTCCTTCTATTTCGCGTAGACTCGGAAAGCGACAGCACATCGTCTGAGGAAGAGAATCTGTACTACTCCACGTACGACAACAAGCTGCGCAAGGGCATCGGCGCGAGCAAGCCGTCGCAAGAGACCAGCGACGCGCACAACTTCTGTCTCACGCTCAAAGTCGGGAAGGGGATCCTGACTATCTATACGCCTGTCAGGGTAAGTTAAGTGCAGTTTGTCTCTGCATAACCCAAAGGTTGAGTGATAGAAAATGCCTACAACATTAAGTCCGCCTGTGTACATTAGTGCGCTTAAAGAATTAAATAAATAGCTGACCTTTCAAAAAACGATACGATTTTTGAAAAACGATAAAAAAACTAAATCTTTTCCAGGAAATAAGAATTGATATATTTGCCATGAAGTATTCATAACAAAAGTAATTTTTATCATATGCATTCAGAGCAAAAGTATTACACAATGCTAATATTAGTCGATATTATCGAGTATCGACACTTTTTCGGCATCTCAGAATGTGTACGTTGTTCAAATAGTAAACAAATATAAACCATTTATGTTTTGTTCAGGACAGCAACAAGCGAGTAGTTCCAGGTCAGATGGGTGAGCTAGTGCTGGAAGCTCACAATTTGGCCATGTGTCAAGTGAGCGGACTGAACGGACGCCCGAAGACTGCGCAGCTGTGTCTACGAGCTGAAAGGACTACGCTATATCATGATTGTGAGTAAAAAGAATATAGTAATCGAGCCTTAGAATGAATATCGGTGGACATCAACCAAAAAACCACCTTGGTAGCGTTAAAATAAAGTCGAAAATGTGTGTATCAAAACAGACTCGAGCGCGAGTCTGCTTTATTTATATGCGACTTTATTTTAAGATAGACAATGTTGATATTTGAATGGTAGTGACAACCGCGCTGTGGTCATAGAATTCTCAACCTAAGCAATACTGCATTATCAGGGACGAAGAATGACTATCTGAATACGTAGAATTTTGAAAAGTACATATTTTTATCACCTACCACCTTGGTTGTCTATCTTTTACAAAAATACACTAAAATGGCTCTGATGCAGAAACATGCAAAACATCTGCAAGACTAATAACTAAATTGCGTTCTCCATTTCTAGCCCTGCTAACAATCCCGTCAGAGAAGCCCCCGTTCCGTCAGTACGGCACACTCCTGCCGCCTCACCTGAAGAGCACCATCTACCCGTCCGGTAAGGGCGTCGTCATCAAGGATCGGTTGCCGAAGAAGGACATGTTTACATTGGCACTCAAAGTCGATCCCGATTCGGAAACGCCTAATCTAAAGGTAAGTTAGTTGGCGATATTTTAAGAGTATAACCTAAAGTCGAGTACACAACCAAAACGATATATCGCACGAACATGTGATCGTCGCTGATTCGTTACCTGTAAGGCGCGACGACGTTCGCCGGACAAAATAAACGTGATGATCGCTTTGGTTAAGACGCAGCAGAAGGGTAGAGAAATAACAACTTTTGAACTTAATAATACAACAGAAAACCCCAAGTTCTTGAGCTCTATATGCGGTTTTAGATGAGCGTATTTTCGGCGTGTATCAGCTCGTTTTTGTAAGCTCGTATACGCGCGGCTTTTGCAACACGCTCACCTCGTATGAGCGTTGACGCGCGAATAAGCTCGTACGTGCGTTTGGTTTTTTGGAGGACAAAATGTGACGCGCGTATAAGCGCGTAAGCCGATACGCGCAACAGAATACACTAATCTGAAACCACTCTTATGTCTTCTACTACGGCAAAACTTAAAAAAAAACAATTTATATTTGAAACCCATGTTTTTTTTCACCCATAGACAATCTGCATAGCTCTAGGCATAGAGCAGGCAACGCTCCGCCACAGAGGCGACAAGGGAATCGCGTGGCTGACTCAACTCATGGACGTTATAGACGTGATCGACTACCCTGTGCTCGGATATACTCCTTCAACAGTATTGTCAGAGCTGCACGTTCATGTGCTAGACTGTGCTGTTGATTATAGGTGAGTTATGTGTTATGATAGCATAGAGTAGTCAGCGGTACAGAAGCGACAAGATCTCACAAGTTTCCTAATTTGTGTACGAAATTAAATAGTTGTTTTGATTTCCACACAATGTTTTCAGCAACACAAATATAAAAGATTCAAAAACAATAGCGTTAAATAAAACAAAAATATAACTTACTTTTCTTACAAAAGCAAAACTCATAATCTCGCAACTACCCCATAGATTCAAGGCGTACGATACGCCCAATTCTGCATCACCACATACTACTCAATCTATTTCTATGCCTGTCATTTCACTCAAAATCTTTTCTCTCTTTCTTGCAGGCCTCTCTACCTCCCAATCCGCACAGTACTAACCCTGGGCAACTTCAGTGTATCGAGCAACCTGATCGCAGCAACCAACACCTCCTGCCTCCGGTTCTTAGCTCAAGAATGTACTCTATTCCTGATGCATCTGAACGTCACTAAACCAAACATGGCCGTTCCTCAAGACGACGACAAAATACCTGACGTGATCAAGGATTACGTGTGTGTGGTGGATGTCGGGCTCTTTGAGTTGTCGCTCAGGATGGAGGATAAGGCTAATTGTGTGAGTATTATAAACATTTTACCAAGGCTACTAGCCGACCAAGTGAATTAGACAAAATCTTTACATACTATAAAACAAAGTCGCTCCCGCTGTTTGCACGCTTAGATATTTTAAACTACGCAACAGATCTGAATGCAGTTTTCAGCAATAGATAGATTGATTCAAGAGGAAGGTTTATATGTATATTGCACCCGTGCGAAGCCAGAGCGAGTCGCTAGTTCATAATAAGCTGCCATAGGCAAATATTTGTCCGATTTAAACGTTACTTTAGACCTGGAGTGCTAAACTAGAAGGGCTATATAGCAGGCTGCATTCCATCTAGTTGTTTAGTACTATTTTGGTCTGACAGTAAATTCATCAACGTCATGTGGATGGACCATCATACGCAGAGTAGATGATGACAGTGGAGAGCCTTCTTTTAGTTACCTTGAGTAGCAAGTCCAAAGTGAACCCTTCCCCTTTCTGGTCTTGCCCACAAACGAACAGAGGCGGACTTAATGCAATGCAATTTAGCTTAAGGAGTCTTGAAGTCATATCTCACCCCTTTTACAGTCAAACGAACAACCACAAGTGGACCTCAGCGCGTCCAACAACATGGTAACACTGTACACTTGCTGGGACTCAGCGTCGGCTCTGTGTCGCCTGCTGACGTACGCGGCGTCCGACGGCGACTCGCAGACGCCCTTCGACCCTTCCTCCCGACACACCAGCATATGCTCCGACCAGCCGCTGGAGCCTCTAGTAGGTATGTACAACTAACTTTATGGCACACTTTAAATTGTAGTATGGTTTCTTCCTCGATTTACCGGGTTCTACCATCATCTATTCCTGTTTTTCTTTACGTCTTTGATGTGTGTTTTATTTAATTGTTATTGCGTGTTATTGTCTTCTTTTATATCGAAGAAAAGGAGAAAAAGTAAAACGATTCATGCAAAATTCCTATAGGAAATACTTTTGCAGTCCAATGTCCTTTCGCGTTCAGTATGTCTATCCAGCGCGCTTAGCATGACCACCGTAGAAATGGGTTTTGTCGACAGAGGAATCGTCAAAATTACAGATCAACAAAACATATCTGTCATTTTGTCGATTCTTCCGTCGATAAGACCCGTACCAGACACTTAACATTGAACACGTAGCATTCGATCCTCAGTTCATTTTATTTTTTATTTGCAGGACTAGAAGACAGACCCATAGAAGAAATAAGAGAACTGTCGCCAAGTGAAATTCAACAAGTGAACGATCTCATGGCGGAAGCTATGAAAGAGAGTCCCAATACAACACGTAAGTGCTAATCGACTAGATAAAGACCAACATCATGTGTATGCTCGGGTTTTAATACATTATTAAAAAATATTACAAAATTTAATTTAATGTGTGATATTTTTTTTTTTCGTCACCCGAAATAATACACGCGATTATAAGTGTTTTTTTGCTGACCCTCTCCCCCCTGATCGAACCTCACGTGAAATTCAACAATGACAGTGATCAAAGGACGATCCCTTAGTGGGACTGCTCATATTCAACTGTGGACTGCAATGGACAAATCCTCTGTAAAATCAATTTCTCTTTCAGTAGACGAAGACGAACTGAACAGCTCAACTGAAAAAGAAGGAGTAGAGATATTCTTCTTCCCTGACGAGTCAAACATGAAGCGGTTACCTTCTGAGCCGCTAGAAGAAGAACCTCAGTCTATAGACTCGGAGGACTTGCCGCCGGCCATGTTTGAAGAGGCACAGGAAGCGAAGCCGACCAACGTGCAAGTGGCGAAGGAATTAGGAGATCCTACTTCAACGCCGAAAGCTACGCCGAGAAAGCCTAAGAGAAAATCGGTATGTACCTATGTTAGAATTTCCATTTTCGACAGTATTAGTTGCTTATATATATTCTTGCTATTAAAAAAAAAAAAAAAAAAAAAAAATGTTTATTTGTCCCAAAAGCAGTGACATGATTATAAATGAGACATCCCCAGTAAGTAATTGATAATACTAATGCTATTAGATGGTATTATGAAAAATTAATTGAGATATCATTGTCAAAAAAAGTAACCCAACTGCCAAAGGGAATCTCAGTGAAAATTATGGTTTTCTTACTCCTCCGCTATACTTTTCTGATTAATTTCGTTGTGGGATCCAAAAGACAGTTAAATTGTTTCTCTGGGACTTCGTCGAGCTTCATTGTCTCGGCGCTTTTCTGGTGGTTGTCACTGTTAGGAATAGTGTGGCGGGCTTGTCCTAATTATTAAAAAAGGGGTATCTCAGCCGGTGACATACAAAAGTTCATCGGCAACACTTTTAGCAATCAGGTTTTTGTGACGTCACCCATCCAATGCCACTTCCAAAACTTAGTCAAATGTAATTCGACATAATCATCGGCCTAGCCTTTTCCCAACTATGTTGGAGTTGGCTTCAAGTCTAAACCCATGCAGCTGAATACCATTGTTTTGCATGTAACTCCACCTCATAGGTTAAAATAAAGTAATCTGTTAAGCCACACGCAAAAATATAATTTCACAATGTGTTTCCCTACTTCTGGTGCAGTCGCATAAAAAAGCTTAACCTTAAGATTTAGTCATTAATTGTGGAGTCTCAATATTTCGCTTTACTAAACTTATTCTTCCAGAACAAATCAAGCAGCGACGGTGGCAACACGGACGACGAGTACTGTTTCGTGGAGACCCAGGCATCGACTTTAGACAACGACCTAGACGAGCCCGTGGTGAACTGGATCGGGCCCGGCCCCGTCTACATGTTCGACAACCACTTCACCGTGCCCGCGGCGAGGACCGATGTGCTGAAGGCGCCTAAGAGCTTCCCATTGCCGATGTTGAGGTGATTTTGTAGTTTAATTTAATCTTACTTTGGAATTTTTCAATGGGATTTAGCAGTTCTATGGACTAGAGAACATAAACAAATTAAAAACTTTATTAAAAATCCCACTTTTAAATACAAACCAAATGAAATTGTATTTAACAACTTAATAACAATAATTTTTGCACATTCAAATTGTTTGGTTTCCAAAAATGTCTCTTATGTCAGGAACCAATAAACCAGACTAGATCTGAATGTCTTGTTCGATCGTCAAAATCGTTTATGCGCACCTGATCAACAGGTTTAACAGCTCATTCACCTAGCATCTTATCTTTAGGTATACTCTATGCGAGATGAGCGTGACGTGGAACATGTACGGCGGCAATGACTTCCGACCGGCCGACTCGCCGCCCGCTAAGAAGACCGTCACCATTGAGGGGGAGCCAAGACAGCAGGGATCACCTACTACTGTCAAGTGAGTAAATGTTTCTTTTTTCTAAGTAAAACCAAGCTTTAAAGTAATGGCTTGTTTTTTTGCTACTATCTGGTGTAGGTGATGTAATTTTTTTTTTTACTGCGTTGAGCGGAATGGGTGACGTCCTCCAGGCGTTACGAGGATTGAAACACGGTGGCTTGACAATTATAGTGGACTATATTATAAATATTATTGAAAAAAGGAGAACAAGCGGTTAACTAGATTTGAATATGCGAGAATTAAATATAAGTAATCAATCACTCGGTGGACGATGACGCAGTGTCATGCCGGCCGCTCGCAGCACGAGCTCCCCCTCCGCGACCTCAGCTCCCCGCCCCCGGTCGCCCGGCGCGGCATGATATTCTCAACACTGCGTAAATGTTGCGGGAAACATAAACTTTGGTTAGGAGTCCCAGTCTTGGTTATAAAGGTTCCTAAACAGTATTTCAGCGTCTCTTATAGATTGTGATTTCCCTATATACTGTCCCAATAAAAAAAGTGTGTACTATATTTATTTATCTATCGCTAGGCGTAATAAAGACTACGAGCCATACGAGAGCGGTCGCGCAGTGGCGGCCGTGTACCGGTCTAGCGGCGTGCGCTGGACGGCCGGCGCCGACAGAGTGCGTGCGGCGCGACCGGCGCAGCGCCGCGAGCTGCGCGCGCGGGGCGGCCCGCAGCGGGACCATCACACCAGGGTCAAGCTGTGCCTCACTAAGGTAAGTGATGATTTGATTGAGGTCGCAGTCCACTGCTGGACATAAATCGCTCCCTAGTTGCGCCACAACACCCTTCGCCTTCCACATCACAGTCCCCGGCCACTTTTAAGGTTGTCGGTCCATCTACACGGGGGACGTCATATATTACGCTTGCTGATAGATAGTCTCTCCTCCAGTACTCGACCTTGGCATCGGCCATTGGTCCTTCGACAGATTTGGCCTGCGCACTATCACTTCCGCTTATTTACTTTGCAAGCTATGTTGGTAACTTCGGTTCTTTTTCGGATCATACAATTTTTTTAATCCTTCAAATAAACTCCGAGTATGGCTTGCTCCAAAGCCTCAGGGGCTTGAAAATCTACGGAATCTCGAGCCTAACCTAAACTACAGATTAAAAGCATTTTCTCATCAGGTCAAATTCCAATACGAGATCTACCCGTCGGGCGGCATCCACGCGTCTCGGCAGACCCTCGCCATCAGCAAGATAGAAGTACTAGACCAGTTAGTTAACAGCGACATCAACAAACTGCTCAGCCAATACAAGCTTAAAGACGAACCGGAGAGGAAGAACGCGCATATGGTATGTATTCTATACATCATACGTTACATAAAATGCTGGTGTTCAGGTGCATCCAGTTAGAATGAAAGCCGACCCCAACATAGTTGGGAAAAGGCTAAACAGACGATTGGTGTTAAATACTAGACAAGGATGACTTACATAAAATATGTCATGTTGCATTGCATGTTTTGGAAACCATAAAGGGTCTAAATAGACCCTTAACATAGCCGAAAGGCACTTGTTTTCCCCGTCTTTGCGACCACTGTTTTGTTCTAGACCATACCTGGGAACCTTCTAGTTACGGAGATGTTGGGGGTCAAAGTTCCAACTTTCCCAGATTTTTTTTTTTAAATACCTGTTTTTGTTGTAAGATTTTTACATTACACACCTCCACGACCCCCGTACTATTCAATCCATCCATCAGCACAATGCTTTAAGTGCTTTCCATCGAGTCCTACCGTAAAACGTGATTTTTCACTCCAAAAAAATTCGATTCCCAGCAATAATTTTTGCGTAAAGTTACATAGTTTGAAGTACAGAATGCTTGGTTGACAAATCAAATCAAATCAAAGCATTTATTTCAAATAGGCCAGTTACAGGCACTTTTGAATTGTCGAAACAAAGACAACAATAGCTACAGTCCCAGTCACAAGGCATAAAAACTGTGAAAGTACTGTAGTTGCCCATTCCCTAACGTAGATCTCTATGGAGAAGAACGGGCAAGAAACTCCATGGACACTCTTTTAAATCAGTATACTTTTACAAACTCTTGGTTACATCATTCATGTTAAGATGGTACATTATGTGAGAACGATGTAGCAAGATGTGTACGTTAAAAGTGTCCATAGTAAACAATTCAAAAAAGAAAAAAAAAACAATTCAAATAAGCCGTGGCAACCAAGAGATGACCAGTCACAACTGACAGCGCCCGTTCACGAACATGACGCATGTATCAGCACCATTCAACTCAACCATTTTGAAGGGAACTAAATGATCCGACACACGCGCCACCATCAGCGAGACATTTGAGTGAGCATGACACACTCCTAACCGCCAGGGCACATTCAAGTCAAGAAAAGACGTAGGTTTCCCGCGAATGACAGCTTTCTATTACATAGTACTCACACAATATGGGCTATGCGGCTATATAATACGGTGTAAATGACGGCTATGTGAAGGGTCTGTTTACACCTTGTATATTGCTGATTATTGCTGCATATTGCTTGAATAAAGACTAGAACTAATTAGATCCATCCAATTAGTTCTAGTCTTTATTCAAGTTTTTTCTAACTGCGAGAATCTCAGTAATTCCCTAAAACAATCCAATTTAGATTCCTTTGTCAATAATAATAGTGATTACGCCCGCCATGTTAATCTGTCAGATAGGATCTCATTCTATCCAGATCTAAAAAAGAAGATACTCAATAATGTTCTTCCTTCCATCAGCTAATAGTAAAAGCAGTCCACCTCAGGCCCGACCCGGCGCTATCAGCCCAGGAGTGCTGCCTGAAGGTCTCCCTCCTGCCTCTGTGGTTCAACCTGGACCAAGACACCCTCGCTTTCCTCGTCGGATATTTATCTAAGCTCGGAACTGACGAATCTACTGGTAAGTTTGTATTATTTAAAAATAGTTTCGATCGGAAGTAAGTTTAATCGAAACTATTTTTATCTTCCGTGATTTCCAATTATTCTGAGCTCTCGATAATGTAAGTTTACCCCACTCCCGACAGTGTAAGTTTAGTTATAATCCGTGAAAGCTTAAAACAGTGTTAGTTTCGATTATACTGCGCACACGCAGGACGCAAAAAAGGAAAAAAGGAGGAGGTTCTTTTAAGTTAAACTCCTGGCAGAACAGCAAACTGCCAAAATAAATACGCGTTCTTATGATCAACAATCCATCGCGGTTTTCTAAAGCTGGAAACCAAGATATTCTTGTTCATTTGGATGTTTCAATTGACATTTCACTGCCAAGGCGTCTCCATGCGTAGTATGCCAAAGTTACAGGAAATTAGACCTTATTGACAAAGTGATTTCCTTCTTGCCGCGTGTTTATAATCGTTGGTTGCACACCAAGACGAGACCGAGTCCGAGACGTGTTCACGATAATTCCAATCACTACAACAGTCATTTAACACTTCCTTCTGCTTCCACAGATGACGACTCAAAGAGCGTGGGCGGTCTCTCCACGGACTCGAGCGGGTCCCGGCAGACGACGCCCACGCACCGGCCGCCCGTCATGAGCATCGCCTCCCACCTGCGCGACCCGCCGCCCACGCCCACCTCGCTCGGGGACGCCGACTCGCTGTCCTTGAATGAAGCTGGTGAACCTGGTGATTATAAACTCTATTATTTATTGTTTCACCATCATCCAGGGTCCGATTAAACGGATAAGGTTAACCGGTTAGTCTACCAAAACAAATCAGGTGTTTCATACATTCGATGAATGGCTGTGAAGTAGATGGATGAAAAAAGATTGCATGTAGCGCAGATGAGAATGTTGAGGTGGATGTGTGGTGTGACAAGAATGGATAAGGTAAGAAACGAGTGTATTAGAGGAAGTTTAAAAGTTGCGCCAGTTGAAAAGGAATCATGTGATGAGGAGGGACAAATCGTATGTGACTAAAAGAGTGATTAATATAAATGTTATAAGATTTTAAACTATCATGGTCACTAACTTTATTATTAATACCCGAAACGGGATATTTACCATGTTTACTGTCTGTAATATCGGGAACTCATGCGAAACAGTAAACATGGTAAATATCCCGTTTCGAGTATTAATAATAATATAAATGTTGATGCAATGAGAGGGAGAGGAAGACCCAAGAAACGATAGATGGAGTGTGTGAGGAATGATATGAAGGATAAAGGAGTAAATGATAGCGTGACGGTTGACAGAGGAGAGCGGAGCAAAGAAACGTGTTGCGCCGAACCCAGGTAGCATGGGACAAGGGTAGGGAGATGATGATGTGAATGAGATGACCGTGTGCACTTTTGTAGGTAAGTAGTTTTTTTTAATAACCAATGAAAAATGGCTATTTGTGGGGGCTTGGGGGGTTGGGTATGATGTACTGTACACGTGGTAACCTGACCAAATTAAAAACTTACCATTACAAAAATTTTAAAAACGTTTCACAGAATTACTTGTAGACAAATGTTATTATTCTGTACAGGATTTCTTAAAGGATAATTTTGTGTAATATCCTTTTTATCCTCTGCTATGTACTACATTTGCATGCTATATTAAGGCAGAATGTACATGGATCCTATTATTTAATGTACAACCTATTTTTATGTACCTACATTCTAAGCAAATAAAGACCTATTCTATTCTAACCGTTTGTGCGTCGATGCTCCTGTATAACTTATTTGTTAGTTCGTAAAATAAAACCCTCCTGGCTCTTGTTATTAGTTACTCAAGAATATTTAATTTAGATATCAACTACTGAAATTCATCTTAATTCCCAGTGATCCGCAACGACGAACCGCTAATGGAGACGTACGAAGCAGAACGTCTAGTCTCAGAGAATCTAATTCAACTAGAAGAAGACTTCAACAAACTAGGCATTCAGGAGAAACCTGTTGCTAAGTTACCTGTGGATACTGAGCTGATTGACGACTCCCCTATTTACTTCAGGTAAATTTTACTAGTAGTTTAACCCCTATTTCTGTCCCATGAACCACATACAAGGTGTAAACAGCCCCTTCACGAAGCCGTCAACCAAGTATTCTGTACATCAAACTAAGTAACTTTACGCTAAAGTTATTGCTGGGAAACGACTTTTTTTTTGGGGTTAAAAATCACGTTTTACGGTAGGACTGGAGTCCTACCGTAAAACGTGATTTTTGGTGATGGCGATGGAACGCACTCAAAGCATTGTGCTGATGGATGGATTGAATAGTACTTATTTTATAAAAACTTGTGAAAAAGTTGGAACTTTGACCCCCGATATCTCCGTAACGAGAAGGTTCCCAGGTATGGTCTAGTACAAAATAATGATCGCAAAGACGGGGAGAACAAGTGCCTTTCGGCTTCGCTAACAACAACATCCATTTACTTTCAAGCTACTTTGGCCCGGGCACGCCGCAATCGCGGCGGTAAGACCCCTCTTTGAGGAGTGGCTGGATAGGCGTCACGGCGTCCTGACCTACCGCATGACGCAGGTCCTCACCGGACACGGAAGCTTCGGGAGGTACCTGTGTCTGATGGGGAAGGAGGAAACGCCTGGGTGTCACCACTGCGAGGACCGCCCGGAGGACACGGTGGAGCATACGGTGCAGGACTGCCCCGCTTGGGCAGGGCACCGCCGTGTCCTCACGGCGGCGATAGGCGGAGACCTCTCGCGCCCGGCATTGGTCGAGGCCATGCTGCGGGGCGAGACGGAGTGGGAAGCGGTCGCCTCCTTCTGCGAAGCAGTCATGCTCGCGAAGGAGGAGGCGGGCCGCGTGAGGGAGAGGACAGCGTCCTCCCTCCACCCTAGCCGCAGTGGTAGACGCCCACGGCGCCGGACGTCGGCAGACGATCTCCGGCCACCGTAGGCGCGGGCTTGCGGGCGGCGAGTAATGGGCGACTCGCTGTCCGACCATGGACCATGCCCGGGTCGACGGCGCGTTGTGTTCCACGCGCGCCTCAAAGAGCGTCAGCATTATGACGGGGCCCCCCTCTAGAGGGCGAAAGCCTGCCGGGGTCGCGGGACTTATAGAATTACCGTGACCCTGGATCATAAAGGGCTATTGAAGGACACCGTGGATTTTAGTCAGTACAAGTCTGACAGTTCCTCCCACTCTGCCCTGGGTGGGAGGACTCATTTGATGATTTTACCACGATAAAAAAAAAAAAAAAAAAAAAAAAAAGCTACTTTGGCCCATAGATACACTTTACAGACTAACATACATATAATAAAATACAAATTGTGTTAGTAAACAGAACCAAGGCAAAGGGCCGTTCCGTTAAGGGTATATTTACACCCTTTATAGTTCAGGACGATTGCTGCTATTGTGTCTGCGATAATGAAAGTGGTAAGAATAAGAAGCTGTTTAGAGTGTTCTCTCACATACACATACCGTAGTGACAGTTGCTATGTACAGTTCAACTCCACTATCTTAAATAGTTTTACGATGCCATAATATATGAATTCTAACCCCCTCCCTCTCCCCCCTGACGACACCTTTACCTTTTTGGCCCTTTTTTTAGTCCATCCAAAGGTTATCTGGAAGATATATGAGACCGCCATTGTAACCAAAGAATTAGATCAGTTGTTTCAATATTGGTGTACAATAAAGTATATTCTATCTATCGATCTATCTAAACTCCTCTGTATCTGTTCCCCCAGACGCGTGGTCTTCTCACCGGAGGTACCAATTCGTCTGGACTACGTGGGCAAACGTGTGGACCTATCAGCGGGGCCCGTCGCAGGCCTGCTCATGGGGCTGGGACAACTGAACTGCTCCGAACTCACGCTCAAGAGGCTCGACTACAAGTAAGTGAACTCTCACCTAACTCTTAGGCCGAAATTTATAATCTTTACTTAGCACATACTTTACCACAGTCAAACTACGAGTCCAAGATAGTGACGGGAACATGTCTAATTGTTTGAGCTAAAGCATATGCTAAGTAACGTGTATAGATCTCGGCCTAATTCACATGCTGTCCTGGTGCGAGTGTTTTTATGTGGGAGTTTTGGGTGGGGCAACTATTCAAAGGCAATTGAAATAGATTCTTTTAGTTTTTTTTTTTATTTTCTTCTGTACTTACAGTAGTTTTTATTCAGTCTTGCTTTCAGATCACTAAAGTATCACTACACCTCTCTTAAACACTTGGCATAAATAATAGGTCTTTAACTATGAAATAGCCGTTTTTTTCTCACATTTTGTTCTGTTTGTAACTATGACGTATAGTTATATTTTTCCTAATTCCATTTTTATTGGATTAATTGTTAAATTACTTATCTTTTAGAGTTTAAAAACCGTACTAGTAGTTGCATATTACCTCGTAGGCTACCCTACGAGGTAATATGCAACGAAAATGTATCAAAACACCTGTTTCAATGTGCCGTCGGTTTCACTACTTCAAGTTGGTATATTTTTGTCATAGACTGTTTTGAGAGTTTAAGAGACGCAGTGCAGCGCAGCTTTTTAACTATTGCAATTGAATCATACATAATCGGTTCAGACGATAAAAAAAAATTTAGAATGGAAATATTTTTCATACACAGGATCTCCTAGTTTGGGAGTCAGGGTTTACTCTATCTGTATGACCATATAATTCACTAAATTCATGTGACCTAAGCGATGTTGAAGTTTTTTTTTTGTATAAATAAAGTTTTTTTAAATTTTTTTTTCACGAAATCGTCCATACAAATCGGCAATTTCATACTTTAACCCCTAATTTAAAACTCAAATACCATTTTCCAGGTTGGGTCTACTTGGTCTAGAAAAGCTAGTGCAATGGGCGCTACACGAGTGGCTGTCTGACATCAAGCGTCATCAACTGCCTGGTCTGCTCAGCGGCATCGGGCCTATGCACTCGCTACTTCAGCTTAGTAAGTTCTTCATTATTTCTTAATATTCAACTTTGTATTGTGTCGTCTTTCAGTCGAAGTAACATTTCATCCCTTCTACATTTCAACGTCCATCTCTTGACCACAAAAAATATCTGCAAAAAAAATTAATAGTCGTTTATATTCTGTAAAGGTCAAAGATTGTTAGGTCCGGTTGATACCAAAGTGGAGAGTGCGGGGCGGTGAGGAGACGTGCGGGAAGCAGCCAATCACATTCGTTGAATTCCATCTAGTCTCTTCTGTGATTGGTTGAATCTTGCACGTCTCCGCACCGCTCGCTCGTTTCCGCTTTGGGGCCAATCCGACCTTAGCACCTGGTGTATATACAGGGTGTAAACAGACCCTTCACATAGCCGTCAACCAAGCATTCTGTACTTCAAACTAAGCAACTTTACACAAAAATTATTGCTGGGAATCGACTTTTTTTTTGGGGTGAAAAATCGCGTGATACGGTAGGACTCGATGGAAAGCACTTAAAGCATTGTGCTGATGGATGGGTTGAATAGTACGGGGGTCGTGCAGGTATGTAAAGTAAAAATCTTGCATTAAAAACATGTATTTAAAAAAAAACTTGTGAAGAAGTTGGAACTTTGACTCCCAATATCTTCGTAACTAGAAGATTCCCAGGTATGGTCTAGACCAAAAAAATGATTGCAAAGACGGGGAGAATAAGTGCCTTTCGGATATGTAAAGGGTCTATTTACACCCTTTATTGAAATTGAAACAATACTCATTACGTCTATCTTCCTCAGTAACTGGCATCAGGGACCTGGTGTGGCTGCCAGTGGAGCAGTGGCGCCGCGACGGCAGGCTGGTGCACGGCCTGCGACGAGGTGCCGCCTCCTTCACTGCGCGGACCGCGGTCGCCGCGCTCGATATTACTACCAGACTATTGCAGCTAATACAGGTATGTTACTTAACGAACATAACCCCACGCATGTAATCCCCTCGGGTTAGACAGAGGTGTACTTAATAGTAGACCCGCATTTCGCCAGTTATGTTTAGCTCCTATGCCATAAGGGCGAGCCTATTGCCATAATCCGGGCACAAATCCAGACACCGTGGCTGCTCCTGAAAAATACAATAACACTTGCCCCCATCCTGGGCATCAAATCCAGGACCTCATGCTCAACAGTCGCGCTTGCAATCACTAGATCAACTATGACACTTTTCCGTACCTATACGATAAATACCGGACTAATCATAATTTCAGAACACCATTATCATTCTTTCGGATGTCTAGTAATTCACCTTTTTTCATATTCAGGCGACAGCAGAGACGGCATTTGACATGCTGACTCCCGGCCCGACGCTACAGCTGCAAGATGCGTACGCGCGGCGAGAGAGGCGCCGCCGACGACGTCACGACCCCTCGCGACACCCCGCCGACATACGGGAAGGAGTCGCCAGCGCATACCAGACTGTGAAAGAGGTCAGTTCAGCTTCAACATGATTCGATTCAAGACTATTCTATTCTAGGTCGATCGAAAATAATCTACACTTCATCATTTTGGTCAATTGGTCATTTAAATCCGTTATTGTTACATCCAAACACACTATAGACCGACCGCTCTAATGAATCCTTCGTCTTGCACTATCAAAGGCACTTTAAGCGTCCACAAAGTCCTAACAATATCCTTCAGGTTATAATTCAAGTAGGTATTACGATACTAAACGAACCAATACGTGATAAACCTTCCGAGTATTTCATTTAAATAGATACCTTCGCGAGGACTCATTAAAGCGGTCGGTCTATAGTTGCTGAACTGTTAAAGCGGTGGTGAAAAGGTCAAAAAGGAACGCTATTTGACCTGAAACGAAATCATTTATGGTCTGACGACCGGTTGCAAATAGTTTTTTTTTTTGTTAGCCTGTCAAGTGTCCCACTGCTGGGCAAAGGCCTCCGCTTTCTCCTTCCAAACCTCTCTATCTTGTGCGGTCTATGGCCATGTTCGCCCCGCAAACAAGATCAGATTATTACACCACCTTCGCCGCGGTCTACCTCGGCGGCGATTTCCTCCATCTGGTGTCGTGATGACGATCCGCGCCCACCTCTCCGGGTGCATTCATGCTATGTGGCGAGTTAGGAAAAGATAATAAAACGAATGATGTCTCTCTTTTAGTAGTGACATACACTAAAGCGAAGCTACTTCTGTTATGATAATTACAGTTTGTCTCTGTCGTGTACTAGGGTTTCGCGGACACGGCGGCCACGATGGCGATGGCGGCGCGCTGGTCGCACGGCGTGGGCGTGCTGCGCCACCTGCCGGGCGCGGCGGTGGCCCCGCTGGCGCTGGCGGCCGCCGGCGCCGCCGACGTGCTGGGCGGCGTGCGCGCCTCGCTGGCGCCGCACTCCGAGCGCCACCACGCCGACAAGTGGCGCACGCGCGACCACGCCACGAGATCCACTGGTGAGCTCTACTTGACCGCATACCGACCACGACCGAAAACACCCGAATGTCATTTTATTAAATACACATGTCATTTTAAAGAGAGCCTTACTTGAGAGCTTATTTCAGCAATGAAAATACAAACAAGACTAGCATATCTAAACTGTGTTCAAAAGCTGTCAGTGGCAATACTCTACGACATTGTTGACACAGTGACACTAGCAACTCTTCAACAGGGTTTCCAATGTGCTGATCGCGATCAGTTTCTTTGGTGAAATTCGCCCTTACTTGATAGTTCTACTATCGCCAAACTTCGGCTACATAACAAAATATATAATCTATACAAATAAATAACATTGAAATGTCTGTTTGTAATTTCAAAATAACAGCTTTTTACCGAATGCATATGAAAGTATACACGGTAAAACAAAAACGCTTTTATCATTAACACTAAAAACGATATATATTTACCAAGTTAACTATTAATTTCGAGTTCCCGACATTTCGGCGCTGTTGCAAGCACCATGATCACGGATAAACTAAACTGATTGCAGGTGGGTGTTTATGAGCAGATAAATGAGTCTACCCTCTTTCTTGTTCGTTTTTTGCGCTCGGTACCGCTACCACTGTCACTCGCAACTTGATTCTGTTCCCGACACACGAAACACACGGTGTCCGCTCGCGAACTTTTTACGCCACTTTTTCGGTTTTTACACAATTGAACCATCCAGTGGTTCGATTGTGTAAAAACCAGGCTCTCGACAGTTGACACCCATCCTAACGGTTAAAGCTCCTATACTCGAAACTAATAGTAAACATGGTAAGTATCCCGTTTTCAGTGATAATGATAATGTTAGTGACCATGTCAGTTTAAAAACTTATAAAAACGCTTTTTTTCAAATTTTTGTCTGTCTCTCTGTTTGTTTCGGCTAATCTCCGAAACGGCTGACGATTTTGACGGGACTTTAACTGGCATATAGCTGATGTAATAAGGGGTAAATTAGGCTACCTTTATTAAAAAAAATTAATTAGGTATCTGTGCAAAAAAATTAAAACCCTTGAATTTATTAACAATCCGATTCAAATAAGAAAGTAATATTTTATAATCATTTCACATAGACGAAGGTCGCGGGGCACAGCTAGTTATACAACGTGTAACATAATAAACGCAAGACCTCCCGTGTGGTCTCTCGCACCATGAAACTAAACATCTTTTGTTCTACGAGTTCTTGAAATTCGCAAAAAAAAAAAATACTTTCTATAGGAACGAACGCAATCAGCTGATCCACATGTATGGTAAAACTAAAAGTTATGAATTTCCAAAAGTCATAGAACAAAAGTTGTTCAGTTTCATGGTCTGAGACACCACACGAGAGGTCTTGCGTTTATTCTGTTACACGTTGTATATATTTTGTTTAGTTGTTCTCCAAGCATGAGGTTTACCAAACAGATAATAATTTGCCAATAACTATTTTAACTATCCCAGTGCTTTTATAAAATTCGAAAATTCACGTGTTGGCCGCAGAATAGTCGATTTTATAATTTGAGCTTATATTTATTTCTTTATAAATCTTTTAATTTTACAAACTATGATTATCCTTGTTTCAGATTCTATAGATTAAGAAGATCCCGCTTGTCAACTTTTATACGATGATCTCTCTCACACAATTTATCCTCGTGTATAATTTTGTGAGAGCGGGTTGCACTAAACTTAAGAACATCAGCGTCACTTCTCTAGCATTAGTACCATAACATTCCGCTATAAAAACAATTTAGAATACTTACATACATATCTGAACACTGCATTACTTGTACGACAAAAACATAAAGTAAAAAAATACATATCCAATTTATTTTCGTACTAAGTTTGATGCAATCCGCTCAGTCCCCTGCTCACTCCACCACACGAGGTCTGTCCATCGACTGCCACTATGTTCATGGAAATACAAGGTGTAAACAAACCCTTCACGAAGCCGTCAACCAAGCATTCAGTACATCAAACTAACTCATCATCAACTCGACACAAAAACTATTGCTGGGAAACGACTTTTTTTTTTGCTGAAAAATCACGTTTAGGACTCAATGTAACGGACTCAAAACATTGTGCTGATGGATGCATTGTATAGTACACGTGTCGTGGATGTATTTAAAGTGAAGTTACTACATTAAAAATTTGTGTTTAAAAAAAAACTTTGAAAAATTTGGAACTTTGACCCCCAATATCTCCGTAACTAGAAGGTGGCAGGTATGGTCTATAACAAAAATAAATGATAGCAATGATGCAGAGAAAAAATGCCTTTCGGCTTCGTTAAGAGTACTTTTTACACCCATTATACTATTTTCAGTACCTTTAGTATAATTAGATTTAGGGTTATTGGCGTTCATCAATGGGGAAGCGGCTAGTTTAAAACATGTACTTGCCTCTATTGGTAAAAATAAATATGTAATAATGGACACACGATATTTTTATAAATAAAAAACGCGCTTTCGTCGTGTGCTCGTCTATAAAGTGATTGAAATAAAATATTTCAAGCACGCTTTGTGATTCTAAAATGTGATGTATTTTTATACAGAGTTTCAAATTACATAATCGGTGTATCAAAACTAATGCTTTCGTTTTGTTATTAAATTATTTTGTAAAATTGGCAGAACATTGTTGCAACATAAAAGAGCGATGTTTATGTAACTCATTACAATCTTATGATAGATTTAGTTTTAGTTAATAATATACTGTTTATTTCATTTTATTTTAGTGTTTTCAAGTACAGCTAGTTTTCGTGTCTCATCGAGAAAGAAAAATCTGTACTTGTCACCTACCTAGCCTTTTCCCAACTATGTTGGGGTCGGCTTCCTGTCTAACCGGATGCAGCTGAATACCAGTATTTTACATGGAGCGACTGCCTATCTGACCTCCACAATCCAGTTAGCACTGCGTAATACGATACCCCTTGGTAAGACTGGTTGTCAGACTTTCGGGCCACTGACTACCTGTAACGACTGTCAAAGATCTACAAATGACAGCCGAGACCAACGGCTTAACGTGCTTTACCCATCCACGTACCAACCTAGGCAAGCACGGCTTAACCTTAAGGTCGACCCGAGCGGCTGTTATTATTTAGCCACGAGCTCCGAGATCTGTACTTGTAATCAATAATTTTTGAATTACAAATCAACGAGCAGAACATTATCGATCCTATACGACAGGTGCAGTAATAGTTGCATTAGGAAAACATGAGTTTTACTTTGCATTTTTATTTTTAAACATTAGATCATTCTAAAGGACTTCATAAAATTCCATTTCGTTGGAAGTACCATCTGGGGGCCTAAAATGGCCGCTTTAACAGAATCAGTACAAGATAATAATATGAATTACGTTACAATTCGTAAAATGGTCACAAAGTGGCAATTCATGGTATTCACTGCGTCTATGACCATTTTAAGAATTGTAATGTGATTCATTTTATTTTCCTCTTATGATTTTGTTAAAGCGGCCGTTTTGGGACCCCTGTACCTCTAATGCAGCTAGACCTGAACTAAAACAAATAGAACACCGACCTACGGAAGACTGTGGTGCTTGAGTTGAACAGTCTAGCATTTTGAGCATTTAGCGGCTCCTTTAGTCGAAACGTTCATGTATATAATCTTTGGACGGAAGTTGGGTGCCATGACAGATATGTATATGGAAGTTAATATAGGTTTTTTTTATGCCGAGATCCTATTCGGAATGTTGGTCTGTATATAGATTTATTTAAATCTTTGAAGTCATTGTAATTATATCGAAATGGGATGTTCAATTTGTTTTGTATTATGTTTTCAATAGCTGAGCAAATAATACAGGAAAGTTAATTTTGGAAATCGCAATCCAGTTCATTCAACATTATTTTACCTCTGGCTTAGCATCACTGTCAATATCACGGTGATCTTTATTCTTATTATAATAAGGCTGCTGCTTGATTGCTGTGAGAGGTAAAATAAGTACGACAGGACTAACAAGCTGACTTGACTTAATAAATATCATCGAATCCCTGAGGAAAGTCGAGGGTAGAACACATGTCAATTGTGATAGTGTAAATGCAAATGCTATTATTTACTCAAAGTAGAAAGGCTTATTTCATATTATATGCGTGATTCTTTGATATCTAATAGTGTAGTAAGACTATTCCATTATCGTTTTTATTCAAAAAAGTAAAATAATCCTTTTGATAATTTGAAATCAATAAATAAATGATTGCAACATACATTCTTTTATTTCTTTACTAACAACTATAATACAAATTTAAATAACTATATCTAAGATTCCTGTTCTGCCTTTTCAGGGTACTTGTCACTGAGGAAGCTCTTGACTTCACCATATTCTACCTTCAGGTTGAGACGCATCTTTTCATGACTTCTGAACTTCTCATATTTCTTAAGATAAGTCTTGTAGTGGGGCATAGTCTCATAGAAACGTGGGAACTTCTTTTTCTTGAGTATAACTTTGTCGTTCATTACGTAATGTGTGAATTCTAGAGTCTCGTTCTTCTGTATCTGATCTTTTGTCCTAACTTCAGAGGGACTGGCGACTACTTTTGGGAAATATTCATTTTCGGCTTTGTATTCAACTAAATGCAGTTTTTTCTCTTCAGCTAATTGCTGGTGTGTTCTCTGAAAAAATAATAAATTGAAAATTATTTTCATTTCAATAACACTTTGCCCGACCTGGGAATCGAATCCAGGAGCTCATGCTCAGGAGTCACATTTGCCACCACTAGACGTATGAGGCAGTTAAAAAAAAAAATAGTATTGGATACTTTTTATAATAAACTGTGTTCAAAAATACCTGTTGCAGTAGACCAATGAAGAATGCCTTTACAATGTGCTGCAAGTTGTTAGATCCTTCAACTTTGGCTCTCAAGTCCTTAATACCAATAGCTTGGCAGATTTCCTTGATGGCTCTATGGCACATCAAACCATAGCCTTCATTCTTCTTTTGCACATATATCTTTGTTTTTCCGAAGGCTGTGTAAAAATCATGGTAGACTGAAAAGAAAAGAAATAGAATTATTACTTGGACCATTTAATTAATAATCAAGATTTCACTACTACAATTAAATTTAAAAAAAAACATACTAGTGTGTCCATTGTATATCTCAAAGTCCATCAGCTTCTGTCCTGCCCTGTTCTTGGCCTTCCTAAGTGCTGCTGGTGCATCTTTAGCCCTGCCAAAACCAAATCCAGCCAAGCCTTGTCCATTTCCAGTCACAACCTAAGGTATAAAAAAATAAGCTCTTCACTTACAGATATAATGCCTAATAAAAATATATGTTTTTATTTAACCTTAGCAGGCTCAGTCTTACCATTGCTTGATAGTTCCTGGTACGTCCCAGACTGCCTTTCATGATCAGAAGTGATCTCAGCTGCAGAACTTTTGTATCAAACCCAACAAATTCATCTGCAAACAACAATTGAGTTTAGTAGACCAACAAAAAACAAATATAGGAATCTGCAATCTGATGGAATTGTAAGAATTCTATGCATGTTTATAAATGGTATTTACCTTCTCCAACTGGATCAGGTGCTCCTAAACTGCGTCCAGGCATTTTAAAGCCTGACCAACCCCTCTCTATGGGGGTGAGTTTGAAACGACGGAACTTTGTCATTGAATCTCTGATCTTTATTAGTTTTTCAAGTCTGTAATGTAAGTTAATACAAATTTTAGCTATTCACATATTTAAGTAAACAATTATCTTTTACTTCTTAATTTCATATTCCAAAATCACTGAAGTAAATATTTATTTACCTCTCTTGGTCATCAGGCAGTCTCTGCTGTTTCAGCAGTTCTCTGCCCCTTATGACTGGTGCAGAGAGACCAGGCCACAGCATGTTGATCCTGCCCACGCCGATCATCTGGCCACGGTTCAAGTCACGGATGCGGATGCGCCCCGCTCCTCTACCACGACCCTTCTTCGCACCAGCATTACTTACCGATGTCACTGACTTCCACAACTTTTCTGCAGGCACTGTTATAAAAATATGTTACAAGGCATTTTCTTTCTACTTTAGTAACATAGTAATGGATTATTCAAGTGAACAGAACTTACATTTATTGAAGAAGTTTACACAAGCAACAGAAGTTGTGCTGAAATTAGTTTTGAGGTTAGGTGTGACATTGTTTTGCTTCAATAAAATATTTATTGGCCTACTTAAGATGTTTCCAAGAGTCAGTATTTTTGTAGACATTTCGAAACAGAGCTACCCCTCTGTTTCTTTTATTTATTTAATTGTTGAAAGTTACTCCAATTCCCTACACATCTGTCACCTCTCTCGATTATTGACAGTGACAGTACAGTAGACAATTTGTCAATTTTGACATGAAACGTGAAAATTGATTTGTACAGTGATGCACTGAAGCTCGACTACAAAACTCTACTAAATCGTTGAAACACGGGCATAAGGTAGTAGCTAAAACAAAGGTGAGCTACGAAGATCAAAAGAAAGGGGACTAGGAGAGGTAATTGAAATAATGTACCCTAGCTGCGTAAACAATAACCAAAAACCTCAATAATATATGGGCATTAATTTGTTGTAGTCGAATTCAGCTACGAATTCCATAATCCCGAACGCACCAATATTTGACGGTTGTTTTACGTGGCTGACTAGGCTGACTGCATCCCCCACTGCCACTTTTGTTTGTCTTCGGTTTTAAATGCAGGATTTCTATAGAGCTTCATGATTTTTTGTGTACAAATTGTAATATAAATTACCTGTTGGTATAATCTTATTCAAGGATCACAATGGGGCTGTGTAAATGTCCAAAGAGACGAGTTACAAATCAGTTTTGCTTTGAGCACAGAGTAAATGTTTGTGAATATTGTATGGTGACGAGTCACCCGAAGGTAATTTGGAGCCACATATCCATAAAAGATGTACAATTACAGTGAAAGTATGTAAGGTATAAATTAATAGTGCATCTTTCTGCTTTCCAGTGCATAATACAATCATACTTGCAATGGTTACAAGACAGTGACTATAATCCCATCTGTGAAATTTGCACAAAAACTCTCAGTGAGGGCGAATGTATTCGTCTTACTTGTTATCGTAAGTATCGACGGATATTGATAGTGAAGTACAAACAAGTTTAATTATAAAACCATGTTTCTCCATTTGATTAGATACTTACAGTTAAGTACAGGCAATGTGAAAAGTGAAAATGAAATATTTCAACCAATCGATTTCAAAACAAATTAATAAATCACCCATAAAGATATCATTTTTAATATGCATGTTTTTGCTCGGTACTAAAGCCAAAATTTATTGAGAACCAAGTCACAAAGTCCTGTTTGCTGAGAACACAACTATTTTAAAATTATCAAAACAAAAAATTTTCAGATGTTTTCCACTGGGCATGTGCTGAGGCACGATACAGGGCTCTGCCCCGCACAACAGCTCCAGCAGGCTACCAGTGCCCATCCTGTGCCACACCTGTTTTCCCCCCTCCCAACCTAGTCTCACCAGTCGCTGATGAACTCCGAGAAAAACTGGCTGGAGTCAATTGGGCCAGAGCTGGCTTGGGTCTACCTCTGGTTGGTACTATACTCTACTCTTAAAACTTAAAAATTGCTTTAACTCACAGATCAATTTAAACAATAGCAGTTTTTTTTATAAATTACTTACTGGTGGCCTACCCCAGCTTCGCATAGGTGCATTTTTTTAATTGGATCTGACGGATATTCCGAAAACATCTTTCAAACCTTGTTACCCTTGTAAACTTGTTTGTATTAAATTATACAAACATCATAACATAAGAAAAGTGATGCTCTGTCATACATGTGTAACTTATTTTTTATTTAAATAGGCCAGAGAAACCTTATTAAACAGCACAGAAACTGACTACATAATACACTAAAAATAGTTTTATAATTAACTTATCCATTATTGGATCAGTTAATTGTTTTGTAGTCTTTGTATTGCATGATTTGTAACAGTTAATTATTCTAAAAACACAGTACCCTAACATTTGTAGAAACTAAAAAAAAATCTGCTAAATACTTTTTTTTATCAGGGCCCATCAGAATGATCACTTTTGAAGTATGTTAATACAATAAGGTTAAAATAATCTAACCCATTTTATTCACATTGAATGATTGCAGCTCTCAGAAGACCAAGACATGAAAGGCGCGGCAGGGCGCCGGAGTCAATCTCCCATTGACCATCACTCGCCCTACTACACAAGCACGGTGGACAATCAACGTGGCACTCCAGTAGGAGCCAGTGATGACGAGTCTAACAGCCGCTCTGCCAATGGCACGCCACATTCCATCGTTCAGATACCTGACGAACCAGTCAACATTTATGACAATACTTCTATTAAAAGGACTGACAGTTTACAAGGTTTGTTTCAAAAATAACTTTTATTATTGGTGGTTATTTGCACTGCAGTGCTAAGATTAAAATTATGTTAGAAGAGACTTGTCAATTCTATAAAAGGACTGGAATCCTTTAATGAATATCTGTTGAATGGAGATTGGACATTTTAGTATGGACTTTGGTCCAAGTAGTTTAGTCTCTTCGTAATACTGAACAATTACACTAAACACACTATGCCAGCACTAGGCAACATCTTGAAAGTCTAGTCCAAAAGTAATATCACAAGTCCGTTTCAAAACGCAAAAGTAATCGCGTAAGTAAATCAAACAATGTGCAAAGAGAAAGCCACTTAGAATAATGGTGGTTTGGTTAAACCAAACGATATTGTCCTTATTGAATAATAACGAATAACTTACTTGCTACGCGCGGCGCAGGAGTATAACTTTTTTTCTCTGTGGGCTAATTTTATGGTATCCTTTTAATAATAATGGTATGGTATACTTCTAATTATATGGAATAATAAAAAAATATCCCACATTCACGAGGTATTATTATATGGACTAGGTTTCATCAGCCGACGCTATTTGGACAACTTCCGCCCGTTCTCCTTTCGAAGTTACTCTATCAGAATGAATTACAGGGAATCAACTGTTCTAAATCTTTTAAGTGACAATATTAAATATTTTTTACACTTACAGGTGGTCAAGCTCCAAGGAAAAGCATTAAATCAAGTGAACCACCTAAACTGGCGACAAACTATGACCATGATGAAAACAAGTACAAACAGAAGTCCACTTTCGCTTGGATTAGTAGGTGGTGGAAGTAAGTTGCAAATTATTATTCTTTGACGCCAAGCACTTGCCCCATTCAGGAGTGTAATTTAGTTGATACTGAATACTGGATCAAACCAACCTCCAGAGGGAATATTACAAGCTGGGGTATGCCAAATGTGGACCCCACGCACACCACACAGCTGGTTTGACATCTGCCATAGAATTGCAAACATCAGACTGGTGTGCACGCATTTAGTCTGCTTTGTCAGTTGGTTTTAACCACAATGGAAGAGTTTGATTTAGGCCACAGGTTCTAAAAATTGAATTTCTGTTACCAGGAACTCACTCCCATCTTCTCGAGTGCGAAGAGCCGGAGGTATCTACCGACGTTATTGGATCATGCTATTTATCTTGATAGCAGTAGTAGTGGTCCTACTGCTACTTAGCCACAGAGACGTTGATGAAGAGAACCCCTTCGGTTTGATCCAGGATGACGACAAGAGGGTACTACAGAAAAACTAAAACTTCGTATTTATTACTATTAATATCAAGCAATCTAAGAAGTGATATATTGTAAACCCAATTAGCTGTATTATATTAATTTAATTTCTTTGAAATAATGTATTTGTTTTTAAATTAATTATTCCATAACATAATGAATAAGATGTTAAATAAAGTTTCAAAAGTCAGACTTCAAATGTTTTATTATGTGAGTAATAAATGTGTAAATACAATAAATTGTAAAATGCGTATAAAAGCTGATTGTGTAAATGCTGCATTAAACAAGCTTACATAACTTTAGTACATGTTTCAACTTCTTGATTCAGAAACATTACAGAGAAAATGTCATTATAGAAGTCAGGGTAGTACTCGCAAGCTCGACGGCAGTCAGGCATCCAGTTCATCTCTAACAAAATAGGTTGAATGACCTTTTCATTGTCCTTCTTGTGCCAACTCAGCATAATATCGGCAGCATACAAGGCCCTTGATTGGGGGCTCTTTCCTATTCCACATGGAGGGCCCTTTGAAGTAGCAGCGATAAATAATTCAGATATCATCTTGAATATTGATCTTTCAACATCTGCCCAGTCATAATTGACAAACTGCCTAGACCACGCCTCTTTAAAATCTGCACACAACATCTTGAAAAGTGGTGCATTTTCACTGTAGTTCATAACAGTGAAATGTTTCTCATAGTCTTCAAAATTGTCTAAAGAGAATGGTTTATTAGCAAACCTGAGGAAGAAGTTATTGTAAACATAAACTTCAGTTGGGCTAACAGAATGCAAAATAACAACATAGCGAATATCAAACTTCACTTGTCCTATATCAGGCCTCTCAAAAAGAACAGGGTTGTCAATATACTTCTGGACTATTTTAGGTCCTGTAAGTGGTAAGCGACATAGAAAATCTAAATTGCCACTGATGTAGGTGTCCAATCCTCGTGCAAGATTGTATGGCTTACAAATCCAGTGATTATCTAATCCAGCTTTCTTTCTCTGCATGTAATATGCAACAAATTTTGGTAGTTCCGTTTTCATATTGAAGGTAGTGGGCAACCAAACTGGATTTGTATCAGGGGAATTGATTTCATTACAATATTTTTCTGAAGACCTTCTAGCAATAACAGCTAACAGATCCTTTACAGTCAGAACATATTCAAACGGGAATTGATTAACAAACTTATTTGGTGAGTTTACACTTAAATCTTGAAATTCCTTGAAGTGGTTCATAAACCACAACACATCAGCATCATTTTCATTATCAACTATCTCAAACTCGGGAGCTGTTAGGTAATCATTAATGTATCTATATTCTGAGAACACTTTTAGCTTAGTAAAACTAGTATCTCTTACTTTTAACAATTCCAGATCGGGGAGTGTTTCAACTATGTGACCCTCTAGAAAATATTTAGAGCTTGGCTCAAATTGGGTGAAGTCTTCACCAAAATGTTCATAATGGTTCCACGGAATGAGCATTGCTTCTCTCTGCATGGGGTCAGGGTAATGACCCTCTACAAAATTTCTAGTTACCATGTTACCTTCCTCCACATTTTTGATTGGAAACAGTAAAGTATAAGTTAATTGCTCAGGCACATAGATAAAAGGCACTGCTCGGAAATTGGGAGTATCAGAGTGAGTAATACCAGAACCCAGTTCATCTAACACATACCAAACTGGAACTCTGTCTTCGACCGAAAACTCATCTCCTCCAATTGCATAAGTGTGTGCATACTTCCATATGTCGTTTGAGACTTGATCAATTTGTTCTTCCATCGTTTTTCCGGATATTTGCATCAAATTGCACATTCTTTCTAAAAGACTCGGCACATTTCTTAGACTATTTTTAATATTAGTCGCTTTGAAAGTCCATGCATGATCAACTAAGTAAATATGACTAGCATCTGAGCAGTCGATATCCTGAATTGCAATAACACTCCATAAAGGATCGTAGGGCATTTTTTTCGTGTCTTCATAATCTATTTGAACTAGTTGAAATGTTAAACCGGCATCAAAAATCTGGTCGGTGATTTTCTTGCATACTGATGGCCAAAAATGTTCAGGTACACCAGATAGTATTAACTGTGGTTTGTGTAACGCTAAGAAATTATTGTAAGTAGATATCCCATCCATGTTTTCTAAAACTTAAACTCACAAATAGGCGAGCATATGAGACGATTTTAGGTTACTTTCCCGACTATGTTCACTGATAGCACTGATACAGACTGACTGGTACTGTCATACTGATCAGCTGGCATGGCAGAATTGGCAAGCAAATGTCCTAATGACATTTGCTTGCAAATATGACAACTTTAAGTCTACAGTTTAAGGTGGCGTTGCTTGTGAAGAAAAATTGCATCGATATAGCAAACTTGGTACATTTATTTTAGTTCTGTGTTTTCCCGCATGCCATGATAAGTTGGTTGAACTGACTCCGCCCTGCCTGTCAACGCGTTCAAAATCTTTCATTGCATGCTTGGAAGGCGGGCTTTTTGCTTTCTATCGATAATAGCTCGAGAAAAATGTTGTTATTGAGTAAACATTGATTCATTATATCTTAGACTTAGGTACTTTATTCGCGCGGGTATTAGGGAAGTTAACAAAAGAGGAAACGAATAAAGTGTAAAATGTGCGTCTTGGCTTACAGGTTCCAAGCATGCTTGCTTGGAAACCAAGATGTACATTTTCATAGTTTTAGAGTAAGTACTGCACGGTTCTTTTGACTCTGTTGGTCGCCTTTTCTGTAAGATCGCACTAAACTGGGCGTAAGTAGCCTATACACATCTCCGCATTGCTTCGGCGGATATACCTAAGCATGTAAGAGGATCTCTCCTATCCGCTATGGCGGAGTCCGGGCCTTCTGAGCGGATGCTTCGTGCGTGTGGTGGGGACAATGGTAGATGCACTGCTAGTTCCTGATTTGGGTATTTAAATAGAGAATTATTTAAACTCTATTTTAACGTGATTCCTTCAGTGCAAGGCCCGGACCCTTTTGGTATAAAAATTGTACTCTTTGGCGCGGACTCCACCAAAGCGCAAACGAGCGGAGATTAGCAAAGAGGAGAGGAGATGCTGAAGAGCTAAGGTGTATAGACCGAACCTTTAGATGCGAACGTGCTAGACCGGACCAGAGATTCGACACGAAAGACAGACTGCCGCACGCCGCACTCATCACTCCGTCTCCGCTATGCGCTGCTGCCTGCTTGGCCGCCGAGTGTGGAGGCCTAAACTAAATAGAGACATCTGCTCTCCTCTCTGCTCAACCGTTTCTACTCAAGTTCAATGGAGTTGAGAAGTGTAAATTCTATACGTGGTTCAACACATCTCTTCTCTCCTGTCACCGCTTTGAAAACCCGCGCGTTGGAACCGAAGACACGCACCTCTGATTTTTCGAATTCATATGCGTATTGTTTAATTATCACTTGCTTCGGTGAAGAAAAACATCGTGAGGAAACCAGCGTACCTGTGAGATATTTCTTGGTGGTATGAAAAGCCCAGTCAGAGGCCCATGGGCAGCATAAAAACTCTCGACACCAGGCACTAACAGCACGAATAATATATATAAAGCATAAAGATAGAAATATTTCAGAAAATCAGTTTTCCAAGAAACCCTGCTTCAACTTGTGAACCTGCGAGACCTCGAGTAAATGCCCGGTGTTTAAATAAATCATCAGGAATTTTTTTCGTCAATGTTTTATTTGCATGGATTTATGCTAACAACCTTTTTAGGGTAACATTGATGCTTCTTAAATACTAGTTGAGTTATTGATAATAATTAGATCACATATATCTTCATAATAATAAACTTTACAAAAGCAAAACCGTTATCTGCATAGCAACACACAGGATATCTTTTAAAATTTAGGTGAAAGCGTCCGCGAAGTTCAAATTTTCTTACGTTTGAATGATTATTAATACGTTTTACGGTCGCGAATCATATTTTGTGCAACATACAACCTGAACTGACCTGCAAATAACGCAATGAAATTTTAATTTCGCGAGCTACCCTGGCGCTTTTTGAGTGCACAAATCATTCTGAAAGTATCAACTCTGTGCTGCTATACTTTACTCAAAAACCTCACAACTGCGCCACTGCTTAGTACCATATACATACATTTAATATTGAGATACTAGTCTCTAACACTTCTCTTCAGCTACTGTAATATATTGGTACATGGTCTAATAATAGTGTGGAATCATCAGAGGGGTTCCAAGCATTTAAAGAGTGAACATTTACCCATAAATATGAATATACTTAGCATTAGTACATAACAATAATAGTATAAGATGCAGTCGTTGGATAGTCCACTTACAGTAGAACCACTACAATACTACATTTTCATGGAACACAATTCATACAACTATCTATTCAGTTCAGTTGGAGTCTGAGTCCATATATTTTCTGTAGAAGCGCCGCGCTTTTTTCACACGTTGTCGGAACTTCAACGCTTGGTAGTCCGGGTCATCTGACACGTCGTCCGCGCGGGTTTGTGAGTTCCTCGTGCTGCTGCCGACGGCAGTCCCCACCCCGCTGTCGGGAGTGCACATAGTTTCCGGGGCCGGCCACAAACTGCCTTCAGTACTACAACTGCTTTCCAACTCGCTTTCGTTTGTTTCATTCATGAGCCTCGCGACTGTTCTGTTGTAGCCTACTTTGGGAGAATGTTCTATAACTGATGTACTTGCTTGATCAGCTGGCTCTTTGGGTGGCGGGGATTCGCTGGAGTCAGACCGATGTAGACTGAGGCGGCCGTTCCGTCGAACTCTTCGCAGGTTCATTCGTCTGGGTTCCGGCGGCGGTGGGGATGAGTTGTTGCTTTCGGACTCGGGTGGTTCGACGCGAAGGGATTCTCCGAGCGAGTCACGTGACCCGTTGATAGGCGTTGGGATGATACTGACGAGGTTAGGAGGAATGTTCTGGTTGCCATTCTGGTTTCGCGGCGATATCGGCCGGCTGCCCACTGACTGGTCATCGTCGGAGTCTACCTCTGCTATTCTAAATAGTGCGGATGTGTTTTGGCCCCGGTATCCTGAAAATGCATAGAAATTAGCATCGTAAAAAAATTAAATAAGTTAATGTTATTTAATCAATTTAATTAATGGTTTTAATTACCTGTGCTCGTGCTTGGTTGTGCTAAGTTATCGTCGAAAGTATCAAAGTTAGAAAAATTGTTATTATCACTACTGTCTTGTGCCATGGCTGCTCCTAAAAAAAAAACAATATAAAATAGTTAATTCCGTTCGTCATTCATTCGGTCATAGAATGCAATGCAAATCATCATCAATATAATTGTAAATAATCGCACCATTACTTCTTAAATTCATTGGTTTCCTATAACTAGTGACTTTAGTTTTTCTTTTAGCAGTCCTTGTGAGGTTCACCCGCCGACGTAGTGGTCTGATCACCTAAAAATATGCAAAACACTTCATTACTTAGCTGAAAAAGGTTCATCAATCTCATAGTCCTAAGTCCACTATTCAAGATGTTTATCAGGAAAGTTATCAGACCTCATCATCTGTCTAGCCTTTTCCCAACTACATTGGTTCGGCTTTCAGTCTAACCGGATGCAGCTGAATGCGACTATCTATATGACCTCAACAACCTAGTTAGTACTGGGTAACACGATACCCCTTGGCAAGAATGATTGTCAGACTTCCGGCCACTAACTACCTGTAACGACTGCCAAAGATACTACACATAACAGCCAGGATCAACGACTAAACATGCTTTCCGAGGCACGGAGGAAACTTTGTATATAATGGATGGTCACCCATTCACGGACCAACCTAGGTAATCGCGGCTTAACCTGAAGATCGACCCAAGCGGCTGCTATTATTAAGCCAAAAGCTCCTTTATTAGTATCTATAGTTATCAGACCTCTAGTAGATAAATTCAAATTTAAAACAACGAAAATTATCTCATATGTGATTTCAGTTTACATCTTAGCTAATAAATGAGCATCAGAACATCAGTCACCCTGCCACTATTCCTGAACAGGCTGTGCGCCGGTTCGTCGGAGTCGGTCCGCTCGCTGGAGGGCGCGGAGAGGCGCGAGTGCGCCCGGTGCGGGGCGCGGGGCGCGGGCGGGCGGCGCGGGCCGCGCGAGCGCCGCGACGCCGCACGCTTGCCCTTCGCGCTCGCGCCGCTCACGCACTTGCTGCTCGACTTGCTCAGCGAAGATCGACACTGTTTACTCCTCCTGAAACATTACAGCCTTTACCTCGCCCGCACAACAAACATCACCATCCATGAACTTAGAGAACTAACCTACCTCGATAAATACAGATAACGTCTATGCCTTTCGATAACGCGTTTTCATAAATACGCTAGAACTATCCAGCAATTCCGCCATAGAGGAAGGCTCCCAAATGTCCAGCTTTACCGTGCCAAGTTTTTTCATCTAAAAACATAGTCGAAGCATTTTCCCCTTCAAAATAAGACACCCAAAAAGGTTATATTCAAAAAAATTATAAGAACAAATAAAATAAAGGTTTGTAAACCAAAAATAATTTCGAAAAATCTTTTCAATTTCTTTCTGTATATTACAAGATGGTAAACCTTCTGATGGTAAAATCGTAGTTATTAAGTATTACCTGAGGGACCCTCTTTTCTGTGAACGTAAATTCTTTGAGTAACGTTGTGCCACCAGCCGCGCCAGTCTGTTGGGACATCGCTGACTGCGATTCCCGTTTTGATTTGCTGTGAATTTATTAATTAAAATAAATAAATACATTTAGCAGTACTAAACATCATTTTAAAATAATTTGTTGCGACCATCAAACAAATGAGTTTAAAACCATAGTTTAAAAATCAAATGCCATCTGTATGACAGTCATGATGGAGCATCTCTTGAGGAGGGCTCGACTGATTTGACCTTTTTTTAGTTGTGTTCGTGATTGACAGGACAAGGTTGGTACGAAAGAAAATTTTGCTAACCATTCATTTTCTCCATTAGAAATTGGCGAAGTCGGGGCGGGTCGCTCATAACAAATAAACCCTTATTTTAACTTACCTCGTTTCGGTGGCAGAGGTAAAAAGTCCACAACAATCTCGTCGTTATCAGACGAGTCCGAATCATTGTCGTGCACGGACCCACCTGAGCTGGAGCCGTCCAGCGAGTCTGTTTCTTCGGCCAAGCATTCTAACTCCCGTTGTACGAGGGAATCAAAGAACGCCATCATCCGAGGGTCCTCGCTTGTTGATTGGTCAGCGTAATTGTGCGATATGTACTGAAAAGAGGGCTGTTTAAATTAGTTGCGATGCAAGTTAATGTAGGTTAGGAATCTTTTAGAAGTCATGCAAAGGAGCATTCCTTCTAAGACGGGGATGGAAATATACCTTAACAGTATGGAAATAAAGTTGAAATTTCAATGTTAACGGTCGTCAGTACATACCACGGTATTGTTTTTGTACTTACGACCGTTAACATTGAAATTTCAACTTTATTTCCATACTGTTAAGGTATATTTTTATTCGTCGCCTAAAAATACCTTGCCATGCCGTGCCGACAATGGGCGCCGGGCCTAAAAGATCATCATCCCCTGCCTAACTCAACCTAACTTAAAAGGGCTTGAAGGCTGACGTAAATGAGTCGGTCGAGAAAAGACGATAGATTGATCAACAGCCCTCTTGCTCCCGTAGCATGACCACCGTAGACAAGGATTTCTTTGACGGAAGAATCGACAAAATGACAGATTGTGTCGACACAATGACAGATTTCTTTGCACTATCTGTCATTTTGTCGATATTTCCGTCAAAGAAATCCTTGTCTGCGGTGGTCATGCTACGGGGGTTGGAAGCTAAACGTCAGTCCTCTATTAATTGAGAGGTGTATTGTGAGATGTAAGTGATGAGCGGACTGTCACCAACCTGTCCACTGTGATGCACCAGCGTCACGTAGTCTTCGTGGCTGTAGATCTCGCGCGGGTTGTCGGAGCCCTGCGCCCCCTCCAACAACGCGCCACGCATCTTAGGAAACTCTACCGCTGACCACACCTAGCAAAAACAAAAATTCGATGTTTATTTCAAAAATCAATGACATAAAAATTTAAAATTACTCGAACTACTTTTGGTTGGAAGTCGCCGCAAGGATGTTTTTGTGCGATAATACGCCTGTTTGGGAGCTAAAAATGTGGGTAAAATCTTCATTGATATAATGAGTTACACACCTTGATAATCTTCTCGACGCCTGATGACGCAATTAGACAGTAATGAGGGTTATACCGCACTTGGTTTACGATGGATCTGTGTCCATAAAGGACTATGTGCGGCGGCTCCACTGGCACATCTGAAAGATTATAATCATTACTATCTAAAACCTAAATAGAAATATCAATCCTTACATTTAGTTTCATACATATGTAAAATTGTACATATCGCTAACGTTCAACGCAAGGCATTGCAAATGATGGCAAAGAGTCGACCTTTTTAAAACAAAAGTGAAGACATACCATTGTGTAGTTAAAAATGTCGCTCCAAAATAAAAATCCATTTACTTACGATCACCATCACAAGTTTCTGGAATCTTCCACATATACAGATTGAAATCGTCAGATCCAGACAGTACAAACTGGTCGCCCTCCCCAGCGAAGGTACAGCTCTTCATGGTACAGGAATTATAGTAGTCTTGGTGGTAGAACTCGGCGACGGGCTCAGGAGCGTGGACGGCGTAGAGGACCGGGGCCTGGCGCCGGCGCAGAGCTAAGATGTGCGTGCCAGCGGCGTTGAAGCGAACGCTCATACAGTTCTGACATGTGCCATTTGTGCCGGCGTAACGAAGGACTGGGCTGTGTGGCAAGGAATTACAGGTTTTAGGTCAATGAAGCTTGTGTGCAATTCAGTGTACTTTTGTTAAAATTCAAATGATTAGTTCAACACCAGGTAAATATAGTTCAGTACTCGACAAATAAAAAAGTCAATAATGTTCAGGGCAAAACCAGTTGCACTAAATGATTCGTAATTGAGCCAACAGTTGATATTTTAATATAGTCCTCTATGAGAAGTATGAGGAAAAATACTATCAAATTTATTTTAGCAGTTTATAAGAATAGCGAGTTTTATGTGTCTGATTGATATAATATAGTGTTGTTCTGCTAATATTATAACTAGAGACCGATTATATGCAACTTAAAATCAATATTCATGCAAATATGCATCATAAATGTTCAAAAACTGTAACATATCATCATCATCATCATCATTTCAGCCGAAAGACGTCCACTGCTGGACATAGGCCTCCCCCAAGTGTCGCCACATTGACCGGTCCCGTGCGTCTCGCATCCAGCGGATCCCTGCAACCTTTACGAGGTCATCGGTCCACCTAGTGGGAGGCCTTCCAACGCAGCGTCTTCCGGTTCGCGGTCGCCACTCCAGAACTTTTCGGCCCCATCGGCCATCCGTTCTGCGAGCAATGTGCCCTGCCCACTGCCACTTAAGTTTGGCTATTCTTCGGGCTACGTCGGTAACTCTGGTTCTCTTGCGGATCTCCTCATTTCTGATTTGATCACGCAAGGAAACTCCGAGCATAGCCCTCTCCATTGCCCTTTGGGTGACTTTCAGCCTTCTGATGAGGCCCATTGTAACATATAATTGAAATATATTTTGTAATAATATTCTATACTACATTTCCGACGAAATATTCTCATTTTTTCTTTAAAACCGAGTACTGTTTCAATTATTTTGTTAATAAAATTATTTTTATAACTTGAAAACATCCATTTAAGTCAATGGAAACTATCATTACTAATTTTGGTACTTTTTTATGGATCACCCCTGGCACATATTTTCAGTTACATACAGTTGAAATTAAAAATGCACGATATGCCAATTTTATCTAAAATAGGCATATGTTCAAAAAACAGCTATGATAATGCAAATGCATATTTTTAATAATCAGTTTCCTAATTAAAACTTGGTTACTAACTGTTTAGGCGAACGCAGGTCCCACAGCGCGACCCCATCGCGAGCGTTGGCAGACGTGAGCATGCCTGACTGCGACGGGTGGAACATCACGCCATGGAACGCTTTACGACTGCGCGATATCACCAGGGATTCTGTGTGGAGTAAACATGGGACTCAACACTTGAATTATTTTTTATCTATGCTTCTTTAGTCACTTCCTAGAGAGAACAGAGACTTGCGTAAAGATTCTTGATGCGATAGATTTTAAAGGGTTCTTTAAGAGGGCCCTTCCCGGTCCGTCTATCGTCACCGCGAGCATGGTCGAAAAGCTTATTGTTTCATCCAGAGCCACAGCGGCGATGTTTTTTCAACTCCCCCGTCTCAGAGGGTCCCGACCCCGCACGAATCGTCTCTCGCGCACCTCATACCGCCTAATGCGCCAACATTGAACGAAAAATAGTGTTCGAAAATTTCATAAACTTGTTCCAGGAAATACGCGTTTTTGAATAAGGCTTACACGTTTGTGAAATTAATATTTGTCATTTTGAATCTCCATTACATTTGCAAGGTTTCTATCACAATTTTTTCCTTACTTTTACAATTTATGAGTACAATATGAACAGCCAAAGTTTAGGTAAATATGTGCAAAATAGCAGATTTTTAGAGGCTTACACTGAATTTGTTTCACCAATTTTTATTTTTTTGCTTTGATAGAAACCTAGATATAGTGCAAAAAAAAAATCAAAGATGTGTTACAACGGCATAATCACGTACAAGCGTTTGCATGAAAAGTATGACGGGTTGGCCACTCTTAATTCCTCTGACTCTCTAAGGTGTGACTGTGACTATACTTAATGGTGAATATAATATCAACATATTTGAACATATTAATCATCATCTCATCTCTCATCTCAAAGATGGCATTCCGAGAACTAATCTGCTAAAATGATGTGATTGCCACAATAGGTAAATAATTATTTCCTCACCATGTACAGACTGCCTCGTATCAAAGAGCAGCAGCCGGCCGTCATTGCCGGCGGTGGTGACCACACGCTCGTTGAACGGGTCGATACTGAGACTGCATACCGCGCGCTGATGCTGCAGCACTTCTAGAGGACACTTGCTCTCCAGGTCATGGACTATCACCTGCATTTACAATGTTAACTTACAATATTCGTATTTAGAGATTTGAGAAAGAATACCACAGGAATGGTTGTCCTACAATTTCTACAAAAGCCTTCGATCATGTCTGGTGCTTAGTGCTCTTGTAACCTGGTGTGTGAATGTGAGCCAAAGGAGTATCAACTTACTTAGCACATACAATAAAGACTAAATCGGTTTTTATTATGAATACAGATTGTACCACTACAATGCAACTGCTGTTGAATACCAGTTTAATATAGGTCATCTACCAATTGTAGCCATTTCCTAGTTTTGCCGAGCTCTGTCTGCAATAGGCAACAGAGTTCCATGAGCATGTTTAATTCATTTTCTATGTATTTATAAACTTACTATATCATCATTTCCTCCCGAGTAAATCTTCTGGTTGTCATTGGTGATGCCCAGACAGAATACATTAGACTGGTGCAGTCCCTTCATAGCCTCAGGCTTGCCGCGGTCCAGGATGGCTTTCCCAAACTGCCACAGCATCACCCTCCTGTCATCCCCACCTGATATCGCAAAATCTTATACATGTATGAAAAACTGCTTATATCTCCACAATGCTTATTTATTTAATACTAGAAGTAACTATATTCCTGACCTGCCAGTCTTGTTAAGTTTGAAACAGAATGAGAGCTGGGCTTCAAGTTAATCCATCCATTTCGTTCCCATGATTAAGGGTTTTGCTACTTAGCTCAACATATCAGCATAAAATGATAAATTGTCATGCTTGCTAAGCATGGATGCCCTATTCACCCTTCCTATCTTGTTCTCACTTTGTTACTTAGCCATGACTTTGGTGCTATCACTAGCATCGATTGATTCCTGTAGTATGCAGAACACAATATCAGATCAAGCTGTGTCACTAAGCAACGGTTGATTTTCTTAGATTAGATAACAGCTTAATAAATGACCCCATCTTTTCCTAGGACAACATTGAGGTCATGAGTAGGCCCATTTCATTTTTTTTTTTAATCTTGACTAGGATCAACAAATCATTCCATTTATAAATAACTATCATTAGCATCTTCTTATCATAAATATGTTTTATTACAAAAGTACACACTGGTTTAAGGGCCTGTGATTGTACTTTGAGAAAACTTATTTTGAAGACCATTTTGATCTGCTATCATAATATCAATTGAATTCTAATAAGACCAACAGACTGAATTTTCTTTTCGTAATGCAGCTACCAAGCAGTTGTACTTGTTTGTTTTATATGCATTTAAAATATATGTTTCGAAAATCCGTAACCTACTAGTTTATCATTCATGTTTTATGTTCTAGACATACTTATAAAATTAATAAAATACCTACGATATTTTTCAAAATAATGTAACAATCCTGTGTAACAATTATTTTCTTCGTATGTTTTGCTGATTAATTCCAATTAAATATAAACACACATAAGTAGTCCATGCGTGGACCTATAGGCATATTATTATGAAAATTACATACCTGATACAAGTAATTCGCCATTGCTAGAAAATTCAATAGCATTTACACATCCAAAATGGCACACAAGTTCCCGTCGATATAAATTTTTCGCTGCATTTAAACGTTTGTTAAAGAACTGAGACTTAATATCAGGTAAGAGTCCGTATTCTCTTCTATTTAGATAAGATACAGGGTTCGCAATATTCGCCATGTTTAGAGCAAAACCACCATTTTCTCACGGATGAAACAAAACTTCTCTTGCCTTGTCGATCAGCTGTATTTTATTTTTAAAAACAATTTTGCGTTTCGTTATGCTTTTGCTTAACCCAACATCAATAAATTATTTGCTATATTAATATAATTATTAGGCTGTTATCATAAAACCAGTAAGATGTAACTTGAATAAGTGATAATAATAAAATACTGATCCATTTCAAATCCGTAAACGTTTGTAAAATTATAGTGTGATATTTCAAAATGCACGGAACGTACCTTGAATAATATTATATGAACACACCCTTTTGACTGTCAATTTGACATTGTCAAATCATATCATCTGTCAACACTGTCAAACAAGAATCCAAAAGTCGCATGTGGACGGAAGAATACACGTGAATCTAGGAAATAAATAAACCATTATTATTTTTAAATTAAGTAACAGTAATATGGTAGCAATGAATAAACCCGTACTTAAAGTTTCGAGTAAGTCTTTTTTAATTTTCTGAAACCAAAGTTTTCCTAAGTACTTGTAAGGTTTTTCTAATTATTGGCTATGAATTTGTTGTAGTGGATTCAGAATCGGATTCGTCAAGTGCAGAAGAATCCGAAGCATCAGAGAACGAAATTGAAGAAATAAACGAAGAAGAGGAGGATGGCGTCGAAGCTGATGCCGAAAGCGGTTATTCTGATGCCGAAGGCGAAGATTCTGATGCCGAAAGTGGTGCTCCTGATGTCGTTAGTGATGCTTCTGATGCCGAGAGCGTTGCCTCTGATGCCGAAAGCGGTGCCTCTAATGCCGAAAGCGGTGCTGCTGAGGTCGAAAGTGGTGCCTCAGATGTCGGAAGTGTTGATGCTGAAGACGAAAATGGTGCTTCTGATGCCGGAAGTGAATCTTCTGATGGCGAGGAAGATGGCAAGCCTGCCCTTGTAACAAATGAAGGCTGGGCTGACTCTGTGGCAAAGATCTTAGGGTCTAGCAAACCCAAGAACAAAAAGACGTTAGTGTTATCAAGGGCTAAGAAACATGCAGATATAGTTAAGACTGTTAAAGAAGAGAAACCAGCATTTGAGGTTATAGGAGAGAAGAAGCCGGTGTTGAAGAAAGAAGAAGTGGAGACAACAGAACCTCCTGCTAAGAGAGTTGTAAGTTGTAAGCTTTAGTTAGGTTATCTAAAAAACTTGTTCTATTTACTGTGTTTGTTCAATACCCAGTAGTTCTCAAGTTATCATGATTTATTTCCTCATTTTTTTGTTTACCTTGAGATGCAACTGAATTCTTTATACTTACAAACTGAATGATTAAACATCTATTTTCTTTTCAGAAACATGAAAAACCATCAATAAGAGCAAAGCCAAATGTCCTAGAAAAGGATAGAGAAAGGTTATTAACAAAAATAGCTACAAAAGGTGTTGTCCAACTTTTCAATGCTGTCAGAAATCAACAGAAATCTCTAGAACAAGAAATGGATAGAAATGATTTGTCAGAGGGCAAAAAAGAGAAAATATTGAAGAAGTTTGACAAGAGAGCCTTCTTAGACACACTTATGGGACAGAGTAAGTCTATAATAGTTGATGAAGAAACTAAAGTGGCAAAGAATGAAATCAAAGATGAGGACAAGCCAAAATGGAGTGCACTGAGGTAATGAAATGTTTTAACATTGTGAAATACATTATGTAAGATTGTATTGTATTGTACAATGGGCTGGTGTCCACAACTTCACGTCAAAGCGCTTATTTTGCATGCAAATGCATTGCTTAAAAGCATTTACGACTTACAGCATTTCATACAAACTTCCAAGTCCTTTTTTTTTTAATGAGTGAACCGATTTTAATGATACTTCATATGTATATAAGCAGGATACATAAGTCGAGATATATAAGTTGATAAGACAGTAAGTCCCTTTACTTTGCCTCTGGTTTTAAAAAGTCCCCCAAGCCTAAAGTTTTGTATTATATCATATCATATATCACTAACTTTCTTTTTCTTATTACAGGGATGACTTCATGATGGGAGCTAAAATGAAAGATTGGGATAAAGAGTCTGTTGATGAATGACACTAATGAATAGTTTTAAGTACTACTTTTAATAAATATTTGTAAATATCAAAGTTATCTATTATTCTTTACATCATTCCAGAAGTGAAAATACATTCACATTTTTACAGTATAATATTATTTACAGTAATTATTTTACATTAGCCTATCAAACATATTATGATAACAATCTTACACACTATTTTGGTGACCTACCATGACATCTTAAAGCAGCCCCCGTAGCATGACCACCGTAGACAAAGATTCCTTTGACGGAAGAATCGACAAAATGACAGATAGTGCAAAGAAATCTGTCATTGTGTCGACACAATCTGTCATTTTGTCGATTCTACCATCAAAGAAATCCTTGTCTACGGTGGTCATGCTACTGGGGCTGGAGTAATACCGGTGTGGGAAAGAGATGGCTCTAGAGGACCTGTATAGCTCTGTTTCTTTCCCACACTCAAATTACTCCTGTTTTATGATGTCATAGTAATCCCCCTGATACATAAATAAGTTTATGATTAGTCAGAGTTGTTTATCCTCAGTCAAATTATTATGTGGATTAAGGTGGAAGCGTCAGGGTGGACCACGAAGTACAATTTTTCTTACGTTTTTTGCAATTTCCAGGTCAGTGTCAGGTTGTATGTCGATGAAAAATGAATCGCGCAAGTAACACATAATATATGTAGTAACAGACTTGTAATCATGTACGTATGTAGTTACCAGTAACGAAGGGTCAATTTTTGTAAGAGGTAAGCCGGATTAAATATCTTTAATTGATTTTATTATTTGGCTATAAAATACTGACTGTGCCAGTTTTCAAAGGGGAGCCGGTAGAAATCGAGTTGAATGGAACCTTCGCCACTGGTAGTTACAGAATTGTAATCATCAAATTCATTAATACAACCTCTAAGTTCATGTAGCCCCATTCTATAATTATTTCATAAAAAAGTCATTCAATGGGGGTTAAATGTACTTAGATTAAAATCATCAATGGGTTGTATTGATGATTTGAATGATTCTAATTCTGTAACTACATACGTGTTACTTGCGCGACTCATTTTTCATCAACATACAACCTGACACTGACCTAAAAATTGCAAAAAACGCAAGAAAATTTGAATTTCGCGGGCTACCCTGACGCTTACACCTTAAACAATTTTTATAATTGAATTTGAATAACAAATTAAACTAAATCTCCCACAGATTATAATCAGTGAAAGATTAAACCTATCTGTCAGCTGCCTCCTTATTTAATAAACATGGTATAAGCATCATTGCCTATTGAATGCTGTGTGATCTGCTTGGGCAAAGTTGAATATATTTTGACAGGAAGGTTCCACACCATGGTCTCTATAGATACATTTAGGGGTGCAGTCCAATCTGTCTCTTCTGGGTTCGGCAACAGCTTCTCATTTGACGTTACGAATTCAAAGTGGAGGCGCCAGCTTAGAGATACTGAAAGAAAAACTAGGATGTTATTCTTTTTGGGAAGAAAGTGGGCTCATGCAAAATCTAGGTCTAATATATGGAGACCGCATTATGCTCCCATTCCTTTGCATGTGTCTGACTGACAAAGAAAAGGTCTGATGTTTACTATTATATAAGAGGAAACAAAATTAATTCTCAAATCTACCTGGTTCAGAACTATATTATTATTAACTAAAACTATAAACTGCCTCATGGCATGGGTCTAGTAGTCGCAAGTGCGACTGCTGAGCAAGAGGTCCTGGGTTCGATTACCAGGGCGGGCCATGTGTTAATGGGTTTTACCATCAGGAATTTCTCAGAGCCTGGACTTGTACCAGGTTGATGGCAATAGGCTCACCCCCTATTACATGAAACAAAAAAATAAAAACTTAACTAGCAAAATATGAGTGTACTATTAGTTAGGTACACCTCTGCCTGTACCTTCAGGGATTACAGTCGTGATGTTATGTATGTAATGGTGCTCCCTCACCGCGAGCATTCGCCTGTAATGTAACAGTCCAAGATTCGGTTTCGTATGGAAACAAGTGAATCTGAACTGTTACATTACAGGCGAATGCGAATGGTGAGCGAGCACCTTAAAACTATAAAACAAAAGAAATGTAAAGAATCAATATTTACCATCATCAACTTCAAATGCTGGTGTGATATGCAAAGGTATAGGTAGTATCAGTTGTGACTGGGTCAGTCCTAGCGTCACTTCATGATATCTGGCCACTGTCATAGATCTACTGCTGGTGTCCTTGCTGACATTCTTGGAAGGTGATTTAGATTTGATTATTTCTTCTGGTTGTAGGGATACTGAGACCTGAAATATCAATAATATTTTAATTTTTCTTCATCATCTTCTTTGAAAAAAAGTAAAAAAAGGCAAAAGAAAAAGTTTTTTTTATACAGGATCTTGTTGGTTTCTGTGACCATTGACAACCTTGTAATTTTATCATAAAATTAGTTAGAAACATTGTTTGCAACAATGTTATCTTAGATTTAGCTTGTATTCTTAGCAGAGAGACAGAGTACTTTAACAGGAGCCTAAAATATCAGACTTAAAGAGTACTTTAAGACGAGCCTAAAATATCAGAAATTAGCTTTGGCTCGCGGCTTCGCTCTTATTATGTACAGAAATTAAGCCACAGGAACTTATTAAATGTAACCTATGACACTTGGTGATAATTTAGCTTTCCGTTACTGTAATAATTTTCGGAATCGGATCAGTAATTCCAAAGATTACCCCTACATACAAACTTACAAACAAATTTTACCTCTTCATAATAATTATTGGTATGGATTAATCAACTACTAATTTGTTTTTTTTTTTCGTGTGTTTAGTGCCTAATTATTTGTTCTCAGCTAGCATTACCTGCATACATGTGACAGTTCCCACAGAGAAGTCAAAAGTGCCGACAATATCTTCACCAAGCTTGTAAGCAGACTTGAATAGACAGAAGCGGCCCACCTTGCCTCTAGTGTTTGTGATCATGTAGGAGTTAGGGCTTCTTCTGGCTGTGAGATTCTGAAACACATGTCATTGAACTTTGTTTAGGAAAGAGCTGGATCAAATGACTCTGAATATTATAAAGAACAGCTGCATGGGATAATAATAGAAAATTCATTTAAAAAAATAGTTTAATGTTTTTCATTTTTAATTCCTTAGTGAAAGGTAAATGTGGGCAAAAATTATGATTTTTAATAATAAAAGAGACTAGTATTGTATTATTAATACATTATTCTTTTTTATTAATATGTTATTCTCTTTTATTAATAGAAATCCACGTTATATAAACATGGAAATAGGGTTGAAGAACTGCAAGTGAATGGTCCAAATTACCTGTAAAACTTGTAAAGCCATAGTCAAAGGAGTTTCTACTTTCCTCTCTTCAGAAAACGGATTGGTAGGCTGCAGTTCTTCAGTTGTTTCATTGCCACACAAAGCAGCCAGATCCTGCAGGTTCATGATAGGACTGATAGGTAACACTCTGAATGGTATTCTGACCATTTTGATGTGGGACCCCACTTTCTGGGTTGCTATGGTGATTTTGTAAGAGTATTTGACTGATGTCCCTCTGTATGATGGTGGAGCTTCAATTGGGAGTGATTCTCTGTACCAGACTGAGAAATAAAATGAGCATTATAAACTTCTTACTAGAGTTTGATCAATTTTATTGCTAGTACCTAGTTGACCTATGAAATCAAGTAGTTCAAGTACTTACAAGTTTTAGTTTCCCCCAATGGGATAGTCAAATCACAGAATAGTATTTTGGGCTTGGTGTGGAATATGACATCTCCAATATCACACGAGGTAACTTCCAAAGAGGTGGTCTTGCCAATCGTTGGTGTTTTGTCACCTGTGTTCTTTGATGTGGAGTAGAAGCAGTGGATCTGTGCTGAAGCCCATGCTAAGTTTTCTAGAGCATCACTGGAAAAAGAGTTAAGAGTAATAAAGTTTCTAATACATGTCGCGAGTTTCTACTGACTAGCTAACTAACAATAACATGTGAGTTTCTAAATAATGATTACCAGTGACTTTGTGAATTCCTATGCTCTGGTTGAGCAGTATAGCAAAATGATATGCAGCATTCCAAGGCTTCGCCAGCTAAATAAACTGTACCAGTTGTTAATTTTGCAGACAATTCGATCATTGTTATAATATTTACAAACAAGGAAATTAGAAGAAAACACTATGTTGTGTCATTTATAAAATGAATACAGGTATTTCAATGAATTATGTTTCAAAATTGAAATATTTATGTGAAATTGCTGATGCTCTAATAATTTTGATGATTGATCAACAACAAGTCAACAATGATGAATGCAGACATGTAGTGTCAGTGTCATTCGTGAAATATGTCAAATACGTGCCTAAGTTCTGAAACTGAAAACCGGTAATTTCTATTCGGGCTACCAATTCGAATAAAAGTTAATACGAATAAAACAATTTTATAAGTTTAAAAGTGATTATAAATTGTGATATAATAGCTGACAAAACCTACGTGAACATGACATGGATGTCGTAAAAGAATTCGGCAATGTTAGCAGTCATTGACCTTCAATATAATTTCAAGGACAAACACCATCGATTTCTAAACGAAATTACTTTCCGTTTTACTCATAGGCTAGATGGCTGTCATTTTTAATTGAAAAACGTTTTCACGTATAAGACAAGTGAAAATGTAAAGAAATTCACAAGGATATTATGTACTTTAAACCCACAAACCTTTTCAGGTTGATAAGATTGTTTAACTTTTTGTTTTAAAATTTCTTCCAGCGCTGACGTTTCGTTTTGAAACCGCGAAATGGAACGACATTTAACGAATTTACGAATGGCGGATTTAAAAACTTGCTCAAGTTTTGACTTGTATTGGCTTTAATAATAAAAATAAACAAAATGTTAATATCGGACGGTATAAATCATGGAAAATTGCAGTCAATAATTGTAGGGGAATTGAAGAAGGCTGGTTTAAAGCATCGCCTGAAGAAGATCATATTGAAAAGTGTAAAAGTCCGTGCATTTCCTGTTACAAATAATGGTTATCACTCTTCCATTCTACGATTCTAAAGGGAATATTTGTTTCAGGATCACAAGACAGTATTTGGAGCACCCTTACTGAAGGTGCCATCGTGCAGCGTTATTTGTTGTGGCAGTACTTTGAGTGTCCCCATAGTTGTCACTGAGATGTCCTCAGTGCTTCGGTCCAACGCCCATGTTGAGGGGTTGTTCCGGAAAGCTGGTTCACAAAACCGCCAAAAAGATATCAAGGTAATAAAACACAATAAATAACAATAAAGTTCAAAACATTGTGTTATAGTCTTGAAAAAAGAACCAATTTGTGGGCGAATGCCAACTTTCCCTCCAAAACTCCTATTAGTCATCCAATCTATGCTGTGCTTATCACTATTTAAAATTAAACTCACTAAAAACATCCTTTTTTTTTGTTGATAATGAAAGTTGTACTAGGCCTCTGATAACTAAACATTTCCTGTTTAGATAACTTCACTATTACACTAACACCATTTCTATAATTTACAGAGACTATTAGATGCAGGGGGCTGTGTATCAGAAGGCCACCATCCCATAGATGTAGCTAGTGTACTGAAGCTATACTTGAGATGTCTACCGGAGCCCCTGATCAGTGCAGAAGTACAAGACTTATTGTTACGATGTAGACTGACCGCTGGAGAGGATGCACTGAAGCCGATCTTGCACACTTTGTTGTTACTACCAGTATTACATGTTCATCTGTTGCATTATATTATGGAGGTAGGATTTCTATCTATTGTTACCTTAGCCAACTGTGAAGTAAAAAGCAGTTCTTTTTGTATATTTTTTACAATAGAACTTTGCTTTAGTCTATATGCCCACGAAGGTGCAAAGTGGTGCATGGCCTAAGTCCTCCAGTGTTTGGACAAACACTGGTGATTCTTGAGTGACTGGGCCCAATTTCCCCTTTGCACCAGAGCCTCTAATCTGCACTTTACTACAAACAGCATAAGGTTAACCATATTTGCTTCATAAACAGCACCAATAATAACAACTCCAAAAATAAATCTGAAGAATGTCACCTGGATATTAAAGTAATCATTGTTCTATATTCTAGTTACTAAACTACCTGGCATCCAGACACAAGGACAATCTGATGGACTCTTCCAACCTGGCCATAGTGATGGCACCCAGTATTATGCCGCTGCCCGCTGCAGCTTCTGCCCAGAGACTGGAACACCATGTTGCACTTGTTAAGGTACTTGCTGCTCTTTCTATTACAAAATATTGTTCTCAAAAGGTTAAATAGATGATGCAAATTGAATATTCCTAAAGCAACATCGAGGAAACTGGATTTTTTAATGACATTTTTTAAGTGCAAATTTATGTGAAATAATATAATTTGATTTGAGTGCTGAAGGCTTAACATTAAACAGCATACCGTCGGTGCGCTTGCCAAACCGAATATGTGCATTTTAAGAACTTTTTAGAACAATATAAAAACTGTTCGTAATGTATAGCGGTGGTTCAACTGTACTATCTTCTTAAAAAAGAACAAAATAGGACAAAAAAAAACTAATTTGGTCTAAGATAAAAAAAAAATCTTTCTTTCTTTCGAGAATGGAAGCTAAAATATTATTTTTGTTATGTACACACATATCGGGTTTGGCAAGCGCACCAATGATACTCAAAGTCCTTTTACATATTTAGGCAGAGACAGTTGACAGGTCTTCAGTTCAGCAATCTCTTCAGATATTTCAATAATTCTGTTGGAAGCTATTGTTTGTGGAATATAGTAATAGTCTTTAAACTTTATCTTGTTGCCAGATGTTCATCGAAAACTCGCAACACATAGGTAAACTAACTGAAGAGCTGATGTCACAGCTGGACGATGATTCCGATGGCTATCTTGCAAGAAGGAAGAAGAAACGGCGCAGTGGTTCTCTTAACAGTGAGTTGTTTTATGTCGTAGAAAACATGATAGGATGAAAAGATTTTGTATACCATAAATATGTGCGTTGAATCTAATAACCCCATAATGTTTTAGGAGTTTTAAATGGCCTCCGCAAAATGGTGTCGGGTAGCGTAAACACCCCAGCTACAGTCAACGAGAATGGCAAGACTCCAATCCTGAGCAAATCTGCAGCAAAACGGAAGTATACACATGAAGGACTTTCTGCTAAAACTAAGTAAGTTTATTTGCTAGTAAATTCCTCAAAACTCGGATAATTCTAGTTTATCAGCCACCAAAGACCCCGCAGTTTTAACGCCTTTTTTCGTTTACAGGAAAGAAATAACGAAAGGACTTCCGCAAAAAGAATTATCTTTCACGCCAATGAAAATGTAAGTCTTTGATTTTTGCTACATCTTTTTCTATCATCATAAAATTAGCGTGAAGCTTCAGATGTCTGCTAAATATTAACAATAATTATTATTTATTTTTGATAAATTCCCACACGTTTCCTTTCAGGGGTATTGAACGAAAACGATTACGACTGAGCCTCATGGACGCAAGAAGTACTCCAATCATCAATCGCGACTTCAGTTCTCACAAGAACTCTGAAACAAGCGTCAGTAGTGAAGATTTGTTAACTTCCTCTGAACATTTGTTCAGCGCGCACGACACTATAGACTTGTCTCCTGATATGAAACAGTCCAATAAAGATTATGTGAGGATCTCTAAACAGGAATACGAAGAGATCAAAAGCAGAGTATCAGCTATTGAAAATAGACTATCTAGAGAATTCACCGATGTCATACCGAGAGTACAACCTCTACAACAAGTACAAAATGTCTATGAACAAACTTTAGAGGAAGTTGCTATGTTGCACTGCCCCAGTTCCGATCATTTGGCGCGAAGGTTAAGCAAAGAACTGAAGATACGACCCAACGAAGAAGCCAAAATAATACGATCACCAAGTGCGCGGAAGATCGGCTCCATACGACGGAGATCCAAAGAGAACATCACAAAAATTGTTAGACACAAATCCTGGAATGTGTCATCTCAGTCCCAATCTAGTCAAAATACCGACAGGTTTTATCCTTATGTGGGACTGACTCGTAGACAACGAACTAGCACTGCGAAACCTGACTTAGCAGTACAGAAATCAGCAAATGAATGGGATGCTTCCACATCAGAACACTCCCTCAACAATGTGTCAGATTCTAGTCAGAAATATCACCTACGGAAACGAGCTAGTCTTATACCTGACTATAGCGCTGAAAAACCTATTAGTAGAATCCCGGCGCGCAGGTCTCTGAACATTACCATCAACAACAGCTGGGACAACACAGCTTCGGAAAACTCAATGAACAATACTCTTAACTCAAGTAGAAAGTCGAACAATAGCGTATTGGCTAGATGTTACCAAAATATAACTTGTAGAAATCGGAAGCCAAGTCCTCCACAGTCGCAACAAAAGTGGCGGAGTGCTGCGGCGTTCTTCATGGATAAAACTGGGGAATTGGAGAAGACTAGTCAGACAGGGAGACCTTCAGTAAATAAATTGCGACGACAGAACGCGGGCGCCGTTCTTGCTAAAGCGAAGCTCTTCGAGTCGAGCTCCGATAAATCATCAGAAAGGCAGGAAAAGGCCGCCCATACAGGTTTCGCAAGAAAACCTAGGATAAGTGGTCAGCAAAATAAACCACAAAAGAGTGTGGCACATGTGAAACCTAAAATGCAGTCGCCTGTTGTATCTCCAAATATCCCAGTCCGAGTTACAAGGAATATAGAAGTTTCCAGCGTCCCTACGAAATCGCATCGTTTGAACATTCCCATTAACAGCGAATTCGACAATTGGCGAAATGCTAGAAAGACAACGCCTCCTGCAAAGAACGTAGTTTCTCCGCGAAGTACATTAATGAAGACCCCACAAATACCAGTATTGAAGAAGCCTCTTTTTACTCCAAAGACTTCTAGACTGCCAGCCCTTAGTAGTGATCTCAGAAAGACTAATACGCCGCTGAAAGCCGTTCATATTTCTCCGAGAAGACGATCTCCACGGCTAAAGCAACGTGTATAAGGGATGAAATCAATATCTGTTGATTAATATTTATGTATCTACCTATGAGTGACATCATTTTGTATAATGTTAGTAAAATGCTCGATTAGGTAATATTGTATACAGTGGCCATGTGTAAATACAATTCTAATTATATTAGTCATGATTATATTAAACTGATTAAACAAAAATGTCTTTTTATTCTGATATGATTGAATTGACTTACCTTCTGGGTTAGAGTATTTTTTTTGCGTAACTTAGTTTTTTTTTTCTATAGTCGAAATAGACCAACCCGTTTTCACTAACTTTAGGCTGCTCCTAAATAAAAGGGCTTCGTTGGGTTTTAGAGACTCGGACCAGCGCCGCGGCACACTTGAAATTTCAGTGCAATTATGTTTTAAGCATTTATTGAAGCGCCGCTTAGTGTTTCACACGGGCAATGGCACTCATAGACATAGCTCATCATATCATTATAACTTTCCTGCCTTTACCACAATTTGTTCGGGATCGGCGCAGCATTTTTCATATTTCTCTAACGACAGCTTAAGTAACAACACAGACTCATTTTAACTCCTGCGATCAGCTATGACAACAGCCAATCGATCACTCAATATGATTTGACGGTCTGCTAGGTTAATTGTTGTATTTATTCGCTGTGGCTGCAACATATTTTATACATACATCATGCGCGCGCGCCGGCGGCTAGTAGAATACTAGTGGCTCATTTTTTTTCGAAATCGAACCAGGGCAAAAAACTTACAAACTAAGCGACTACACGCTAAGGCTTAACCGAGGCTCGTACCCCACAGGAGGGGGTGCCCCTGTGGGGTACGAGCCTCGGTTAGGGCGTCGCACAGTGTTGCCGGTTCATCATAGTAAGATAGGGACAAAATTATTTATGCTGTGAATTTACTATCTGTCATCAGTAGTCCTATAAAATATATGTATTCAATAGAATAACCATAATTTACTATGCACTATTTGTGTCCCGCGTCTTTAGTCGCGTTACACTGGATAAAGAATGAAAAAGTAGTCAATTTCAGGTTCTATGTATTAAGTTTCATCCGAATCCTCTAATAGACTAACAATAGTTACACACATACACACAATCTTTTGGATAGGTATATAATATTAGTAGGATTAATAAAAAAAACTACTAGAAACAATTAATATTAACAACCGAGGTAGCAGTCAAGATGATTGTGTTAAATTTTTTTTTAGAAAGTTACGGAAAACACCCGATAGCCTTGTGAATTTTTATTTTAGTCGTATTTTTGGTCGTCAATTGTAACTGACTACATACATACATTGTTTATATTCCAAGAACATTTATATCATATCTAAAAGACAATACCTTGAACTTCAGAATCCACGTTGTTGATTATGCAAATAAAAATAAATATCAAAACTGTATTTGCTTGAATTACGTTGAGTTTTCTCGCTTCTCGAAACCGTAGTCGTCGACAGCGTACTTTGCAAAGTGATATCTTGTCATTTTTATTAGAAAACGATCTTCCATTTTTGGATTCCTATAACACACTTCTATTTGCAAGTCCGGTTATTGTTTTTCATCTACCATCAACTTAAAAATTTGGTTTTAGTCCGCCCTCGGCAACACAACAGTGCGTCGCTGGGGGAGGACAGCAAAGGGAGAGGCTGGATCTGAGAGTGGATAATAGTGGCTCAGACGCGGCGAAAGCTTTTTATGTGAGGGAAAAATTCAAACCTTTTCGAATCCAACAAACGATCTGTTTGCGGATGAATGGACAAAGATTTTATTGGCATGTCAGAAGTACTGTGAGAGGGATTCATGACAGAGTAACTAACTCATTTTTTTTTTTTTTTTTTATATTTATCTGTTTTCCATTTTTGTCCATTTATGTTTATGTTTAGTAGTTTAGTTACTGTAATTGGTTTTAAACCGTTTTAATTAAATAAATAAATAATAAATGATTTGATTTATTTTACTATGTTATGCATGTAGGTAGTCGTCGATAATGTTGTAAATATTTTTGTATACGTGTTTTTAGGTTCCGTCTAGCAATAAATTCATTTGTATCTGAACAGTTTTTCACTCCAGACACCATAGGACTATTACCTCAACATTCGCTTTTAACTTTTCACAAAACTGGGAGAGCACCAATGCCACGCATATGTAAGTCCAGTACAGCATTGTCTCACCGGAGAGCCTGGTGCTACCAAATACATAATAAGAGAGATTTGAACCTTTCGATTGATGCCATGAAAGTATAGGGTGTTATTTTTTTGGAATTTAGCCGGTTCGATTCCAGGGTGTGGCAAGCGAATTTTCGAAAATCTTTGAATGTAATTTATTATTTAAAAAAAAAAGAAATGTATCCTTTGAGTACAATTTTCTATCTTCAGTATTTAGAGTACTTTCCGTCTTTTCTTTCTTTCCATGTGGCGTTGAAAAATTCCACCCCGTATAAAAATCAGCACTCAGGCTTTAAAAAAGTAGTATTATTTTTACGCAACTTTAGCACCTAATTTCTAACAAATTGGCCGTCGGCACCAGTTAGTAGGTATGCATACCATCACAGTACACACTAACTACTTGATGCCACACGTTTGGTTTCTGAGATAATAATAATAATTAAGGTGTGGAGGCTTTGGGATCTTGGACTAAAGGTTTGTATATATAACAAAGGAGATGTACAGGTAGAATTAAAATGAATGAAATAAAATTCCAATTATAATATTATATGATGTATATCACGGATTTTACAGTGGTATTTTCGTGTATAAACAAAATATCCAGATTTCAATTTAATAAATTAAGAACTTACTGACAATTTAATAAATAACAATTTTCACATTCAAATATATAAAGCATCGGCGCCACAATAAATTTCTCATTATATTTGATATAAAAATTGAATAAACGATTTTGAATTTGTTTGATGTTAATAACGTAATAGTCATATTCATACTGTATGTGGGGTTTCAACTAAAATATTTTCACTTATACATTTAGCGATGATCACAGATTTGAGGATTATAAAAAAGCAGATTCAGAACATACCGTGCTATGGAGAGACGATTTAACAATTCGAAACTTGCAATAGTGATTACTGAGTAATTTAGGTTTCATTATAGCTTATGGGCTAACTTATCACTATCAGCACTCTGGCCGCTCACGGCTCTTCCAGTTCCTAACATTGCTTCTCGATCGATATCAATACCAAATTTAAATTAACAATATAATAAAATATCAATTGTACCTAAGATCTGTTCCAATTAAATACGCACATTCGTTCTTAATTTGCATCTTATTATACACTAACGGGCCGCGTAGGCGGCTTATGATATCTCCGGACTATCTACTGGCTCACAGGCAAAGTGCTCTCACATGAAGCGAGGCCGGTCGCAAGCGCGCGACCCCGGCCTTCCGTCTGAGCATAACGTACGTAATTACATAATTAAACATACATGTTGTGATCAATAATAAAAATATAATGATACAAATACATTAATTACTACTTTTTTCGATTATTGTGTGACATAAATATTTACAAAGCGCATCAGGAGCGCCACAATAGTTAGGCGAGGCAGACTCCTAATCGAGAGATTAATAAATGCGCCGCGCCATGCGTCCACGAGCTGCGGCGACGGCGGCCTCCCACGCCACTACACCAACTAAACTCAAGTACAAGTATCTTTATTAACTAAAACATCTGACCAATTAACTTTATTGTCAGGAGAGCTAAGGAATAAATGCCCCAAAATAAAAATGAAATCGTATAGTCAAAAAGTTAAAATTATATGGATTCATTATATTACAAAGTTATCCTGACCGTCACAGTCGCTGGATTGACCAATTATTACACAACTAAATATCATAGATTTTTTTTTGAGAAACAAAAACTAATTTACTTCCCCATGATTATGAAACTAGTAGATACTATAATATATAAGCTACTACCAGTACATCTTATAAAACGAATAACATTATTCTAAATATCAATGTGATCTCTCGTTATTATGGTTTACGATTACAATTTGGGAATGCATGATACTACTCGACAAAATACAATAATTATTAAGTACCGATGATTAAAAAAACTCCCTACATATACAGATAGCGTAACAATGTCCGAAATATGATTAGTTTCGTCAACTATAAAGTACAAAGATGAAAATACATTATATCAGCCGGATACATGTGTGCGAGCGGGAGCACACTGGCAGCGGCTCCCTAACGAGGATAATAATTATACAATACCAAGTTTTAGATAATAAAAATAATTGAACTAGAAGAGGGCGAGTCGCGACTCGCGAGACAAATAACTACATTAAAATTGGCGGCGAAAAACGCCTAAAAATAAATAAAAAGAAATATAGTTTTCCGACGAATACTGATATCCGACGCTCGCTGTGCGCGGTGGGCGGTATGGCGGGGACGTGGCGGCGCTCAGTTCACCATCAGCGTGTGCGACTCCATGGGCGCGGCCGAGTCGTACAGCGTGTCCGTGTCCTGCGTGGGCTCGCCCTGCAGCTGGCACTGGTTGGACAGCGTGCCCGCGCCGCAGTCGCAGAAGAATCTACACAACACACACTGCTTACTCACTTGTTAAAGGGAAGAGCTTAACATTCACTTGAAATTTCTAAGCTGCCACAGCCCAAAGACGGAACACAGTAGCACAAGTTTTTGTTGACAGTAAGTTACAGACGTCAGGCAGCTGCATTCTCTTTGCGAGATAATAATTCTCTCATGAATTATTATATTACCTATCGAGCTGTGACCATCCAAAACTCTGCTTACTTCGAATTCATGACTTGATTCTACTAAATAATGTGAATAGTGTGGTTTGTTACCTGTCATGGCGGATAAATTCTACGTCGTGTCCGGAATGGCACGTTTTGATGCAATTGACACAGATTGCGTTGCGGTCTGTCGTGTTGCAGGTCTGGCACCTGAAATTGAAAATAAAAATCCAAATGTATTTACTTATTTCAAACAAACACCTTTAATTCGATGTCTTCCATCTTTGTGACTAGACGAAGAAAAAAGCTAAAGGCACACAAAAAAAACCTCGACAAAAATAAATGTAGTTTTTGGTAGAACAGGCTTTGTGTAACTTCACATCTGAGAGCACATTTCGAGTAGAGGTAGATGAGAAGTAGTTCGATCCACCCTAGCACCTCTAGATAAGCCAATAAATACGTACCTATAGAAATCGTGCATCGGGAAAGAAGTGTAAGATGAGATTTTGTACAGGCACTGTCCGCCGCCCACGGCCTTCTCCACTGCATCCTGGTTGCTGAAGATTTTGTTGCCCCTGACTAATGGCGACACGCCCGAGGCGAGACACAGACCTGCACGAACATACACAAGCTTAGCTTCTGATAATAACATGAATTATTTGTCACTGGGTTTGTATTTAACCTTTTCACCAACGTACACATAACGCGATGCCTCGCCAGCGCCAAGCTATAAATGTTTTTGCCGATTTTAAGACAAATAAGGGCTACTTTTGTGTGGAAAAGTAAAAAACAGGGTATTAGACCGTGTTATATTAAATAATAAAATGAAACGAAGCTTTTAAATACAGTACTTTTATGTTTTTTTAAGAGCTTCTAATGAAGTCGTGGGCGCTGGTGGCACGGAAATCTGGAACTTCTATTGAAGTCCGTGGCGGTGAAAAGGTTAAAGGGTGAGAAAAGGGCAAGTTATGTTTGTTATTAAATTATCAATTGATGAGTGGCTAGTTGCGAAGTAGCAATGCTTCTAAATAATTCATGTCTAAGGCAATCAGCCGACTTTTTCTATGTGGCGTGATAGATCCCGGATTTTGGCAGAGCGTGCCATATACATAGAAGTCATGTTGTATTTATAAATAAGTACAATATTAAAAGTTGTGGCTTACATTGGCGTTTGCGATAAGTAAAGAAGTTTCGCATTTTCTTTAGGAAATGAATAAACTACCGTTATTTCAAAGCTGTTTCTTACCTCCGAATCTGTTATTAAATATCTGGTTATGTTCCAGTGTAGCGGTGGCGTTGTTAGTGATTTCGACGCCGGCCGCGAGCCCGTCGAAGATACGGTTGCGCCGCAGCACCGGGTGACTTTGTGTAGAGATCAGCACGCCCGCCTGTGCGTTGCGAAATATATCGTTCTCTTCGAGAACACCCTGGGGGATTGAAACACGTGTTACGTACTTGTTTTTGCTTTCATACAGTCAACACTATAGGACTGAAAATTACTAGCAGCAGCATACTTTCGTTTCTACAAATTATCGTGTCCTGTCAAGATTATTCAGGTTCCTATGACGAAACATCGGAAGAGGTCGTGTTCTATAATCTATCGAAAGTACACTGGGGTAGCTGTAAAGAAACCTTGGCTCACTTAAGTAACAAGTAAGTACAACAGGACAACACTCACCTTCCCCCCATTAAAAATACAAATACCCCCATCGCGCCCATCGAATATCTTATTCCTCTTGAGCGTTGGGTTGGAGTCAGTCTTTATCCACACTCCGGCCATAGCGTTGTCGAAGATCTCGTTTTGTTCCAGCAGCCCTAGGCCTCCGTTGTACACGAGAACTCCTCCGTTCTGGCCGCCCCATATCTTGTTGCCCCGAATCACCGGGTTGCTGCCCGTCCTTATCTGGACGCCCGAGTACAGGTGGTTGAATATGTCGTTGTCTTCTAGTTTTCCATGGCCATTGTCGTAGAAGTATACTCCAACCTGTTGGAAAGATTAATTGATAATACCGAAAGATAAATAAAATAATAATAATAATTTCTCTTATTATTTGGCTGGTATTGCACAACCAGTATTTCTTTTTGGTGATGGTGTGGTTATAATGACATGTTCGAACATACCTGTTTCCCCGAATGTATACGGTTGCGTCGCAGCACGGGCGTGGAACCCGTCGTGATCCAGACGCCAGCGAGCGTGTTGGCATACACCTCGTTCTCCTCAATGAGACCCTGGCCCTTCTCATGCACATAGATACCTCCATGTTGGCCATGGTGGATCTTGTTGTGCCTGACTATCGGATCACTGTTTGTACGTATCTGTAATGACGAAGTGAAAACATTAAAAGTAGTTCGTATTGAGCTTTGAAGACAGGGCTTGGCCTTGGCCGTCCGGTGAGATGGCTGTAAGGCAGTACACGATGGCGCATGGCCGTACTCAATGTTCATTGTTCTACTGATTTACAAGACATTGATCATTATGTATTAAAAGTGGCGAGAGAGAAACCGGCTGGGTAAAACATTATCAAACTAAAGATCACAAAGAAGGATGGAATTAGGTGTAAACGAAAATAAAACGAGAGTACACCAAACGAAAAGTTTGGATATCATGCAAAAAATTGTTTGATTGCTTATGTACGAAAACAGTTCTGAGACAAACAAAACGGGACGTTTTATATTGGGTTAGGTCAGACAATCAGGAATAAAAAATAATATAAAGGTCAGTTTCAACTGACGCCATTTGAATTCAGCAATGCTAAACTTGGCATCACAATGTAGGGTATGTTTTTTTAAACTTCGTTAGTTGGGTCTGGTGTTTATTTAGCCAGAACTAGTCCAAAGTTTCGTGTTTGTCTATGATGTTTCTGTCTGTGTGTTTTGTGTCTGTGTGTGTGTGTATTTCTGTCTGGTGTTTCTGTCTGTGTGTGGCTTTATTGAAAGTGAACCCCAATTTTCAGATAGCAAAACGGGAATTAATTATGAATTCCTAATGTACAATGTATTTAAGCCAGTCATTTAAATGCCAGCATTGTGTTAGAATAGTCAAAGTTTTTTTATTTGTTAAACATCGAGAGAGATCTCTAAGTTTTGCCGTCAACGGCGTACGAATATTAAAACGATTTTAACAGAAATGAATATTTGTTAAAAGATGATAGCAATATCAACCATAAATTATTTCTTAATAACATTTTTTATTTGTAGGAAGGTATCTAGGTATTAAATTCAATAATGTCAAATGAATGTTTAAGCTATTAATCACTTGTTCATTACTCAAAAATAACTGATGACTATGAATTTCTTTCTTTATCGTGTGGTTAGTGCCTAACCTGGTGTCAGAGTTTTATGCCGCCCATGGGCCTCTGACTTGGCTTTACATGCTGTCGAGAAATATCTCTCAGGCATGCTGGTTTCCTCACGATGTTTTCCTTCACCGAAGCAAGTGATAATTATACAATACGCACATGTATCCGAAAATCAGAGGTGCGTGTCTTGGGTTCGAACTCGAGACCTATGACTTGTCAGTCCGACGGTCACACCACTAGACTATCACTGCTATGAATTGAATATGTATCAGACCAAAATAAACAAACTGACTTACCTGTATACCAGCTAAAGCATTTCCATAAATATTATTGTGCTCGATTAACCCGCGTCCTTCGCCGAAAATATACACCCCGCCTTGATGTCCGTTGTATATTTCGTTACGTCTGATCGTCGGGTTGCTATTGGAGGTGATCCAGACCCCAGCAAAGTTGTTGGAGTGTATCTTATTATCTATGAACTGGCCCAGCCCTGATTCATGAACGTATATGCCGCCAGTCTGTCCGTGGTGAATCTCACAATGGACTACGGTGGGATTGGCGCCGGCTTTTACTTCAAAACCAGCGATTCTATTGTTGTGGATGTCGTTTGCTTCAAAATAGCCCTGTAATGTTCAAGGTGCTTTAGACTTGATGTGCTTAATTCACTCAAATTTTGGTTTGGATAAATTAACATTGTTTGATGTCAATGTTGGTAAAGCGTTTATACGATACTAGCGACCCGCCCCGGCTTCGCACGGGTGCAATATAGGTACATATGGTTGTGCGAACTAGATTGTAGAAGATTGCGTCTGCGAATTTAGATAATTTTTATTACGTAACTAGCTTTTGCCCGCAACTTCGGCCAGGTAAAGGTCGGAAATCATCCCATGGGGATGTTTTAAATAAAACCTTACCTCACTAACTTTTCCTCTTTATAATAGACTCAAAAAAGTGCAGATGTTTTTGCTGTGGAATCAAGAAAATTATGGTGTGATCTATTTTGCATTATGAAACTAATCCGTCCTGTACAGTCACGAGCACCAATATGTAACCACTTAACCATTTTTAAAAGTGTTTTTCTCCTACTGTTCTGATTAAAATTTCATATTGTTACGAACATAATATTCTGGAATTCATATTTTTTATGAAAAAGATCCTATCAAGCTACAATCATTAATTCTCGCGAAAATTGCTTTTTAATTTAGGAAAGTGTATATTGGTGCTCGTGACTGTACTTATATTGGACGTCTAGATCACATTCTCTGGATGGATATTTAAAAAAATCAGACATAATAATACTGAACTTACAGATGATCCTGCCTCTTGAACGCCTTAGCGCATGTGATGCACAAGAGGAAGGTTTATATAAACCTTCCTCTTGAATCACTCTATCTATTGCTGAAAACTGCATCAAAATCCGTTGCGTAGTTTAAAAGATCTAAGCGCACAAACAGCGGGAGCGACTTTGTTTTCTATGTAAAGATTTGAATCTGAGAAACTCGCACTGTTGCTTACCAAGCCATTTTCAAAGGTAAATATCCCGACATCCCTGCCATGGTGTATGTGATTACGGCGCATGATAGGGTTGGCGAAGTTCTTCACCCATATCCCGGCGAGCGCATTCCTTGAGATCTCGTTGTCTTGGTAGGCGCCTTGCGCGTAATCAGTGACGTACAGCCCTACGTTCTCGCAGTCACTGATATCACAGTGCTTGATCACAGGGTTCGCGCCCGCGCCGCTCACGCATACAGCCGCACCGACTGTAGAACGCATTATTTTTATTTACCAAAATATTAAAAGCCGATATCGACAAAACCGAAATAAATATGCAAGTAGTCACTCTAAAACATTAATATTTAAAAGTGTATTACTGACTCACCAACACTAGCGCTCCGTATGATGCAGTGATCCACGGTAGGTGAGCAGTTGTCGGACACTTCCAGGCAGTAATGCTTGTGATGCTGCATAGTGCTGGTCGCATCAGGGGAGAACTTGAGCGTCATGTGACCGGCGTACGCGCGGTTCGCACCCTCGGCAAAAGTCAGTGTAGACTCAGCTTCGCGCTCAAGAACGACGGATTCTGCTACATTGCCTGTGGCACAACCTGGAAAAAGAACTCGAATTAGATTGTGGAGATGATGTGAGTACAATGACATGGTGTCAGCTTACCGTAATGACTCTGGCATTGGCAGCAGCTTCCATATGGTTTAGTACTTGGCAGACAACCTTCCTGATTGATTTTTGAGAGTTGTCATAGCTAAAATTACTTTAGACAAAGGTTAGTAGGGATTACTTGTCTTGATAATTTTATGGTGGCTGTACACTCTCGACCTAGAGCTCTCTCGATGTCTCGAGTGAGGAACACGGAGGCTAGACGAGCGCTGTTATATACATTCTTGCATTCGACCTGCCTCGGAGTGTCTCGGCGAGTGTACAGCCACCATAAAGAATGGAGCTGTAGCTGAAATGCCAATTAAACTTACAGCAATTTAGTTCATATTTAGAATGCAACATGCTGGTTTGCTACTGCCCCTGCCGATATTTATACTTAGTTTTGCTTGATGTCTGTTCATTATAGCGTGTAATCAAAGCCACTCACCTATAAGCTGCATATCGGTATCGATGGCCAGACACTCCTCCTGGTAGAGGCCGGCGTGCACGAAGAGCAGCGCGGGCGCATGCGGCTCGGTCGCGCGGCGACAGGAGCACACGGCGGCGCCGCACGCACACGCGCCCGCCGCGTGCGCGCTACTCGCCGCGCCCCCTCCCCGCTCCTCCACGTACTCCAGACCCGCCTAGCCAGATTGTTCTTTGTTAACTTTGAGTTTGAAAGGCTGTGTTGTGAAATCTTGTCATGAAATTTAATGTCTGTACATGAAAACGACGTAAGCCAGGGCCAATTGTCGGAAATCCTCAAAGAAACTGACAAACCACATTAGTCTCTGGGTGCTTTACTATTAACCGATGCATGAATGTTAGATACTTCTGAATTTTGAAACGAATCTTACAGCAGTGATACAAACAAAAACTAACAATATCAGACGGTAGACACAAAGATTTCAGATATGCATTTGGATGAAAGTAAGACAGATTTTTTATTCACAACTCACCCTAATTGTGTTAAAATGTTTAATACGCGAGTCTTTCTTGGGACGGTAGTTGGGTCGCACGTGAATGCCGTAGTAGAGCTGCCTGAAGCTTTCCTTCCAAGGGTTATCAGCGTCGCACTCGTCGGGCGCTACGAACTCGAACTGGCACGGCGCAGGGTGCATCAGTGGCATGTCGTACTCAAACACCGATTGGTACAAACTTTTCCTGTGGAAATTGAAATACAGTTCACACACATATTTTGGCTTCAGTATGAAAAAGACCACAAACGTTGACTATAGAGTAAAACAAAGCACTTTGTTGACTGAGCTGAATCTTCCGTAAGATAGATTCAGCTCAAAGAATATTCTATAAAAGCAAGGAAAAAGTCTGGTTTTGGTTAAGCTACTGCTTTAATAGACACTTTTGTTGGGAACCCACAGATCACTTGCATACAAACGATGGTTAAAAGAATTTCTGCCTTCTTTGAAACTAGTAATAAAACTAAATACACATGTAGGTACTTACCCTAACAAGGTACTGTATGTTTACATATTCATAATTCATGAATGTTGCAAGACGTAAGTCAATTCGAAAGACAACTTTCTACCATGACTGTCATATTATAGGCCTACTTTTTGCATGAATGTAACGTCAAGTGAAAAAAAAGGATGTCTAATGTTACCATAGTTCAGTGTCGTTAGCGATCGTGTTGAATCGCTTGCAGACTTGCGCGACGCGACAGAGGTCCCGCTCTGTCAGGTGTGATAGAATACATAGAAGAACTTCATCGGGCAACTCGTACTGCAAGTACTGTGATACATTGCACACATCCACTCCTTGAGATAAAGATCTGTGTGGGAAAAGCATATTGTTTTATTAATTGTTATCAACATTTATAGTTTATTACTAGGAACTCATGCCTCTGTACAAAAGCAGTTTTACATGCACAAGAATGCAAAACGCCGAGTTTTCGTGTTCTTATGTTTTAAGTTCAGTAACGTCTGCAGGTGTGAAACACATCTCACCATTTTTTTTGCCAATTTGCATTGCTTTTTGATATTCCTTTGTTTTCTGAGTAGATTTCAGTCAGACTAAATTTAAATTTTGCAGCAAAGTAGGTAAGTGAGGTAGGCAGGTGAGTGATATTGAAGAAAACATGTAGATGTGTACTTACGTTCTAGGCCTCTTCCTGGCGGGTAGAGAGCAAGCGCCCGAGGGTCCGGGCTCGTGGTAGGCGGGCGGCGACTTGCGGCGCAGGTCGTAGGGACTGTGGTGGCCGGGAGTGCTGGCGGGCGCAGCCGCGGGCACGGGCGGGGCGCCTCCGCCGCCGCTGCCGCTCGCGCCCGCGCATGCCGCCGTCGCCGCCATCGCGCTGCCCGTCACGTTGTTGGGGCAGGGGACTGACTCACATGGCTCACCTGCAATCAAAGCACAGTCAGTTTTAGTTGCATGATCAACAATCTAAATAAACACTTCAACTTGCTAAAGGGTTTAAAACCTTATGTAAAGCCGAGGTTCAAATGGTTGATGACATCATTGTATGAGAAACTTATATGCAGTTGTAGTAATTTAACTTACCCCACACCATGACTTAATTGAAAACACAATTCTATTTATAACATGCCATGATCCTTTAAAAGAATCAGAATTTGCTTTATCATAATGGTATAACTAATGTTTTTGCAATTCAGTGACATGATTTCTGAGACAAAGTAACCTGTTCTAAATTATAATATTTTTGTTCAACAACCAGAAAAGAAATATAGCTGAAATATTATGAGCCCGTTAACATGAATTTTTCTTGTAAAGCAGTTAGTAATTTTGAAAGTTGATGAAATCTGCATAAAAATGACATAGGATTAGCTTTACAATGTGTAGTTTGTAATTTCATTAGAAGCAACCTATGTAATTTACAGTAGAAAGTAAGCTGTACTGAACATTGTTAAAATATGATCTTGCTGGGTCTTGATTCTATGAAAATCCCCTTCAATATATTGTCTTATCTACTGAAGCAGTCTGGTCATGGTACTATTGAGGTAGAACATGTGTTTACAAACAAACAACTTATCAGTTTTTATGGTACTGATAAGACAATTGAAAATACCAACATAACCTGTTTTATTGATAAACATTGGGAAGACAATTGCCTAATTACTGATTAAACTGTCTGAAATTAGTTATTCAATCAATTTAATTTGCATTAATTATTGTTGTTATGTTGGTGTATAGACACAATGTTTACTGATCCTACTTATGAATTCCCACATTCTTATAGGCAGTAAAACAAATTCACATGCTCTGGTTATTTAAAAAAAAGATCTAAATCAGGCCTCAGTACCACTTTGTAACAACTACATATTAGAAAGTAGTTTTAAGTAACTTGATGTATTGCCAAAACTTTTGACCCATTTAAGATTTGGATATTTAGAGGTGTGCAAAATTACCTGCTTAATAATGAACAGATAATATAAAAATCTATCATTTTTATCTTTAGATATTTTAAATTTTTTTAAGGAATATTTAAAGGTGTAAAAAGTAAGCAAGAAGATGAGACAAATAATAATATAATAACTGATAATTTATCAGTTATTTGTGTGTTGAGAGAATTGTTAAATATTGTATTATAATGAGTCACTACCATGAATGAATGCCTAGTTGTAATGAATGCTAGTGAAGTGGAAACAAACAATCCATTACATTGAAATTCAGATGTTGTGACTAATATTTTGATTATTTCATGCGTAAATGACTTTTATTAGGAAATGAATGAGTTTATGATATTTTCTACAACTACTTAGAAATAATTTATACAATTCTACAACAAGCGGTTTATTTATTTAAAATTTTTGTGTTATTTACTATCATATGCAAAATTGATATAATCAGTCTTGCAGTCTAACTATTCATTTTCACATGTTCGATTTTAAGTAGTACAATAGAATAATCCACCAAATAACACATGTCTTTATCTTTTTATAATCACTACAGTTGTTATCATAGCATAATATGCTATTTAATTATATAGCATTGATAAAGACATGACAACATTTAAGGTTTGTTGATTCAAAACTGGTATTCATTGACAAAGCTTGGAGGTTATTATGTAAAAATATCAGTACCAAATTGTACTTCCTCATATCTTTGTGTCCTTCACAATTAGCCGCATATTAACTATTTATAGTTTACAGTAATGTTATTCACAAGGATTTCACAAATTATTATTTGTGCAACACATGTTTAATCATGAGAACAAAGATACATTAAATCTTTAGGCATAATACATTAGGATAGAATAAACAAACAGCTATATTATGAGTAACAGTAGCAATGCTATTTACATGCTTGAGTGCATGATTATAAGGTTTCATTTGGAAAGAAAACAATATTTACTGATTATGGAAAGAGAAACATATACTTTAGTAAAGTTTCAAACTAAAGCTCAAAAATCACCATGAAAGTTGAAATAAACTTCATTATGATTTGATGAAATTAATAAAATGTTAACTTAAGCCAAAATCAAATAACTCTTGCGTAAATACGCTCTAATCTGGCGCACAGTGTCCATTTTCAAGTGTTCATTCTAGATTTTGACAGGATCCAATGTCATACAGATACTTTTTTTTGGTTGAGCAGCATAAAATGCAAAAAAATAAACAAGTACTCGACACGGTATCCATGTGTGAGAACTGAAATGAAAAAAGTTTCGTAACTGCACACAAATACACATCGGCTCTTCGACTATGTATCAGAACAGCTGTTTCGTCATTCTGTGTAAAATAAGTTTTCATCTAGCAAATCAATACCCATATTGCGCAAAATGTCACTGAAATGCGCTATCTGATATCCTCATGAAACTTTGGATATATGGAAATAAGAGTTTACATGTCAATCAACGTTCGAAGAACAATGATCGACCAATTCAAAATTCAATACCAAGCTCCAACATTTTCGTACAAAATGGGAATGTCAAATCTATAACACAGCTGCATAAATTAGCCATAACTACACTACTTAACAACTTCCAAATGCATTTACGTGGAACTTAAAGTTACATGATCAAGGAAATATGAATAACGAAGCATTTCTAAAGATCGGGGCGACTTCGGCCGACCCGGATTACTTACTCGATTGTGTCCTAGAAGGTAGTGGTATTCGATGTCCGCCTTTTCTCCGCGATCTACGGACGTAAGAACGCGAAGAGGAAAACGAGGCACTAGGCATTATTTCTTTTAACACTTATTTTCACTAGAATTCAGCCCTAAACAAAGGAGACACCCGCACCAACACCGTCGGCCATTTTCTGTTTAGATTAGATTGGGCAGACAAACGGGAAACAGAGATTAAACCACATTGATTATTGCTGGATGAGAGTTCTATTGTTATATAAATATCACACTAATCACTGACACTAAAATTATGATATTAAACTGATAATAATCATTATCTGAATAAATTATGATGAAAATCCACACTACCCTCAAGCGATGGGCGACTCTCAGCAAAATATGGCGGATTTCGGATTAACATGGCGACCGATCACAGCGCCATCTACTAAATAACAAGAAATGTTTTTTTTTTGTTGGTTGCGTTCAAAATAGCAACGTTCTTGTAATGTTTATCTCCTATTTATTAATTTTCTATCGAATTATCGTAGACTACTTTTATCGATTTCGAACAATACCCATGATTATGGTTCTGGGTAAGAGGGCTATGATCAATCCAAACGCAGATCTGTTATAACTTTGATCCTAACCATAGAAACTCATTAAATCAAGAATAAAGAGCCGAGGGATATATGTCACTATTTAATTTTAATATCTTTAGTTTCACTTGCCTTCGGAATGATCGAAAATAAATGAAAGAAGAAAATAAAAGTCCATATTTCTACATAGCTTTATGGGTGTTGTGTGAACACAAGGGTGGAGTGACCCTAGTGAATCGTACTAAGATACATACATTCTGAGTGAAGCATAGAGTAATAACCTATGGAGGCAACAAGAAGCGAATCGCCGTCTGCCACTTTTTGCGGGAGGTGAAGGAAACACGTACAGCACACTACGGAAATTTAACAATAACACACAGAGACAAGTAAGCCTTACGAAGAAAAAAAAACACGCAATAAAGAAATACATACACATTGTCAAATTAACGTGTCACGTATGTATACAATTGTCTTACGACAACAAACAAAAGTGCTAGTGGTGTGACACAACCAATGAGTGGTATTTCATCGTCAATGAATGAATGAATTAATGATCAAAACTATGATTTTATTTTGTTTTCTTGTCCACACTTACACTTGACAAATTACACAAATAAATAAATACACAATATGATAAGTGACCAACGAAACTGCGTAGGTCACTAATAACGACCATATGTACAGACGTCAGCACATCAAGCTACCCGAAACTGTCAAATTTTCCCAATCAAGCTTGAACTTAATGCTCTTAGGAAGAGGGATATTTCTTTAATAGATTTTTACTTTAAAACTAAAGCATTTGTTTCAAGGCTGATTGGGAAAATTTCACAGTTTCAGCTAGCTTGATGTGCTGGCGTCTGTTCTTTGGCAGAGGGGTAAGTCCAGCTATGCCAACTCTAGAGCTTAATCTTCTAAGGAGTGAAGCGTCTAATATCGTTGCGGGTATTTCCGTGTTATTAGCAGCTTCACATATACCAGGTTGTGAAAACTGAAGTCTGTTTACAGAACTGTCCCATGGAAATAAAGACTACCAAAGTGATAATATATAGGACTTTCTAATTCCATTTACCTAGCTAACTGAAAACAGTATATACTAGTTCCATGTTGTACACAGTTTTTTTGCAGATGGCAATCAAAATCAAAATTGTCATTTTGATTTTTGTCAAGTCAAATAAATGTCACATTGTAAAAATGTCATGTGTGTCTCTGATGCTGTTTTGAAATCATAATTTAAATTATTTATGTAATTTGTCATATTATTGTGCTTGTTCTTACCAATTGAACATGTCTCTCATAGATTGGTTTAGTATAAGTCAGTGCAATTTGTCTGTTTTCGCTTGTATCTTTCTAACAATTTCATATGTTGCGAGTTTGTATGTATGGAGGTCTACATTGAGCAGGTAAATGCAATGATAAAATTAAAATTAACCTTGTGATATGCTTTACGGAAAATTAAGCCACTAATAATAATCAATTTTCCCAGGGACCATCCAACTACAATTAAAAGAAGATTTTTCAGTGTGACTGTTATGATGTTACTGGCTCCATTTCTTGTTCATTATTTTATCACTGAAGAAAGTTTGAATAAAGGCGACTTGTATGAGCAACTTGGGCTGCGTTGGACTGGTATAATTCCAGCGATTATTGCGCCCCTACTTTTGACTGCTACCCTGTTTTTGGGACCACTAACTATGCAGTTTTTATCTGGAATTTGGAAATTGTATGCAGGTAATAAATAAACACTGGTATTAGATGGAATCTATAACTTTCTAATTGTGTCTGTGTTAAATGTCTTTAATACCACCACTACTTATTGTTTATTTCATATTGTCCAGAGCCTATGTATTGGCTGACCAGCTGGCAGGATCTTGTGTGGGTGAGGAACAACTTCATGGCCCCACTGAGTGAGGAGTGGGTGTTCAGAGCCTGCATGATCCCGCTTCTGATACAATGTCTGGAGCCCATGACTGCAGTGTTTGTTGGGCCTCTACTCTTTGGAATAGGTAAGATATTTGTTTATCTATTTGTGCCCCTCACGATTTGTTATGTAATGTTAAATACTCAGAATAAAAATAAATCTGTTGTGTAAAAACTAATTGGATTACTACAAAACTTATGTAATGAGTACTACTATAAGCATGTTGATTGAAACAAAATGTGATGTGGTTGATAATGATGTAGAAATGAGTACAAACTTGAAGAGAATTTAAATTATGTATGGAAATACCAAATTATATTTCTTGATAATAAATTAATAATGGTATCAATTCTAATTTCAAAAAGATTATTTTGATATTATCAGTACACTTGGCAACTGCTACAGTGTCTGAAAAAAATAAGTGTAGAAAAGATAAAAAAAAACAAGAAATGTGTGGCTCTGATAAGAGGTTTACAATTAGATGTTGTTTCCAACTCGACCAAAAATGGTTTGCATACTGTAGCTGCACAAAGTAATGCCCTGATATTTACTGATAAACTAATTCAAGTCGAACAGGGTCACAAAACAATCATAAGTTTGTTTTCTATTTCAGCTCATTTCCATCATATGTTAGAACAGCTGCATGCTGGGTCTGCATTCAAGACAGCTCTCATGATCTCAAGTAAGTATGTTTTGAGGTACTGAATGTCCGATAATATAGTGATTGTAAAACAATTTTGGCAAGTATTTCAGTATGTGTTGCCAATTGTTATGACATAATTTTAGTCATTTGTTAGAAGGGCTTCTTCTCTTCAATACAGTTCTGTGCTAGAAAAACAATCTATCAAATCAACAAAATATGTTAGAACATGAATGATTGCATATCATAATTCCATGTACCTAGAATTCCATATACTACAGCGCTCACTGACTTTTCACCCTGATGCCCTGAAAATAAAGTTGAAAAGTGGTCAACCATCAGTGCATGCTTAGTACATATTGCCACCGGATTTTAAGCATTGTGGCAAATGGGCAATCTATGAGTTAATAAGGAGATAACCCTAAACTCTGTTTGACTTATTTTCACCTTCTAAAGTAGTATTTTTTTTCATTTACATAATTTTTACATGGAAATAGATGATGTTATTATATAAGTAGTATAGCCATCTCCTTTACGTGTAAGTGCTATAACAGAAATAATTACAGAATAAAATAATAATAATAGTAGTAGTATCAATATCTTCAATTATCGTCATTAGTCAGTGTCGACCAGCAGCGGTGACAGAGAGCATCGGTGGTCCATTGGTGGTGGCCCCGACTTACGATCACTAAGTCGTGGGTTCGAACCCAGGCAGGCGCAGTACTTTGTGTAATTTATTTCATCACTATTGCTCTCAAAAACGGTGAAGGAAAACATCGTGATGAAACCGGCATGTCCTAGAACCAAAAATTCGAAGACATGTGACATCTACCAACCCGCACTGGGGCCGCGTGGTGGATTATAGCCCATTCCCTCTCATAGAGAGGAGGCCGTGCGTCCCAGCAGTGGGTACATTAAAGGCTGATTATGCAATCAGTGTCGTTTTATTGCACTAATGTGCAAAATAACACCAACAGGAAAAGTACATTTAACTTATTATGTAATACAATCAAATTATTTATTTATAACTTGTACTTATTTTCAGCATTCCAGTTTATGTACACCAGTTTGTTTGGTGCATACTCGGCGTATTTGTTTGTAAGAACAGGTGGGTAGTGTTCCAATTATGTTTACTTTTTTTGAGCACTGTTTGAACAGTTATTTTATTCGATCATTAAAAAAACGTTGCCCCAAACTGGGAATTTCTCATGTATCCTGGGTGCGTTTACAAAAATTTAAACTCACAAACAGCCAGACCCAGAACAACTACCTGCAGGCCATACAAATATTTGTTCGGTGGGGGAATTGAACCCGCGTCACGCAGCGCAGCAGCCAATAGCTCAGCCACTGCGCCAACCGTGCCGTCATGCTATTTTAAATAATTTACATATCACGATGATTATATTATCCATATCAGGCACAAGAAAATTGCTCTTAGAAGGAATTGGGGTAGGCCTTTGCAGAGCAGTGGGAAGTGTAGACGCAACAAATAAAAAAAATATATATTTTAAAATAATTTAAAAAAAAAACATTTTCTTATAAACTTTTTTTTTTTTTCCAGGACACTTCGCCGCTCCTCTAGTCGCACACATGTTCTGCAACCACATGGGATTTCCAAACTTTGGCGAAATATCCGAGTTCCCACCCCTACAACGGGTATTAATTGTTTGCAATTTCCTATTAGGATTCGGTCTATGGTGTTTCCTGCTAAATCCTTTGACTAGTCCAGATATTTACGACAACAGATTACATTGGGAATCTTGAATCGAATGAAAATATATTGTTACAAGTGATGACACCAATATCTAATTTGCAGTACCCGGCCGTAAATATGGCACATCGATTTTTAAAAGTGTTTCTTTTTGGTGAGTCGCATAGCATAGCATACACTGTGTGGCAGTCCTTTACTAAAGTCTTGACTCCACCGAAGCGCAGACGAGCGGAGCGGACAGATGTGCAAAATTCAACCAATCACAGTAGATACGACAGACATTATGTAGATTTCAACACATGTGATTGGTCAGTTTCCGCACGTCTCTTGTCCGCTCTGCTCGTCCGTCGAATCCGGGCCTAAAAATCGATATTTTGTAATTATGTCTGGGTACTGCTTAAGTCAACTACAAAAATATGAAACAATATACCATAGCCCCCACCCCGTTCGAATACCTGTATTTTTCTATAAGTTATTGTTGCATATTTTCGAAGTTGAATATCGAATTAAAACTCGTAAGACTTAACCGACACCGTCGATAGGACATTTAATTAAAAAACCATGTAATTTTTTTAAGTTGATATTAAACTTTGGCAAGTAGCATTTCATTGTGTTGTTCTGTAATACATTTTGAAATGATTCGGGCCTAAAATTCACTAGAATTATACGCCCTATGTCAGATACGCAAAATGTCAGTAACGCATATTGTCAGATCGACAGACTTCATCGCAAAATGTCAAATTCGCAAATTGTCAGAAACTCTTAATGACAGATACGCAAAATGTCATAAACGCTGAAAGACAGATACGCAAAATGCCATAAACGCTGAATGACAGATACTCAAAATGTCAAATACGCTTAGTGCCATGATTACATGGTGCATGGTTAAATCTCTGCTCATGAAACGGAATGTAAATACAGTTTTTAGAATAGAATAGCCGGACACATTATGTATTATATTTATATTTTTTAATATATTTATAATATTATTAGAATAGGATAAGATTTCTGAGTATCGATAAATTGCACTTCACTCAACTGTCCAAATCAAACTTAAAAAAAAATGAAAAGTAATATAACATCTGATCCATTTTTGACTTTTTGCTTATCTGACATTCTGCGTTCCTGACATTTTGCGTATCTGTCATTTTGAGTTTCTGACATTTTGCGTATCTGACATAGGGCGTATAAATCTAAAAATTGAATGTAAAGGTGCTCCCTCACCGCGAGCATTCGCCTGTAATGTAACAGTTCACATTCACTTGTTTCCATACAAAATCGAATCTTGGACTGTTACATTACAGGCGATTGCTCGCGGTGAGGGAGCACCATAATGTGAAATTGGAATAACTCCGTTTGCGATATCGCTGGTATTTGTCAGTAACGATAACAATGGAACGCGTTTGTGCACCACTGATTTTATAGTTTCTTCCATCAAGTTATTGGCCTGTGTAAAATACATATTGATAGACAGAATCATACCACCTACTGTTTTACTTATGTTCACAAAATAAATGAATTTGAATCCGTTTATCTAAAATATATCGACCGAAACGATTACATGGTTAGATTGTAGTAAACAATTTGAAAGTAGATCATCACTGCTAGAAATGATTTTAGTGTAGGTAGCATTCATACGAAACATTTTAAGTTTACTGATATTTTAATGACTATAACCTATGCCTAAAGATTTGTTCTCCATCTTGCAAAAATGTTATTTTTTATTAAATCATCATCATTCTCTTGCCCTTATCCCTATTCATTTGGGGTCGGCGCAGCATGTCTTCTTCGATACTTCTCTATTACTCGTCATCTCATCAGACACCTCCTTTCTTGCCATATCATTCTTTACAGTCCATCCATCGTTTCTTTGGTGTTCCTCTACTCATATACCCATATATATATTTTATTAAATAACATTTTTAATATGGAATATTACCAAAATTGTGTTTGTTTTTTTTATCTGTGGCAAAGGTATTGTCATAAAAAACGTGTATAAATATATAAAATGTTATTAAAAAGTAACACTACCTACAGTATTGCTAACCACTGGTTGCCTAAATAAGTAATACCTCTGAAATCTAATCACAGTATAATAATTTAACTTTGTCCTAAGGTTACTGCTAATATGATTAAACAAGAGATATTAATGTTGATTTTTAATTATTAATAATGATAAGATGATTGTGTGTTTGTCTACACTTGCTTTGATTAAATTATGCACAGTAGTTTTATGAAATTGAATTTGAATTCTTTGCTGAGTGCAATAGACAAAAAATACTCAAAAGATGTAACGAAGTTTCTAGTGGTTGGATTTTCATTGGACTTTTTTATTGCGTTCCTAGAGATGTGGAGAATAAAGATTAAAAAAAAAACGACGCTCGCGACTTTCGAATACTAAAAAAGACTTAAAATTATGCATTTCTTCGAAAACAATGAACAGATAAACAGACCAAATTAGTGTTTAATGGCTGCACATAGGTCACTCTATAACGCCACAATATATATTCGTCGAATTTCAAGTTGTACAAAAACGATAAAACTAAATTCAAAAGGAAAATAAAAACAATAGATTTTTTTTTACTTTCTACTTCACACATCTAGGAACTCAACAAAAAAGTCCTATTAAAATCCGACCACTATAAACTTCGTTCCACCTCTTTGTCTAATTGCACTCAGCTATGTTGCTAAAAGTACGTGTTAAGTAAGTGCTTCAAACTAATTAGGTAATTATAATTAAGATTAATTTAGACATAAAATCATGCAAGAATTATTGTGTTCAATTCTTTTATAAAAACATAGCTGAATGATAATAATAAATAAATTAAAACATGGTTCTCCAAATAGGGATGTTTCCTGAAAAAATCTAATTAGTCCGTCAGATAGATTTCCAAAAAATATTGGACACGTATTTTTTCTTTTTTCACGAAAACTAAAAATGACGACGATACAGTGCGTGGAAAACTCGTGTGACGTCATACTTGTAAAGTATACTGACTTTTTACCGAAAAGTGAAGTCACACGCCCCCACTCATGATGTTGGATGCGTTTTATCTTCGTCAATTTTTATTGATTTGATAAAACAAAAAATACGTATCCAATATTTTTCGATAATCTAACTGACGGACTAAATAGAATCATATTTTTTACACAGGAAACATCCCTTTTGTACAAGTGCAATATTAAACTCCGATCCAAGTGTAGATATAATATGTTAACTTCCTTATTGTAAAAATAGACGTATTTTGTAATTGTCAAGGTAGCTTTTCTCACAGCAAGGTTTTTGGAATTTGCAGGATGTTAAAATTTTTGTTTTCTTGAAAAAAGGCTTGTCGATATTTATCAGATTTGAATGTGATCGAAAAAAAAATCCTTTTCTAATTACAAATATTTTTCTATTGTCCAAGAGCTTTTTGTGATGTTTTTTTGTCTATAAAAAGGTTGGTTTTTACTTCAGTCCTTAATCTTAAAACAAATATTTTGGAAATTCCCTTAAATCATGGAAAGAAATGAAAGAACTTATTGGGCGCGAGATGTCGTGGAACAAACCTGTCATTTATTGTGTTGTGTGCCATATTTTTCATCAAAACTATAAATACGTAAAATTATATTTTAGTCAGGGTTTGCACGCATGGGTACATCGCAACATATTGCCTCACTAGTCAATTGATGTATTGTTTTTAATATTTAAAACTAATTATAAAAAGTTGTGACGTGGTCTGTTTGTAAAACAACGATATCACTCAAATAAACAGACATGATGATTAAGTCTGTTTTATTTTAAATCTTTGTTGCCATTCATAACATTGGTTTATACCTAAATGATTACTGGATACCTAAGTAAGAACCTGAGAACTTTATTTTTTAGGCAAGACATACATACTACTAGTAAACACTGTTTCAAGCTTTCACGGTTTACAACAAAACTTATACTGATACTACTTCTTATATCGGGAGCTCAAAATAATGAACAATCACGGAAGATATCCCGTAAGTGACAGTATAAGTATATATTATTAGTAGTCTGGTATCGAGTTGCGACGCAAAATTGTGAAATAAACGAACACTGGGTATGTGTAAATAATATTTTATTTACTCCGTATATACATAATTTTGTATTATCTAGGAACAATCTAATTTCATTCTAATTTACACCATAAATAGCATACACTCGTTTAAAGACGCACAAATACATATAAAATTTAAATAGAGACAAAAATCTACTTCACTTCGAACCAAGTACGATGCGTTCAGAAAATATATTATAATATCTTTACACCAATACAATATTACTTAGGCTCATTCACTACTATTGACTGTCGACTGCTGAGCATGAGGTCCTGGGTTCGATTCCCGGGTCGTGCAAAGTGTTATTGGGTTTTTCCATCAGGAATTTCTCATGGCAGCCACGGAGTCTGGATTTGTGCCCGGTTGATGGCAATAGGCTCGCCCCCTATTACATGGGACTTAAACAAACTTGGCGAAATGTGGGTGTACTATTAGGTACACCTCTGCCTAACTCTTCGCCGATTACAGGTGTGATTTTATGTAGAAATGAAAGAACTTATTGGGCGTGAGATATCGTGAAACAAACCTGTCATTCATTGTGTTGTGTGTGCCATATTTGTCATCAAAACTATAAATACGTAAAATTATATTTTAGTCAGGGTTTGCACGCATGGGTACATCGCAACATATTGCCTCACTAGTCAATTGATGTATTGTTTTTAATATTTAAAATTAATTATAAAAAGTTGTGACGTGGTCTGTTTGTAAAACAACGATATCACTCAAATAAACAGACATGATGATTAAGTCTGTTTTATTTTAAATCTTTGTTGCCATTCATAACATTGGTTTATACCTAAATGATTATTGGATACCTATGTCAAGCGCAGGCCACACCGCTAGCTGGCGGGCGGGCGAGCGACGCGAACGACGCCCTTTTCATACTTTGTTCGTATCTTTCGATAGTTCGCGGTGTGAACCAAAGTATGAAAAGAGGTGAAACGACGCGTCGTTCGCGTCGCCCGCCCGCCCGCCAGCTGGCGGTGTGGCCTGCGCTTAAGAACCTGAAAACTTTATTTTTTAGGCAAGACATACTACTAGTAGTCTGGTGCGAAGCAAAGCTGTGAAATAAACGAACACTGGGTATGTGTAAATAATATTTTATTTACTCCGTATATACATAATTTTGTATTATCTAGGAACAATCTAATTTCATTCTAATTTACACCATAAATAGCATACACTCGTTTAAAGACGCACAAATACATATAAAATTTAAATAGAGACAAAAATCTACTTCACTTCGAACCAATGACGATGCGTTCAGAAAATATATTATAATATCTTTATACCAATACAATATTACTTAGGCTCATTCACTACTATTGACTGTCGACTGCTGAGCATGAGGTCCTGGGTTCGATTCCCGGGTCGAGCAAAGTGTTATTGGGTTTTTCCATCAGGAATTTCTCATGGCAGCCACGGAGTCTGGATTTGTGCCCGGTTGATGGCAAAAGGCTCGCCCCCTATTACATGGGACTTAAACAAAACTGGCGAAATGTGGGTGTACTATTAGGTACACCTCTGCCTAACTCTTTGGGGATTACAGGCGTGATTTTATGTTATGAAATTCACTGCTAATTACCGGTGCACACTTGGCAAAGTGCGGTTGTGATAGCCGATCGAAATTTACCATTGAGCACGCTAGAATTAAGTCGAAAATTAATAAACCAGCGTGATTGATGTTCTCGGAAGCAGATGGAAGACAGCAATGCTGATATTTGTATGGCATATCGCAATAAAAAAAGGGCGGGACTGCGCTTTACCAAGTCTGCGCCGGCCCTAAGGTTTTTACAGGCACAGCGTGAAGTTAACCAACAGATTAAGGTTTTTCTTACTTGATCTTCATTCTCTTCTCATGATCTTGAATCTTCATTTTAGGGCTAATTATTAAAGATGAAACGGACCTCTGGTATACGTTATCCGGCCGGATACCGAATATGAAAGAAATCAATAATTTCTCATTTACTCAAGATAAATCATGATACAGTAACTTATAAACACTATGTATTTATAATTAAAAAAGGAATGCAAAATTTTATTACTGTCTATAATTAATTGCCAAAAATACTATTATTGATAATAATTTGGTAGTCCAAATAAACAAGTGGAATATTATGGTAAATAAATGAAAAAAAAATCAGTATTTGATGGTAACAAGCGACTCCGCTTGGCTTCGTGAACACCGCATGTGTGCAGCAGCGTTAACTAAAATCAAACTCGTCACAACATGTAACGCGATTTAGGGCCGAATATCCGGCCATCCGGCCTCGAAGCTTGCCGAATATCCGGTATCCGGCCAAATTACTATCAGTTTCATATCTACTAATTAATCCATCACTATAAAATCGGTCGTGTGAAAAAGCAAGAACTGCCGAAATCTTTTTCAATTCACTATGCATATTCTCGCTCTCTTCAATAAATAAATTAAATAACAAAACACTGCTAGCGTATATATTTACTTACAACACTGGGACTTTTCCTAGATTCCAAGCATCATAGTTTCTTTATAGTAGACCTTTTATTGGAAACTTCTTATATTTTTGACAATCTATATTTGACGACAAGCTATATTTCGTAAAAAAAAATAAATGATATGGCATTCCTGGATTTATAATAAGTAAATTTGTTTCAAAAATAGACTTTTAATTCATGAAAAAATTGTTTTTAAGTGGATGCAAATATTTAAATTTAGTTGAAAATTTTCTGATGAACTGTTTATAAAACTGAACCTTCCGTAGTTGAAGTAGAATAGAGATTTGTCTGTTTAATGTTACATTGTTAACACTCCGTAATTAAATGCATTTGATATAAGTATATTATATTTATACGCAGCGTTAAATTAACAAGAAACATTTACATAAAAATGATCACATCTATCTAATTTACTTTCAATTCAGTAACATACAAAATTTAAATTATTAGATATACTTAATTATACAAAACATTGATATTCAAAAATAAATAATTCAAGATAGTGAATTTTCGTAATTGAGCTTGTGAATCAAATCAGTCTTACATGCGATTAAACTTTGCACTCGATAACTACACGAAAACGACTCGTAATAAAATCTAAATAGAAGTAATATGATCAATTCGAGACTTGACAGTACCTTATTTGGGTTCGCATGGCAGGTACTGCACTGGGCAGTAAAATTAATAGCACACGCTACATTATTTCGCGATATTATTTTCATTGTTCGCGTAATTGGAACTGCACTAAATTCACTGTATCTGCCAATGTCATTTGATTAATCCCTGTAATATACGAGCTATTTGAAAAAGGTATTTTGACGACATCATAGTACGCAGATAAGGGCTGGTTTCCACCAAATCGGAGAAGATCAGAGTGGAGAGGAGAATGCAGAAATCGACCAATCAAATTAGTTGAAAACAGTATCACTCGTCTCTCCTGTTGTTGTATCTTGCAGGCCTTCGCACCGCTCTGCTCGAATCCGTTTTGGTGGAGCCGGCCTAAGTTTGACGAAATAAATCAAATGCTGCATACTTCACATAGTTATCGTGCGAAGAAAAGTGAATTAATAGGCGGACACTTAAATACTAGATTGTAAATAAATTATTGCAATTTATTTACAATCTAGTGCGGAAAAAATATACGAACAATAAATATCGATTATGTATATAAGTTACCACACAAATACTAGATTCTGAGTGTATCATAAGGCAAAAATTGGCAATATTTATTCAAGTTAGTCGAATTTACGTTTCAAATATTTTTGATATCAATTTTATATTTACACAAAAATTCTATCAATGTCTATCTATTTTATCGCATGTGATACATAACATTAAAAGCTTATTCGAAAAAATACTTATGGTCATTTGTTTTGCCGTGTCAATACTTAGACAAATATGTCGAAAAGTCTGAAGCTAAAAGGTGTTTGATATGTAGTTTTATTTAGCTGTAGTTTTTGATTTTCTAGCTTAATTCCTCCACCTGCAATGCTTTTGTTATAAAGTTTGTAAAGTGCAAGATGAAAAAGTCGTTGCAAAAAATCGCGCCTTACAACAATAAGTACATTGACAGTAAACCTATCGACACATTATCTAAACCATAGACACCAAAACTTCTCCAAAGAGAAACAGTCAGATCATGTCAAGCGTTGACGATTAAAGAGTAAAACCTGAGTAGGGCTCCGCACACAGTGGAGGCCGAGTTTCATGGCGCCTGTATGGGCCGGTTGGGCGACTGCGGCAGCACCGGCGCCGGCGCCGCATCCAGGTCGCACGCCGACAGCAGGCGCACCAGCTCGTCCGGGCTCGGGCCCCCGTCTGGGGTTGGAGATTCATCGCCCTCCGCTGCTGGAAAATAATTATATTATGAAAGTATTGGTAAGGGTAAGGAATATTTTTCTTAAGAGGTTGCATTCTGAATGTTGGCAACGTCACACATAACTTTCAAATATTTCACTGTTTTGATAAATAAATCAATTTTACTGAATGAAGTTATGGAATGTCTCTCTGTATTGCAGTACAATAACCAGTAACGATATTGGTTATTGGAATTCATAATCGACCCGAATCATTAGGCAGACTTGTACCTAGTAGTGCACCCACATTTCGCCGGTTTTAAGTCCCATGTTATTCGGGGCGAGCATATTGCCATCAACTGGGCACAAAGGGTCCGTGACAGCTACTGAGAAATTCCTGATGGAAAAATCCAATAACACTACCCGACCTGGGAATCGAACCCAGGACCTCTCAGCAGTCGCGCTTGCGACCAGCGAGGCAGTCACATCGACCACCAATATTATTATTGCAGTTCGTAATCAATATTTTAGTGCAACACATTTTATAATTTACTTCAGTAATATTGATTTATTTATCAAAACTGTGAAATATTTGAAAGCTATATAACAACAACAACATCCATTTATTTTCAGGCTACTTTGGCCCATAGATACCTTACAGTGGCGAAGGTTCCATACAACTCGATTCCTACCGGATTCCCTTTGAAATATGGTACAGTCAGTATTCTATAGATAAATAATCACATTAAAGATATGTACTCCGGCTTACTTCTTACAAAAATTGACCCTTCACTACTGATACCTTACAGACTAACATACATATAATAAAATCCAAATTGTGTTAGTAAATAGAACCTTAAAACTATGTTAGTAACACTCCACTTGTGCTATGTGCGACGTTGCCTACTTTCAGAATGCACCCTCGTAACGTGCACCGAAACCTAACTTTTTATGGAGCAACATTTGTTAGTGTGCAATAAAATAACAGATAACCAAAAGTTAATTAATGTTGCCGCCTTAAGCAACGTTGCTTAACTGCAAGATATGATAAGATTTGACGTTATGTATGTTATCAGAAGTGTGGACGCGATGAGCAACAGACACCGCAAAAGTTACTTAATGTTATTGTTGCAAAATGTTCTACAAAAAGAATATTCGATGTGGATGCATCCGCCATGGTCTATAATGGACACAATAATGGTTTTCAGTGCACAATATAGAAATAAAAAATGTAAGGGCGAATTGCTATAACACGGCTACAAGTTAACATAAAAATAGATAAATCAGAATCACATACAATTCAAACATTGTTGCTTCTATTGTAGACTCCGATTAATACTAGCATGTAGGTATTGTAGGTATGCAATCCATCCTAGCAATAGATAAAATGAACATTATAGCATTCCAACATTGTTGCTTCTATTGTAGACTCCGATTAATACTAGCATGTAGGTATTGTAGGTATGCAATCCATCCTAGCAATAGATAAAATGAACATTATAGCATTCCAACATTCTATGCTCCAACTAGACACAGCTACGAATAATAATATGTGTAGAAGCTCGAGATTTAGGTCCCACGCATCGTCCTATCACCAACGACGTGTTTCTTAAGCCACGCCCCGTGACCTGACTTGACCAATCGCATGCGAGCATTGCCGTTGAAAGATAGATCTACAGTGGTTTATGGGTTCAAGGGTCAAGGTAGCGGTATCAGTATGAGCGTTGAGTTCAACTACTTTCATTTTTTTTTTTGACTTACAGACAAATCCTTGACAAATTAAAAGTCGCTGTAACTGGTATTTCAACTAAATACTTTATGATTCTTCACATATCATTATCGTAGACTCAAACTTGTATTTCCTTACCTCCATTTCCAGGTACTGGCGGGAGTTTAACAGCCTTGTCTATGGGAGCTGTGAGGTCCCACATCTGCGTCGCGCCAGACCGGTGCCCACACAACAGTAGCCGGCGCGGTCGCAACGCTCCTTCGCACTCCGCTACAACGAAGCATGAGACCGCTGAACCGTCTACTGAACGGATTGTGCATACCCTGAGAACGTTAAAAATGAAGTTAGTAACAGGAACGACTTATGGGATTATAAGTTTTATGTTAATGCAAAAAGGTAAAAGTTTCTTTGCAGGCATCGAGCTTTATGATTGTTACTCTTTTGTATACAGTATGAGAAGAGAAATTTGCGTCGTATAGGGATAGTTAAAGTTAGTGACTAGAAAGACTTATGGTATTATAAGCCTTATGTTCAAAAAAAAAAAAAAGTAAATTGCAGGCTAAATTAGTATGTATTTTTTGTTACCTTTTGCCATTTGAAGCTAGCCGTACGTATAACGTATCAGTGTCCGGAACAACTTTCTGTATAAATATTTGCTCTTCATCCTGCTCACCATAAGGACCTGGAACAAAAGCATTTCGACTTGATTTATGGAAAAGAAAAATTCCACAATACCTGCAATCTTCCAAACAAGATCTGTCCTATTTTAACCGACTTCACGAAAAGGAGGTTATGTAAAATATGAGTCTGGAGATCACTCTATCTACATATTTCGAGAAATGAGGCACAGAGTTGGAAAGATCATCATCAGTTTAAAAGTGAGGACTCTCCGACCAGACGAGTGTTGCGTCTAGTTAGGACTTTTTATCCTATACTCTATCTTATACTATTAAATGAGCATATAGTATTTGTAATCACGATCTCGAAAACAGCTGTAACGATATCAACGAAAGTTGCAATATAGGATTTTACGGGGGCGAAAAATCGATCTAGTGAGGTCTCATATTTCTTTATTTTTAACCGAGCGGAGCTAGGTCACCCTGGTACTGTTTGTTATTTACGCAGATAACTCTGACAACGCGAAGTAGGATACGTCAGTGTAGTTCGTATATTGCGGTATAGATGTCAGCACAAGTACCTTTTTTTTTTTTTTTTCTGTTGTGTAATCATCAAATGACCGCCCCCACTCTGGGCGGAGCGGAAGGGAGTGTCAGACTTGTACTGACTAAAACCCATCCATGTTCCTTCTTTGCCCTTTGTGTTCCAGGGCCACGGTATCTCTTTCGAACAGTCCCGCAGCCCGGCACAAGTACCTTAAGTCTTAATAAACTTACCACAGTCATTATGAGGCTGTGCAGTCGGCGCTTCCAAGGCTAACACTTTGAAGGCCGCCTTGGGAGTAGTCCCCGGCTGCGTGGAGATCATCCCTCGGAACCGCGTGACGCGCCAAGTCCTCACGTGGTTGTACTCGCTGCACACTGACACGAGGTAGTTCTCTGATAGAGATACCTGCAGAAAAATATATAATTTTAGTTTCATTAATCAGAACTAAAAGAGGTTTAAGATATTACCTTAATTACTTCTAGTTTTGTATTACTTGCATTTCAAGCAAATAAATGATTTTAACTTAATTTAAAATTGAATGAAGTCAATCCTAGATGGGGAAACTAGCAAAAATGTTCAATGATTCATCTTTTTCGCATGGGAAGGATTATGAGAGCAGAAAAACATATCTTCAAGTTTGCTTTTGTAACCTTATTTGGATTTAAAAGAGTGTCCATGGAGTTTCTTGACCATTCTTCTCCATAGATATCTATGCTTAGGAATGGGCATCTACAGTACTTTCACATGTTATTATGCCTTGTGACTATAGTTTCGCTTTCTTTGTTGTTCTGACATTCAAAAGTGCCTGTAGTGATCTAATTGGAATAAACGCTTTTAGCTTGAGTTTGCCGGAGTGGCAAGTTGCCATGTGCACTTCTGTGTGTAATTTAAAAAAAAAACTCGCTGTTCCCTACATTTTATCGAGTTAAGTGAACATAATCGTATGGAGAAGCAAGTTTTTCCAAGATTTTAGTGTTGGTCTCAAAGTAAAACTTATTTATATTAATTATTCATTAGTACGAGTACTACGAAGAAGGGAATCGACTGTCTTGGTATGGACATGTGATGAGGACGGAAGAATCGCATGTGACTAAAAGAGTGATGAATATAAATGTTGATGGATGGAGAGGCAGAGGAAGACCAAGGAAAGGATGGATGGATTGTTCGAGGAATGATATGAAAGAAAAAGGAGTAAATGATAGCGTGACGGTTGACAGGGGAGAATGGAAGAAAAAAACGTGTTGCGCCGACCACAAGTAACATGGGACAGGGGCAGGAAGATACGATGATGATGATTCATGAGTACTACGCTTCCCTAAAGTATGCCCCCCTTAAAATTTGTACTCTGTATTTACCTTAGTGATAGGACTCTGGTGCACAGTGAAGGTCTGGAACAGCTGCGGTCCATGGCCCACTGTCTCCGGGTGCTGCACGATGACGCGCACAGACCCACACCGAGTGCCGTACGCTATCTCTATCCAGTTGCCGCATAGATCTGTCATTGAGATTGTAACGTTAGGAAATTTTTTGAGTTTAGCGAGATTTTTTTGTACCCAATGGCATTTCCCATCTGCGAACATGACTATTTGCAGATAAATTTTGATCCTCTATTTAACCCCTTAAGAGGATGGATTTCCAAAAATCCATAATACGATGCGTAATGCTCATCTTCGCTATATCATGAAAGGAAATCATGTGCTTTTAGAGCTACTGGTTGAGACTGTTCGTTGTCTATGAGAGAACCTAAGATTTTTATTAAGTAAATGGACTTGCTCAGTTAAAACATAGCTTAGAACTTAAGCTTAGCTTATTTTGTTTTTGGAACAAGTCTCTGATTTATCACACTCTGTTGCATTTTCAACCCTGGGAGTTGAGCTAAGAGTTGAGAATCCAACACTGCGCGATAAAACTTGATATTACCTGAGGTGGCCCATAATATATTTGAATAAGGTGTCCCATGATATATTTGAATAAGGTGTCCCATGATATATTTGAATAAGGTGTCCCATGATATATTTGAATAAGGTGTCCCATGATATATTTGAATAAGGTTTCTTATGATTATTACTTACTCGTTTTAGGTGTGAGATATACAGATATAGCTGTGATTGGCTCCTGATTGGGGTCCTTATATAGCTGCGTCACTAGTAGATCGTTGTCCTTCATACGTAGCGGGAACTTTTGCATATCTGTCAATATAAATTAGTATGTTAAGTTAGGTGCCGTGACGAAGTGTTAACTGTTATACTGGCGTATTTGCACAGATATTCGCGTCAAAATATGCCTTATTCCTATTCAAGTTATGTTCATTATTAATTAGTGGAATAACGCCAATATTTGCACAAATGCGTGGACTGCCGGAAATAATAATAGTTTTAGCTATAGAATCTATAGCTTCATAGTATAGATAGATGGCTGCATACTTATCTGTTTATTACGTTATACAGGATGAAAAAAAACACCAGTATCTAAAAAATAACCGGAAGACGCTGCGTTGGAAGGCCTCCCACTAGATGGACCGATGACCTCGTAAAGGTTGCAGGGATCCGCTGGATGCGAGACGCACGGGACCGGTCAATGTGGCGACACTTGGGGGAGGCCTATGTCCAGCAGTGGACGTCTTTCGGCTGAAATGATGATGATGATGATGATGATCTAAAAAATAAGCTGTTCCATACATTTTGACCGTGTAGAAAAAAAATCTCTGTGGGGGCTTCAGAAAGATTTACTGAACACGTGGTAACCGTTAGTGCATTGATGTCCCTTACACCCTCTATTATACTATTATATTAAATAACACAATATTTTTAAACAAAAGACAAAATATTAAGATTTCTCTTATGTATGCGTGGAATGTATGAATGTCAATCACTGCATAGAAGCCTTATCTATTGTGCAAGCTAACAAACTTACCAGCCCCCGTAGCATGACCATAGTGCAAAGAAATCTGTCATTGTGTCGACACAATCTGTCATTTTGTCGATTCTTCCGCCAAAGAAATCCTTGTCTACGGTGGTCATGCTACGGGGGCAGGAAACGTTCTTTGATGTGCCTACTGTAATTTACCTTGCGAAATAACAATGATTTTTTTTTATACCTACTGATGTTCATAAGATGTATTCAAATTCATTAGTATGTATTTGAGAATGTTGCTAATATTTCATGTGTACAACTGACGATATATACTTTTCTGAATCCTTTGCTAACTTTAGTCTTCTTACCAATGACGAAATCTTCATCATCTACACAAAGGTGATTTAAAAAAAAATATATACCGATGAAACACTTCTATGTCGGGTGGTATAGAACGATGCACAAACGGCTACCACGTATTCAATACGAATACGTGGTAGCCGTTTGTGCATCGGTTTCCCTTCCACTCTGTATAATCCTTCCCAACTATGTTGGGGTCGGCTTCCAGTCTTGCTGGCTCTCATCTGACCTTTGCTGTGGTCACTGTGTAAAACTCTTGGTAAAACTGGTCGTCAGCCTTGAACTATCTTTAACTCACCAATATAATTGATAGCTCCCGTCGCGGTGCCCAGCAGAAGGAACGAGCCGGCCGTGTCATACGTGGTCAGGTGCGCCACGTCCTGTGTCTGCCAGTGTTGTGTGCTGGTGTGCCACACTCCTGCTTTACTGCGGCTGCCGGCACCACTTAAAGCTACCAGTTGGGGACCCACGAAGAGCAGGTGTTCTACTCTTACGCCTAGGTTGAAAGTACCTGGGAACAGACAGATTAAATTGAGTTGTTAAAAGTTCAGAATTTTCATTCTGTCTTACCAGCGGCGAGATGGCTGGTTTTCAATTTAGTAAAGCAACATGAAAAAGTAAAAATATTAATCATAGGGTTAAAGTCAAAGTCAAAATTATTTATTTGCGTGTATAATGTGGTACAAAAGCTGGTAAAAATAATATGAAGTGCAATGACACATTTCGCCATAAAATAGCATGCAAATATTAATAATCACAAACATTAAATTAGGTAGGTTAGCTAAGTAACTAAATAAAGTACTTATTTATTTATTTATAACAGCATAGTTAGACTATTAATAAGTTTAATTAACTAACACAAAACGAAATGTTAGTATTCCTTTTTGGAAGCGATAGGCGAATAACTGGAAAAAAAATCTCTTGCAGGTTTCGAAGTCACTAAGCTTTAATCAAAGGCAACTGTTGACTTGCGTTGGCGGGCCTTAGCCATATTTAATACTAGCTGTGCCCCGCGGTTTCACCCGCCGCTTCTGACTTGTTTTATTTTTGCTCGGCTCCTATTGGTCGTTGCGTGATGTTGTATAGCCTATAGCCTTCCTCGATAAATGGAATATCCAACACTAAAAGAATATTTCAATTCGAACCAGAAGTTCCTGAGATTAGCACGTTCAACCAAACAAACAAACTCTTCAGCTTTATAATATTATAAGTATAGATATTTCTTGATTCATCCAATACAAATGATTTTCAACTTTCAAGAAAGATAGATTTAAAATCTCACTCACCAACCAAAGTACGTCTAACAGGCTCACTGTGCGTAGAGAAGGCCCACAGTCGGACATGCGCCCCACTAGCTATGCCCAACATGACGTCAGTTCCCGTAGAGTTGGTCCCGCTAGAGGTGCCCGCGCCTCCACCGGTCTTGGCGTTCAACGCTATTCGTTCTATCACTGAGTCTTGCACTGGAGATTGGAATACTACATACCAACCACATGAGTCTGTTAATCTGTAAAGAGGTGTTATACAATATAACATAGCTGTATGACATTACACGCAGCGTCAAGTTTTTTTAACCTAGGAATTGAAAGCGAAACTGGGCGTATCGGGCAGTCCGAAACAAAGTTTTAGAACGCATCGTAGTTTAGCTTTAATACGAAGTATTATTTAGTAGGTACCTACCTATCCAAAAACGGAGAAAATTGTTGATATTGTTTTTTTTTAAATTATCTAAGAGAGAGTGCTTTTGTGGGCTTGTATCCGAAGCATGCGGGCGAAGCCTCACACAAAAGCTAGTTACAATAAATGTAAACTTCTTTTTAAGATATATGAATGGTAGACAATGTTTTACGAAATACGTTTATGACGAGATACCTACTAAACAATTTGGCATGCAGCCACTGGTACAGCCTACTGATATAAAGGGTGTTGCTTACTCACCTGTAACCAGTCACAAAGTGTGTATAGGCAACCGCTACCCAGTTATGGTGTGCTTTTATAATTTGAACTTTCATACTATCATTCCACGTGCTCACTGTAAATAAAATATATTAGATTACACAAAAGATTTCATTAATCGTATCAAAGAAGTCGTACAAATCGCTACTAGGGGATTACGTGTAGGTGATGGAGCGGGGTCCTACTGCGTTTGTTAAATTGTTATTCGATCTGCCGCAATAATAGACCAACGATTAAGGCACTGGGCTGTGGGTGGGGTAGCAAATACAGAGTAAGCGTATTTGAACACCCACTCTTTGTTGGTACTGTTGACGTAAACCCACGCCCATTTCAAGTGTATTTAGGTAAATGTGACGTGGTTCCACTCCTTGAAAATACGCTACTAACCGCTACCTACTATTACTTTGAAATTTTTACCTATTCTGGTATATTGGGTGTGTACAAGACAGAAGATGATTGGGTGCTTAATCATTATCGACAATCCACAATGAAGTCGGTTAAGCTACAAATAGTAGATATTTGCTATTAGATATTATCGTTCAAAATGATCAAGAATTGCTACATTATACATACCTACCTACCCTACTTAACCATCGAACGATATAAACGCACAATGAATGAATCACGAGTTGAATTGCCCCCGATTACACAGATACATAATGACATCAACATTGATACGTACTGTCTGGCGGGCGATGTCCTTTGTGGCAATCCGCGTTACCTAACGATGCTGCTCTCGAGTGACCCCTGCCGCAGCGGCTGTGAATTGTATTGTTAGGTTTAGACTTTAGATTGTGCGAATGTTTGTTAGATTTAGTTCGCACGGGCGTTTTTGACTGAATTTTTAACTGTCGGTATTGGGCCGAGCATTGAAAATCCTACAGAGCGCATCTCAGTGCAAGAGCGCACTGTTCGGCGATCAGCATATGAATTCAAATCGTTGTTTTAAAATCGCCCGTGCGTTCGAGTGCTTAGATGTTTCAGGTTGGAGCGTTCTCATTCATAGTTCCCACATTCTGATAACAATTCAAAGTAGCTAAAACATTCACTTTCATCAACAATGGATGCAATTTATCCATTGTCAACATCATCATTCGTGAAAGTTTTGATGTATGAGTTGGTCTGTGATTTCTGTGAATGGTTTGGATCCAAAGTCAAGACATCGCATACAAAAAAATACGCAGAGTAGACTGAAACCCGGAAGGTCTTCTCAAAAACGATCTTTTGTCTAGTTTGTAAATTGGGCTATGAAAATAATTAATCATTTCGAGGGCTTTAATCATTTCGAGGGCTTTTCCTTCTACCGAAGATTATTGAAATAACGTTACCTATATGAGACAGCTAAAGTGTAGGAGGTACATACCTTAACTGGTCCTGAGAGGGTATCCTGCCGACAGTGCGAAGGTCAAGCGAGGAGTTTCGCGAATGTGTTCTATTCACCGACACCTCAGTACTTGAGGCTGTCGAGTTCTTTCGCGAACAGCTGTTGCCGCTTCTCGTGCTGTTGCCGTTCGGAAGGGCAGTATTTACTGTGAAATATGGTGTTAGTCAAAAATAGTTGTTATGAAGTGGAATTTAAGAGATCATTTTCCAAAAAGTTAGGTGTTGGGGGTACCACTTCTTTTTTTGAAAGACATAAGACTTTGGTCTTATGTCTTGGTCTAAAAATAGGTTTAAATCGTGGCTAAGGAAAAACTAGCATTGTTCTTTTAATTTAATGGCATTCATTTCCGCGGTATTTTGTTGAATAATGTATGTTATCATGTAGGTAACTATTAATTATAAGCTATTCAGATTTACAGATTTTATCTTTAGTATTGACTAAAGATAACAAGTATTTGTTTATAAATTTGCTATCTATCCCATAGTTCATTAATCTAATGAATTGTGAATGGCAACAACTTATTTGCCTTTTTTTGCTCTCTAAAGAGAAAAATGTAATTTGCTCAGACCTAGTTAGCATTTCTTACATGGACAGACTAAAAAAAGAAGCGAAGTGAAGAACTAACATAGTTTTTAAGTTTTATATACTAACACAAATGTATGTATACTTAGGCTAAGGTATTATTGAAAAACCGAAAAAAAAATGAAAAAAAAATCTATATACACACACACATCTACTTATATGTATACTTTATTTTTGAAAATAATTAAAAATATTTTATTTTTTAAATTAATTAATTTAAAAAAAACAAATCATCTGCAGCACCGTTATCTCATTATTGCCCTGGCACTGAGGAGCAAATTAGTACTCATTCGCTTAACCTTTTTTTGAAGGAAAGTCTCTCCTGAAAAGCCCAAGGTTTTCCAGGGAAGAATAATGCGTCCGTTACTTTATTTTGTATACATATTTTTATAACATAATTTATTTATTTATCAAAGCATGGCAGGTTAATTGATCTGGATGAATAATCACTCAACAACTTTGAGAACCTTAGGTACCACTGTTAACATAACTTTAGCATATTTATATAGTACTTACATGGAGGCGGTAGATATCCATAAAACAGAACATCTCCACAGCTAGAATGGTTCATCTCATCACACAAGGCCAGTCTTCTGCTCAAGGGAGTGATACCAAAGTAGTCGCACTCATGTCTCAAAGCTCTAATATTAACATTATTAAGATCTATATCCCGAGTACGTAGGAAATTCAATATGAGACCAAAAAGGTTTGGGTCCCTGTCTATGAATATGGCTCCAGTCTCATCCCGCACCGTGGGAATCCTGCCACTGAGGAGGGCCGTGAAGAATGTCTCTGGGACCCAGGTTAATGTGTGCCATGATGTTGAGAATCTAGAAAAGGTGGTTTGGCTTACATAGGTTTACAATTTTTAAACATACAAGGTGGAGACGACAATACGACAATTTTGGCCAAGGTTTTTGAAGTAGCGAGTAGGTAACATGTGTTTAACGTTTATACCGATGCGGGATTCGTTAACCTATTGGTGGTAGCCTATTATCTACACTATGTAGAAAATGCTAAAAATGAAAAATAACGTCCTGTGAATAAACTGCATACAAAATTAAATCGAAAATATAAAGTAATTTTCGATTGAATTTTTGTATGCAGACTGGGAACGTCATGAGTTACATACAGTTTAATTTATTGTCGCATTGTCGTCTCCACCCTGTATAGTGCAAGATAAGTAGTAATTCGTTTTACGAAAAATATTCAATAGGTAGGTACTAGATTTTATATCTTGATACAACATGTAACTAACAGAATAACAACAAATTTAGGAAGTCAGAGTGCCACTATGTTAGCAAGCTTTTTGATACATAAAAAGATAAGATTACAATTGAAAATCGATCCAGCGGCGTAAGTATAAACATAAAACAGTGTTTCCGAAGAATTTTTAAGTGGCGATCTTCAACTGTATATTCAACTGTAGTTTGCAATAGCAATCGGTATACATTTCCATGATACATCGTAAGGACGTAGTTTATCACAATGCATCATGTTATGGCACATAATGCCGAGATACAACAAATATAAGCAAATAAAATAGAATGTTAAACCGTACACTTTCTATACAATTGAACACTTACCTCGTACCGCCTACGTTTAAATTCACAATTTCTTGATAATTAGACATTTGTGTTGTCTATATTGTTACAATTTCATTCGGAAAGCAGTTAATTGTTACAATAAGAATGTAATCATTGGAATTTATTTACGTCCGACGAGATGGATGGCAAAATGTCAACGTCAACAAACAGCTGTAAAAAAACAACACTCACATTTTTTTTTTTAATAATCTTTATTCATGACCATAGATACAAAGTCTTTCAGTCGCTTACATTAATTAGTGTTCAAGCTGGACTGAGTACTCTACTAGAAGAGCGTGACGAGAGAGATATTTTAACAGAGGCTGTATATCTATTTCTAATAGGGTGACCAAATATTTTTATAACAAACTTGCGACCCGCCCTTGCTTCGCATAGCGCCACCTATTGGGTCCAAAACTATATCTAATGTAGCAGTAGACCGGTGAAAACTGCGTTCAAATCCATGCAGTACAAACATATAGACAGACAGACAGGAAAGAATTCTAGAAACTTTTGTTTTGGCTTCTGTTACTCTAACAAAGAGCCACCATATAATGTTACAATTTTATTATAATATGTATAGATAAGAAACTTTGTTTTGAAAGAGTTAGTTTGTTTCTGTTAACACATCAATCTTACTTAAAATATAATTTATGAGAAAACAAAAACTGTACATTTTAAATAAGTTCTTCTCGAAAAATAACGCAAAAATGGCAAAAATGTTGAAGTTTCTACCGACAAATAACACAAAAATGTTAAAGTTTCTAATACCTATGAGAGGTATTAGAAACTTTAACATTGGGCAGGGCTCGCTGAGTGAAAATATTCAATAATTCAGCACTTTTACAAGTATATTTAATTGATTTAAAATTTGTGCAAAATAAAATTACCGCCTTATTTGACTTCCCGCCAAAAAGTACTGCACACATTTCTATAAAAAAACATTGCACTATAAAAAATATTTATCACTCTTTCAAACTGTCCGAAAACTAAAACCGGTTTTTAATTAGCTGTGCAAATACAACTCGGTCTTGGCATAAGTATTTTAATTATCTGGCAACTTTATTTTGAAGAGAGACGTGTCCGTACGTCAGTCATCCAAAAAGTCAATTTTCTTCTAAATCGAATTGTTGGGACTGATGTATGAAAATATAGTTGTTGTGAATTATTAGGATAGTATATAGCATTATCAGCCCCAAAGATGCCGCAGACTGTAGCTGCGAAGCCGGGCAATGGCCGTAATAAAGGGATATTCAATAATACGACCGGCTTCAGCACTCTGATCACTGTTACGGTATTGTCATTGGCTTGGCTGGCCGGTTTCGCATCCCGGCTATTCGCTGTAATACGATTCGAGAGTATAATTCACGAGTTTGACCCATGGTAAGTGTGGAGAATTAGCTCTATAATGATAACCTGTTGAAGATAGGGTTCCCTCCATTTATTGCCTACGTGTTCTAGGTTCAACTACCGATCCACGGCATACATGGTGCAGCATGGCTTCTATAACTTCCTCAACTGGTTCGACGAGCGCGCGTGGTACCCGCTGGGTCGTATCGTGGGTGGCACTGTGTACCCTGGCCTCATGATAACATCAGGCACAATTCACTGGATCCTTCACGCCATAAACATTCCAATACACATAAGAGATATTTGTGTGTTCCTCGCACCTGTGTTCAGGTAATTGTTTTGGTATTTATTGTTATCTAGTTTTGTTAGGTTACCATCATTTGTATTGATCATTATATGCTAAATTCTATTCATACTGATACATGATATGATAGATAAAATCAGATAATTTGGAGTGTTGTACTTCAACAGGAAATTAGAGCAAATGTTAACGCAACTAAAATTCATGCTTGTGATAAGGCATTGACTTCCACTAGATTATTGACAAAACATTTCTCTTAGTGATGGGTTGTTAGAATTAAAATAAGCCAAAATCAATACGGTTAAAATGTCAATAAAGTCTTATAAACATTCTGATGTGTAATTGCTATTTATTCATCTAGATATTTATGAGAAAAAGAAGTATGTAGAAATTGATCATATTTTTTTCCTTTTAGCGGTCTAACAGCCATTGCAACATACTTGTTGACTTCTGAGCTCTGGTCTCGTGGAGCTGGTCTATTTGCTGCCTGCTTCATAGCCATAGTACCTGGCTACAGCAGTCGGTCAGTAGCAGGAAGCTACGATAATGAGGGTATTGCTATATTCGCGCTGCAGTTCACATATTACTTATGGCTGAAGAGTTTGAAGAATGGATCTGTTTTCTGGTCCATTTGCACTGCACTCTCTTACTTTTACATGGTTAGTTGAAAAAATCAATTATTTTTAAATAATTATGTATTTTTGCTGTCAATCTCCAGTGACAAACCATATCCAATTTTTACTATCAGAATACAACATTATGGGTATTTGTTTTACCTCCTGCATAGTAAAATCTTAGTGGGAGAGGTATAATAACTTAACAACTGTCTTGTTAGTGGTTTACAACACAATGGGAACACACTCAGGTATATGAATTAGCATACTTTTGCATATTTTAGTATGTTCCTGTTAGAATCATCTTAAGATGCATTTCAGACAATGGTGCTACCTTTTCATATGTAGTCTATATACCATAGCCATTTTTGCCCTGTGTAGTAGACATTGTTATTTAAACATTCTACAATTCTTATAAATATGGCACATCACTTCCATAATAATTGACAATGAATAATAGACACCTTCATGTCCATATCTCAAGTACATCATAGTCAAGTATAAATAATTATATTACTGTTAGCCTGTGTCATCATCCGCACGCAAAATACGCGCTTTGACATGGAGTTGTGGACACCAGCCCATTAAACAATAGCCTGTGTCATCCCACCGCTGGACAAAGGCCTCTCCCGATGATTTCCAAATCTTTGTTTATTTTCCTTCTCATAAATAATAAAATATTAAAAAAAATATATAATTTTTGTAAAAAATGGGCTCCGAATAAAACATAATTATTTCTTTTGTAGGTGTCAGCATGGGGTGGTTATGTGTTCATCATCAACTTGATCCCACTGCATGTGTTCTTGCTACTGATCATGGGAAGGTTCTCCCAGCGGCTGTTCGTCAGTTACAGCGTGTTCTACATTGTAGGCCTGTTGATGTCCATGCAGATACCTTTTGTTGGCTTCCAGCCCATCCGGACTAGTGAACATATGGCTGCTTCAGGTAAAGTCTATGATTTAGATTGTATTATGGGTGTAAAAAGACCCTTAACTAATCCCAGTGGCTCTCTCTGTCATTGCAATCATTTTTTCTTGTTATGGACCATATCTGGGAACCTTCTAGTTATAGATATATTGGATGTAAGAGTTCCAAAATTTTCACAAGTTTTTTAAAAAATACAAATTTTTCATGTCATAACTTAACTTTAAATGGATCTTTAATTTAATGTATATAAATGAATTAACATTAAATACTTCCATGATCCTTGTACTATACGATGCATCCATCAACAAATGTTTTCATTGCATTACATTGAGTCTAACTGAAAACCGTGACTATACACCCAAAAACAAGATTTTTCCCAGAATACATTTGTTCTTCGTGAAGGGTCCATTTACACCTTGTATAAAAATAACTTATTTATCCATATGTATAGTATGACTAATCTTTATCAAAGAGGAAGAGCAGATTTAGTACCAGCACTGGGAAGATATGTTTAGTTAAACCTATCCATTTTGTGTGTTTATTTTTATCTGCAAGATGTGGTGATAACATGTCTATGGTATGGGCAGTGTGGAACTCTACTAAACAAAGAGAGACATAAGCCCTCTTATACTACTTATGAAACATATACACAAACTTTCAGATAAGGTTTAGCTTAACTTTATGGTATATCCGGTGAAATTTCTTGACATTTAAAGAAACTTATGGACTTTTTTCTTTTAAATGGTGCAGTGCAATACAAACCACAAACATTTTGGATATTAAAAAAAAATGTAAAAAAATGATATATAATATCCCTAAAAATCACGCGGTAACTATTCATAGTTCACGGTGGGGTGGGGTCAGTATAAAAACATCGAAAGCATTTGTAATGTTATTTATTTATTACTGTTCATAATGTTAACAACCACAACATATGGAAGCAGTGTGTATAAGTTGTATAACAACAATGTGTTGATAATTAATGTACCTGGTTCCATTGAGCGCAATGTATAACGCAATACAATTATTATGTTATAACTTGCACTCAATGGAACTGATGTACATACAGAAATGGAAAAGAAAAGTACTATCATAAATAGCATGAAATGTAGGCCTGATAAGATTTAATTGTAATTATACGTATTTAACGGCTTTGCAATTTTCTAGTTAATTGATTATGATTACCCAATGTTTGTTAAGTACTGTATTTCTTTGCGCATATATGACCTAAGTTATGCTGTTGCTTTGGCAGATAGGTCTATATAAATGAATAAAATTGAATTGTCTGTTTTTAATTTCAAAAAACAGATTCAACTGAATGCAAATGAAAGTATACAGGGTTAAAACTTTCAGCGGGGCAGTAAGGTGAACTACATTAACCGTTGCAGCTACACGAAAATGGCCTTAAGAGACTATCCATAATTTTTCGTGTAATTCTGATCCCCATTCACAGATTTTCAATAAAATCTTCAGTTACTATTAATACTAACGGGATATTTACCATGTTTACTGTTTTCTATGAGTTCCCGATATTTCGGCGCTGTTGCAAGCACCATGATCACGGGCGTTTCTATATCGGGAACTCATAGAAAACAGTAAACATGGTAAATATCCCGTTAATATTAATAGTAATGTTAGTGACCATGATAGTTTAAAATCTTCAGTTACCAAGAAAATGGCAATTTTTCACAGAAAAATCGATTGGCATCAATTTTTATTGATAACAATCGATCCTGTTTCTCTTAATTGATCAAAAACTCCTAAGGGACCGTTTCGATAACTTAAACACAAAAATCGGAATACGTCTCTGCAATGAATGTTATTGTTTATTGATGGCATTTTTAAACCGACGGATGCTTTGCCGTATACAAGAGTATACCGCAGATCTGAGTATAAGACAATACACACAGCAGGGTTGCTTGCTAGCAGGGCTGTTGCTTAGACGTACTCAAGTATCGTCTCTGGTGAGGGCCAAAGCCTGCCGGGGTCGCGGGACTTATAGAACTACCGTGACCCTGGAACATAAAGGGCTATTGAAGGACACCGTGGATTTTAGTCAGTACAAGTCTGACAGTCCAATATGATTCTAACACGAAAAAAAAAAAAAACAAAAGTATCGTCTCTGGTGGATACTTTTGTAAAATCCCAGAAAGAGAGATCGTAATGACAATATCAACATGTTTCTTTTTCATTTGTGGCTCGAACCCATGGGTCTGCTTAATGTTATCTTGTGTTCAGGCCACGAATGTTTAACGTATTTCCCTTGACTGTAGACGACCTTGAGAGCCACACTAAAATACATTTTAGCAGAAGTTCTTTTATTTCCAAACTTGCCGTTTTATTTTGCTTTCACGCAGTACTATCGGCCCGCTCACAAATGCTCATACACAACAGCGATCCGTGCGCTACGATTGATATACAATGCAAAGATACGGACGAACTGTTAACATTTATCTACTGCACCAAATATTCCGTTAGCTTACTCTATTCAGTTCCAATCTGTGAGCTATTCATTCAATTTCATAGACAACTGCCGACTACTAGAAATAATCAGATGGATAGAGATTTTTAAACGTTCTTAAATTCCTACGTTTTGTATGTTTATGTGGCGTTCAAGGTTGAATTGGAAAATTTATTGAAGTGTAACTTTTATTGGCCGATCTGTCCCGATAGTACCTACTACCGCAAATTAAGCTGCTATGTTTCGTATTATACATTCTGCAAACATGTTTCAGCAAGCGAATGAAATAAAATAATCATTTTCGTGCGTGTAGTTCTATTCCTACGTAAGCCTTTGTGTATTTCAATAATCTTGATTAACGTTCATGTCATGACATGATACGAGTTTACATTGTAAATTCCAAGTCTTGAGAGCGAGAGAGATGTTCTCTGAATACCGTATCGCCATTGTCTTTTTCTAGAGTATGCGTCTTAACATCCGTCGCACGGTTTTTACCTAAACAGAGACAAATAAAAAGGAAACACGAACTATCATTACTGCACACTGCTCTTACCGATAAATCAAACAAATACAAGGTTTCATGCTGGAATAAAGTAACGTGGTTTAGCTATTATATTATGTTGATATTGCTTTCAGTTTGAATTTCAATGCTTACGATTGTTTGTAATACAAGTCGTATAATTTACAATCCCCTGGCTTCGACCTTGAGCGAGTTTCAGTTAAGAGTTCTTTCTGTAGCTAGCTATAATTACACTGATGAAATAAATTGGACGTATCAGTTTGTTGACATTTTTGTTACTATGGCGGCATCGTGACTTAACTTCTCATGTGCATTTCGTCCGTTTTGAGCCATTTTATTTATGGTAATTTTCTTAAGTGCTGCACGATTTATGAAAGTACCTAAGCAGTTTGGCGATTTTCCAACTTTTAGTACAAAGCTATTACCGAGTAAATTCACTTGGAAAATAATTCTAAATATAGGTACCTACGAACAGGAAATGCAGAAAATTTTCTATGCTGCCTTGGAAATGCGAAGTGTATGAAAGCAAATGTTAGTAGGTACCTACTATGGCGGCATATAATCCCACACAGGTTCGCCGGGCTAATTGAGGGCAACGAACTATAATTCTTATGGACCTAGGCGTACCTCACTATCATAGTTCACATAAATTTTTGTCAACAGCGATTGTTAATTTTGTTCTCATTGGATTCTTATCTGATCAATATGCAAAAACACTAAAACGTTATCAGATTATCGTAGGTCGTGAATGTACATTGCAGATCGAATCAATATCAGTTATGGATGTATACATGCACCACAAATAGCAAGCGTTTAAATTTATATTTTCAACCACTAGGATTTTTCCTGTCTATTTCTTGAGTATGCGATTACAGACACAAACTTCACGAATATTCAGAGAAGTACCCTCAGCAACGTACGTAAACATTATATGCGTCCCGTAACGCAGAATCCAATCTCACCGTCACTGGCGATCATAGCAAATGTCTCATTAATCAGGTACCAGACCTACGATCTAGGCTGTTAGGGCCAGCTCAAAGAAAAACACAGTGCCCGAAGAATAGCGAAGCGACGGTTTCATGGGCAAAAAAAGAACACTATGGTCATTGAAATAAAGTCGAAATACAATAAACTAAACTTCGATCCCCTTTGATGTTCTCGCAAACAACACTGAACAAGTAAACATTATGATGGTTCGTTGTCAACAGGAGTGTTCGCGTTGGTGATGGCCATCGGTGCCATGAAATACCTGCACAGCCTGAACCCTAAGGGTCAATGGAAGCAGCTGCTCATTCTGGGCGGTTTGGGAGCCGCCGGTGCCGTGTTCCTAGCAGTGGTGCTGCTTACGTATGCCGGAGTCATCGCGCCGTGGAGTGGAAGGTATTATGTTAACAAAACTTATTTTTCAAAACAAGGAAAAAAGTCGTTTCCCGGCAATATTTTTTTTGCAGTGTTACGTACCTATGTAGTTTAATGTTTGATTGACGGCTTCATGAAGGGTCCTTTTATACCCTTTATACCTAGTTGAATTATGCTGTTGATTCGACTGGATGGTTGTGCAAAGAAAGTGGATGATAACGCCTATCGAAAACAAGTGAAAACGTTTCCAACGTGTCGTAAGTTGTGAAGACCCAGTTGTCGATTCATCATCATCATATGATTACCGGTTTTTATCACTCCCGTGCCAATATTGTAGACAGGCATTATAATAAGTATGGCCAATATTTTAGACAGGATGTATGTAAACATTATATCCTACTGCATTTCAGCCAAGTAGGTACGCAGCAAGTATTATAGTGCATCAGTGTGAGCACAAACTGCACTCTCTGTTCCTTTACTCTGGTACCTGTGACCGTGAAGAGTTCATTCGCAGGACCCCGGCTTGACGTGCTTTCCGCGGCACGGGAAAAACATTACACAAACTAAACTAATACGAAAAACTTGACACGACCCCCATAGTATGAAAAAATATTTTGCGATCCCCGACCCTTCGCTTATTTTTCATGTATTTTATGTTACACATATTCAATCCATCACAGGGTGTAGAAATTACGGGATATCTTCCGTGATTATTCATAATTTTAAGCTCCCGATATTCCGAAGCTGTTCAACAGCGTTACACTTATAAATGCAAGTTTATTACACTAATTGTAAACCAATTAGTCACACACATTTTTCAAATAAGTTACTATACCAAACTAGCACGGTGAAAAATACACCTATTCTATAATTTAAACATTATTTCACATGTGTAACGCCATTTATTATATTTGCGTGAATTCTTTATTCTATAACACGTGTTCAAGCTATGTTGAACGTGTTGCCGGGTCATTTACAAGGTGTTGACTTAAAATGGTACCGAACCCATGTTTTATGGCTTGATATGAATGTTCGTGTTTACTTGGTGTTGTGTTGACCTCAATCGTTACACCTTTTGTTTTAATATTAAATACAACATGGTGTTTTCACTGAAAAGGTGTTGGTTTTATAACGTCTACAGTTTCAGTAATATAGTGAAGCCCGTCAAATGCTGCCGTATCATCAAACGTAGTATAAAAACAGGTTTTCAGAATCTTACTAATATTATAAATGCGAAAGTATGTGAGGATGTATGGATGTCTGTATGTCTGTTACTCTTTTACGCAAAAACTACTGACCGTATTTGGATGAAATTTAGCACACAGATAGTTTATAACCTGGATTAACGCATAAGATACCCTAGAAGATATCTCGGTAGTAAGATCCCGTGGTACAATTACCGAACTACATGCGGGCGAAGCTGCGGGCATAAGCTAGTAGTACAGATATATTTTATTCGCGTAGGTATTACGAGAATTCAACGTTTCAGAACTCAGTTTTGACTCGTATGATGTGTTATCTTATAGACCGACCGCTTTAATGAGTCCTCGCGAAGGTATCAATTTAAATGGAATATTCTGAAGGTTGATCACGTATTGGTTCAATTAGTATCGTAATACCTATTATACATAGATACTACTCTGTCACAAAATGTTAGTTCTCCATCCAAAGTTATTTTGTCACCTTCAGAAACGATACACTTTCGCCAACGAATAATCCAATCATCAAAACATAAATGCTTTTTCCGCAATTGAGTTCAGTTCTCACCGCGAAGTCTCCTTTATGTCTTTTTCGAATGAAAACGGGTGCCACGAAGTGGTAATTTGAGTTTAGGAAAAAAAAGAAGTCGGCTGGAGCCATATCTGGTGATTAAGGTGGTTGCTCGATGGTATTTGTTGAGTTATTGATCAAAAATTCGTTCCCTATGATGGCCTTGTGCGAAGGTGCATTATCGTGGAGCAAAATCCTATAATTTTCTTTCCACAAATCTGGCCTTTTTCTTCGAATTTGCTCTCTTAAACGCCACATAACGCTCAAACAATATTATTTATTTACTGTTTGACTTTCCGGCAAGAATTCCAAGTAAGATTCCAAGAACACCGCGATAATCAAAGAAAACGGTCAACATGACTTTTGATCGACTTTGGCGTGGTTTTTTCGGTTTCGGGTCAGTTGGAAGGCGCCGCTCCGAAGCTTGTTGACTAGTTTGCATGTCAAACTCGTAAACCCACGTCACGTCACCAGCAACAATGCGTTTCATGAATGTTGGATTGAAATTGACTTGTTCTAGCATGTCATGCTTCTTTACATAGTATAAAACAAAGTCGCTCCCGCTGTCTGTACGGCTAGATTTTTTAAACTACGCAACGGATTTTAATACAGTCTTCAGCAATAGATAGAGTGATTCAAGAGGAAGGTTTCTATGTATATTATCTACATTGCACCCGTGCGAAGCCGGGGCGGGTCGCTAGTTAAGTATAAAAAATACGAATTCGAACTTACACAGCCACACCAGTGGCGAAGGTTCCATACAACCCGATTCCTACCGGCTTCTCTTTGAAAAATGGCACAGTCAGTATTCTATAGCCAATAATATTCCATACAGTAAAGATATGTACTCCGGCTTACCTCTTACAAAAATTGACCCTTCGCTACTGAGCCACACCCCATAAATTTGTTTTTAAACGCGAGCAACGCACGATATGTCACATTTTCTAATCAATTCCCGAATGATTAATTAAAAATTCTAATTCAATGGCTGTCAAAAACTGAAAAGTGCGCACAATTTGGAATTTTGCATACTTTTTCTGCGGACGTTTTTGAGACGCTGAATGTGTATCTTGGGTTTTTTTTAAATCAATGGCTGCCCCATACAAAATTTCAATACCTACTCGAGTCAAATGTGGAAAAATACTCGAGAGACTTTCTACGGAAGCATTTTTTATTCTTCCATGGATAACTAAAAACTCCAAAAGTAGGAATACAATAAAACGGGATCTGTTTACCACCTAATTAACTCGTGAAAGAAGGAAAATCAAAAACTGAACAGAACAGGAATCGGCAAATTTCGCCAAAGGAATTACGACGAATGCAGTCAAGTTTAAAACCCTCAAAATGCTAATTCGATTTCTATTTCAGATTCTACTCGCTATGGGACACAACATACGCGAAGATCCACATTCCTATCATAGCGTCGGTATCGGAGCATCAGCCCACCACGTGGTCGTCATTCTTCTTCGACCTGCACGTGCTTGTGTGCACCTTCCCCGTTGGGTTGTGGTACTGCATCAAGAATATCAACGATGAGAGAGTTTTTGGTAAGAAACATTCATATTTTTGATATTACGGAGATTTTGTGCTATTCGACTCTTACCAAGAGATAGAAAGAAGTCTCTAGAAATCCTCACTTTTCAACGATTCACTGACCCTCACGTTTCCTCTACAGTGGCCTTATACGCTATAAGCGCGGTATACTTCGCCGGAGTGATGGTACGTCTCATGTTGACCCTGACTCCCGTCGTCTGCGTGCTCTCCGGTATCGCCTTCTCCATCCTGTTGGACCTGGTGCTAAGAGAAGATGAGCTGCCAGTGCCTCAGGTTGATACTGAGGAGTCTAAGAGCTTGTATGATAAGGTAAGCTGGCATAATTAAGTAGGTTTTTAATATCTATTGCTAGACACAAAATGATCTTAGCTTTGATTAATAAAGGTGACTTAAGAGCTAAAACTGTCGCATATTCTGTCACTAAATATGTTATATTTATAAAATCAGATAAAAGTAAAATGGTGACCAAAAAGACCAAAGATAGTCGATGGATCGTCTGCAAACATTTTGGAATCTCCAATCTTTACGAAAATGTAAACATTTTCCTAGCTTCTATAGAGCTAGACACCCAACTGACACAAAAACCTTCCAACAGGCTGGCAAACTGAAGAAGCGCACCCACGAGCCGACAACCCCGCCCGACTCCGGCCTAGGCATGAATGTGCGCTCCGTCACGCTGATACTGTTCATGATCATGCTCATATTGTTCTCCGTGCACTGCACCTGGGCCACCTCCAACGCTTACTCCAGCCCTAGTATTGTGCTCGCTAGCTACGGAAATGATGGGTAAGTGATTTAAGTAATTTTGAACTTTTGCGCCTTGCAACACTAGCTCACTCTTTGACAGTATTTTTTTCTCTCTGCTCTGTGACAATCATAGAGACTATATGTTTTCTCACATGTTTACTTTAAAGTAAAGTTAATTAGTAAATAATGGCACTTGTGATTTGCCTAAACCCATCAATAATAATGTTTCTTTTGAAAGCCGAACATAATATTCAGAGATCCCGCCTAACTCCAACCATCACCCATCTGTTTACCAAATGAAAAATACTTTTAAGAAATCTTAATACAAGAATAAACATTGGCGAATGGGTTGCCTGATGAAATTAAGTCAACTCTAACTTTTATGAAAAAAAAATTCACTTATTTTTAAGAAACAATTGAAAAAGTTAAGAAACATTGTTTGTTCTAAACGATTTCAATATTGATTGAAAATACAAAGCATAAGGAACAAGAAACTGTTGTGTTGTCTATACTTTTGGCCCTACTACATGCGTGTCAGGTATAAATAGGTCAGTTGATATTATGTACTCTACCCAGTTCTCTGAGGGTCTGTCAATTTTCACCCTTATGCCCTGAGTAATAAGGTTGAAAAGTGGTCGATCGTCAGTGAACTCGGTACTACATACCACAACCTATTCGTAATGTTTGTTTATGTTTAAAAATTGCAAAAAAATATTTTTCATTCGGTAAACAGATGAGTGACGTTCGGCCTTAGGCGGGATCTTAGACTATAAGTATGAGGGATTGGCCATAAGAAAGATTAGACAAAGTTATGAGTGACGGAGACTACGCCGAATGGCGGCTAAGTCGGCGGCGAACAGCGGCGGCCGGCTAAGTCGAACTTTTTCTATTACACTATCTTACTACTATTATAAATGCGAAAGTTTGGATGTATGGATGGATGTTTGTCACTCAATCACGCCAGAACGGCTTAACGGATCTGGATGAAATTTGGCACATATATATAGACTATAGTCTAGAATAACACATAGGCTATATATTATTGCGCTAATAACTTAAGGGGATGAGCAATATTGCATTATGTCTATATTCTTCAACTGTTTGACAATTGACAACTGTCATAACATGCATTAGAATAGAGCAGGTATTTTAGACCAAATGTCATCGGTGTAAGTGGCGTGACGATTCAGCGACCTCCCTACAAACTATGGTTCGCGAGTTCGAATCGCGGCCCGTATCCACTTTTTGTGATTATTTTGTATTTTTTTATTCTGTAAGATTTCCAAAAATAATAAACATGGTTCGCGGACTCGATCCTCAACCGGTTTATACACCATCACTCGACCAACGAAGCACACACATCAAAACTTTCATACGAACGAAGTCGCGGGCAACAGCTAGTAAGTAGTATGGTATATACGGTAGTTCGGTAGGGAATGGATTGTATTGCATTCAAACCTGAGTTTTTTAAATGATGTTATGACTGCCAGTTACCAAAATGTCTTGGCTTAGACACATGTTTTGCCCGTCAAAGACTGTCAAGTATTGACATCATGTTATCCTTTCAGATCTCGTAAAATCCTGGACGACTTCAGGGAAGCATACGGCTGGCTGTCACAGAATACCGCTGAAGATGCGACAGTGATGTCTTGGTGGGATTACGGGTACCAGGTAACACCTTCAAACATTTATTGTACAACCTAGAATTTTTATTATTGAGCAAGCGAGAAATCAGTGTTACTAAAGTTACAACTCGCGTTTTATTACCGTTTTCTGATATTATTTTACCGATTAGAGATGGAAATTTAACGATTATTTAACAACTTTTACAAACATTTTATAACGATAAACGAGTCGGGCATATTGCGAGTGATAATTTACTTTCGCTTCGCTGTTTATATGCATGAGCTGATTTATTGAAAGTCATGAAATATGATTTGTTTAAACTTGATACTAGCTTGAAAATATTAACTGTTGGCCATATCCTGCCTCATGAGAACCCCCATATACGCACCCACCTCTTTGAAGCTAGCATGGCAAATGTAGCAGGCAAACAAATTGAGTACTGGATAATTAGCCGTAAATTAACCGTGTAAACCAAAAAAATTTGGGTGCGTACCCAGAACCAGAACGCGATGGAAACTTACAATGGGTGTAAAAAGCAGAAACCCTTAACGAAGCGGAGCTTCTAGTTACGTAAATATTGGAGGTCAAAGATCTGACATTTTCACCAGTTAAAACAAAAAACAAGTTTTTAATTTTATAACTTTGCTGTAATCAATGACCCCCTATACGATTTAATGCAGCGTCAGCACAATGTTTTGAGTCCGTTACATTGAGTCCTAGTTCCTACAGTAAACCGCGATTTTTCACCCCAAAAAAAAAAATCGTTTGCCAGCAATAAGTTTTGCGTTCAGTTACTTAGTTTGATGTACAGAAATCTTGGTTGACGGCGGCTTCGTGAAGGGTCTGTTTACACCTTGTATACTCGTACGTAACAGGTCACCATATTATTTGTCTATAGAATACTGACTGTGCCATTTTTCAAAGGAAAGCCGGTAGGAATCGAGTTGTAAAGAACCTTCGCCACTGCCATATACGTATTACTGGGGGGTAAATGTTTGCGAAACTATACTTCAATTTGTTTTCCCAGATCGCCGGCATGGGCAACCGCACAACTCTAGTCGACAATAACACTTGGAACAACTCCCACATCGCGTTAGTCGGCAAAGCAATGGCGAGCAACGAGACGGCGGCCTACGACATAATGACGATGTTAGATGTGGACTATGTGCTGGTGATCTTTGGAGGAGCCATCGGTTACTCCGGCGACGATATCAATAAGTTCATATGGATGGTTCGTATCGCGGAAGGCGAGCATCCTAAGGATATTCATGTGAGTATTGCTGGTGATTTTATTATTTGTAGATTAATTGGTTTTGTGTCTTTTTGGATGAGTTAGTCCCTTTCAGCTCCTAGCTCAAATGAGTTGATTTGTGAACTTTTGATATATTTTTTTAAAGATTTCATGAGCGGAAATATTGGCAGTTCCGATAAGCAAGTGTCAAGGTGTAGTTTGTTATAATATTTTGTCTATTTGTTAAATTCGATTTACTTCTACAGGAAGCGGATTACTTCACGGAGAGAGGCGAATACAGGGTTGATTCAGAAGCGTCTAAAACTATGTTAAACTGTCTAATGTACAAACTATCATATTATAGGTATGTAACCTTACAATATTATTTATTATAATTAGTAAATATCTCTGCGCCATTTATTATTCTTCATTAATCATCATTTCGACTGTCGTCTTTTTATTTAATAAACAGGTTGATCACAAAAAATAATGTCTTTTACCGTGATAACTAAAGACAAAGAAAATATTAATAACAACAATAGTTAACTTCCCCATTGTCCTCAAACAGCCTTTTCAAATATAAGAATCCTATGGATTAACCATAAATATAAAACATTAATCTTTCTAGATACGACAGCGGTGGTAGTCCGCCGGGTTACGACCGAACGCGCGGCGCGTTGCCCGGCAACCGCGGCTTCCAGCTCACCTACCTAGAGGAGGCCTACACCACGGAGCACTGGCTAGTCAGAATATACAGGTATGTTACTTACTCGGAATTATTCTTTTGTTCACCTTTTATCACTAAACTGGTGGCCTACCATGACGTCTTAATGCAGGAGTAATTCTAGTGTGGGAAAGAGACAGAGTTATACAGGTCGTCTAGCGCCATCTCTTTTCCACACTGGAATTACTCATAGTAACCAAGTCAGTCAGAAGAAGAAGAAATCGAGTCAGTAGTGGAGTCGGTCAGTTAGAAGGGTGTTCAACTCTTTAACAACCCGATACGTTTAACGTATTGCTTAGCTCTTGATGTGCAGCAATCGATGTACAGTTTATGTTCATAGAAGTAGAGTTGCTATTTCAAAAGCAAACGCCCTTAACGTTCGTAGTTGAAATCAAGTGATTATTTTATTTATGCTTCTACGCGTCTACGTCATTTCCATTTAATGATTCCATTATTCTATTTATTGTTTGGGACCAGCCCACACTATTCCCAAACGACTGCAACTCCTGAAAGCCATAATACTCTATTTTTCAATTGTCGCAATTATTTGTATTAAATTTTCAGAGTTAAAAAGCCAGATGAGTTCAATCGTCCGCGCTTGCCGCTTGCAAAACGAACGGTCCCGACTAGCAACTCAATCTCTAAAAAGGTATAACAAACATATCTTTAATTTGATTTACTTACTAAATATTTAACTAATACCTTTTTGACTTTTTGGTTCTTTGTGGTTTTGGTTAATTAACCGAATGTTTTTATAATGTTAACACAACATTGCTGTCCTTGCTAATTATGAGTACAGGCTAGCGAACACCGGGGACAGCGCGACAGGGCATTTTAACTTTATCCAACATAAATTCATACGTCGCTAGTGGCCACAAGATACAGATTTCAATGGTTCGAGATCGACCTCAAGGCATCAAAGGGGATTTCCGTTCGCGTAATTGAAAATTGGAACCTGTATCTTGTTACGACTAGTAATACGTATGAATTTATGTTGGGTAAAGATAAAATGCACTGCCGCGCCGTCACCGGTTTGCGCTGGCCTCATTTCTGAACTTAAATAACACGAAGGCCCACTTGCACCACTGATCACTAAAGCCGCGTTGACTCGATCAGAGTATGCTCGGACCGAGTGGACTCGGATACCTACTCGGACGCAACTCGTATTATGGCAACCCATACCAACCCGTCCGAGTGCGCTCGGATTATTGCTTGTGGCTCGGTCCGAGCATACTCTGATCGTGTCACCGCGGCTTAAATGCGTTTTCCGCTAAAATTTGTCATTTTAAACATTGTTCTATTTATGTCCATCGTTTGAAGACGACAGAGACGCAATGAAGCTTTAAAAATGTAAAAAAATATATTTAAATATTCACATTTTGCGTGCAAGTGGGCCTAAACTTTTTGTACCGTAACTTAAATCAAATTTAACCCTTACTCACTCGTAAAGCTTCAAACTAATACTAAGGTGTACTGACTAATTTTCTCGTATTTCAGCTAGCCTTAGGAGGCGGACCGATGGTATAGTACCTACCACTGTTGAGTTCTGTTTGACCGATGTATGTGGTTGTATGTAGCCTGAGCTTGTGTGACGTCATACATCTTTGCTTTACTGTCTTATTTTCGCATTGTCATTAGTTTGGTTGCCAGGTCGAAATTAAAAATGATGCTCTGTTTTGCCAGATAAAATTGCATGTTTTTTTTTTAATTTATGATGTCAAGCACCATCGGGTGTCTTAATTTATTGGTATTAATAACATATTGACGGCACAGTTGGCGCAGTGGTTGAGCGATTGGCTGCTGCGCTGCTTATCGCGGGTTCAATTCCCACACGGAACAAATATTTGTATAGCCTACAGGTAGTTGTTCCGGCTGTTGGTGTATGGGAGTTTAAATGTTTGTAAACGCATCCACGAGACAGGAGAAATTCCTATTGCGGGGCAAAGCCTTTTGTCTAAAAAAAAAAGGTTATATGTTATACCTTATCAGGTCAACGGCCTGGCAGCTTTGTTATAATAAATCATACTTGCGAAGTTCAGTTTTTAGAAGTATCTGTGCTCTTTATAAATTATATCTTAGATTTGAATACATCTTTAGTTGTGTTGTATAACCATTAGTCCAAGCGTAGTTTAATAATAGAACGGCAGATTTTTCCCTCGTATATTATGTAAAACAGTTGTTACATCTTGTGTAGCATTGCATGTTTCACACGAAGTTTAAGCGACGCTGAATGTGACTTCTGTTAGCTGCAGCGCTTAATTACATAAAATATTATCACACTTATAGACATATCAAATAATACTATATTCTCCCTACAGACATCTAAAAGGCGAAAAGGCATGATGAAAAATAAACCCACGATTGTGAAAGGCAAGAAAGCGGTGAGATTGGAGTGACGCAGCGTGCGGAGCCGCGAGCGCGCGCGAGCATTCTCGCGTGTGCGCAGATAGTGTTCGCTGATCAGTGGTGACGCGCCGTGTTTTGTACACAAACCTATTTGCCGGAATTGTATAGAGAAGTTGAATCAGGAAATGGAACTGGAAAATACAGAAAAGCCCACAACATAATTTATGTGTGAACTTTTCTAGTACGCGTAAGGTTTCATGTTTGAGTTTTGTATAATAGTTGATGAGATCTTTGTGTACATTTGACTGTATTTTTATTCTTATTATCACTAATAAATCGCTTGGAGATTTTAGTTTCGGTTTCTAGAATTTCTTGTTTTCAAAATCATTTAGCGTTTTGTTTTCATTTTGTATATTAGCGGAAGTGTATTTTATGTATAAAGTGAAATCTTACGTGTACTGATTCGTCATCAGGTTAAAAGGCCTAAAGTTTGCGACAATAGATATTGAATATTATAATTATGAAGATTATTACCATCACTTCGTACTTTATTATCTAATACGAAAACTATCTCATTGGCCTACTTTTAATAATTCTAATCGTAAATTTCTCATTCGATATTATCAATAATATTCAATATTTTTGTGTAGGTGTGTTTGTGCGTGATTTTCTCATACAATTTTAATATTGAAAATAGGTGTGTGAACTATTTGTGTATGTGATTGTAGAGTAACATACAAAACACGGAGCTACCACTGATGTACTATAAACTGATGATGACTGACACCAATTATATATGTATTTTAGTCCATTAGATAAAATGTTTCTAAAAAATATAATTTAGTTTGTTCTAGCCCTGGATAGATTGGTGTTTAAATAAAATAAGTGTTGAGTTTGTCTCATGGACTCTAGTAATGCAATAATTCAAATTTTATTATTAGTACAGAAATCATAATATATTTATGCACGAATAAAGTGGGATCTGTAAATATGCTTCATTTACTTTGTATTTGAAATTATTTTCTTCTATTCCGTATTCAATAAATTGGATTACTATTGTGTGGCAATACAGCGACTTACTTAGTTGTAGTCGTGTTTAATATGTATAGTGCATTGATGAATATTTCATTTGCGAATCGAGATTTATTTCATTAAAACGTGTTTTACTGGTAACATACGATAAGAGTATAAGGCCCCTTGGTTTCTCATGTGTCTCGTTTTTTACTAATGTAGATCGGTTGTTAGTAGTCGTAGTACATTTTGTTTTCATTCGATGTTACTGTCCCGTCAATTTTAATAGATTGAATAAATGTGTTAAGATAATGGCTGTATACATAATTTTGTAGACGCCTACCCTTGAGTCGTGTCTAAAGTTAAGGCGTAGAACGACGCGGCGGTTAGTCGTGTCGTAGTCGCTCTGCTGTTGTGAAAGTCGCGCTGTGTGCTCGTGACCTCATACTGACAAAGCTACTCTACGAAGAATTATATTTGTAATTGCTACGTCCATTTGTATAATAATTAATATTATATTTAACGCTACTTGTCCTACTGTCCGTGTATCTTAATTTTTCACCTTATTTATTATATTAAATTCTTATAAATATTAATTTTGCCTCGCTACACTTCAGTACTTATCACAATTTAGTGTAACACATAGTTAACAGGAGCTGGAAGAGATAAACGTGTCTTGTTATTAATATAAATCTAACCAAAGTTAAAATCAATGTTTTGACTTGATAAATGTTATATTTGTGGGCTCCGTTTGTAAGTTTACTTCTTGAAGTGTAGTACTATAATCTTTTTTATACACGACTACTAAGTTAAAAAAAATGTTTTGAATTTTTTTACGAACTCGAATACCAGCGACTATACTCTTACTACTCCAAGTTTCATCTTTTACTTTGCTTTCTTCATAACTATCACGGTCTATCGTCGTACCTTTTTGCATTTCGTACAGAACAACACTACACTTCAAGTTGTAACCATATTACCCTATAATTCGCTTGCACAATGTCATAAAAAGTGTATATCAAAAGTAGTTGACATAATTCTGTGGGTGTTATTGTGTTACGTATTTTTATTTTATTGTTGTCCATCAATTGTTTTGCGTAATTGTAACAGAGTTTTATCGATCTGTAGATAAGGTTCATTGTGGTAACAATGTTCTTAATAAACGGATGGAGACGACAATTTTAGTTTTATTTGGATCATTTTGAACCTTATTCCCTTTGAACACTTCGTTTTGTCACAACTAATGCAGCGATTGAATTTAGCGTGATTGTTCATTGTTTTGAGCTCCCGATATTTCGGCGCTGTTGCAAGCGCCGTAATATATATCACGGAAGATATCCCGTAAGTGACAGTATAAGTTTAGTTGTTAACCGTGAAAGCTTAAAACAGTGTTTGGCCTTGGTCATAATGTATCTTTGTTAAAGTTTTCACTTAGACAGTTCTACATGACTTGTTCTACTTGACTAATCGTAACTAACGTTCTAAAATCGTTAATTTCGAATCGCCTTTTTCAGTAAATGTAGAGAAAAACCATGATTGAAACGGTCTGCTAAGACGGCGTAGTCTTCTACGATCTGCTACGACATCGTAGCCTACGATCTGGTAAGACATCGTAGCCCTCTACCATCTGCTACGACATTCTAGCCTTCTACCATCTGCTATGACATCGCAGTCTTCTAGCCTACGATCTACTACGACATCGTAGCCTGCTACGATTAGCTACGATCTCGTAGCCTATTATGATAAGTTACGAGATCGTAGCCTTAAACCATCTGCTACGACATTGTAGTTTTATACCTTCTGCTACGACATCGTAGTCTTCCACCTCTGTCTGCTACTCTCCGTACCTTAGCTAAGCCGTAGAAGTATGAAGATTTTTTGAAATGGTGTTCCGAGTTGTTTTGGAGTGTCCTGAGATTATTGGAGCTAGTCTTTATTTTTGAAATAAAAGTAAAGAATAAAACAATACTGCTATAAGAAGTCATGGTATGTCACCAGTTCAACAGTGGTGGACCTAGTTTTTACGTTTTGTAACCGTCGCATTTAACACGTATTGTGCTAATTATGAAATACCATGCCTGGCATATCATTCAACAAGTATCGCCTAGGTCTCTTTACAAATTCCTTGCTTCTTTTCTTCCAATTTAGAACAGTGAGTGGGTCATTCCATCGCTTGTCGGTTGATTGAACCTCATCGGTCAGTGATGAGTAGTGGGGAGCTAACCAATTAATTGTGTGTCATGTTAGTGTACCACAAGGGCTGAGTGTCTCCTTGTGACAATACTTCAGAAAACACAGATTCTGCCCAGATTTACGTCAAGGGTGTGTAGCAACAGGAGTAAAAAATAAAAACGAATTGACAAAACCTTCACCATATATTTATTAATAAAGACAATCTAAAAGATCACGTAATAGTCATTGTCTTAAAAAATTAGTTACCCTAATAAATTTATCAATATATATAATAGAGATTAATTTTATTACTTATTGTTTCAAGGATATGCGAAGTTGTGAAGAGTCGCCCAGCACGGTAGGGTACAGGACTCGAGTTAAATCGTTGTTCTTACGAATCATCACATTGATCGAATATAACAATGAATCTATTCATACGTACACTTACATCTTCCAATGATTACCTACGTCCGTTTAATCTAAATGCTTAATAAATTTTTGGCCTAATGTGTCTACGCGAAGAATTGTGCTAATCTAAAAAGGTGTCTACAATTTTTTTCCATAGTATTTTCAAAGACTTTTGTAATTTACAGAATTTTCAAAATCACAACACAGAGTGTAATATCAATTATCGTGCGTTTGGCACGTGTACATTAATCGTCTACAGTTATATTACAAGTAAATACGTATTAAGTACGTAGTACACCGAGGCGTAGCGGCGGCCGCGGCGCCGGCGCAGCCCCTACCCTCCCCTGCCCTCCGCCGTGCCGGGCCGCGCTGCTCGCGCGCTTGATACAAAATTAGAAGAATATAATATCCATTTAGACTTACAAAATATTAATACTATAGTAACATTTTATGTGTTGACACAAATACAGAAGTACTTACATTTACACTATGTGCCAGGACTACAGAGTAGAAACAAGAGTCGGATTACAAGAACATTCAAGCGAACATAACATTGGGATTTAATATTACAAACATTTAGTACTTACACTTAATTAGCGCTGTATTCATTGGTGATTCATTATGTTACATTATTCGGTAAAACGTTTTCCTCACATTATTAGACTCTTCATACAATTGACCTTTAGTTATTGTTGTTTACGATAATCTGATGATGTTGTTGATGTAAATTTCGTGATTTAAACACTATAGACGTTCCTAATTTTAAACGAAAAACATGAAAAAATAACGTCTTTTTGGTTTTCATTAAACCTCTAATTTTATTTTCTAAGAATTATTTTATTTTAAGAAACGAAAACAACATAAAACAAAAACACGACAGTGCGATCCGCACATCGATTCTGGCCTAGCAGAATGGACAGTGGATCAATAAATGCAATTTCCAGTGCTTTTAGATATTAAAACGAAAATAAATTAAGAAAATAGTATAAAAATTAAAATTGTAAGGCACTTCTATATTTAAGTTGAAATAATTTTTGTTTTAATCGTCAATCTTATGTTAATTTTAATACTTAGCATCTGAGTGCATATTTCTATTAGAATACAGCGACATTTCCTATTGAACGCTAGGGGGCGCTCGCAGCGGGCGCTCTACATAACATCGATGCTCGCTAGTTTAGGTAACATTTGGTTAAATTAGGGTATCATTATTAAGCTATACCCTGACTAGTATGACTGGGCACGTGGAATGGGTTAGTGACACCATGATTACACTACTAACAGTTAATAAATAATGAAAAGAAGAAAAGTTATCTACATTATCTTGAAATTAACGAAGTTTTTTCGAATTTAGAAAGTACCTTTCAGTCTTAATGGCTAAGAGTATTGTTAAAAATTATCTCTGGAGGGACTTGTCTTGAATAGATTGTATTACGACGTAGATCTATCTCCGGAACCGTTAAGTTTATTTTGGAAAAATATTCAGTATTTACACGATAGTTTTGTATGACTTAATTTTTACTTCTTTATGAAAATAACTCTATTCGCTCTGAATGTTACAAAAAAAAACAGTGATAGTCGAGCTACTCGGTATAATCGGTGTAAAGTCATTAATTTTAGTACCACGACATCCAATGGCACTTTGTTTCGTTATTCTGTAGATGAATGGTAAAGCAGTTGACACACTTAAACCTTCACGTTTGGGGTTTCAGTTCAAGCCTTGCCTTAATCTAAGTGAAACGCGTCTATTTAATTTAATTTGTCTAGTTATGAAGTACCTATTTTAAATCAGTTACAACTATCAATTTGGCAGAACATTGGCATATTGAGTTAGAAAGTATAGAACTAACATCACAACTAGAAAATTTCGTCTAAATTGTTAAGATAGATTAACACAACCAAATAATCACACAAGTTAGTGCTTTACAAATAAGTATCTACTATGCGACATTATAATATTAACAACCAGTAGATAGTGTCGTATATTGGCAGAATTCTGTTCAGGTACTCGTGGAAGGAAAACGAATATATCTCCAGAAAATATAAAAAAAATATACATCTTTCTATCTGCGTTGTACGGGAACACGTGTGTACCATATCGCGCTGACGGGTACAAGTCCGCCGGGTAAGACTTATCTATGTACCGAGTACGTCTCTATCGATTAACGGCAGTTATTTAAATTATTTTATTGTACTGTACGTATGGTATAACCCCCAGTGCGGGCTCTAGGTGGCCTACCATGACGTCTTAAAGCAGTGTGGGAAAGAGATGGCGCTAGACGACCTGTATAGCTCTCTCTTTCCCACACTGGAATTACTCCTGCTTTAAGACGTCATGGTAACCCCCCAGGACCCCAGCGCGATACAACACACACGTAGCTATACAATAACTGTGTCATAAATATCTTTAGATATATCGAGCTACTTTCGTATTAGTGGACGCGTCGCACGCATTTTTATAGATAGGTATTGTTATTAGTCTAAAGAAGAATTTGTTAATAACAGTGATTAAATAATATTCAAGATTAATTGTTAAAACATGTCTTTTACGAGGAAATCTGCCCCAAAATTAATTTAGTCGTTAGAAATATAGGAAGACAATAAAAGAGTAGACTAAGAAACATCACAACCACGAAGTATTTGTTACTTGAGAAATAAGTTGTCAATTTTGGGAGCAGCGGAGTACCTATTGTACCGAATGCCAGGCAACTTGAGACAATCGCTAATACAATTTTGAGCAACAATGTTTATTGCCCGGTTGGTACCATCAAATGATAGACAGAATACGATGAAACAATAAATCATACATACATAGATATATCACAACACGTACGTACACGTAGACACATATACATGACATTTTTATAGAAAAAAATGTCCACATTTAAATAAATTAACTATACATAGTCAAGTATTAAATAATTGCATATTATTCAGAACGATCAACAAGGAACTAGATAATAATATTACCAACATAAAATATAGCAAATTTGAGCATTTAATAATATTTGTGTAAAAAAATATTATCCCTCCATTTTGTCGATTTCCGTGAGCGCTTCGGAATCAAGTAGAAGTTCGCTTTATAATAATATAATTTATATCTAATAAAGTGACGGATATCAATTCATTGTTTAGTTTCGATCAATCAAAAGTATCAATCAGTTTTGTGTTTCCACTTGATTGCACGAGCTCACGGAACAAATGTAAACGTGTGAATATTTTGTCTAGGTGCGTTGAATCAACATCGATATGTGACTAGTAGGTACGGATGCTGAATTGAATTCCGTTGTCTTAATATTATACTAACATACAACAGAGCAATGACTAAATTCCAAAGTGCATTCAACATAAAATTGTCTAATACGACTAGAAAAATAAATAGAAATGAATAACTACAAAATTAACAAAGTAATGAGCAAACAAGCAAAAATGTAACAACGAGCTGAGCTCGCGATAAAACGAAACAATCAATAGAAACGAGGTAGTGTAGTTACTACACGATTTATGTTATCACACGTATATCATAGTTGTAATACTTATATAGATCAATATCGAATAGAGCTCGCGCCTCGATGGAACCGTTACAACGAACTACTTGTTCTATAATTATTTACAACATCACACTTGCAAGTCACATTAAGAAGTCTGTCATATAAAAACTTTACGAAGAGCTACCTATTTATGTATCAATCGTTATACAAAATATCTTTATGCGCTCTCTCAAAGCTTAGCGTTACGAGAATTTCGAAAGTTTACTTTTTCTATAGGTATTTGTCCAAAGCTAATTCTTCTCTAGCTACTAGATACTACGTCGCTCTTACTAGGTCACTTTTAATTTAATCTAGATTATCTATTTCGTTATCATAATAAATGCTTTAACGATTCAGCATTTAGTCCTCGTCCGAGCGAGTCACTCGTGTCTGTGGGGCGGGTGCGTGCGCGCTAGTTAGCTACAGATCGAGTCGTTAGTGCCGGGCGGACAGTCGGACAGTCGTGTCGGACGGTCGGGTCGGACAGTCGGACAGTCGGACAGTCGGGCTAGTCACGGGCGGCGCGCGGCCGGGGTGAGTGAGCAAGGAGTCGGTTACTGAGCGGGCGGTTTGCTTTGGTATTCAGCTGTCGCGTGGGATCTGTCATCGGATCTTTCAACCTTTTCATAAGGCTTTTCGAGTTTTGGCCGTTTTGGCTCGGCGTCGAGTGGCCGGTGCGACTTCATGTGTGCGCTACGACTTTTTACTTTGTTAAATACTCTGAAACATAACAGGGTACACTATTAGAAATAGCAACACAAGAAACAAATGAATGAAGCGAAAGAAAAACAAACGAAAAATATTAAAACGTATAAGCATAATTGCAAGCGTTAAGCGTTAGTATTAGAGAAAACTTATATACATACAACATTAATACACAAAACCTTTTAATATTAATCCTACGATAAGTAAATAAGATATCAACCTCTTAAGCAATGGACATAAATTCACGGTCTTAAAATACAATGAAAATATATTACAATAATTATATTATTTACATGAATCGCTGTCAAATAATAAAATCTATTCATTGTAGCCTTAACCAACTACTCTAACTGTCTCGTTTAACGTTTAAATTTGTATTTTAGCTGTTTACTGGCACGTAAGATACAATATAAATAGTACACAACACTTTCTCTTGAATTTTGCTAATTTTAGTCTAACAAAATATATTTCTTAATAATATTTCAATGAAGAATACGTGCTTTTGAATTTAGGCACCGTGGATGCTTGGCACAAAGTACATTTTTTGGCAAAGTACGCCCTTAAAATATTTCTATAATGAATAGATATTATATAATAATATAAATAAATAATTAGTTTAAAATACGAAGTTTGGCAAACATTAATTTGTTGACGTGAAATCAACATCAATATCCGTGATCCGCGAGCGCTGGCCCGGGACCGTCGCTGTACTGAACACGTCGACGATTTACGATATTACACAACTAGTGCCGTGTTCACTGAGCCGTCGTGCTATCGTTTAACTTATTCAACATATTTCCATCCATTCAGTTAGTTACTATGAAGCTGTAAATATTTCTCTTAATACGTATTTAATGCATGCACAAAAGGCAATTTAGGTGAAACTTAACGTGGTTAGTTAAAGAATTTATAAATATATTTCAAGAGTTTTAAGTTGATACGTTTTGGCACGGGTTATAGTTTTAGGAAGTCGATGTTCCACATAAATTGCGTTTGCGCAGTTCGCGTTTGTCGATATTGTAAGCGGTATGCAGACGTGATCCGCGTCTCGGAACTTACTTCCCGCATATCTTGCAAGGGAACTCCTCCGTATCGAAGGTGGACGCGGAGGACGCGCTCGCCGAGCTGTTGGGCGCGCTAAACTGCCCTACAGAACCCTGGATGTAGATAAGTCGCGTGTATTAAGATCCGTCAAGCATTCGGTGTTCACTCATCAGATAGCCGGAAGACAAAGTGTTGGAGTCCAGAGTGAATGGCGGTGCTTACTTGTGATGACACCTGTTGATCCATGGTCCAGCTCCGCAAGTACAGCGTTTTGTAATCGTTCGTGAGCTTCTTCCAGAAGTAGTAGAATTGTATACATTGTTTCGAGTCTTTTGTTCTTATCTGGGAAATAGTAAATTACTGATTTAAGTGTTCTTGTTATTTATTGTAATACAATCAAAATTTCTTGGAAAAAAAATCTGTATGTAACTTACCAGCTGCGAAATTCGGTAAAAATCCTTATCGTAATGGCCTAGTCCAGCTAGGAAGGCTTCGACCTCCTCGCTGAGCCAGCGCGACTCGTGCTGCGCGGGCGCGGCCGGGCGCGTCATGAGGCGCAGCGTGGCGGCGCGGATGTCGCCGCCGCACTCGCCGAGCGTCTGCAGCGCGAACTCGCGCGTGTGCCCGCCCACCGGCATCGCCGCGCACATCGACAGCTCCATGAATATTCTCACTGGAACAAAAATATAAGTATTGTTATGTTTATCGGGCTGGTGTCTGCAACTCAACGTTCAGGCGTGTATTGTGGCGTAAAGCTAAACTAATGTTATACGTTTGTACCAAGTCATCTTTAGGAATACTACCATAAACCGTTAACACTTTCTTTTCAGGAGCGAAGTAGAATACTTCAAATGCCAGCTAAATGCACAGACTTCTGTTTAATGCGGATTCCTGTAGGAATCTCCACGCAAGTGAAAATTTATTCATTTACCAACATTTTCTACCAGTCTGTCTTAGGGTGAAATCGAGGAGCACAGCAAGTTTTCCACTATGGGTTTTTTTTTTTAAATGAGCTTACCTTCATTCTCGTCTAGGGCATCGTTGATGCCAGGATCCCATAGAAGCTGTTCCGGCACGCGATGTAGGTCTATACGATCATTACACAGTGCCGGCAAGTCGGCTTGGAAGTCTCGACCGATGTTTATCTGCGGATGTCGAGGCTCTTCCAGTTGAGCCAGAACATCGGTTTGCGAAGCTGCTATACCTAAAAAAAAATCATCTGTTAGAAGCCTGAAGTATTTGTCTGTAAGTCAAAGTTTTTCTAACTTTCCTTTCAATTTTCTCTGTCTGAGGCTGTCAAGGGCTATTACTTTTGGAAGAAATAGAGTCGACATACTATCTATGACTAGGTTTGCGTGTGGAAGATCAGACAGAGGGACACAGGAGTGATCAGTATAATTTATTTTATCATAATGATACATGGTGTTATTAAAAACAAGTTCTTGTGGTACAATTGTTTACCTGCTGTAGTTTCTATAAGCAGCCCGGATCCTTCTCGGTCCGGCGGCAGTATCGGTTGAGGCGTGTAGTGACTAGTGGTGCGCCGTATGCGGGAGCGGTACGGACCGGCCGGAGACGCTCGGCGTTTGCGTCTCTGAGGGGACGCAGGCACACTGCTTGGACTCAAAAATACTGCTGGCACTGTATCTCGACCCTCCACACATACCTGATGAAAAGATTTGGAAATTAGAGTTATGTACAAAGAGGTTTATCAAGGCTTAGGAGAGATAATAATATCAGGTTTGAATATTTACTTGAAGGGAGTCGTGCTGCCACTGTTGCAAAGGCGAAATAGTAGTCGATGCCATTCGACTATGTCGACGAAAAGGCCGCTGATGTGAGAAGTCTCGAGGGCTGCTCGATAGGAGTGGATCTTCAGAGTTCAGCATGATCCGGCGTGGAGTTGGTGAAGGTTCCAACGCGTACGCATCCAACGATCGACACTCTTCCGGCAGCACTTCTTCTAAAGCTTCCTCCACCTTAACAAAATAAAGAAAATTAAATTGGAGTTTCAAGTTTAAAATAATATTGCTATATAAATAATAATTACCTCTTCTTGACTAGACATCGTAGCAGTGAAAAAGGCAGCTGAAAGTGGTGAAGATGCTCGCGGTGCATTTTGACTTGGTGAGTGAGCATCATGGGAAGCAGGAGGCGTTGGGTAAGCCATTCCCGGTGACGGCTCGGCGTGATTCGAATAGCTACTCGGTGACGCGGCCGTGAACGACAACCCTGGAGAACCGTTAGTGGAGTAGGACAGTCCGGGTGAGTTGGCAGCGTAGCCCATTCCTGGCGAAGGAACCGGTGATCCTCCATGACAAGCGCCGAAGTCAGCCAGAGATTCCGGTAGGGGTGAATTAAGAACCGCAGCTAGCCGGCGATTGGAAGGAAATGTTACAGGCGATCGCTCTCGTATAGATGCAGCTACAGTTGCATAGTCCTCCAGTGAGGCGAGTTCCTCTAATTGGTCGTGGGTTGTGGTAAATTGGAAAGTGTCTTCGTTTAGTGCTGGCGAAAAGTAGCCATCATCTGAATTGAAGGAGACTCCAAATATTTCTGGCCGGAAAGTGAAGTCTTGTTGTGGCGATGTCTGGCCGGGATCTGATGCTGATCGTTTTACAGCCTGTTGACAAACACATTGATTACCATCATGCTCTTCTTTTACAGCATTTAAAGAATGCTCTTCTTTTACAGCATAAAAAACCTACCTTAGAGTTTCCTTTTTTCAATAACTCTATGAGGGTAGAATCTCTCTGTGCGGCACAGATGCTGGTCGCTGCGTTTGAGGCGACGGTGACGACGGGCGGAGCTCGAGGGGAGACGAAATGCGACGACGTGGCAACCGGGGACGCAGGCGATGCTACTGAAGTTCGGATGTTCGACAGAGGTGGAGGAGCTGGTGCTACGAAGCCTGTCCGGGATGCTACTGAGTCCGTACTTGTGCCTGTAAACATATAAGACTTGATAGTTTCTACTACAAAGGTTTACAGTATCGTGTCGATCAGTTTTGCCATACATACCTGTAGGTGTCGTGGCAGCAACAGTGGCACCTCGGCGGCTTATGATTTTCTCTTCTATGAGCGCCCGAACGGAAACCGATGCTGTTTGTAAAGGTGGCCCCGTTGATTCTTTCTTGTCTAGTTTTTTGTTGTCCGAGTCCTAAAACAATACCAAGTTAAAGACTGGATATTCTGGTAAGAAAATATTTAATATTTAGAAGAAATGTGGGGTTTAAACATTACCTTTTTGAAGTATCCACCATGCAGTCGCATGTGACCGTTAAGAGCTGGTATATTTTTAAACTTGCGATGACAGAGGTTGCATTCTACCGGCTTGACATCGCTGGCTCGCGCGGCAGTAGTCGCAGTGCCGCTGCCCGCTCCGCTCGTCGCCCCGCTACCACTCGCACCACTCGCAGCTTTTTGACTGCTTGGCTGCGTCTGTGAATTTCACGATGACTTTTGAAAAGTTCAAAAGACTTTAGAACCTATTACGTAGTTCGTAATTCCAAGGTATAAACTTTCGATCTTCGGTAGCTTGTTAATATTCTGAGTTAATTAATGGATTCTGATGGATTCTGCGTAATCCCTGACGGTTAAAAGGAAATTGGTAATTATAGGTCAAAAATAGCGGAAAGTGTGGGGCTAACTTTGGTTAGAACATTATTAGTGAATAATTCAGGGTGAGGGTTTATTTGCGAAATTTTTTGTACAGCGCAACGGTAGCGCAGTGCAGTTATTCATTCACGTAGAATTTTAATTAGTTGCGGATTTCCGTCGCACCGCGTTGGCGTCCGACGCGTCGCGCGCCAACTCGTAAATTATATCTGATAAAATGTTTTAATGTCGGAATTATTCTATTTACGAACATTAGCATTCGAGTTTGTTCTACACGCGCAGTTAGGAGGACGATTACGGCGATATTTTTACGAATATAAAATAATGCGATCGTATAACAATGTTTATTGTTTATCGTAGGAGAGTGGAGGCCTGAAATAAACATTCAAAAATACCTTAAATGTTTAAGTAGAACCCAATTTGAGTGAAACAGAAGGTGAGCAAGCTTAATGTCATTACGGGTACCGCTGGCACCCGAAAGTTTTCGGCGCTATTGTCGTCTTGCAAGCAATAATACTTGAACGATACCCCTGGCGCAGTTTGAGCAGGTGTAGGTAGATGATTGTTAAACGACTTATTCCCTTAAAAGTCGTGAAGACTTATTGAGTAGCTTAAAACATATCATAATATTATGAACCTCGTTAGCTTAATGCGAGTTTACTCTAAAACTTTGTTCGCTACGTTTTACTACTTAACAAAAATAATAATCTTACACTTAGTGTTCTGGGACACCTACCTATTACATGTGTTTGCATGTGTTGCTACCTATGTGTCTTGCTGTGCTGTGTCACGCTGAACTGTCAATAATTCATTGGACTGTCTATATTGGACCACCAAGATACAGGCCGTGCCTAGTTTGGGGCCCACGGCTACCTCTACTTATGCACTCTTTTAACAATAATTGTTTTTGTTTGTAGGTTTCCTAACTTGTGTTTGTAAATAAATTGATTTATTTATTTATTTACAAAAATGAAAATATGCAGCTAACGAAACACAACATTATATTTTTTTTTTTTAATTATGTGGGTGACCCTATTTTTAAAGCCCTTTTTTATTTATTTATTTTTCAAGAAGAGGCTCTTTTTCCCGCGTTGATATTATATATATATAGATGTTATCATCGGTCAATATCGGTACACTATATCGGTTATCATCGGTCAATATCAGCAGTATAATCTCACAATTAAATTGATATCTTGATCTTAATAAGCAAAACCCATTTGATTAGTTCAGCGACCATTCTTTTTGGTCGCAGTTCGCTAGTCGCATTAATAAGACCCGCTTCATTATTAATTGAGCAAAAGCCTAATTAATACCCGTAATACAAATATCCAATTATGAACAAGATACTTACTGCGGTTCGGACTACTAAACATAGCACCAATTTATATAAGTAGAGATGAAAAGGAATATTTTATCATTTTGCTTAAAGCGGAATTCATTAGCCGACCATGAAGAGACCGCTTCAGGTGGCTGAAGATTTTTTCTTTTATAAACCTTAAATAATACAACAGAGCACAGAATAATCAAGTTCTTATAAGCTTTTATTTAACTTGCCTTGTTAGTTTGTTAGTATGTATTGGTCAAATCTTGCAACTGTATTTCAAACCAGTTCTCCGCAACCGATTGAGCTGATATATAACCCGGACACGAGACTTTATGCGCGTTCTTTGATAGATAAACATTTTTTTCTTTTAATAAATCTTTTTTTTTATAATTAATTTATTTTGATTTCGATTTTTTAGATTTAGTGATTAGTTTTGACGCTAACCACACTTTTAAACCAGAACTGTTATAAGTTGACGATTATCAGTACCTATTTTTTATTACAAATATCATAACTATTACTATAATAAAATGATTAAAAGAAATAGTCTTAAACCTACCACACCACCATTCGTATATTTAGAAGCCATCGACATAAAAGCGTACGTCGGCTCTAAACAATATTAGCATCATGTTCCACAAGAATACAGTCAATTTAACGATAACTGACATACTTCAACGATAAAAATTCTCAAGAACAACACAATAACCTGAATTAATCCAATGAGACAGAGAAACGTCGCATAAATATAAAGGAATGTCTTTTATTTCAATTGAAACGACATTTTTTGTTAAAAAGGGTAGACATAACAAAAATATTATAGCTGCGATAGACGTAGATATTACTTCGTACATTCCGTAGGGTTGTACGACTACGGGGAACTATGCTAAAGAAATAACTATGGATAATCAGGTTTAGCTTCAGTGTGATTTTAATTCAGGCTGTCTTTTATTGACGAACTCGTTTGCTGTAGTTAGAAGTATTAATGGATGTAAAAGTACCCTTCACGAAGTCGAAAGGCACTTGTTCTCCCTTTCAATGCGATATTTTTTTTTGTTCTATATCATACCTGGGGACCTTCTAGTTACGGAGATATTGGTGGTCAAAGTTTCAACTTCATCATATGTTTTGTTTAAAAAAAAATGTGTTAAAACTTTACTTTAAATACCCCCACGACCCCCGTACTATTCAATGCATCTATCAGCACAATGTTTTGAGTGCGTTACATTGAGTCCTACTGTAAGAAGTGATTGTTCACCTCATAAAAAATCCCAGCAATTATTTTCGTGAAGAGTTACTTAGTTTGATGTACAGAATGATTGGTTGACGGCTTCGTGAAGGGTTCGTTTACATCTTGTTTATTGTTGCATGTTTAACAGGCAAACTGTACACTAAACTGTATCTAAAACGCTAAAATGTAACAATTCTGCTCGTTCAGGCTTCGCAGGCTACGCGAACAACAGTAGCAACAGTTATAGCATTAAACTTTAGAAACTAATATTGCAAGCACTTGCTTTTATTGCCACGAATACGAAATACACGAAAACTCTAAACTAGAATTCAACCACTTAAACTAAACACATTGGGACCCGCACTAATGACGTCACCGTTGTCAGGGATGCCACGCACAAACAAAACGCTGTATTATGTCTTCATTTGTACAGATAAACGCTTTTTGTCACGTGACTAATAACGGTACAGAGGACACATGTTAAAAGTGGGTCGTGGGAGCGTAATTTATTTGATTTGAAGCTTTTTTCGCAGAGCAGCCCTAACGCGCCATTAGGACTGGCTCGTTAGGTTAATGTGGAGGTGAGAGCAGATGTTCCGTGGAGCTGGCTGTAGCGTTTTTGCTATACATCATCCGTACTGCAGTTGGCTCTAGTGTTGTGCTTTTTTTGGTCTGAACCGCTCTCTCGTTATTGTTGTGCAGTTCGCAAATGGCACTCAATTCAACTATAAAGTTGAAAAAATGTGATGCTTTTTATATCTTATCTTGTAGACGGAATTTAAAATTAAAGAACATTTAACGTTTTGGATAATAATAATATCAAAATATGAGACAGAGCTTTGCGTAGCTATATACGTGGAAAATGTCTACAGACATAGTGAGCTTAAGTTTGATGAAATATCTAATAATTTAATTAGACTCTACTACATTAATTAGTACTTGTTTTAATTAGCAGAACAAACTGATTAGCAAAATTAAGTCTTCAAAGAAATTTTTTGTAAAGGTACACTAAACTTGCAAAAATAATTAAAATACATACCTTGTAAACTGGCTTACTGATTGGCTTACTAAATGTATGCGTTTGAAAAAGCTCCGTAATCCAATTGTCCATATCTGCACCATTCACGACAATGCTACGTACTAAAGCGTCCCACGCATCGCCCCACACCTAACCTGTTCCCTGCTACCAGTGAAAATATTTCGACCAAACACGAATTACTTTGCGACGAGACTATGATGTTCATCTCATGGGATTTGAACATAAAATGACGATACAATGAATGGGAAAGATATCGAAGAGATGACCCCTCGATTAATTTCCAAGCTCGCGAATCCAGATAACTGACCAGACGAGTAACAAAAGCAGCGCAGTTTGTACGAAGAGCAATTTGCATATACTTAGTAGAACACTCTATTTGGACTAAAACATTATTATTATCTTGTGAGAAGAGAATATTAATTTTTATTCAATTACGAATACCAGTGAAAAGAATTATAGAATTACTTTTATAGCCGAGTAGCTATTTAAAATAAACCGCCTTAGTCTACTTATTTTAGCTGAAATTGTAGCTTGTAAAATAAAAGTGGAACAGCAGAAAGTAGTTTTGATAAAAAGTTTTTTATTGTTATGAGTTAGTGAGATATAATTGCAAGTGCTTTTATACGGATGAAATTGGGATTTAGGCCATCTTTGATACGCTTGAAATGAACTTATCTTTATCTGCTAGCCTCGGTTTTATTTTTAGAACCTCAAATGAAAAGTTTCTTACCTACTTTTACGATTTTGGTGGTATTTTCGCTTTTACCTGAACGGTGCCTAGGCCCAAAAGGCCATTCTTTTGCAAATGGTTACGATTAAATATTTCATTATTATTAAATCTGTAACTTTGGGATAAAGCTCTATTTTATAATAGTTAATAATTCATAGAACTTCTTAAACAATCTATAAAGACGCGGAGTGTGTCAGAATAACTCAAATCTATTGTTAGAAGTCGTGTGAAAAATTAAAAATGCTGATTTTTGGAAGCCAACAAATAAGGGTCAGGTAAAGTCTGGCACTCAAGTCGAGGGGTGAGTATAGGCCACGTGGCGGCGAGGTCACAGGTCACTACGCGCTAGAAAAGGTCAAAAGTCTTCACTTTTAAATAGGGTGCCCTATTGAAGTTGTTCGTCTTTTAATTAAATAATTTAATTGGCTGTGTTCGTTTTCTGTAACACAGTTCAGTCTCAACAGTATTAGGTACCTACCGTTCCTTCGAAACGTAATTCTATTGAGCGAATTGAAAAACGTTAAATTATAACCCGCATTTGAGGGTTGTCAAAACGAATGTGTCAAAGAAAAATGTACTTCAAAAGACATTTGAAATAGAAAAGTATTTTCGCGACATTTGATGCGTCTACATTTACCGCGGCGCTTGTGTTTTGTAGACAGCTTAGCGAAAACTTATTTTTATAGCCTGTCGGACGTGGTATTAGAAAAACATTTATAACACGTGCTTTAAGTTGATGTTACGCTGAAGATAGAGGGAGTCACGTAAGTGCTACGTTAGGTACACGTCTTCAATTATGCATTGGGACGTTTATCGGCGCGGAGCGGGCCCCACCTGCGTCGTTGTCACCCTACATTATTAATGGAGCGAGTCGAGCGGGGATCGCGACGTCGGCCTAAAACAATGACACCGTCTTTATAAACGATCCCTTTTCTAGCTAAAACTTATGAATTATTGTTGGATCTCACTCCTGAAGGCTGGCACCGTTTTTAATCAATGTACGCGGTGTTTCGGGGATTACGCTATGCATATGTAATGGAGTCAGCTAATTCTGATAGTGTTTTATGCACTTGAAATTGACAGAACGTAACGAATGAGCGTGACTAAGTATGTTTTGCGCGACATCTGTCAAGGGTAAGTAGGATCTCAAATTCAATTACACTTTCGAGTTTCTCTTTTTCCGCCCCCATTTAAAGTCCCCAAAATTAATTTATAAAAAGTTTTGCAGTGTAAATCTTCATTTTCTATTTTCAATATTGGCGATTGTATCTCAGGAGAAACTTTGACGTATTTCCTTGCATCAGAGGGGTGAAAAAATCAAAAGTCCATGAGATATTCGAGCAGATGACAGCTGAAAAAGAATCGAATTTGGAGCGAAGTTGGTGGTATGTACAAAGACGTAGAATTCGATAAGAGACAGCGAGGAATTCTTTTGGGACGTGGTTTGTGTCAAGGACACTAGCGCTCTTTGTTCTCTAAAATACTAACGTGACATTGTGTTCGAGTTTTTAGATTTTATTATCTTTATGTCGTATCAATTCGACAACCGAAGTAAAATTGTGAGATGAAAACTGGAAAACGGGGTTATTTACTAACCCTTTTTGAAAGAAGTATTCGTGCCCGATATTTAATTAAATAACATTGATTAGAGTGTTAGTTTAAAAAGTTCTTTGAATACATGATTGGTAAAAGATCGGCGGCAGAATACATCTTCTCTTATAAAACTTTTAGTGGGTCAAGGGAAAAAAAAAACATTTCAAGCACGAATAATATTATGACTGTAATATGATTCTGGGTAACATCAATAGTGGCCAGCAAGAAAACATGACACGACAAATACTTCTCATGAATGAATGAGAAACGAAGGGTAACATGGGGGACGCTCTCGCATTTTTATCGAGAAAAGGTATGTGTATTTGTAACTGGAAACTACCAAAATAGTTTTCATCGACATAAGGCGTAATCTCTAGAGCAAGATTTTCGTGTTTTAAAAATAGAACTACACCTTACATAGTGTGTTACAACCGTGCAAGGTAAGAAAGGCTAGTCCTTAGAGGCAGCAAATGCAATTTGTGGTCGGCGTCAAAAATTGCAGCGGTGGCGCGCCCAATCTCCACTTATTGAGTGCTTCGCCCGACGGGGCCGCTAAACATGTATTGACCACACCGAAAATTGGTTTCCATTGAAAATTCTCGCGTATTTTCAACGAAAAATGAGTTCGTATTCTGTATGGTGGCAGTTTTGGAACGACGGAGATATGTCTTCAGTGTTGTGGTGTTTGCTGTAACATGTGAATAGTGAGGGTAGTTTTCAAAGTGTAGGAGAGTGTGAATGAATTTGCTTAGAAGATTTTTGTGAATACTTTTGTTTGTATCGTAGTCGGAAAAATAGTGACTGTTGTTCTAACGATAACTAAGATTAATACAGGGTCGAACGGGCCTAAAACGGTTACCACGTATTACCGGCCACAAAAAAAAATTCCCTCAGAAATACCTGCACGGACAAAATGTAGGGAACAACTGTTTTTTTTTTTAATTACCGATGAAAGATTTCGATGTGCGATTCAAAATGATATACTGAATACGTGGTAACCATTTTAACGTCGATGTCTCTTTCACCTTATATTTTACAGCATTTGTCATTCAAGAATTCGGTTCAACCAAGGTTACCGACGTAGCCCAAACAATAGCCAAACTTAAGTGGCAGTGGGCAGGGCACATTGCTCGCAGAACGGATGGCCGATGGGGCCGAAAAGTTCTGACCGATGACCTCGTAAAGGTTGCAGGGATCCGCTGGATGCGAGACGCACGGGATCGGTCAATGTGGCGACACTTGGGGGAGGCCTATGTCCAGCAGTGGACGTCTTTCGGCTGAAATGATGATGATGATGATGATGATGTCATTCAAGACAATGCAGATACAATAAAAGATAATTCGAAACATGTATACGTGCTATTGCATGTTACCTGCCTACTCTTCACGTGGAAATACAATCTCATTTCTAGCCCATAATAATAAAAGTTTAGAGTCGACATTAAAATTAAAAACACCAACACCTATTTATATCACTAAAAAGAGAATTAAAAATAATGTATTGCCCTCGCGTGGAGCTCTATAGAGCCGTAACAATAATGAACACGCTACACGCGTCAGGGATGTCAGCTATTCAATAATTATATTCTACTTGGAAATTCCTGCCACCAAATAATAATTCACTATTCAATAGACACGCTTTTTCAATATGATTTTCCTTTGATTGCACTTGTAAATAACATAACGCCTGTAATCCCCAAAGGGTTCGACAGAGGTGTAACTAGTAGTACACCCTCATTTGCCGGTTATTTTTAAGTCCCATGTAATAGGGGGCGAGTCTATTGCCATCAACTGGGCACAAATCCAGACCTGTGGCTGCTACTGAGAAAATTCCTGATGGAAAAACCTAATAACACTTTGCCCGACCGGGAATAGAACCTAGGACCTCATGCCCAGCAGCCTCGCTTGTCACCACTCGACTAACGAGGTAGTAGTACGTATTACATTTTTATTATTTCTCCACCCACGAAAATAATGTGACAAAGTACTAAGAACGTCTTTCCAGCCACGTCAGCAAACAAAAAGCCGTCTCAAAAAAAAAACAAAAAATTTAACTTACAGTTTCAAATTCAGAACAACAAATGAAATAGCAAAAAGTTTTCTCTAACCACGCAACCTTGATTGCAACGAAATTAAACGCAAATGGTTTTAATTTTAGATTGGCTGTTTACGGGCAACTGGACTCTCTATATTAATCGAGTTTACGTAACAAACAGGCTCTCTGTGTTGCCGCTAACACTGCAATGCAATTCCACACAATAGCACTGCTCTAAGAAATACAATTTTCTAGCTTTTGTTTCTAAAATGCTAAGGCAGGTTTAGATGACAAGTTGACGTGCGTTTAGCAAAGTCCATTGGCCGTAAGCCAGGCTTCTAGAGCGGGGTCTCGAGTTCGTTTACTAGGTCAAGCAGAGTGTTATTGGGTTTTTATTCGAAATTCTCGGTAGTGACTTGAAGTTTGGAATAGTGCCCGGTCAATAGAAATAGGCTTTACATTTGTTACTTGGAATTTAATGATAATTTCATCATTCTTTTGCCCTTATCCCAATTCATACTTCTCTATTACTCGTCATCTCATCAGAAACCTCCTTTCTTGCCATACCATCCTTGACACACTCCATCCACAGTCAGTCCAGCGTGTTTCTTTGGTCTTCCTCTACTTTTATACCCATCCACATTCATACTCAGAACTTTCCACACGATATTTTCCTCTTTAGGAAAATTCTGAGTATGAATGTCTGAAATCTGTGAAACGTAAAATCGTACTTGTAACTTTGACATAAGTTAGATACGATAATACATATACCATAGTGTAATCTACGCAATATTTCAAATAACACCTGTAGTGTGCCAATCTCGGTCAACACACAAAACAAAAGCCACGCTATCCTCCATCAAACACAGATGATACAATTAAGCTGAACAGTCGAAACAATAATAAACACACACACATAGATAATGCTCCAATGACATGAAAGCCGATCGCCGACGTCAACGTCAGGCGCCAAAACGTATAACATCGGTGTGCAACTGGCCCATAATTACGCTTGATGTCTAGTACCGATTCCTACCTAACCCCCGGCCGCCGGCGATATGTTCCTGACACAGCAAACCCATTGTTATTAATACAAATCGATCCCAGACGAAATTCGAGAGGCTATCGAGTTGTACTCGGGAAATGCCTACGTGATCTCCTATATTGAAAGCTGTATTAATATTAAATATTCCAAGGAATTGTAGACCTTATCGCTAAATAATACAGTTTGAAATTAAATAGTGTCTTTGAAATAAAGTTGAAAAGTGGTAAACCGCGAAAGTGGTGAACCGACGCGGTCGGATTACAGTTAAAGCGCAGTTGCGGAGATGTTCTCGTGTTTTTGTTCTGTTAGTGTCTTTTATTTTTGGAAAAACATTAATGGCGAGGAAAAACAATTCCAATGCGATACGAGAGTATTATTACGCAGAAACGCATGTTCCATCATGATTGTCTAAATTTAAGCAAATATTGCACGGCAACTTTTATAAAAACTGTGATGCGGGTTAAGCTTACTCAAAAAAGAACTTTTTGAGGGCAAATTTAATTTATTGTTAGTTTAGTTCATTATTATTTTATCGCTTTTAATTGATTAATATGGCCATATAAAAAAAAAAAAAAAATGGAAAATTAAATATTCTCTTATGTTCTTTCACTCAAATAAATATTTTATTTTCATATATATTAGTATAATGTAGTAATAGTCATTTGAACAGTTTTACTTAAAAGATTTTATTTGCACAAAAGGAACATATTTCATTTTATGTGTGAACTGGTGACAAATATTTTGTAAATGAATTCTCGTTCTGTTTCCGTGAAACACGCTATAAAATGAATCCGTACATTTACAGTATTGCATTCAATGCCGCGCGAATTCGGTTTGTGCTAATTTCATTCATCAAAAAGCGTTTTTGTCGAGTATTTCATGTGTAATACACAAAAGGATATCAAAGATTCCCGTTTCAATTTTCAGGTATTACAATAAACTAAATGCAGTACGATCTACACCAGGACAGCTCTTTCTTCTATTGAAAAATATTAATACATAGTATACTATACTTACTACTACACTACATCATGAATATTACATATCGAGTTTCCTCCGTGGCTCGGAAAGCACGTTAAGCTATTGGTCCCGGAGGTCATTTGTAGATCCCTGACAGTCGTTACAAGTCATCAGTGGGCCGAAAGTCTGACAACCAGTCTTACCAAAGGGTATCGTATTACTCAGTACTGACTGGGTTGTGGAGGTCAGATAGGCAGTTTCTCCATCTAAAATACTGGTATTCAGCTGCATCCGGTGAGACTGGACGCCGACCCTGAAATAGTTGGGAAAAGGCTAGGCACTGGCAGTTGATGAGTATACATCATGAACTTTGTTTTTAGCAAATTGGTTAATTCAACGTTGCACGTTCAATGAATTTAGCTGATCAAAATATCCATAATTAAAATATGCGTGCATTCCAATCAAAATTCGCATTATATTCAATGAAACCTACCTCGTATAGACTATCTAAATAACACCGATAATGAAACAACCGCTTTACACTGAACGCCTTTGTCAATGTTATGAGGGAATTACATCCGTGGAGTACACCGGACCGTTCGTAATTATGAGCCCGTGTGGTACCGGCTTTATTGCTTCCTGCTGGTGACGTTGAATCAGGGTTCCGATCAAAGTGAGTGCTTTTAATAAACCCCACCGACGCATACCTGATCTGCAATGCCTATTTAACGTTGAACCCCTCCTGTCAAAACCCGCAAACGAATTTTCGTAATGAGAAACTAACCCTCAAACCCGTGTTATGTGAGTCCATTTTCGAGTGGTCAGTCCTGATGTATCGTAAGTTCTGTTCTAATTATTTGTGCGATTGTACTTTGGTGTTTGTGTAAAAACTGGTACTCTGTAGAGTTTTCCGCATGTTAAATCAACTGAATTCGTGTCTGCGTAGTTTTAATAAATCGTGTGGTGTAATTATTTTTGCTATGTGCGTCATGTTTGTTTTGAGGAATGTGGCGGTATGTTTGCTGTGGGTATCATACTTTGAATTTATCGTGTGCACTGTGCAGTCCGCTTGGCGAATATTTGTCTGTGTGAATTTATTTGTAAGTACTTCATGCTATTATGAGTCTACTAATATTAGAAAGCGAGTAAGTTTGTATGTAGGGAGTAATCTCCGGAAATAATTATCCAATTCTAAAAAAAAAAATTCTAGTTGAAACTGGTGGGTGCCATCAATTATATTTATAACATACATAACACATATTAGCCGAGATATCACATTTTTTGTGGACGAAT